>CM053028.1:461965899-462565899 GCA_028564925.1 Lithobates sylvaticus
TTATTGAGAGCAAAAGTATCATCCGCTTAGATTTTGCATAAGTCTCAAGTTTTACTTGTTGTACGCTGCAGTGGTTATCATCTTTTTAAGCAAATAAAACATTTATATTCAAAGCAGACGCTGTATTATTTTTACATAGCAGATAGCTGAAGTTCTGTACATCAGGAAGAATAGATAAGAAAGAATAGCAAGAAATTCTGAATATACAATTCATCTCATAAAGCAAGGAAGATACGCCAAATTATATTATGCCATCCTTGTCTGTTCCATTATTCCAGGACTGGCCAACTTCATCCTCGAGAACTACACTCATATAGATGTCTCCAATTAACAGATAACAATGAGCTGCTAAGTTCAGTTGAATAATTGTGTTTGCCCAAACTTAGCTGGTATGCTATCCGCAAAGATTGAAAGTGGACAGCTGAGCATACATAGAAACATACAGTACAACAAGGAATAACATTATCATTTTGTTCCTATGTCAGGATGTCAAGCTTGCAAAAACAATAGTGTTTCCTCCTTTGTGTACCAATGAAACAGGGAAAGATTATGGTACCCCAAATTATTAATAGGCAACACTTTAAAAACCTTTATGCTCATCAGTTTAGAATTAACCATGTATGATGACACTAGATCTATTCCTCTCAAGTGGCGATAAGTAATGTGCTTCACAGTCATCATGTGTGCTATTTACACACATTTGTATGCATTAAAATCACTGAATCAGAATGACAGACAAATGACAAACTTTTCTAAGAAGTAGAAGTCAACAGTAACAGCCTCCATATTTCCCCAGTACAAGCTTGTATTAACCACTTGAGTCTTGGATGCCATTTTTAAAGGGCACAGGGACAGCAAGTATTTGTTCTAGTGCCATTGTAAAATGACACCCATATTCAGTGGCTCCTGTGAGCTCCACTGGCGCTTGCAGTAGAACCAGGAGCTGTCAGTAACACTCGAAACCCAACGCTAAGCCCAAGAGCTAGATTCGCTTCTGGGGTTCCAATCCTTCTACAGTTTACTCCATAGCAGCATGATGAAGAACATTGGTCTCCAAACTGCTGCCCGTGGGCTAAATGCAGCCCTTTACTTGCCAGTATCCGCCCCTCAGGGCACTATTCCTCCCACTGACACCTACAAGGGGGCATCGTGAGCCATACCATTGGACTGCTGCCCCCCTTTGACCGTGGCAGCTGTGAGGCATCTTGGGACTCCCTGTGGGGAGAAAAAGGCTTATTTTAAAAGGATCTCCTTGTAGGATCAAACCCCCCCCCTTCTCGTTTTGGATATAAATCATTGGGTAACTATATCAGATGTTCGCGCTATATGATATTACTAATTGCATATACTGTGCGCAAATAGTTTATACATATATTTATGATATATTTTTCTCAGCAGACTGTCCCTCTGAAGAAGACCCCTACTGTGAGGGTTGAAACGCGTCAGCCTATTTTTCATATTTTGGACAATTCTTTTGTATTTGTTTGTATGAAATCTCAGTCTGCAACTGTATATCTGCATTTTGTACATAACCATTGTCCTACTGGAGCAAATATTTTTAACTATTATGTTAAATCTTTTTATATTAATAAAAACGATTTTGAATTATCTACACACTGCTGATTCAATCCATAATTCTGCTGCCTAAAAACCCCATTTTGGGGGAGCATTTCCCATTTTTTCTACAAAGGGGCACCATTCCTTCCACTGACACCAACAGTGGGGAACCATTCCTCTCACTGACACCAACAATGGGGCATTTTTCTTCCACTGACACCAGTGATGGGACACTCCCCCCCACTAACACCAGCTATGGGGCACTATTTCTTCTACTGACACCAGCAATGGGGCACTATTCCTTCCACTGATAAAAACAATTAGGCACTATTACTCCCACTAATACCAATGATGGTTCACTTTTCCTTCCTCTAATGACTACAGGCACTATGTATTTTTTTTTACTTCCATTGATGCTCGGGCATTTTCTACTTCCACTAGCCACTACAGCCCCCCTAAAGTCTGAAGGACAGTAAACCGGCCCTTTATTTAGAATGTCTGGAGACCCCTGATGAAGAAGAAGAGAAATTATTTTTGTTTTAACTTTTTACTGTTATCTGGCTTAACCTGATATTGAATGCATATTTGTTGTAAAAGCCACTTCTCCACCTTGTATCTGTATATATTTGTTATATCTTCACTAAAGACATATTGAAAGTAAACACATTGGGGCTGATTTACAAAAATTGGAGAGTGCAAAATCTGGTGCAGCTCTGCATTGAAACCAATCAGCTTCCAGGTTTCTATGTCAAAGCCTAATTAAACAAGCAGAAGTTAGAAGCTGATTGGCAGCTTCACGAGATTTTGCACTCCCCAGTTTTAGTAAATCAACCCCATTGCATATACTTCAGCAGTGTCTTGACATCATCAGTGACATCACAACTCTATCCAGCCTCTCTCTGTAGCAGTAGATTATTGCTATCATAACCAAATGATGGCTAATTGCAGCCTTCAATCACTAAGGTTTTGTTCACTCTAGTGTCATGAGTTTTGAATGCGATTTCAGGTACGATTGTGCAGTGCAGGTGCTGTGCGGGCTGTTTGCGATTTTACTGATGTTAATTTTTTAAAGCTGCTACTACTAGTACTTCTACTACTATACTACTACTACCATATTAAAAATGCATATAAATGCATTTTTATGCATTTCCTAATAAGTCTATGGGCCACACATTTGCACTAAAGTTGCACAGGACCTTTCCCCAAATGCGCATTGCCATTTTGGTGCATTGATATGAATGGCCACTATTGAAAACAATGCTAGTGGCACATCACACATTGCACTAGTGTGAACCAGGCCTAAGAAGTGATCTGTTGCTGCAGAGCTGCATAAGGGATGAAGGCTATCCTAAAACTAAATAAAATAAAAATAAAAATACTATCTTCCTAGACTCATTTTCAGGTCGCAACAATGATGTTGGATGATATTTGCATTTACTGCACAAGTGGCAAAAGCTCATAAAAGTGAACGTAATGTCATTCAAAATTATAGGGAACACAAACCTGTGAAAAAGTCACTGTTGTGTTAATTTATGCCATCGTCAACCCAATTTAATCTTAACTTAATGTTACATTAACAGTTAATGCAAAATAGATTTTTTCCCTGTGTGTATTGCAATGTTGGGTGGAAAGTGCAATAAATCTCTCTTAAAGTAAAACGCATATGTTAACTTTGAGCCTGGGGTTTTCTTGGTACATTTTCTGTTTGTCTATAAGTTACAGCTGTAAAGAAATATATATAGGGGATTTTCTTTGAAATACAATATAGTTACATACAGGGGCGGACTGACAACTCATGGGGCTCCCGGGCAATAGTTGATTATGGGGCCCCCCAGGCAATCAGAGATTATGAGGCCACACAGTATACACACACACAGTATACAATCACACAGTATACACATACATGTACACACAGTATAAGCAGACATGTTTCTATTGGCTGAGAAGGTACTGGAGAGGTGGGGCAGCTATAATCTCGGGATTTTTAGACCAAAAGGATGTCGTTAAGGGACATTTCAGAAACAGATGTAAAAAAAAAACACAGATTTTTACATACTGTCCCTGGTTTTACTGAGGCTGGCAACCCTGATGGGGCCCCCTAGTGGCCCGGGGGCCCTCGGGCAGTGCCCGAGTGGCCGAATGGTCAGTCCGCCCCTGGTTACATAGTTTGTAAGGTTGAATAAAGACATCCCTTAAACTGCAGTGAGTACAGTATCTATTGTCTTAGAAACTCAGGAACTCTTTAGTCATGCCCCCCTAATTTACACTTATACTTGAAACCACTCCCACTGACTGATGCGGCACAAACACCTTGGACCTTATCAATATCCCTTATTTCTTCTATGAAAAACAAAACTGTTTAATAGGGATAGCACTTTTTCTTTTCTCAGCAACATCCTGTAGCTCTGAGTATATATATTATAGTGGTTCTTGCTATTTAAGGATCTGGCCTTTAAAAACCTCTCTGCTATTAACAGGCAAGTAGCCAAGTCCACGCTTTCTTCATTTGACATAAGTCAAAGATACATTTGTAAAGAACTAGCTCCAAGCACAAAATCTATGATAAGCAAGGCATTAGTGCCAAAAAGAAGGAAATTATGGTTTTGCTGAATAATAGAAACAAATTAAAGAACTACTTTGATATCCACTGAGAACAGAGAAGCACAACACCCACCAAATTATAGTACAAACTGCAAAGACCAATGCTATGGGGGCTACTAGTTGCCTGTCTGTCACAATATTCAGGTGGATCCAATACTTCCTAAGGCTACAGGCTGAACAAGCAAGCAAGCTGGCATCAAAAACGTTTTCAATATTTTAGGTCAAAAACATATATTTTTATTGCATACATTTTCAAATAAATGTTCTACCACAGTTCTGTATGATAATTCACCTACAATCTTGTCTGAACAATATATTTATTTCCATTTACATAATGCCCCCTTTTTTTTTTATGGTGGTATACTTTATCATCGGTCATATTGATGTTATCCATTTATTTTATTTTATTACCTTGGGTATGTCATACCTTTTGTTATTAACAGTATGTTAATTGTTTCTATATCTGTTAAAGTTTTACTATTTTGAAAACCAATAAAAGACTACAATCTTAAATTTCCTACTACATTGCCCCATCAAGGCACTTATGTATGGTGTGGTTCCTCAATCTTAATTTAGTATAGGTCTTACCACATTGGTGGTTGAAGGTCAGGTGGGCAAGGTGGAACCACAAGGGTTCTAATTGTAAAGGTTACTGGGTATATTTATTTCAGAAAGGTCAGGCAAAGAGAAAATTTCCACACCCATCTGCTCTTGGTTTGCAGCTCATTGTAAGCCAAGCGCACTGTTAGGAGGTATTATATAACAAAAAAAAATGTTACAGCAGTTTGGGGGAATAAGTGAATCCTTGAATCATTACACAACTAGGGGCCCATCTAGGTTAAGGTGCTTCCAATTGATTAGTTACTGGTGGTTCTCCCGGGAGCTAGGTCCCCTGAGAAAAAAAGTTAACATTTTGGGATTGTAAAGCTTAGTTTTTTTTCTCTAAATAACAAACATGTTATACTTACCTGCTCTGTGCAAGGGTTTTGCACAGAGCGGCTCCCAATCCTTCTATTCTGAGTTCCCCTCATGGCGCTCCTGGCTCCTCCTCTTCTTAAATGCCACCAGGGAGAGCCGTATTCCATGGGGCCACTCATGCAGGCGCGCTCCCGAGTCCTGCTGCTGCGTCCATTGACACAGACAGCAGGACTCGTGGCCCGTGAAACTGGATTTGAGTGACAGCAGCAGGAGCCAATGTGGCTCCTGCTGCTAAAAATCTATCCAATGAGGACCTGAGACAGCGGCTGGAGCTGCTGTGCTTGTCCCCATCACTCAGGTATGAAATGGAGGGGGGGCGCTATGGCACAAAAGGTTTTTCACCTTATTGCATAGAATGCATTAACCACTTGCTGACCAGTCGCCATCATTATATGGTGGCAGCTCAGCTCGGCTGTACGGTGGCCCCTTTTACAGCTACAGCGGACACACACTTGTGCCCGCGGTGTGGCGGGGGAGCCGATGGCGTGTGTCCACCAATGATCGCTCCACAGAGAGTCAGAACAGGGATCTGTCAATGTAAAAAAACAGATCCCTGTTCTGTCAGGGGAGTACAATGTGATCCTCTGTTCCTAGTGATTAGGAACAGCGATCTCTCTGTACTTCCAGTCAGTCCCCTCCCCCCCAGTTAGAAACACCTCCCAGGGAACACATTTAACCCCTTTGATCGTCCCCTGGTGTTAACCCCTTCCCTGCCAGTGACATTTATACAGTAATCAGTGCATTTTATAGCACTGATCGCTAAATAAATGTCAACGGCCCCAAAAAAGTGTCAAAAGCGGCCGATCTGTCCACCGCTATGTCGCAGTTCTGCTAAAAATTGCTGATCACCGCCATTACAAGTAAAAAAAAAAAACAATAATAAAAATGTCATAAATCTATTCTCTATTTTGTAGATCCTATAACTTTTGTGCAAACCAATAAATATACGCTTATTGCAATTTCCTTTTACCAAAAATATGTAGAAGAATACATATTGGCCTAAACGGATGAAGAATTTTTTTTTTACATTTTTTGATATTTATTATAGCAAAAGGTAAAAAATATTTTTTTTTTTTTGTTTCAAAACTTCTGTCTTTTTTTGTTTATTGCACAAAAAAAAAAAACGCAGAGGTGACCATATACTACCAAAAGAAAGCTTTATTTGTGGTAAAAAAAGGACATAAATTTTGTTTGACCGCGCAATTGTCAGTTAAATCGACGCAGTGCTGTATTGCAAAAAATGACCTGGTCATTAAGGGGAAAAATATTACGGCCCTTAAGTGGTTAAGGTAAAAAAAAAACGTGAGGGTTTACAACCCCTTTAAGCTGGTTGGGGAAATGACTGAGGACATGGGACATTCTAGTTATAATTTGTGGCTTTAGGGATGCCTAAAGGACCCTCCTGGTTGCATTGTCAAAATTGGTTTATGTTTATGCTATTTATTTTGTTGTTTTGTTTTTTTAATTAAAAAGGCTGCTATGGCCATTTAAACCCATGTCATGCAATCTATGTGATTATTTTAGGCGTTTAGCAGAAAGACCGAGGTTGACGAATCCTTTAGTCAAAGAAAATTACTCAACTAAATTAACTTGGAAGCTTTAACAGGACTATTAGGCTGACTAACAAATTGCTGGTTAACAGTAATAGCATATGATCTAAGATTGTTTGCATGTCTGCACTCTCTCAACCAGCTTATGAGGCACTGAAACTAGTGGAAATTAGTGGACACTTTTTAACAATTCATTGCTACCTATGAGAGGAAGCAGAGATTGTGTTTTAAATTAGGGCTCAGCACTCCCCTTTCATCAGGGATACAAACTAGACAATAAAGAAAATACAATCATTGTATTGGGGTTGATTTACTAAAACCAGAGCATGCTAAATCTGGTGCAGCTCTGCACAGAAACCAACCAGCTGCCAGGTTTTATTGTCAAAGCTTAATTGAGCAACCTGAAGTTAGAAGCTGATTGGCTACTATGCAGAGCTGCACCAGATTTTCAAATTTTCCAGATTTTAGTAACTCAAATCAAACTGGGTCCCTATATTTTATTACTAGGACCATTTTGCAAGAATTCTGTATTGTTTATGGATTGTATGAACTGTAACTTATACATCTCTATACTGTGTTGTTGTTTGTGTAGCGCCATAACCCCTGCGGGGCGGCTATGTATTTTCTGGGCTTACCGATTACCTCCTCCTTGTAGCTCGTTGTTCGTTGTCTAGGGCAGTGTTTCTCAACTCCAGTCCTCAAGGCGCCCCAACAGGTCATGTTTTCAGGATTTCCCTCAGATGAAACAGCTGTGGTAATTTACTTAGGCAGTGAAACTGATCAAATCACCTGTGCAAAATAATGGAGAGCCTGAAAACATGACCTGCTGAGGCGCCTTAAGGACTGGAGTTGAGAAACACTGGTCTAGGGGTTCCCAGGGTTAGTACCCTGTAATTTCAGATGCCGACACTCAAAAGTCCTTTTGAGGATTTTTATTTGCAAAAGTAACCATTCAACATAACACAGTCTCTTGGTGTGGGATAGAGGGCATGGGTAATAAAGCTCAGGCACTTCAGAACTGCTGACATCAAATTAATGTCTCCTCAGATAGCCCAGAGAGTAGCCACTCGCAACTGGTCTCCTCACTGTTGGATAAACCCCTGTTTGCAGATTTAGCAGCAAACAAGTGATTCAGAATTTTACAAAGTCTCTGCCACAGACTAGGTTGTAGTACTCCAGGTGAACAATGTAAATGTCTCTGCCAAAGACTAGGTTGTAGTACTTTAGGTGAACAATGTAAAAGTCTCTGCCACAGACTATGTTGTAACCGAAGGATAGGTTTAGGAACTTTCCCTATGGTACCTGGATCTTCCAGCCATTTCGGCGATACCGTAGGAAATGTGGATTCACTTGTATCCATGCAATCTCAGTTCCCAGGCTCTTACCGAGCAGCCAGCTTCTTGGTTCTCCTCTGAAGAGTCCTCCCCTGGTCGCTTGTACGAGTAGTTGTGCCTCTCCAATCCTGAGAGCACACCGGGACACCTCAGAATCCTTCTTCAGTTACTTGGCCTCGAACTAGCCAGTTCCGAGGCTCGGGAACGGACGGATCCCCACCCCAGGTCATGAGGGCCTCTGGGGCTGGTCAGGGTGACCAGGCTTACGGGGGCAGCAGACACTTCTGGGTCCGGGACCCCTCACGGGGTTGGTCCGGACCAGAACCAGGAATCAAAGAGCAAGCCGAACCACACATACCTTGAACACGTGACTCCAGCATCTTAAATACCCCTTCCCGAAATACACAGCGGGGCCAGGCGCGCCCACTGATTGGCTCAGAGAAAGATTGGTACCTAACACGTTCAACCAGGCTGAGTTCTCAGCCTGTCACAGGTGCTCGTTTCACCTATGACCAGGCAGAACTCCAGTGCAGCCCAGCCAAACTGATGCCAAAGTAAAATACCTAAAACAACTCAGTTACAGTTCTGGGAAAAACTAAATTTAAAGAATAGCGGACACTTTAGAAAAGTGTCGGCGCTACATTTGGTTACCTCAACAAGAACACATTTAGTTTTTTTAGTTTTTGTAAGATGAGAAGCATGTCCCAAAAGCCGCACACCAAAACAGACCCACTATGATGTGATCTGTGGCAACCTCGACCTGGGCACCAAGCAGGCCATGTTCCAAATGCCTTTCGCTCTGCCCCTTGGAGCTTAATCATGGAGATGGAGACTCCAAGGACAAGGGGGAAATTTAAAGCATCCCCGGCTGCAGCACAATTTAGGAAATATGTATCAGGTGTGTTCAGAGCTGGTCATGAAAACTTGTGACCTGTAAAGCTTCATATGCAAGTGGAGCAAACAAGGATCCACAATGCCTAGACTAAAAAAATAAACAGCTGTCAACACAATAAACACATTCATCTATAAATAGCCTATAATGCAAAATAAACCTCATTAAGATAGTTCTAAATCTTTATTGTATATTTTTGTTAAAAACAACTAGAATAAAAACGATATTTTTGAAAAACATTATGAAAAACTTTTTTTTAAGAAAAAATAAAGAAAAATACAGATTTTAAATAATCTCTAAGATTAAATGATGGCATTCTCCAACAACGCACTCAAGTGTGAATATATTCTAATGATGCAGATAATAAGAGCTGACTGGTGAACAAGTTTGATGGCTAGGGTTGATAATAATACATTTTGGAGTGGATGAATGATAATAATAAAAATAAAAATGAAAAGGGAAGGGGAAGGAAAGGAAAAGAGAAAAAAAAAATATTAGAAACTATTCATAATAATGTGTGATGTCCCACTAAAAATGTAAGCCTTTGGGAATGCAGATGTCCAGTACATATCCCTCCTACATAAGAGGGAGAAACGATCACCACCTCGGGCAAGATGGTTAACCCTTTAAACAATCTGAACTTTAAAGGATTGTACATTTGGGTGATGAAATTAGCTTTTTCATGTTGTTTTGTTGTCTTGATTAGAATATATTTGTTTTTTGTTAGTTTTTTTTTTCATGGTTTTTATACTGTTTTGCTGAGTAATGGTGTGTGTCTTTTTTGGGCTTAGTACTGCAAACAAAGACAGGCAGAGGTGGAAATGGCACAACTCCCAGATCTCATCATTCTGCATCTACTATAGACGCCACAAAAATTCCCCAAGTCTATACAACAGGGGTCTTCAAACTACGGCCCTCCAGTTGTTCAGGAACTACAATTCCCATCATGCCTAGTCATGTCTGTGAATGGCAGAGTTTTACAATGCCTCATGGGATGTGTAGTTCTGCAACAGCTGGAGGGCCGTAGTTTGAGGATCCCTGCTATACAATCAAGATCTACCACTCTCAGCCAGCAAGTTATGAAAGCACATGCAGACATAGAAGCTGCTAAAATTCAGGCAGTCTTTACCCAGAAGAAAACAGAGTTGGAAGCAGAAGCTGCAAGCAAGAAATCAGAGATGGAAATAGAAGCTGCATGGATGAAAGCAAAAGTTGCACACAAGAAAGCAGAGTTCAAAGCAGATGTTGCAAAGGCTCCATGCAAAAAAATCTGAGATGTAACTAGAAGCTGCTTGCAAGCAAGCAGGAAGGAAGTAGTGTGAACATGCCACAAGTTTGAAGGTTTTAAGTGGTTGCAAAGGCAGAATGTTTTTTTATCTTAATGCATTTTATGCATTAGGATAAAAAATCTTCTGTGTGCAGGAGCCCCCCTCATTCCCCTAATACTTACCTGAGCCCCATTTCGATCCAGCAATGTTGTACAAGAGACTCGGCTGTCTGGGACTCCCCTCCTCATTGGATGAAACAGTAGTGTGGCGCCATTTGCTCCTGCTGCTGTCAATTAAAGTCAGTGAGCCAATGAGGAGAGAAAGGGGGTGGGACTGGGCCACAGCTCCATGTCAAAATAGACACTACAATACAATAGGGAACTGCAGCTCGGCTCGGGTGACCCCATAGCAAGCTGCTTGCTGTGGGGGCACTCAACAGGAGGGAGGGGCCAGCTGCACAGAAGAGGGACCTAAGAAGAAGAGGATCTAGGCTGCTCTGTGCAAAACCACTGCACTGAGCAGTATAACATTTTTGTTATTTTAAACGAAAAAAAAAAAAAGACTTTAGTATCACTTTAAGAACAAGCTACTGCTGAGACTTACTCAGACACTTAGTTGCATCATGTGCAATTATATTCCTCACGTGCCTCTTCATAACTTCAGCTATCAGTCACAGTAGCCACATCACTCAGCCAAGCGCTATACAATGCACCCACTGCCTCTCAAGACAATCTACCTACTTACATCCTGGTACAACAGCCTTAGAAAGCTGTGAACACTTGTATACAGATAAGGGACAATTTGACTTTCTCTGGGACTAGTCAGCTGCCTCCTATCAATCACACTGCTCCACATATGCAATCCAACACGTCAATAAACTTTAAACCAATGTCAGGGTTGAATACCTTTGAACCACTATAGCTTTCAAAGCCCTTAAGCCTAGTACACACCAGTAGTTTTTTTTTCGTTCAACCCAGCAGGGCTGAACAGGAAAAAACCTGACAGCTCCGGAGGAGCTGCTGTTTTAATACTATATTAATACTATATTAATCTATATTAGTACAGTGATCTCCCCTGCTGTTTTATTGTGTTCTGACAGGGAGACACGCCACCCCCCCCCCCCCCCCCCCCACCAGAACACTCTGGTCAGCACTTTCAGCCATTAGCTAAGAGCGCTGATTGGGAGCCGTTGGGAAAACTTTTTTTGGTCATGCCCATTTGACAGAAGTCGGCTCAACTCCAGTACACACGGGCCAAATGTCGGCCGGTTTCTATTGAACCGGCCGATGCTGCCCAAAATTCATTGTGTACTAGGCTTTAGTGTTAGTGCACCACCCATCCTAACTAACTATGTTACACCTGCAGCTGTACATTAAAAGTTTGAAAACTTAGACATGTCTCAGGTTGAGATATGCATGTCCACAGAGCGCTCACTAAGACAGGCCTCCCTCAGTTTGATGACAAACCTGAAAATTACAGAGGCTGCAAACCTACCTTCAAGACCACAATCATAAACTAGATATCACAGCTACAACAAAACTAGATCTCCTTATCAGGTGGCTAGGCAATTAATACACTGAACACATTAAGAGACTCAAGACAGTTTACACTGACAATCCTTCTGCAGGTCTTAGCACTGCTTGGTGCTGAAAAATAGTATGAGGAAATTGCTTATCACATGACCATCTGAAATGCTCTTAAATTAGGGTATGCATATGAGGGGTGCATAGAGAAAGAAAGCAAAAGGGGGGGGGGTGCCTATGGAAGATGAAGTTGGGTTTTTGAAGCTGAACTCAAGGTTGGAGACAAAGGAACCCTTGTATCGGGCCCCTTTTGCACATCAAGAAATGCTCATTTAGTTTAGCGGGAAAAGAATTAGGTAAAATACTTAGGTTATTCCTCACTCACACAGGCTTCCTTCTCTTCATAAGCCCAGTCTCCTGAAGTTGCCCCCTCTTTACTGCCCTTTCAGTCACAGCTCTCCAACTTCTTCCATAGTCCTGCATGGTACATGAGGGCACTGAGGGACTACCCACATCCAAGGAGCATCATACAGTGGGGAATAGTGCTACCTGCTTTGGGAATCATACCTTAGAAAAAACAAGAGACAAGTGGTATAAAGTGTGTAAAGAACCTAAATAAGTAATAAAGGTATTAAATAAATAAAAATGTTAAAAAAGTTTGATACAGATATAATTCAAGTAAAATATGCCAACAAGTGCCAGTGCCTGAATTAAAGTGCAATCTGTGACTCCATGAAAATAATATTCATTAAACATTCAAACCAGAAAGTCCATTGTGATAGGCAAATGCAAAGTTTTCATTGAAAAAAAAAAAATAGTGAATAGATCACATCCACTAATAATCGATGCCAGTGCTCCTAAAGTGACAGTGCAGTGCTATTCCACTTCAATTCATTCCATGTGCACTGCACACCAATCCCAATGGGTCCAAACTCACCAGATGTAGTTGACCTCTTATGGCTTAAGCCAAAAGGGATCAAAGGAAAGCTTTCCACAGCTCTGCTGTGTGTGGCTAGGTGTCCTTAATGTTGTTTCTTTTTACACAGACCAGTTGGAGCTCAACATGTGTATAAAGCAGAGAGGGATATCATTGCACAAAAGCATCTTTAGTAAAACACATCAACACATATTAAAAAGCTACTCCCATTGTTAAGTGCCTCCCCAGCACCCAGAGATCATCTGCCTGTAATTATTATAACTGCCACTGGCCGCCACTCTGGAGGCGGAAGCCGATGCTATCCATGTATGGACTCGGGGAGCTGAGAGTATCGTTTGCCCCTACTCATACGGGTTTCGTCTCTCAATTAGACATCATCAGGATGTGATGATGGCCTTTTGATAATGTCTAATTGAGAGACAAAACCCGCCTGGTATGAAATGCATTTTACACCATGTTTCTCTTACAAATCAATGCATTTTCATTGAGAGAGTGCAGCTGCCCTGATATTGTTGCTAATCATCTTTGAGCAGGTGTTATAATATTATCTTGACTTAGAAAAAACAAGCATTTAACCCCTTCCCCAGCTCAGGGTTTTTTTTTCAGTATATCTAAAGTCAATTTTTATCTTGTCAGATAAAGTAGAGAATGGTTAAAAATCCTGCATTTTTTCTGTTTGAGTCCCACTGGAAATATATTTCTTCGCTTCCGATTGGAACATTTCTCCTCTATTCCTGTTTTAGTGACATCTGTAACATATTGGACTGGCTGTAGATATATTTTAACCACTTAACGACCGTGCCATAGCCAAATGACGGCTACAGCGTGGCTTGATAATCTTGCTCCCGCGCGCCCCCTGGAATATTCATGACTGGATCACGGTAAATGGCCATCAAATGATGGAGCGATTACTTGTAAACAAACCAGCGTCGTGTCCGGTTCCTCTCTCTGTACCGATCGGTACAGTGCGAGGGGAGAGAGGAGAGATTAAGTGCTGCAGCACTGTGGGCTGGATGTGTACTGCCCACAGCACAGATCTGTGCCCATTCCTGCACTCAGCCATCCATACTCAGCCAGCCATACCCAGCCATCCATACTCAGCCATCCATACCCAGCCATCCATCCCTAATCAGCAATACTTATCCATGCTCATCCATCCATCCATGCTCAGCCATACTATCCACCCCCATCCATACTCAGCCATACTCAGCCATACCCAGCCATACTCAGCCACTCAGCCATACCCAGCCGTACCCAGCCATACTCATTCATGCTTAGCCATCCCCATCCATGGCTCATCCATCCCCACTCATGCTCATCCATGCCACTAGAGTTCCTCACAAAAGCATAATAGGTAGTTAAATTAGATTTGAAACTTATGCCCCTAGAACACCTGATGGCGCTCCCTGCATATTGGGCCTCTCTATGTGGCCAGGCTGTGTAAAAGTCTCCCACATGTGGTATTGCCATACTCAGGAGGAGTAGGAGAATCTATTTTGGGGTGTAATTTTTGGTATGTACTATGTGTTAGAAATATTGTATAAATTGACAACTTTGTGTAAAAGAAAAATGTGTTTTCATTTTCTTTACACATTTTCCAAAAACTTGTAGTTGCATGTTCAAAAGACTCATTATGTCTCAGATTATACATTGGGTTATTTTCTTTCCAAAATTGGGTCATTTTTGGAGCATATCCATTGTCCTGGTGCTCCAGGGCCTTCAAAAGTGTAAGAGGTAGTCAAGAAATTATATGTGTAATTTATGCTTCAAGGACGCCTGATGGCACTCCCTGCATGTTGGGCCTCTGTATGTGGCCACGCTGTGTAAAAGTCTCACACATGTGGTATTGCCATACTCAGGAAGAGTAGAATGTGTTTTGGGGTGTAATTTGTGCTATGCATATGCTGTGTGTGAGAAATAACCTGCTAATATAACAATTATGTGAAAAAAAATCTTGATTTTGCAAAGAATTGTGGGAAAAAATTACAACTTCAAAAAACTCACCATGCCTCTTACTAAATACCTTGGAATGTCTACTTTCCAAAAAGGGGTAATTTGGGGGGTATTTGTACTTTCCTGGCTTGTTAGGGTCTCAAGAAATTAGTACATCAGGTGTGATCAATTTTCAGAGATTGGTACCATAGCTTCTGGACTCTATAACTTTCACAATGGCCAAATAATTTACACCAATTTGGGTTATTTTTAACAAAGATATGTAGCAGTATAAATGTTGGCCAAAATTTATAAAGAAAAATTACAAATTTCCAAAATTTTATAACAGAAATGAAGACAAATGCATTTTTTTTTTACAGAATTTTTTCTTTTTTTTTCTTTTATAGCACAAAACCCTCTATTTGTGTGAAAAAAAGGACAAACATGTTATATAGGTACATAGTTGCATGACTGAGTAATTGTCATTCAAAATGTGAGGGCACAAAAGCTGAAAATTGGTGCCCAGTGGGTAAGTGATTAATCATGATCATTATTTTATTGAATGTAATGTCCTCATTTAGTCAGCTACTGATTCTCTGCCTTTAAATTTCTGCATGTTTTTATTCTTGATTGTATTCCAGTTCAGCCAGGAATAAGCCCTCCCAACATAAAATCAGTCAAGGGTGTGTGACTTACAACAGATAAGTTATCAATTTATTTCCATGAGTAATAATCACAGCACTGTGCAGTCATAAGTGACTATCACAAGTCTTTGGGACTTAGATAGTAAGATTAGTAAGATTAGCAGTTATAAGCTATAAAGCCCTTAACCAATCACACAAGGGCACAGGAGATTAGCAGTAACTCTGTAGAATTATGGTTATTTGTCTATATGTCGGAATAATACTAGATGGACAGAACATTTAAAAGTGTTAATATGAACAACATTTTTCCATCTTGCTGTCAGTTTTCTATGGTTAGAACATCAACAATAATATGCCCACTGTTTTCCATTGTAGTAGACACATTACATCTCTAAGCTGGCCATAGATATTAAATGGCAGTCATGTTTGTCAAGTGTGGACATGATCTGACTGTCAAAAGTCTTTTTTTACAACCCTGAGATTTTTTAAAACTATTTTTGTAGCTCAGACAAAGTCTGCAGTACATAAATCATTGACATGTCATTCTGCTCCAGAAAAAAAAAAAACTACCGTATATGTCAACCTTTCTAGTACAGTCCTTCACATACCTGTTCAGAAGAAGCTAACCAACTATCTGTTTTTTTTTTTTTTTTTTTGAAGAAAAAGTGCCAGAACAATTTCTATGAACTCACAAAAGAAATGTGAGAATATGCAAACTCAATGCAGAAAGTGGATATTGTAGAAATGAACTCTGGACCCCAATATTATAATGTAGGATCACTAACTACTTGGTTTCCTTGGGTAAGCATGTTTTTTTTTTTTTTTGTAAATGTGGAAGGAAGGGTATAAACAGGCATACAATTGTTAATAAGTCCATGTTGCCCCAGATGAGCAAAGATAGAGCAAAAAAGAGGGATAAAAAAAAACACGAGAGAAATCCTCCCAAGAGAAGTATGCAGTTGTATGTGTATGAATAGTATAGGAAAAAGTGTAGTAAGTGTGTACTGCATTTCTATGTATATGAAATTGAATGTATGTAAACATGTATCTATGTATTATTAAATACTTTACTATCCACCATTCTATTAATTTTCTTACCATGAGCTTCATACAATGTCCCACCCTTTTTGTTGCATTTTTGCTGCTTTTCTTGCTGCATTTTTGCTCCTTTTACTCTTAATGATAGGGATGGAGACACATGACCATACCGGTCAATGGCTTCATTCAAAGTCCCTAATCCCCTAATTCCCCTTTTTTATGATGTACAAATTTTACTGATGAAGTTGCCACTAAAGAGCCATGAAATCCGATAATACTTGATACCAGGTACCATGTCAATGACTGGTTGCAGTTAACCTCTTGTTGGTGAAATGCCACTAGAACTTTTGTGTGTTGTCACGGGCTGTTGCAGACTCAGACCCTTGTGTGGATGAGCCAGGATCCCATATGCACCCCTTGAAAAACTTCAGACTTGTTAAAAACTTTTACTAAAAGTGCGGCATGATAAACGTAACATGGTAGAACATTATTTCCCTATCTAATGCTAATAGTGGCTGCCCCAGGGTACCTCTGCAGTTAAAGTCCTTACGGGCCAAGTTTTTAGCTGGCATGTCTCAATGGGACAAGGTTCATGCCTAGGCAAATTCCGAATTCCAGTGCTTCATAGAAGAACTGCAGGTCTCAGCACAGTCCCGATCTTTCATTGCTGACCCAATCCAACCCTTGAGATCTGTATGTCTGCCTTTTATATATCACAGGACAGGAGGCTGGACCCCAAAAGCCTGTGAAATGTTAGCAGTGGACCATAAATCCTTACTCTCCCCAATCTGGGCAGCCACACTTATTTAACTAACATTAACAACATAGGCAACCTGCCTACAGACTAGGCACTGTCTAACACATATCTATGGGTACCTCCGGTATGACCATAGGAGGACCAGGTCCAATTACAAGTTAATCAAAATACAAGGAAAATGTACATTGTACCATTCATGCTCTGGAATTATTCTTAATATTGCTTGAAATGATTCTGCAGTAAGCTTACAATCCATTTTACTGGTTACTATCAATCCAGGTGATTTAAAACTAGTCATGGCAAATGTAAGGTGCCTGATTTACAAGAACAAATAATTTGCTATGATGAGGCTATTCATAGGTGTGTAGATGTACATGTGCACCATAAATGTGATCCCTGAACCCATCCATTCTCACATTTATTTTCATTGGGGTAGTTTACTAAAGACCAATAGTCCTTGCACTTTCCAAGTGCAGTTGCACTCTGCAAGTGCAGTTCATCCAGAGCTTAGTAAATGAGGTAAATATACACTTTACAAAGAATACCCTATCACCTGCAAGGAAAATAAAATAAACAGCATCTTTGCTTGCACATGATTGGATGATTTTCCTATCATGTGCAAGCAAAAATGCTGTTTTTTTTTTTGTTTTTTTTCCTTGCATGTGATTGGGTATTCTTTGTAAAGTGAAGCTTTACCTAATTTACTAAGTTCTGGAGCAACTGCACTTGAAGAGCACATAATGGGGGTTATTTACGCAAAAACAGTTTGGTGCAGAATCTGGTGCATCTCTGCATAAAAACAGCTTCCAGGTTTAATTTTCAAAGCTTAATTGAACAAGCTGAAGTTAGAAGCTGATTGGCTACAATGCGCAGCTGTACCAGATTCTGAGTGCACCAGCTTTAGTAAATCCCCCCAGTGTATTTATCTATTTCTATCATATGTGTAGACTGGGCTGATCCTAGGGTCACAGACGCCTGGGTGCAGAAATATTTCATGGGTGTGGTCATCTTACTAACACCTCTCCTTTTCACATGTTTCTATGGCAACAGGTCCAACTATAAGTCACTGATCGCCACCACTACTAGTAAAAAAAAATAAAAAAAAATATATCCCATAGTTTGTAGATGCTACAACTTTTGTGCAAACCAATTAATATATACTCTTTTTGAGACTTGTTGTCCTCCACTAGTTGGGGGTGGGTGACACATCCTCAGCTCTGAGGGGTTCATGCTGGGACTTGCAGTCTTTCACTTTTGCGAGGGTCACACCCCCCAAAAGCGACAGACTACAAGTCTCAGCATAAACCCCTCAGGGCTGAGAACATGACACCCCCTCACCCCCAACTAGTAGAGGACAAGTCCCAACATCAGCCCCTGAGATTTAAGAATGTGATTCCCCAAAAGTGAAGAACTACAAGTTCCAGCATGAACCCCTGAGATCTAAGGATGTGACCCCTTAGATTTCACGAGTTCATGCTCTGACCTGTAGTCTTTCACTATTTGGGGGGCCGGGGGGACACCTCTTCAGCTCTAAAGGGGTTCATGCTGGGACAGTGGGACCTGTAGTACTTCACTAGTTGGGTGCAGACTTTAATACATCCTCAGCTCCGAGGGGTTCATGCTGGGACCTGTAGTCCTTCACTTTTGGGGGATCACATCCCCAAAAGTCCAAAAGTGGGAAACAATTTCCAGCATGAATCACTGAGATCCATCCTTGTGACCGCTACCTCCCATCCCTCTGCGGTTGTCATCTGCTGCCAGCTCATGCTCCCTAATGACACACACACACATGTTTTAATTCACCTGCCTCACCTCAGGCAGATGCTGGTCAACTCTTCAGATTTGCTCTAATCTCCCTTCCCTCACGCTCTGAAAGGCGCATGCAGCCGCGCTGGAGAAGATGGAGGGGGATGGAGCCAAAATTCACTAAGTGCAGGGGATGAAGAAGTTAAATTCTCCTCCGCTCTGAATGCTGGGGCCCCGCACTTCTCCTCGTGACGTCACTGGTTGCTAGATGGCGGCAGGCAATCCTATCAACTAGTGCGGGCAGTAGAGGCCAGAGGTGTAACAAGAGGGTCTCGGCCAGAACAAATACTAAAGCACTGTGTGAGTAAATCACAGATGCTACTGCTGAAAGTGAGTGCCACTTGAGCTTTGGTACCCCCCCCCCCTCTGCCTCAGCTTGCAGCGCCTGGACGCGGTGCACCTTGTGCACTCACCCAGGATCGGCCCTAGGTGAAGAGGTATAGGAAGGAATCATGTTTGCCAAAGAAGGCACCTAAGTCACAGACATGTATATGATTATCAGACATCCATATGAGCCCATTTCAGTATCATGAAGGTAACAAATACCCATCAAAATTTTAAACAGTTTTGTGTGTGGATCTGTGGTCATGGAATCACCCCACTTGCTAGAATTTCATAGATATTAGATCCTTTAACGAGCAGTGACTGCATTTTATAAAATATGTAAGCACAGACTGGTACATAATAACACCAATTCTGGGACTTACTTCGTATTAAACATCATGAGTGTGGAGAAGAGCTCTGATTCTGCTCTATGTCATAACATCTCAGGACCCCTGCTCCTTCTTACACTGTCAATTGTTTCCCTTACTGTGTTTGTTTTTAGTCACAAGTGTTCTTCCTGCTGTGATAGGCAATTAGTTAATGATGTTAAGATTGCTCTAACGTTCCTGTATGCAGCTCTTCTTGGATACATTCAGCCTAATGAATTGTTTAATGCATCTGCTTTTCTTATCTCCTTTTAGCTTCCATCTCATAGTGATGTGGAACTTGCAGTTAAAGAACACTCCAGCTTTTAAAGGGTTTGCGGGCTTCCTTTGAGATATACTCAATCTTTCAAGTTTTAAAATTAGGGGTACCAGTTCCAGTGGCATTTGGGTTCTTATATGATAATTCGCCTTAAATGGTCTCCCTTGCAGTTTCTGAGAAACTCATATAGGTTGGATAGACCAAGCTGGGCACAAGACCACCACAAAGAGCAGTTGGATAGCATTCAGAACAGCCAGACTTGACCTCAAATTTTAGTTTCCCTTTAAAGCAATACCTGAAAAGCAGGCAACCACAAGATACCAAAAGTTATTGGCAAACAGCAGTTATGGCAAGCCCCAGCATTTTCTCGACTAAATAAACTTGAAAGTACCTGGCAAATAAAAATGAACACCCACATTTCAGGCAGGTGGTGAGGAAATCTTTGTTCTCTTGAAGACCTCCATGCACTACTGTTACCTGATACCACAAGAGAGTCAGATGGTTCCCCGCTAGCCCCTGTAGTTCTTTCCATTGGCCTCTACATCACTACAGAACACAATAGTGACATAAGGGTCTTTGGTAGGAACCACTGCAGGCAGCAGGGGACATGCTATTCAACACACATGTAATGTAAGAAATCAGCGACATTCAGAGCTCTGCAAGAGACCAAACTTTCAATTCACAGCCCTAAGAAAAGGTGAGTATTCCTCTTCTTTTGTAAGGTGTTTTTATTGTATTAATTTGAGGAAATGACAGGGCTACTTTAATAATTTATTTTCTAAAAATAGAAAGGAGTGTTTTCCTTTATGATTCTTGGTAGATAGGAGAATTAAGAGTGAAAAAAATCTGACCCAGAAGCAAAAGTAAAAAAAAAAAAAACAAGCTATTTTGAATATACAATATTTATTATTGAAAACTTAGTAAAATATG
Organism: Lithobates sylvaticus; assembly: GCA_028564925.1. Taxonomy (NCBI): domain Eukaryota; kingdom Metazoa; phylum Chordata; class Amphibia; order Anura; family Ranidae; genus Lithobates; species Lithobates sylvaticus. Next base: position 461,986,616 of record CM053028.1, read on the forward strand.
GAAGTGCACTTTATTACCATGAAAGCACAAACCTCTGCCTTTCATTAAATGTCTTTCCTGTTTTCCCGTATGCCCATAATACTTCATTTTTGTCACTCTGAAATTACAATTCTGTCCTTTCTGAATTAAACATTCTATCTGCCGGCTTTTTAATATCTTCCTCCCTAATTTCTAATCCTTGTTTCTTTGCCTATCATCCATGTACTGTACATCTATCACAGAAGGATGTGCACAAACACAAGTACTCATCCAATTATAATTTAAATAATGCCTATTAATCTTCAGTATGTTTTCCATGCAAGAACTTTACCCAATTTCATTCTCGGTACGATTTTCATTAAAGCCTGTCTTTTTCTTCCTGAAGTGAAGTCTGCTTTCATCCCATAGAATGTTACATCTGATGTTTCTTTTTAATTGGCGCTTATAATTGCCTAAATGTACCTTCGATTAAATGTTTCGCACTTTGATATGGTTAGACACTGAGGTATGTATTGAAGTAGGATGGACACAAATGTTTTATTAAACACAAGGTCACAATGGTTCACATTTCAGAAAGGAATACGAAATATTGGAATGAATATTGCTGTCAAAATGATATGACCTATAAAAAAGACCTAAAAAGTAGCAAAGATATGGAATATAAATCAGAGGTAGAACTAGAAGTCATCAACTCCTGTATTTCCCCTCCCCCTTCAATAATTGCAACAGAAGGTGATGTGAACAGATGCAAATGTAGCAACGGAAAAAATGAGGTATACAAATGTCCATGGATTCACGTGTAAGACTTATGAATCTGGCTTGGCCTTTACAATACCCACATTCCCAAACAGCTAGGCAAATCTCAAACACACCTGTTGCCAACCTTAGTGACTGTAATCGATGTTCCTTTATATTAAAAAAAAATAAAAAAAGCACTGAAAATGACACATGCACACAACTGTCAAGCACTATGAACTCTTTACCCTAAGGGCCTGGTATATATTGGGGGGGGGGGGGGGGGGGGCGTGTTGTTTTTTCTTTTGTTTAGATTCAGCTGTCAGCGGGGAACCGCTCTGACAGCTGATGAGTCATCCGTTGTTATGGACGCGGCTTGCCGGCCCGCTCCTTAACAACCAGCTATTCACTGGTTGTTAGGGATGCTGGCAGCTGCCTGCTCCTTACTGAAATGCTGGCACGCCTAAAAACTAATGCAAATGCTCCTAAACACTTGCAAAAACCACCAGTGCTTTTTTAGCAGGTTTTAAGCTGCTAGTGTGCATGGAGCCGAAGGGTAATCAATGAAGTCTCCAAATGCATTGGCTACTTGCTGATATTATTTTACCCATTAAAAACAAAGTGGACTTTCCATTTGTGCTGCTCTCTTCTCTCCACTGTGCCTTTTGTCCTAAACTACCTAAGTGCTTCCAGATAGCTGGCTTGGAGTTGCCCTGGAAGTGAGACGTCTTTCACCATTTAAAAAGCAGAAGCATGTTTGGTGTGGGGTTCCCCTTAAAATTCATACAAGACCTAAAGGGTCTGGTATGGATTGGGGGAGGGACCCCCACACAGTTTTTTTATCAAGTAACTGCTGGCAATTCTTTTGTTTATACCCGCTGACAGCTGATGAGTCATCCGTTGGTAAGGACATGGTGGCCGGCTTGCCATCCTGCCTCTTAACAACCAGCTATTCACTGGTTGTTAAGGAGGCTGGCAGCAGAAAAAAAATCTGGAAACTGTCTCTTAGCAGTGGTTATCAGCATTTAGCAGAGTTTAGGAGCATTCTGGTTTTTTTTTCCTCCTGGCAATTCGACTCCTTCTGGTCCTAGAAGCTGAAGCTTCAAAAACGTTTCTAGACTAAAATAGTGTGCATGGACACATAGTATAACAATATTTGCTTCTAAAGGCAGAAAAAATGATCAAAAGCAGCTGCTAGGAACTTTTTATTTTTTATTTTTTAAGTTAATAAGCATGGATCCTTCAACAGGCATTATAAAGATAAAGTGAGATTAATAAGTACAACACATACGACTGCACTATAAAAAGGAAGTTCAATAGCCACCGTGAGAGACGATTCACGATTTTCAGACTAATGCTTTTCAGATCATTTTACTGCTGTTCAGTTTGTGATAATTTTTCAATAATCCAAAAAAAGGAGATTTTGATGAAATAAAAAATAAAATAAAAAAAGATGACTATAAAAAAATATTCTAAACATTATTATGGAGTTCTGGCTTTTAAAAAATAAAATATTATTCATGAGATCACGAGAAATAGTAAAGAAATACGTTTGTCAGAACTCTGTGTGAATATCATCAGCAAAACAACTTCATTAATTTAGCATTATAAAGCACAAAAGAATGCTCTGCATTAAACGATCACAGAATTTGCTGCATGAGGAATGTGCTATCTCCATTACGGACGCTAGTTTTACCAGACCGAGCGCTTCCGTCAGAGCATTTTTGGTACGTCGGAACAGCATACAGACGAGCGTTTTTTCCCGATAGAAATTTTTTTCGTCGGAAAAATATAGAAAATGTTCTCTATCGAAGTCCGTCTGAATTTTCAACGTAAAAAGTCTGATGGGGCATACACACGGTCGGAATATATGGTGAAAAGCTCCCATCTGACTTTTTCTGTCGGAAATTCCGACCATGTGTACGCGGCATTAGTAATGGCGCTTTTGCTGATATTTTTTTATTTTATTTTGAATGCACTTAGGCTTTAAGCATCCTATAAGTAAAGTATATACGTACTTTATATAATATCCTGCAACCTATGTGTGTAACCTTAGCTGTAAAAGGCTGTGAATCATAGGTTTAAAAAGAGTGACTCCCAATTATAGTGTGATTATGGGAGTTATCAGGCAGCTGAACTCTGCATCCCTCAACAGCAATCTAGAAAGTTGGACTTTTCCACTATTACGGATATGATTCTGTTCTGCAGCACTGACACAGCTGATAAACTGCCGCTGCTCATTTTTTTTTCTTGCCACTTAAAAGCTATGTCATTTCTAAATGTTGTCTTATTTGTGCACCTGTCAATAATGAACTCCTTGAAAAAGCCTGGCCTGTAACTACAAGGAGCAGATAGTAAGGTGGGATGAGAAGCGATAATGGACATGTTCCCAGAGCAATCACTCAGTGCTGTATGGGAAACAAGCTTTCTCTCCTGAGGTCTTCAATCTAACGATGCTGCAAGGAAGCCTACTTCACACATACAGCTGTAACTTGTCATAAATCAAGCAACCTGAGACTATAACTATCTCTTGATTGCAGTCATTTTATATCAAGCGTTCTCCTCTAATTTGGGTGGGAGAAAGAGTTTTCACACCAACGTTCTGAGAAGGAAAAAAGGGACACCATCTTGTACTAAACATTTTTGGCCCAGAAATGAATGCCCAAAACGCAGACTTCTTGCATACTGGGCATTCATCCCTGGGTGAATGCTGCCCTAAACATTAGTACCACTTGGTGCACTGTCCAGTCACAACAGCTTTCAGCCTTTCAGACTTTTAAAGTCTGATGGCCGCAGGGCTGGATGGTTCGCCTGTGCCTTCTGCACAAAAATGCTAAGATCTCATGCACCGGGTCTAAATGTCTAGTGTGCATGTGGTCTTAAGCAGAAGTCATACACATCCAAACCTGTTTCATACAAACTTGTTGGGAAATTTAAACAACCATTCAATATGTTAGGTGTGCTTGCATACACCTGCAACAGTCAACATCTGCAGAAAGATATAGGACTAGGCAGGGTCGGATCTAGTCTCTCTGATTGGGGGTGCTGTAATCAAAGTCAGGGAACTGTCTGTCAACACATATTCACATTTTATCCTCTCTGCCTAGCTCTGTCTGGTTTTCTGTCTCTCCAGAGATTTTCCATCTGGTACTCAGTGAGTTGTTGACTCACACTGTGACCGAGGTGCAAGGAACCAGTATTCCTTGCATGCTTCTGTACCATGAGTCACGACCAAGAAGCAACATCCGACATTACTTCTGGCTAGTGCAGAGGTGGTGCAGGAGTGAAGAGGAAAAGCTACGTTTCTGCATCCCTCTGAAAAGCACACATCACAGCAGTGTTAATTTCGTCGACTAAAACAACTAAAACCTTTTAGTCTACTAAATTAATACTAGTTTAGTAGACTAAAACTTGACTAAAACTAAAACAATTGAGATTACTAAAATACAATTAAAACTAAAATGGCATATTAGGCAAAAGACTAAATAAAATGGGACTAAAACTATAATGCCATTTTAGTCAAAAGACTAATGCCGCGTACACACGATCGGAATTCTCGTCTGTAATTCTCTACGGATTTCTCAACGGAATTCCGACGGAATTACACTGAAACTGTCTTGCCTACACACGGTCACACCAAATTCCGACCGTCAAGAACGCAGTGACGTAAAACACTACAACGAGCCGAGTTCAATGCTTTCAAGCATGCGTCGAATTGTTTCTGAGCATGCGTAGGAATTTTGCACATCAGAATTGCTACAGACGATTGGAATTTCCGATAGAAACCTTTTCCGTCGGAAAAATTGAGAACATGCTCTCAATTCTTTGCTGTCCGAAATTCAGCCAGCAAAATCCCAATGGAGCCTACACACGGTCGCATTTTCCCATGAAAAGCTCTCATCTGTCTTTTTCTGGCTGGAATTCCGGTCGTGTGTACGCGGCATTAGACTAAAACTACATTTAAATTTGACTTAACATATTCGATGTTTCACTCCAGCAGTATATAATAAGTTTGGAAATTGTAGAGAAATGTTACGAATACTTTACAATTTAATTACACTCATTTGATTTTAGACGACTAAAATTTGTTTTAGTCGACTAAAATGTACTGGAGATTTAGTGGACTAAATACCACTAAAACTAAAACAATTGAAGAAGACTAAAATGGGACTAAAACTAAAATGCCATTTTAGTCCTAAGACTAAGCCCCCATACACACGGTCGGAAATTCCGATAACCAAATCCGTCAGATCATTTCTGTCGGATTTTGTCCGAAGCTGGTGTTGCGTACACACGGTCGGACAACGTTGTCGGAATTTCCGGTCGTATGACTTCCTGTATGTGGACGTGGGGAAAAATGGGCGGATGTCGGTGTTGGTGGAGTCATCGCGCAGACGGAGTTCTACTGGCGTCTCCAGAGAGGCAGTCTGGGCTTGCCACCTCCAGAGGAGAATGTGGAAGGACTCCCCTTCGTCTTTGTCGCGGATAAGGCGTTTGCGTTGTCAAGCCATCTGATGCGGCCTTTCCCGATGAGGACCCTCACCCCGGACCAGAGGGTCTTTAATTTCCGGCTGTCCAGAGCCCGAAGCGTAGTGGAGAACACTTTTGGGATCATGGCCAGCCGCTTCCGCCTATTTTTGACACCCATCTACATGGCGGAATATAAACTCAATCGCATTGTGCTTTCCTGCTGCATTCTGCACAATTTAAAAAAAAAACATTACCATGAGTCACGACCAAGAAGCAACATCTGACATTACTTCTGGCTAGTGCAGAGGTGGTGCATGTATGTGGCTTATCAGAATCCGGAAGCCCCCTTTAATAAGGGGGCCCCCAGATCCCGGCGCCCCACCCTATGTTAATGAGTATGGGGTACATCGTACCCCTACCCATTCACCTGAGGGAAAAAGTGTTAATAAAAAACACACAACACAGGTTTTTAAAGTAGTTTATTAAACAGCTCCGGGGGTCTTCTTCCGACTTTGGGGGTCTTCTCGCCGGGCTCCTCCGCTATCTTCTGCTCTTTTACCGCTCTTTTACTAGCGGAGGAGCCTGGCTTTCTCCTTCGTCGCGGCAGCCTCCCGGGGGTCTTCTTGCGCCTTGGGGGTCTTGTCCCGCTCTCGTTTCTTCTGCCGGGCCTCTGCTATCTTCTTGCAGCTCTTTTACTAGCATTGGCCCGATCTTCTGGTTTGTCGCTGTCGCTGTCGTTGCCACCGCCTTGTTCTTCTTCTTCCTTCTTCTTCTCTTCTTTCGATGTTGACACGCCGCTCTCTCCGCCTGTAATGGACAGTGACTTATATAGGTATAAGGGGCGGGGTCACCGTGTGATGTCACATGGTGACCTTGCCCCTTATGATGTCACAGTCCTGGGGATGCTTTCCTGACCGGCCGGGCTGCGTGCTCGGATAAGGGTCTGGTGTGGACCTTTGAATCCATACCAGGTGACGGGGCTAGCAAGGTGTCAATCTAGTAAACATCTTCTCCCCCCACACACTTAATATCCCACCTCAAAGCACAAATTCCCCTCAAATCACCCCTCCTAGAACAAATCCCCCCCCCATCCCCCTCCCAACATAAAATCACATAAAATCACCCTAAATCACCACTCTTCCCCTCTCAAATTTACCCTCCTAGAACAATACTTACCCCCTGCTGCACCCCAAATGTCTCCCTTTCAACACAAATCCCCCCATCTCCTTGTGGCATCCCCCCTCTCCACCTCACATGACACCACAGTGCCCAGGGAAGCCACCCCTCCTGCCCATCCCTTGTCCCAGACCTGGTTACACTTACACATTACTTAGCATTATGGATGGTCCGAATACCCCCCAGGTTCAGATCACACCAGAACATTTCAAGCAAAAAGTTCTAGCGAACATGCAAACTCTATTAAAGTCTATGGGAGACGAACATGAAAAATCAAAAGTCCTGATTTAAAGGCTTATATGCAAGTTGTTGCCATAAAAAGTGTATGGGGACCCGGGTACTGCCCTAGGGGACATGTATCAATGCAAAAAAAAGTTTTTTAAAACAATAGTTTTTAAAGGAGCAGTGATTTTAATGATGCTTAAATTGAAACAATAAATATTTTATATTCCTTTAAATATCGTGCCTGGGGGGTCCCCCTAATCTGCCTGTAAAGTGCCTCATCTGTACAATGTATAGAGCATGCCGCAGCAATAATGACATTTCTAAAGTAAAAAAAATTATTTAAACTTGCTTGCGGCTATAATGTATTGCAGGCTCCCGGAAATACAGATTAAACAAATTTAAAAAATGTCATGGAGTCCCCCCTAGTCCATACCAGGCCCTTCGGATCTGGTATGGATTTTAAGGGGAGCCCCATGCCCCACAAAATCCATACCAGACCCTTATCCAAGCATGCAGCCTGGCGGGTCAGGAAAAGGGGGGGGGGCAAGCGAGCGCTCCCTCCCTCCTGAACCATACCAGGCCACATGCCCTCAACATGGGGGGGTGGATGCTTTTGGGCAGGGGGCTCATCCCCCCAGCCCAAAGCACCATGTCCCCATGTTGATGGGGACAAGAGCCTCTTCCCGACAACCCTGGGCTGTGGTTGTCGGGGTCTGCAGGCAGGGGACTTATTGGAATCTGAAAGCTCCCTTTGACAAGGGGGACCCCAGATCCCGCCCCCCTATGTGTATGGGTATCTGGTACATCGTACCCCTACCCATTCACCAAAAAAGTATGCAAAAGTAAAGACCACAAGAGACAGTTTTTTGACAAATCATTTATTTAAAAAAAAAAAGTGTCCCGCGATGTAAATCCACTTGCGATGTCAATCACGCCGCCCAACCTGAGAGGACCTGAGAAATATCAAAAATCAGGAGTTCCAAGGTTAATGCTGCTAAGATCTGGAGCACTGGATACCCTGGTAATATCACAATATGCCATGTAGCCCACCACTTCCCTGTAGAAACCAGAATGCCAAAGCTATGCAAGCTGAATGTTGCTTCTAGAACTTGCCATCACTTACACTTGGGCAGGTTCGGGCCCCAAATACTGCCCTCCACAAAGGTAGTTATAATTTAAAGTGATAGTAAAGCCTTGCTTTTTTTTTCTTACCTGCTCTATGCAGTGGTTTTGCACAGAGCAGCCCAGATCCTCCTGTTCTTGGGTCCCACGCCGGCGCTTCTGGCTACTCCCTCTTGCCGAGTGCCCACACAGCAAGCAGCTTGCTATAGGGGCAACCCAAGCAGGCGCGCTCCCGCCCTATGGTTTTATGTGTCCATTCACACATGAAGCCACAGCTCTGCCCCGCCCCGCCACCTCCATCTCCTAATTGGCTCACTGGCTGTGATTGACAGCAGCGGGAGTCAATGGGAAATGGCTCCCACTGCTGCCAAAAGCCAATCAAGAGTGTGAGTCCCCGGAGAGGCATGAGCCTTGTGGACATCGCTGGATAAAGAGAGGGCTCAGGTAAGTACTAGGGGGGTCCTGGGGGGCGGGGATGCTGCTCACAGAAGGTTTTACGTTTTTTTTTACCTTCATACATACAGTCTGAAAGACTTATCTAGTCCATTGTAGGTCACATAGCTTTTCAAGATATAGACTATTTTACCAAAAGTATTGGGATGCCTGCCTTTACATACACATTAACTTTAATGGCATCCCATTTTTAGTCTGTAGGGTTCAATATTGAGTTGGCAGCAGTTTTCAGCTATAATAGCTTCAACTCTTCTGAGAAGGCTGTCCACAATGCTTAGGAGTGTGTCTATGGGAATGTTTGACCATTCTTCCAGAAGCGCATTTGTGAGGTCAGGCACTGATGCTGGACGAGAAGGCCTGGCTCGAAGTCTCCTCTCGAATTCATCCCAAAGGTGGTCTATCAGGTTGAGGTCAGGACTCTGTGCAGGCCTGTCAAGTTCCTCCATCCCAATGTCTTTATGGACCTTACATTGTGCACTGGTCCAAAATCATTTGGTGGAGGGGGGATTATGGTGTGGGGTTGTTTTTCAGGGGTTGGGCTTGGCCCCTTAAGGCATCAGCATACCAAGACATTTTGGACAATTTCATGCTTCCAACTTTGTGGAAGGCACCTTCCTATTTCAACATGACTGCACACCAGTGCACAAAGCAAGGTCCATAAACACATGGATAAGTGAGTTTGAGGTGGAGGAACTGGCCTGCAAAGAGTCCTGACTCCTGACCTCAACCTGATAGAACACCTTTGGGATGAATTCGAGAGGAGCATCAGTGCCTGACCTCACAAATGTGTTTCTGGAAGAATGGTCAAACATTCCCATAGACACACTCCAAAACCTTGTGGACAGCCTTCCCAAAAGAGTTGAAGCTGTTACAGCTACAAAGGGTGGGCCAGCTCAATATTGAACCCTACAGACTAAAGACTGGGATACCATGAGTTCATGTGAGTGTAAAGGCACTCATCTCAATACTTTTGGTAATATAGTGTATTCAGTGGCGTAACTTGAACCCTCAGGGCCCCGATGCAAGAAACCATGGAGGGCCCCCCCCCCCGACCTCCGAGCCCGATGTTGGAACACCAGGGCCCAGTCACAAGTGGGTGGCTGCATATAAAGGAACCAATTTCTTAATTTTTATATAAAAAAACACACACACACACTATATATGTATATATATATATATATATATATATATATATATATATATATATATATGCACATATAAACCAGTGACAGCTGGTGCTCAAAATTTTTAGGGGGGCGCAAGCAAACTGAAAAATTCAGAAATAAAACCATCAGTTGCAGCCACTGTACCATCAAATGTCGCCACTGTGCCCATCAAATGCTGCCACTGTGCCCATCAAACGCTGCCACTGTACCATCAAATGTCGCCACTGTACCCATGAAATGCTGCCACTGTGCCCATCAAACTCTGCCGCTGTGCCATCAAATGCCGCCACTGTGCCCATCAAATGCCGCCACTGTGCCCATCAAATGCTGCCGGTGTGGCCATTAAATGCTGCCGGTGTGCCAAATGCTGCCACTGTGAATCCCCACCGCCCGCTCGCACAACCACACACATGCATGCACACCCACACATATGCATGCACACCCCCACACACACATGCATGCACCCCCCCACACACACACATGCATGCACCCCCCCACACACACATGCATGCACCCCCCACACGCATGCATTCACACCCCAAACACACATGCATGCACCCCCCCACACATATGCATGCATGCACACCTCCACACACACACATGCATGCACCCCCCCACACACATGCATGCATGCACACCCCCACACACACATGCATGCACCCCCACACACACACACGCATGCACCCCCCCCACACACATGCACCCCCCACACACATGCATGCATGCATGCACACCCCCACACACACATGCATGCACCCCCCACACATGCATGCACCCCCCCCCTCACACACACATGCATGAACCCCCCCCCCCCACACACACACATGCATGCATGCACCCCCAACACACACATGCATGCACCCACCCCCACACACACACATGCATACATGCACACCCCCACACACACATGCATGCACCCCCCCCCCACACCCCCACACACATGCATGCACACACATATAAACACACATACAGTAGATAGTCTTATAAAAAAAAAAACGTCAGACATTTACAGTACCTTCTTCCTGCCGGGTACTGCACTATAGGGGGAGACAAAGAGCACAGTATGGCACACACTGCTTTCACTTTAGGTATGTGAGGACACAGTGCCGATTACAGTTCGGCTGACGATCGGGGGGAGCTCCTCTCAGCCTCCCCTCCTATCAAATAGTAAAGGGGGACCTCAAGGCCCCCCTGCAGCAAGGGGCCCGGTCGCCATGGCGATCTTGGCGACCCCTATAATTTCGCCACTGAGTGTATTTCCTATATTTGAAGTTTTAAGAATCTTTTCACACTTCAACAGCCATGGAAGTGGAGTTTTTCCTTACAGTAAGCATGTACTGAAGGAAATGCATAGGTTGCCATCCATAGCTGACCCTCTCCTTATGAAATTGCTTGGCTATCATGTCTATGCAGTGGCTGCAGTACTTTGTAAGCACTGACCTGGAACGTATATACAAATCAGGAGTTAATACTTGACTCCAACTTCAATTGCTGGATTCTTGTTCTGAGTCAGAAAGTACTGAAGCCAGGCAACTAATATATTTAAATGGTATGCAATGGCAGCCTACACATTTCTCCAGTATGAGCTCCCTTTAAGGAAACAGACAACTTAATATGAGATTTTATTTTAACAGTCCTGGAGGATCAAAATTAGGTTTTGACATTTTTATTGTCCTGTGGCTCTGATAAAACCAATATCCCTGTTTTTTGATTTGGTATGTTTAAGTCCAAATAACATTGCCTATATTGTGAGTGACAAGGGAGGTAATGAAGTTATAGGGACAAGGATAACTCTCACCGGTCTTCACAAAATAGCCTGTAGCATAGACTTCACTTTTAATTGTAAGGGAAGCAAGGAAAGCAAGGAACGTTATATTTGCTATTGTGGCAGGCTTGCATGATATACAATGCAGTTTCAAGTTAGTCAACACCGCTAGGAAGAGGTATGAAATTTATGAGCATCATTATAAGAAGAGACTGCAGTAGTAAAGTTGTAAAAGACAGACAGAAACATAGAAGAACTGTAATTCAAGGACTTTTAAAACACTAAAGCCTACCTCTGTCTTGTGTTAAATCAGCCCCATTGTGGGCTTACCAGAAACAACTGAAGCTTGAGAGTCTCCTCGGTGTTCCATGTTGTGTTTCTGGCAAGAACTTCGGAATGTTCTTTAGTAGGCAGCTGTGCAGTGCTCTATAGAACTTTAATATAGATGAGGGATTCTATGCATTTTAATATAATTATATTCACGGAACTAGGTTTCCAATTAATATCTCACTCCTGTGCCTCTCCAGCTAATTTCAGGAAATACGTTGGACTAATTTCTGAACGACAGGATGCACAACTGAAAACAATTATTTTTCAAACTTAATTTTAACCCCAAGGTCTTGACTTGTTTCCATGGCAAATCTATCTAGGGTTTCTTGAGTAGTGTACAATATTAAAAATATGACTGCATGTTATTCAGCACAAGAAATCAACCCTTAAAGCGGTAGTAAACTCTTCATAAAGGAAAAAAATATGTGATCAACCCCTATGCCGGTTACTGCCATATTATGGTAATATGTCACACAAATACTAGCATAGCCTTTCTCAATCTTTTTACCCCAGAGGAACCCTTGAAATAATTTTGAAGGTTCAAAGGATTAGTAAGATTAGTCCATCAGGGGTCATTGGGAAAATGGCCCTTATGTTGATAGTGGGAAGTGGGAAGAATGCCCCCTTACAGGGGTGGCCAAAATGGCACCTTTGCAGTCATGCAACTGGCTCTGCCAAGTGGCGTTAGATCTGGAACTATGCGGGCACTAGGGATGAGCCGAACACCCCCGGGTTCGGTTCGCACCAGAACCTTCGAACCGACCGAAAGTTCGCGCGAATTTTCGAACCCTATACGTTATAATGGACGCGAACGTTCGAAATCAAAAGTGCTAATTACAACGGCCAATATGCATGTTAATGTCATAAAACAGGTTTGGGGACCCGGGTCCTGCCCCAGGGGACATATATCAATGCAAAAAGAACTTTTAAAAACTAACGTTTTTTCGGGAGCAGTCATTTTAATGATGCATAAAGTGAAAAAAAAAAAGTGAAATTTTCCTTTAAATATGGTACCTGGGGGGTGTCCAAAGTATGCCTGTGAAGTGGCATGTGTTTCCCATGTTTAGAACTGTCCTTGCACAAAATGACATTTGTAAAGGAAAAAAAGAAGCCATTTAAAACCACTTGCGGCTTTAGGTTTGTTCTTAAGTAGAATCTGAACAGGTACATTATGAAGTGTAGCTCCATCCCAAAAAAATCTATTTTTATGCTTTTTGGAGAACATAGGGAGGGGTTATCACCCCTGTAACATTTGCTGTCTTTGCACATCTGTTCAGAACATGTCACCTCACTTTCCGTCCCAATGACAAATGTTTTTGGAAAAGTGGGGTTTTAATTGAAACAAGGATTGGTGATAAAGCATCAGTAGAGAGGAGATACCTTTTTCCCAAATTAAATCTAACATGATAGAATTTCCCTTCCTAGGGGTAGATTTCCTCTCACTTCCTGTTTTCTATTTCCGTTTGCAAGTAGGATTCGTTTGTAAGTTGGATGTTTGAAAGTAGGGGCCTGCCGTATATACTCTGCAGAAATTTGCCCTATTAGATGTTGGTGTAGCCACAAGACTGGTGGGCACAGGAATGGGCCCTGCTGTGAGTTATTAGATCAAGATTTGTAATTGCATGCACCTGTTGAACAGGGCAGAAAAATTGGGCCTTTGGTGGTGGTGGTGGTGGACGGTGTTGCCACAAGACTGTAAGCCCTCACAGTGACTCTTGGTGGGCGCAGGAATGGGCCCTGCTGTGAGTTATTAGATCAAGATTTGTAATTGCAAGCACCTGATGAACAGGGCAGAAAAATTGGGCCTTTGGCGGTGGTGGTGGACGGTGTTGCCACAAGACTGTAGGCCCTCATAGTTACTCTTGGTGGGCGCAGGAATGGGCCCTGCTGTGAGTTATTAGATCAAGATTTGTAATTGCAAGCACCTGATGAACAGGGCAGAAAAATTGGGCCTTTGGCGGTGGTGGTGGACGGTGTTGCCACAAGACTGTAGGCCCTCATAGTTACTCTTGGTGGGCGCAGGAATGGGCCCTGCTGTGAACTATTAGATCAAGATTTGTAATTACCCGCCCCTGTTAAACAGGGGCTGAAAAATTGTGCCTTAGGCACTGGTGCTGGTGCCACAACACTGCAACCCCTCACAGAGACTGTACTTGGAGCACAGCAGTCACACGTGTTGCGAAGCATTTTTTTAAAAAATTGTAAGTACACGCCCCTGTTAAACAGGGGCTGAAAAATTGTGCCTTAGGCACTGGTGCTGGTGCCACAACACTGCAACCCGGCCCTCACAGATACTGTACTTGGAGCACAGCAGTCACACGTGTTGCGAAGCATTTTTTTAAAAAATTGTAAGTACACGCCCCTGTTAAACAGGGGCTGAAAAATTGTGCCTTAGGCACTGGTGCTGGTGCCACAACACTGCAACCCGGCCCTCACAGATACTGTACTTGGAGCACAGCAGTCACACGTGTTGCGAAGCATTTTTTTAAAAAATTGTAAGTACACGCCCCTGTTAAACAGGGGCTGAAAAATTGTGCCTTAGGCACTGGTGCTGGTGCCACAACACTGCAACCCGGCCCTCACAGATACTGTACTTGGAGCACAGCAGTCACACGTGTTGCGAAGCATTTTTTTAAAAAATTGTAAGTACCCGCCCCTGTTAAACAGGGGCTGAAAAATTGTGCCTTAGGCACTGGTGCTGGTGCCACAACACTGCAACCCGGCCCTCACAGATACTGTACTTGGAGCACAGCAGTCACACGTGTTGCGAAGCATTTTTTTTAAAAATTGTAAGTACACGCCCCTGTTAAACAGGGGCTGAAAAATTGTGCCTTAGGCACTGGTGTGGTGGCATGGATCATTGAGGAGGAGGAAGAGGATAGTCAGTGAACATAAGAGGACAGTCACTCAGCATCAGCATAGGCAGTCTTGAAGGGATGTGACATTAAAAATTATTCGGTTATATCCGCCTCAGGTGCCTGGTAGCTGGTGGTGATCCAAGACTGATTCATTTTGATGAATGTCAGTCGATCAACCGAGGCGGTGGACAGGCGCACCCTATGATCAGTCACAAATCCTCCAGCAGCACTGAATGTGCGTTCGGAAAGAACGCTGGAGGCAGGACAGGCCAGTAGCTCAATTGCATACTGTGCAAGCTCTGGCCAGTGATCCATCCTCAGGACCCAGTAAGCCAGAGGATTTTCGGTGGGAAAGGTGTCCAAGTCTGACCTTGCCCCAAGGTATTCCTGCACCATGTATATCAAACGCTGGCGATGGTTGCTGGAACCGATCATACCTTGGGGCTGCGGACTAAAAAATTGTCTGAACGCATCGGTCAGACGTCCACCTTCCCCACCGCTCCTTCTGCCACTGACCGAAGCCTCAGCAACTCGTCGCCCAGGACCAGGAGTTTGTAGCCTCCCAGTTTCTGGGAACGCGTTGCACAGACCTTTCTGCAAGGCCTCCCTGAGATGTCTTATCCTCTGCTCCCTCTGCGACGGCAAGATAAGGTCCGCAACCTTACCCTTGTACCGCGGATCAAGGAGAGTGGCCAGCCAGTAATGGTCCCTCTCCTTGATCCGAAGAACACGAGGATCCTTCCGCAGGCTTTGCAGGATCAGGGAGGCCATGCAGCGTAGGTTAGCTGAGGCATTCGGTCCGGAGTCTTCTGGGTCACTGAGGATGACATGATCGCCAGCCACCTCCTCCCAGCCACGTACAAGTCCACTGGTTTGTTGGGACTGTACATCATCCCTAAACGACTGCTGCTGCTGATGCTGAGTGCCAGGCTCCACCTCCATGCTCACACAATCCTCCTCCTCCTCCTCCTCCTCCTCATCCTCTTCCTGTGTGATGGGTGGGACAGAAGGAACACTGTCCGGATAAAGGGGGCCTTGAGAGGCAAGGAAGTCCTCCTCTTCCTGCCTCTGTTCTGCCTCAAGTGCCCTGTCCATTATCCCACGCAGCGTATGCTCCAACAGGTGGACAAGAGGGACAGTGTCACTGATGCATGCACTGTCACTGCTCACCATCCTCGTGGCCTCCTCAAATAGTGAGAGGACAGTGCATGCATCCCTGATCATGCTCCACTGACGTGGGGAAAAAAACCAAGCTCCCCTGACCCTGTCCTGGTGCCGTAGTCGCAAAGGTACTCATTGATGGCCCTCTGCTGCGTGTGCAGTCGCTGCAGCATGGCCAACGTTGAGTTCCACCTGGTGGGCATGTCACATATTAGGCGGTTCTTGGGCAGGTTCAGCTCCTTTTGCAGCTCAGTCAGCCGAGCACTGGCATTATAAGATCGGCGGAAATGCACACAGACTTTCCTGGCCTGCCTCAGGACATCCTGTAAGCCTGGGAACCTGCCCAAGAACCGCTGCACCACCAGGTTGAGGACGTGAGCCATGCAGGGCACATGGGTGAGCTGCCCCTGTCGCAGGGCGGAGAGGAGGTTGGTGCCATTGTCAGAAACGACCATTCCTGGCTTAAGCTGACGTGGCGTCAACCACCTCTCGGCCTGCCCCTGCAGAGCTGCCAGAACCTCTGGCCCAGTGTGGCTCCTGTCCCCCAAACACACCAGCGCAAGCACGGCATGGCATCTTTTTGCCTGCGTACTTGCGTAGCCCCTTGTACGCCTACGGAGCACCGCTGGTTCCAAGGACAGAGCACTGGAGGAAGAAGAAGAGGAGGGGGGTGGAGGAGAGAGGTGTGTCACAACCAGTAGCAGTAGTAGCGTTTTGGAGGCGTGGTGGCGGAACAACCTCCAACACTACTGCACCTTGTCCTGCATCCCTCCCAGCTGCCAATAGAGTGACCCAATGGGCCGTGAAAGAAAGGTACCGTCCCTGTCCATGCCTGCTGGACCATGAGTCAGCGGTAATATGCACCTTACCGCTGACCGCCCTGTCCAGCGAGGCATGGACATTGCCCTCCACATGCCGGTAGAGAGACGGAATCGCCTTCCGCGAGAAAAAGTGGCGTTTGGGAACCTGCCACTGAGGAACCGCACATTGAACAAACTCACGGAAGGGGGCCGAGTCTACCAACTGAAAAGGCAGCAGTTGAAGTGCTAGCAATTTAGCCAGGCTAGCATTCAACCGCTGGGCATGTGGATGGCTGGGAGTGTACTTCTTTCTACGGTCCAGCAGCTGGGGCAGGGAAATTTGCCTGCTGCAATCGGACGTCGGTGTACTGCAAGTACTTGGTTGTGACACACCTAATTCTACACCTTCAGTCCTCTCAGAGCAGCTTTCAGAGAGGACTGAAGGTGTAGTGGGGATGGAGATCCCAGCTGAGGAGCAAGGAGAGGTCCGCTTAGTTCTTTGGTGTGGGTCTTTTATGTGTGCCTGCCAACGAGCTGCATGGCAGGTCGCCATATGTCTGGTCATGCTTGTCGTGCCCAAGCGGCTGATGTTTTGGCCACGCGAGATACGCTTGAGACAAATATTGCAAATAGCAGTGGTGCGATCTGCTGCACTCGTCTCAAAAAAGGCCCACACCAAAGAACTTTTCTGATAACGTGCAGAGGCAGCGCCCTGCACAGGCGGAGCTCTGCGGTGTTGTACAGTTGCTGTGCTGGCCTCTACCTCGCCTCCAGGGGGCATCCTGCCTCGTTGGACATGTGACGCCGCATCCTCCTCCTCCTCGTCCTCCTCCTCATCCTCTCTCCCTTGAGGCACCCACGTGGAGTCAGTGACCTCATCATCCCCTCCCTCTTCACCACTAGAGCAAACCTGGCAGTAAGCTGCAGCTGGTTGAACAGTACTGCCAGATTCCTCAAGCTGGGTATCGTCATCCGAGCCTTCGAATCGTTGGGCATCCTCCTGGAGCATGTACCCAACACTGTGCTCAAAGAGTTCGGGGGACTCCTCAGGAGGACATGGTGGGTCTAGGGAAGGGGTGGCTGATGATGCTCTGTCAGTACCCTGAGCCTGGGTGAGAGAGGATGAGGAGGATGAGGAGGGCTTGGTCATCCATTCTACCAAGCCTTCAGCATGATGCGGCTCCACATGTCCAGCTGCCGAAAACAAAGACGCGCGTGTCCCATGGCCACGTGCTGATGACGATGCACGACCACGTCCACGTCCACGGCCACGTCCACTAGAAACAGAGCCTGCCTGCCCTGTGTTCTTGGCTCTGCACGCTCTGCCTCCCCTTGGTGGTCTTCCAGCCATTGTAGTCGGTAGTCCTGTGGGTGCTGCTGAGAAGAATATATAGGAGCTCTGTGTGATGCCACTAACACACTAGAAGTCCTATGGGTGCTTCTGCAAAGAAAATAGAGGAGCTCTGTGTGATGCCACTAACACACTAGAAGTCCTGTGGGTGCTGCTGAGAAGAAAATATAGGAGCTCTGTGTGATGCCACTAACACACTACAAGTCCTATGGGTGCTTCTGCAAAGAAAATAGAGGAGCTCTGTGTGATGCCACTAACACACTAGAAGTCCTGTGGGTGCTTCTGCAAAGAAAATAGAGGAGCTCTGTGTGATGCCACTAACACACTAGAAGTCCTGTGGGTGCTGCTGAGAAGAATATATAGGAGCTCTGTGTGATGCCACTAACACACTAGAAGTCCTATGGGTGCTTCTGCAAAGAAAATAGAGGAGCTCTGTGTGATGCCACTAACACACTAGAAGTCCTGTGGGTGCTGCTGAGAAGAAAATATAGGAGCTCTGTGTGATGCCACTAACACACTACAAGTCCTATGGGTGCTTCTGCAAAGAAAATAGAGGAGCTCTGTGTGATGCCACTAACACACTAGAAGTCCTGTGGGTGCTTCTGCAAAGAAAATAGAGGAGCTCTGTGTGATGCCACTAACACACTAGAAGTCCTGTGGGTGCTGCTGAGAAGAATATATAGGAGCTCTGTGTGATGCCACTAACACACTAGAAGTCCTATGGGTGCTTCTGCAAAGAAAATATAGGAGCTCTGTGTGATGCCACTAACACACTAGAAGTCCTGTGGGTGCTTCTGCAAAGAAAATAGAGGAGCTCTGTGTGATGCCACTAACACACTAGAAGTCCTGTGGGTGCTTCTGCAAAGAAAATAGAGGAGCTCTGTGTGATGCCACTAACACACTAGAAGTCCTGTGGGTGCTTCTGCAAAGAAAATAGAGGAGCTCTGTGTGATGCCACTAACACACTAGAAGTCCTGTGGGTGCTTCTGCAATAAAATAGAGGAGCTCTGTGTGATGCCACTAACACACTAGAAGTCCTATGGGTGCTTCTGCAAAGAAAATAGAGGAGCTCTGTGTGATGCCACTAACACACTAGAAGTCCTATGGGTGCTTCTGCAAAGAAAATAGAGGAGCTCTGTGTGATGCCACTAACACACTAGAAGTCCTGTGGGTGCTTCTGCAAAGAAAATAGAGGAGCTCTGTGTGATGCCACTAACACACTAGAAGTCCTATGGGTGCTTCTGCAAAGAAAATAGAGGAGCTCTGTGTGATGCCACTAACACACTAGAAGTCCTGTGGGTGCTGCTGAGAAGAATATATAGGAGCTCTGTGTGATGCCACTAACACACTAGAAGTCCTATGGGTGCTTCTGCAAAGAAAATAGAGGAGCTCTGTGTGATGGGACTAACACACTTCAAGTCCTATAGGTGCTTCTGGGAAGAAAATATAGCTCTGTGTGTGTGATGGGACTAACACACTTCAAGTCCTATAGGTGCTTCTGGGAAGAAAATATAGCTCTGTGTGTGTGATGGGACTAACACACTTCAAGTCCTATAGGTGCTTCTGGGAAGAAAATATAGCTCTGTGTGTGTGATGGGACTAACACACTTCAAGTCCTATAGGTGCTTCTGGGAACAAAATATAGCTCTGTGTGTGTGATGGGACTAACACACTTCAAGTCCTATAGGTGCTTCTGGGAAGAAAATATAGCTCTGTGTGTGTGATGGGACTAACACACTTCAAGTCCTATAGGTGCTTCTGGGAAGAAAATATAGCTCTGTGTGTGTGATGGGACTAACACACTTCAAGTCCTATAGGTGCTTCTGGGAACAAAATATAGCTCTGTGTGTGTGATGGGACTAACACACTTCAAGTCCTATAGGTGCTTCTGGGAACAAAATATAGCTCTGTGTGTGTGATGGGACTAACACACTTCAAGTCCTATAGGTGCTTCTGGGAAGAAAATAAAGGTCTGTGTGTGATGGGACTAACACACTTCAAGTCCTATAGGTGCTTCTGGGAACAAAATATAGCTCTGTGTGTGTGATGGGACTAACACACTTCAAGTCCTATAGGTGCTTCTGGGAACAAAATATAGCTCTGTGTGTGTGATGGGACTAACACACTTCAAGTCCTATAGGTGCTTCTGGGAAGAAAATAAAGGTCTGTGTGATGGGACTAACACACTTCAAGTCCTATAGGTGCTTC
Organism: Lithobates sylvaticus; assembly: GCA_028564925.1. Taxonomy (NCBI): domain Eukaryota; kingdom Metazoa; phylum Chordata; class Amphibia; order Anura; family Ranidae; genus Lithobates; species Lithobates sylvaticus. The sequence goes on from CM053028.1 coordinate 462,006,415, forward strand.
TGGAACAAAATATAGCTCTGTGTGTGTGATGGGACTAACACACTTCAAGTCCTATAGGTGCTTCTGGGAAGAAAATATAGCTCTGTGTGTGTGATGGGACTAACACACTTCAAGTCCTATAGGTGCTTCTGGGAAGAAAATATAGCTCTGTGTGTGTGATGGGACTAACACACTTCAAGTCCTATAGGTGCTTCTGGGAAGAAAATATAGCTCTGTGTGTGTGATGGGACTAACACACTTCAAGTCCTATAGGTGCTTCTGGGAACAAAATATAGCTCTGTGTGTGTGATGGGACTAACACACTTCAAGTCCTATAGGTGCTTCTGGGAAGAAAATATAGCTCTGTGTGTGTGATGGGACTAACACACTTCAAGTCCTATAGGTGCTTCTGGGAAGAAAATATAGCTCTGTGTGTGTGATGGGACTAACACACTTCAAGTCCTATAGGTGCTTCTGGGAACAAAATATAGCTCTGTGTGTGTGATGGGACTAACACACTTCAAGTCCTATAGGTGCTTCTGGGAACAAAATATAGCTCTGTGTGTGTGATGGGACTAACACACTTCAAGTCCTATAGGTGCTTCTGGGAAGAAAATAAAGGTCTGTGTGATGGGACTAACACACTTCAAGTCCTATAGGTGCTTCTGGGAACAAAATATAGCTCTGTGTGTGTGATGGGACTAACACACTTCAAGTCCTATAGGTGCTTCTGGGAACAAAACAAAATATAGCTCTGTGTGTGTGATGGGACTAACACACTTCAAGTCCTATAGGTGCTTCTGGGAAGAAAATATAGCTCTGTGTGTGTGATGGGACTAACACACTTCAAGTCCTATAGGTGCTTCTGGGAAGAAAATATAGCTCTGTGTGTGTGATGGGACTAACACACTTCAAGTCCTATAGGTGCTTCTGGGAAGAAAATATAGGAGCTCTGCCTGCCTGCCACGAACACACTACAAGTCCTATAGGTGCTTCTGGGAACAAAATATAGGAGCTCTGCCTGCCTGCCACGAACACACTACAAGTCCTATAGGTGCTTCTGGGAACAAAATATAGGAGCTCTGCCTGCCTGCCACGAACACACTACAAGTCCTATAGGTGCTTCTGGTAACAAAATATAGGAGCTCTGCCTGCCTGCCACGAACACACTACAAGTCCTATAGGTGCTTCTGGTAACAAAATATAGGAGCTCTGCCTGCCTGCCACGAACACACTACAAGTCCTATAGGTGCTTCTGGTAACAAAATATAGGAGCTCTGCCTGCCTGCCACGAACACACTACAAGCCCCTCTTTCTCAATCAATCTTTGTAACTGAATCTATCTAACTCAATCTCTGTAAGTGAATCTCTCTACCTAACTAAATCCAGCAGAGTGTCACAGATCTAGCCTGCTCAATCTGCGCCGGAACAGCATGTGACCGGCGCAGACGGCGTGGCGGCCTTTTATAGGGGGGGGGCGTGTACTACAGCCCCTGAGCTGTAATTGGCTACAGGCGTCCTGCCTGTAGCCAATTATGGCTCTTCGAGTTTCCGGGGCTGTGATTGGCCAAGCATGCGGGGTCACAGTGCATGCTTGGCCAATCATCAGCCAGCAATGCACTGCGCCGGCCGCGCCGGCCGCAATGCATTGCGGGGCCGCTCGCATCACACGAACGTGATGCGAGCGGCCAAAATAGTTCTGGGCTCGCCGAGCGAGCGAACGCCCGGTGCTCGATGCGAACGTGGGTTCGCATCGAGCACCGGGCCCATCCCTAGCGGGCACAATCAGATTGGAGGTCAGTTGGCCACAGCTCAAGGAGCCCCTAGCCACCGCTAGATGTGCCCTACGGTTCCACGTAACTCTGGTTAAGAACAGCTGTACTAGCACATTATGACAGATTTTCTGTGTAAACAGAGTGGCTTCCATCTTCGCTTGTTCTACCTTCTGGGTCCTCATGCTACAGTTGCTTGAATGGCTGGGCCTCATTGACGTCACCCCTATGCATGCGCACTATAGTGACGATCGTGACTAAAGAAAGTAGGCAATGTGATGTGTTGAAATGTGCATCCCATTGCTTCCTGCTGGAGCTCCTGCTAAGGCCTGATTCACACTTATGTATTTATTTATTTTTTAAATCTTTCTTTATTTTATTTTCATAGTCTTTTGTTACAGGCAGGAAAAGGGGAAACCACAATTTTAAAAATACAAAAAACACATTATACTTTGATGGGTTCTTTCTCATTCCTGCTATTCTCATATTGAGAGAAAACCGTCCTAATTCTTTACCTTTAATACTTTCTCTTTTTCCCCTTTCCTCCCTCTACTCCACCCTCCCCCTTCCCGGCCCTCCCACCCACTCGCCATTATATGTGGGTGGGAGGGAGGGAGCCCCCCCCTTCCCCCCCTACAGCCTGAATACCTCGCTATATTTCCTCGTTAACTTAAATATCTTCCATCCCTCCCATTTCCTCTGAGACACTCTACTTCCACTCTCCTCATCTACTCTAAAGCCCCATACACACGGTCGGATTTTCGCATGGATTCGGTCCGATCGGACAATGTTGTTGAAAAATCAGACCGTGTGTATGCACCATCGGACAGTGTACGTCGTATTGTCCGACGGACAAAGTCCTATCTCCTGCTGGATAGATTTTCCGACAACACGATCCGATCACACCAAATCCGATCGTGTGTATGGTAGTCCGACCGGACAAAGTGCTACGCATGCTCAGATCACATTACAAGACCAAAGCTATTGGCTACTAGCCTCTACGTAGTCCCGTCGTAGGCAACAAACGTCACCACGTTCAGAATGATCGGATTTTCCGACAACTTTGTCCGACCGTGTGTACGCAAAACCAACATCAGACAAAGTATGACGGACATGGTCTGACGGACCTGGTCCTCGGATAATCCGCGCGTGTGTATGGGGCTTTAGTCCTTCCATTCTATATATTTCATCTTTTTTTTCTAGCCACTCCCTTATTTTGGCCCCTTCCGTTTCCTTCCATCTTTTAGGGATCAGGCTCTTTGCCGCATTTATCAGGTGACTTGTGAGGGAGTTTCTATACTCTTTTATTGGAGTGTCAATGGCATGGAAAAGGCATGCCCAAGGGTTTTCTGGTATCTGGGTTTTGGTTATTACCTTTATATACCCTAGAATTTCTCTCCAGTACTCTTTAATCTTTGGGCAATTCCACCATATGTGTGCCATATTCCCCAGTTGTCCACAACCTCTCCAGCATTCCCCGGATTGTCCTGTTTGATATTTAGCTACTATATCTGGTGTCCTATACCACCTTGCTAAGCATTTATAGTTTGTTTCTATCATCCTGCACCTATGTATTTTTAGTGCTTTTTGCATTTTTCAGATTTGCACTACAGCCCATTTATCATATATTTCCTATGGAACACGTTCTGTAGAGCAAATCTGGAAAATGCAAAAGAGCACAAAAAATGCCTAGGTGTGAATCAAGCCTGACAGCTGCCAGCACATTTATATGTTTTACCATGTGAGCTGGTGTGAACCAGGCCTTAATTAGTCAACGCTAACCTCTATCTCCTTTAATAAAAACGCTGAAGCCTCACCCCCCTGTTATTTGCTTTAAAGCTGAACCCCAGCCAAAAACTATTTTTGGGCATTTACACTGTAAAAAAAATATATGAATACTAATGAAGTATATGCAATTGGTGGTTTCTGATGTCTTAACTAATACTCTTACTTTCATTCCCCCAGTACAGTAAACTCATTGCTGAACGTTTAGCGCTGAAACCTACAATTCCGGCTGCTGAACATAAATCACAGCGGGTCACTCTGCAGCACGACCATCCCAAAAACGTCTTGCATCCTTTTCAATAATTGCAAAGCATTATTTGATATCATGATCTCCAAACATGGAACACTTTTGAATTTTTGGAATGGATGAGCTATAGAGCGAGCGACCCTCTGTGATCTTTGTACTGCAGCTGGAAAGTAAGTTTCAGTGCTGATGTTTGAAGCTTGAAGGGGGGGGGGGGGGGGGGTGAAAGTAAAAGTATTGCACAACACAGCAGCAGCCACACATTGCATATACTTCATTAGTATCCATTTAGGTTTACAGAGCAAATGCAATGCAACTGCAAAAATAGTTTTTTGGCCAGAGTTTAGCTTTAACATCACAAAACTTTCTTCCTTCTCATATATGAAATGTCCATAAAAAAGCTATTGCTGATGATTCATTGAGTGATAATCCTGCTAGGGGCATATCAAGTGGTATTATCACATGTGGTATTGTTTCACACATTGATGTTGTCAGGGAAGCTGGGAAATTATCTCCCTACAGTTCATTGTGTTCTTACAGTCTTTTCCACCTGGGATGCCCTCACTTCTCAGCTGGAAGACAGGAAGTGTTAAAGCTGAAATTCAGATAGATATACTTAAAAAAAAAAGGTTTATTGCAGTTATGAACTGTATGTATTGAAAACATTATTTGTCTTTGATAAAGCTAGTGTAAGTACTTTCTTTAGACTTTAATTCTGCATCTTGATATAACCTATAAAGTATCATTCACCTGCTAGAGGGAGGGGCATCACTTGGAGCCAATAATATTCTAAGGCCTCACCCTTTTGTACCCAGGTTAACATCCACATCCAAGGGCACAGGGTACTGTCCATTTTTTTGGTCAAAGTCTCACAGTTATAACTATAAAAAATTCATTTAAAGTGTAAGTTCACCTTCAGCTACACTTTCAAAAAAGCCCCCTATGCAATTCCATATCTTCTGAAATGTACATTCTAGTGCTCATCCTTTTTCAAATGACCCTCATTAGACCTGCAGCTGTGGTGGGGTTCTCTGCAAAAAAAAAAACAATGGCTCCTCAATCTACAGTGCCTTGCGAAAGTATTCGGCCCCCAGATATAAAATTTAAATTTTTTGTGAAGAATCACCAACAAGTGGGACATAATTGTGAAGTGGAACGAAATCTATTGGATATTTTAAACTTTTTCACCCTAGGGGGGTAATTCCTCCAATCCAGCCGGATCGGGGGTGCAAGGGTGAGTATGTGGTAGTCAGTTGAGCAACTTACGAACCGCGCCAATCTATGCGTAACATCTTTAGGCCCTGTAGCTACCGAGATCTTCAAGGATGTTCATCAGTCCCCGTGGACAATACTGCTATATGTATTCAGAGATGTCTGCATAGCGTTCTAAGCTGTCATCCATATCTGTGCAGTAGGTTAAGGAGGATTCATCTTGCAGCACCCAGTGTTTCCAGCCACTGATTTGCATCTTTTGGAGAGGTAAAGAACTGGGTCTTTCCGTCGTGTACCACCCGCAGTCGTGCAGGATATAACATGCTGTATGGGAGGCTGCGTTCTCTCAGGCGCTGCTTTACACTTTGAAATGCTGCCCGCTGCTTCTGTGTCGCAGCTGAGAAATCCGGAAAGATGGTGATTCGCTGGTTCCCACACAGAAGATCTGGCATGGTGCGGGCCTTGCGTAGGATGATTTCCTTATCTCTAAAGTAGAGAAAACGTGCCAGTATGGGTCTGGGGTATCTGCCGGGTTGTGGAGCCTGCAGAGGGACTCTATGAGCCCGTTCGATGGCAAATAAATGGGAGAAGCTATCTGCTCCAAAGGTCTGTTGGAGCCAGGACAGCAGGAATTCCTCAGGTTTCTTACCCTCCGACCCTTCCGGGAAGCCCAGGAAGCGTAAGTTGTTCCTCCTGAGTCTATCTTCAATGTCCCCGAGTTTGGCTTCCTGGGACTTGTGGTCTGCCGCAACATCTCTCACCTGTATCATGAGCGGATTAAGATCATCCTCCACTGCTCCAATTCTTTGCTCTGCATTAGTGACACGATGTCTGATTTTTTTGACATCATCCTTCAATATTGCAAAGTCCACTCTGATGGTCTCTATTTGAGTGGTCAGCGCTGCATGGCAGCTTTTAATGGTGTCCATGATTTGAGCTAAGGTCGGTTCACTCCCCTGTGAACCGGAGCCTCCCTCCTCCACATCCGATAAAGGAGAGGGCAGGGGACCGGCTAATGGGTCAGATGGATCAATCCTGTCCGTGTCCCCCTCGGTCCACTGGCTCCCGTCCTTAGAAGGAGCTCCGCGCTGCGTGTCAGTCTGCTGGGCGCCATCTTGGCTGGCCTCGTTTGCATAGCGGGCCAGCCGGTCCGCGGGCGTGCTGCCGGCCTTCGGGCCGTATTTATTCATCATCTTCATGCGCCCGAAGTGTTCCGCAGCCGTCCTAGGTGTCCAGGGGTAGGATTAGTAGCCTTAGGGCGGGTATGATTATAGAAGGATCTCAGCGTGGTCCGGAGCTCACAGGAAAACGCTCCTCACATACCGGAAGTCGGACACGCCCCCATATTAGAAGGACTTTAACGGTACCAATTAGAGTAAAAGGTATCAAACGATTTATTAATACAATTTTCAAATATGAAAAACATATAAATATACACATATATCACACACAAAAAATAGCAATGTAATGCTCCTCTTTGTGTTGGTTCTTATCAACCCCACTGCAGTAGGGAACAAGAGACTTGCTGTAGCTTCGATGCAATTCGCGTTTCGCGGGACATAGCACGATTCTTCAGGAAAGCACACTGCAGCCGAACACTAGAATATTATTATTATTATTCATGATTTATATAGCGCCAACAGTTTACGCATCACTTTACAATGTATAGGAGGGACAACACAATTACAGTACAATACAAAAGGTACAGGAGGGCCCTGCTCATAGAGCTTACATTCTAAAGAAAGGGGGTGGTGGTACAAAAGGTAATAGCTGCAGAGAATAATTGGATGGGGGTGGTTCAGGGACAGTTGTTAGGTGGGTGTGGGATAGACTTCCCTGAATAAAAGATAATAAGAATAAGAGATATCATAAACATCAGTTTTAGTCTCAATTCATCAATGAGTGTAATGGCTCAATAATTTGTTGCCTCATACCTCAGAGTTTATACAAAACATGTAAATAGGATCACAATACATGGTCTTCCTACAACCAGCTACTGCCATCCTCCGGTCACATGGGATAGTCCACAAAGGATCTTTTAGGGAAGCCAAGTTCCCATTGGTGCAACCCTAGTTTAAAACTTTGGAAAAGCAATATTGTATAAATATTGCATACATGAAAAGAAAGGGACAACCTCATCAGTTGTCTGCTGCACTTTTGCTGTTCAGTCAAAGGGTGAGCGGTGACCTAGCTGTGCGGCTTAAAGGATAAGTTCACCTTCAGTAACATGATACATGTTCCACCCATTTCTAGTTCTGTGAATGAATAAACTACAAGTCAAGACGTCCTTAGCAGCTGTTGGCTTGTAGTTTTCAATGAATTGCCATGGCTCTGTTGAGCGCTGTGGTAGTTCAATGATTACTCTTATCAGTGTGAAACTGCCTGCCTGCATGTAGAAGGTACGATCATACAGCTTACACTGACAGTCTGCAGGAGTCCTGTATGACACCTGCGATCTGCTGATCACTGGTGCAATGCTTTCCAAAAAAGTTGTATTTTTTTACCTGCAAAAAAGCTTGATTTTTTTTTTTTAAAGCTCAACTTCAAGGTCCATGTTTTAGGTCAACAATTCTGGTTCAAAATTCTGGGTCTGGTGACTCACAGAGCTCTGTAACTCTGAGGACTGGAAGGACAGAAATACAAACCATTTGGTAGGTCACATCAAGTTTGACGGAATTTTTACTGTGCTGTTTTTTTGGAGTTTAGCTTTAATCAGTCTGTACTCTAAGGCCCCTTTCACACTGGGGCGGTGCGGGCGGCGGCGGTAAAGCAGCGATATATTTAGCGCTGCTTTACCGTCGTTTTAGCAGCGGTATTCAGCCGCTAGCGGGTCGGTTTTAACCCCCGCTAGCGGCCAGAAAAGGGTTAAAACCCCCTGCAAAGCTCAGTTTTGCCGGCTCTATTGCCGCGCTGTCCCATTGATTTCAATGGGTAGGAGCGGTATAGGAGCGGTGAATACACCGCTCCTTCACCGCTCCAAAGATGCTGCTAGCAGGACTTTTTTTTACCGTCCTGCTATCGCAAAAAGTATTATGACCTTTTGACAATTAGCCCCTGTGTATGCTATGTCACTTAAAGAGTAACTCCACTTTTGTTGAGAAAAAAGCATTCCCCCCTGGTGATCTATGTACATTGCAGGGATTTTAACAAACTCTGTTGCAGATTTCTACCTTTTTTTATTCTATTGAAATCACGGTTTGTTCCTCTGTGCCCCTGTGCTAAGTGAGTCTAATGGGAGTGGTTTCATAATTATCAACCAGCTGCTGCACCTGCAGGGCTCTAATGACGTTTTTTCCTATTGGGTGTGTAGCGGGGTTCTACCCCTTTTAGGCTTAGAGACTACATCTCCCAGGATTCCCCAGGCCCCAGGGCTGCTGACTTCCGCCCGGGAGGCTGCTGGGGGAGATTATAAAAGGGAAGAGCGGAGACCGCCTCTTCCTCTTGGGACACTTCCTCTTCTGAGGCCTGACAGGACTGGCCTGCCTCTGCTGACAGAGCGTGTGACGCGGAGACTGCAGCCAGCAGAGACACCTGTGCGGACCGGAGCTGAAGGCCTGAAGCCTGGGCCTTGCAGCCGATGGAGTGAGACTCCCACCCCTCCCTTTCCACAGCAGCGGAGCGGAGACTTCCCCTTACTGTCGGTCGGACGGAGCTGATGACCGGAGTGCAGGGCTGTGACTGAGGAGACCGGACGCCGCCATTGAAGAGACCAGAGCCGCCATCAGAGGGACCGGATCGGAGGACGGTACCCCAAGGATTGGTGAGAGAGCCTGTAGGCTCAATCCTGCATTGACACACAAGTTTTATGCCTACTGAACTGCCTAGGCGCAATTTACCTCAGAGCAGCAATGTTACTTTTGTGGATTACAAATGACACCATTTAAAGCTACATGTGCACCACCTCTACAGATTTATTGCCGGTGAAGAACACTGTACTAGTACAAGGACTGAGCTCTATTGCTAGGGATCAGGCCTGGTCCATTAGGTAGGCGCAGATAGATTTATTGCACCTCAGGGGTGCATAGCAGACGGTCGCCACGCTTGGCGCTCCGTTTCCCCATTGTTAGATTCATATACCTGTGTACATGTTTAAAGTGCATATTGCAGGGACCTGCTAAAGTATTGTGAGATATATGTTCAAATGCATGTTGCTATTCTTTTTCCTTACTGCCAAAGTAAAGCCAGTTATTCTTATCTCAGCAGTCTGCTTGTGAGTTCATACCAATTACACTTAGAGTATAAGCTAAGTTTTATGTGCATAGGGACATACCCTTTGACTAACTGTGCCAGAGCGGGTAGAGCCAAATTGCCGGGGGTTGGTGGAGCTGTACTCAGGGACCCAAAACAAACCAGCGGCTCTCTTAACTGGGGGTAGCGCTACACGTGGGGGCTCGTATTCCGGGATCCTGAGTCAGCGGGAAAAGCCGCCAGAAGGTACCGGCATGGACCCAATAGAAGTGGGACGGTGGTCCGCAACATGGGCCGCTGACCCAGCCGCAGCAGCAGTCATTGAACTGCCAGGGATGTGGCAGAGAGAGGCAGTGAAGCAGCTCATAATGTCATTATCCCCATGCCAGAAGTCATGGATAATGGACATGAGAAATGACGCTGGGTACACATACGCCTTAATAGAGTGGAAGGAAGAGACTCCAGAGCAGTTCAGGAGCCAGAGCATACAGGCACCGAATGGCCAGCACTACCAATTGCTGCATGCGCTGCCGCGGAAGGGAGACTACTCTCCTATGAAAGCCATTCTATCTCCAAAGAAGGAGGAGCAGAAGGGCGCGGAAAGTCCCGCACCCACACACACTACTCTTAGTGCAGAACTGTGTGCTGTTCTAGGGGAAATTGTAACCCAGTGCAGAAGAGACCCCGGGGATTACCCAATGTCGGGATACAGGAAACTCCGGATGTTTTCAGGGAGGACACCTGTACCCTCGGGAGAAGAGGGATTTGAAGAGTGGTTAGATGGTGCCACGCAGGCCCTAGAAGAATGGGAGGTCTCAGAGGGCCGAAAGAAGCAAAGGATTGTTGAAAGCCTAAAAGGACCTGCCTTAGAGGCCATACGCAATCTGAAGACGAGTAAAAAGGATTGCACTGCCCAGGACTACATAGACATCCTGGAAGGTGTGTTTGGTGGGACAGAAAAAGTCACAGAACTTACCTATCAACTGGAACACTGTTACCAGAAGACAGGGGAGAAGCTGTCAGAGTACATGGGACGCATAGACAAGATCCTGCATAGGATTATCCTGAAGAAGGGGATAGATCCAGGGAAGGTAGATGAAGCCCGTGCCCAGCAGGTGATGAGGGGAGCCCAACCCTTGGACCCTGTCGCACTAATTCTACGCACCCGGCAGGATGGGAAGAACCTGGACTACCCTGACCTCATCCGAATGGTCAGAGAAGAAGAGGCCATGTTGGAAGAGAAAAGGGAGAAGCAGGTGATGGGGTCTACAAAGTCTACAGTGGCCACGGTCAGGTCGGCCTTAACCCCTGAAAGAGACACAGAGGTAGATGCCCTGAAGTTGCAGATGTCCCAGATGATGGAGATACTGACATCTCTAGTGGCGAAAGAGACGCCCAGTCCCAAGAAAGAAACAACCAGGAGGGAATTGTTTCCAGCTGTTCCAGCACCAGCATCCCCTCATCACCACAGTGAGATGATTTGCTTTAATTGTGGAGGAATTGGTCATATTGCAGCTATATGTTCCAGTCCCAAGAAGAAGAAGGCAGAAAGCCGCCAGCCGGCGGGAAACGCCAAAGGGCCCCGGTGAAGGAGTCAACCGGGTGCCCATCACCTTCAGTGAGCTCCAAGAAGCGTAACAAGAAGAGAAAGCGAGGAGACCAAACCCCTCAGAAGGGGCCCAGGGATCCTCAACCAAGGTGCACTCCAGAGAAAGGGGGCAAGACCCCTCCGGAGAGACACAGCACCCCCAAGCGTGAACTCTTCAAAGTGAGAGATAACAATATCCCTCAACGGGTTCACACTCCCACGAAGAGGGAGAAAATCAATGCATATCAGGCTCAAGAAAGGAGCAGGTGCAAATCAAGTGCTGGCAAAGCAAAGAGTCCAAAGAAGAGGACAGCATCAACTAGGCCCTACCCAGAGGAGCTAGTTGGTCCATCCCCTACTGTACCCATCCAGGTGGAAGGAGTGTACACGAAGGCCCTTCTAGACACTGGAGCACAAGTGACCCTGTTGTACAGGGACTTCTATGACAGATACCTGAGTCATCTGCCTATACAGAAGATAGAAGAGCTGGAGATAAGGGGATTGGGAACTCAGAGTTTCCCCTATGATGGATACTTACCCATCAGATTGACGTTTGACCCATCCGTAGCTGGGAAGTCTGAAGTGTTCGACACCTTAGCAGTGGTGTGTCCCCGCCCACCAGGAACCAGCAAGACGTCCCTGATCATAGGGACAAACACGGACCTAGTCAGAAGGCTTCTGACCCCCCTGGTGAAGAAAGAGAATCTTTCAACTCCCAAGATCCATCCCATGCTGAAGGCAGCCTATCAGCGGTTGGTCCTAGAGCAGAAGACCCCAAGTGAGGGGATAGGAAGGGTATGGAGGCTGGGAAAAGAAGGAGCAGTGTTACAGCCTGGAGAGGTGACCTGCATGAGAGCCACGGTGAAACTCACTTGGGAGCAGCCTGGCCCCTTTGTGATGTTGGAACCTGACCCAATGGAGGGTCACTCAGGTCTGGAAGTGATACCAGAAGTAATCTCATTGAAGGACCTGAAGAAGGCTAGAGGAAGAGTCCCTGTCAGTGTGAGGAACCCCACAGAGAGGCCTGTGGAGATCCCTGCCAGGATGCTTCTGGGACAGGGGAGTCCTGCTGTCCCAGTTGGCTGGTCAGAAGTGAAGGGGACGGGTGAAGGAGAAGATGTTTGGAAGAAACTCTCCATGGAAAACCCAAACCTACCTGGAGCTTGGAAAGAGAGAGCCAAGGCCCAGCTGACCAGATGGGAGAAGATTTTCTCCAAAGATGAGTTTGATGTGGGGTGTGCGAGGAGTGCCACCCACCGAATCCGCATGCAAGAGGACAAGCCATTCCGAGAGAGAGTGAGGCGAGTCCCGCTAGCAGATCTGGAGGATCTGAGGGAGCAGCTTGCGGAACTGAAGAAGACGGGAGTGATTAGGGAGTCCAGAAGCCCCTATGCCTCCCCAATTGTGGTAGTCAGAAAGAAGAATGGGTCATTGAGACTCTGCATTGACTACAGAACTCTCAACAGGAGGACCATTCCTGACCAGTACACCACGCCAAGGATAGAAGATGCCTTGCAGAGTTTATCTGGAGCTAAGTGGTTCAGTGTGATGGACCTCAAGAGTGGGTATTACCAGATCCCCATGCATCCAGAAGATAGAGAGAAGACTGCCTTCATAACCCCAGTGGGATTCTTTGAGTTCAACAGGATGCCTCAGGGCCTATCTGGAGCTCCTGCTACGTTTCAACGCCTAATGGAAAGGACTGTTGGAGACATGAACCTCATAGAAGTCCTTGTGTATCTGGACGATGTCATTGTCTTTGGAAAGACTTTGGAAGAACATGAAGCCAGGCTGGAGAAAGTACTGAAGAGGCTCAGTGAAGAGGGACTTAAACTTTCTCCAGAGAAGTGTCGGTTCTATCAGTCTTCTGTGAACTATCTGGGACACATAGTGTCTGAAAAAGGAGTGGCCACAGACCCTGAGAAGTTGGAGGCAGTTACTTCGTGGCCAAGGCCCACAACAGTTACAGAACTTCGATCTTTCTTGGGGTTCTGCTCCTACTACCGCAGGTTTGTGGATGGATTTGCCCGCATTGCCAAACCCCTCAACGAGCTGCTCAAGACAGAAGGAGAGGAAGATGGAATGGGGCCTAGGAGGTCCAGTGAGTCGGTCCAAGACCAGTGGAACTCAAGGTGTGAAGAGGCTTTCAGAACCTTGAAGAGAAGTCTCACCACAGCCCCAGTTTTGGCCTACGCTGATCCCACTAGACCCTATGAGCTACATGTTGATGCCAGCCATGAGGGCCTAGGTGGAGTACTCTACCAGGAGCATGAAGACCAGCTACGACCAGTGGCCTATGTGAGCCGGAGCCTGACCCCCTCCGAGAAGAACTATCCCACCCACAAGTTGGAGTTCTTAGCCCTCAAGTGGGCAGTTGTTGACAAGTTGAGAGACTACTTGTATGGGGCCGAGTTTACTGTAAAGACAGATAACAACCCCTTGACCTATCTATTCACCACCGCCAAGCTGGATGCAACTGGACACAGATGGTTGGCGGCGTTGTCTGGATTCAATTTCAGCCTCAAGTACAGACCAGGGGCTGGAAATAGGGATGCAGATGCCCTGTCCCGAAGATCCCATGTCATGGTCGATGACTGGGAAGACTGGACCCAAGTGGCACCAGATGGAGTGCGAGCCCTTTGTCAGGGGGCTGAACTCCAAGCCAGAGGAGGATCCAGAGCTGAAGAGATAGGAGTTACCACAGTGGGAGTCCCAAAGTGTTACTGTGGGGTAACTCAACTGGCAGAAGAGTGTCTGCCGAAGCTGTCCAAGAAGGAGTTAAGGTGTGACCAATTGGAAGATCCCATGGGGAGATTGGTCCTGGAAGCCCTGGAAGACAAGAGTCCAGAGGGACTCCGCCTTCACCCTTCTAAAGAAGCTCGCCTACTGAGGAGAGAGTTGGACAAGCTACAGGTGCATCAGGGGGTAGTCTACCGAAGGGGCCCCTCTGATGGACCAGAAGACAAGTGGCAGTTGTTTCTCCCAGAGAAGCATCGAGAGACTGTGCTGATTGCCTTACATGACCAGCATGGTCACTTGGGAGCAGAGAGAACCTTCCAACTTGTCAGAGACCGGTTTTACTGGCCCTGCATGAGGGCCGAAGTGGAGGAGTATTGCCATTCCTGTGCAAGATGCATTCAGAGGAAGACATTACCTCATCAAGCTGCCCCAATGGGCCACCTACAGAGTGAAGGCCCAATGGATCTGGTATGCATTGATTTTCTCTGCCTTGAACCCGATTTGAGCGGATTGGGAAATGTTCTGGTGGTAACCGACCATTTCACTCGTTATGCTCAGGCTTTCCCAACCAAGGACCAGAAGGCCTCTACAGTAGCCAAGGTACTTTTGGAGAAGTACTTTGTTCACTATGGACTGCCACAGAGAATCCATTCAGACCAAGGAAGGGACTTTGAGAGTCGCCTGATCAGGAAGCTACTAGATTCTCTGGGAGTAGAGAAGACTAGAACCACACCATATCACCCTCAAGGTGATGCCCAGCCTGAAAGGTTCAACAGGACTCTATTGAACATGTTGGGAACTTTAGAGACCGAGAAGAAGCAACACTGGAGCCAACACATTTCAGCTCTAGTGCATGCCTACAATTGCACCACAAGTGATGTGACAGGTTTTTCCCCTTACCGACTTATGTTTGGGAGAGAAGCAAGATTGCCAGTGGATTTGGCCTTTGGCATTTCCTTGGACCATGCCTCAGCTGCCTCCCACAAAGGATATGTGGACAGACTGAGGCGCAGTCTGAAGATAGCTTATGAAAAAGCTCAAGCGGCCTCTAACCAGAGGGGGGCCCGAAATAAGAGGAACTTTGATTTGAAAGTTAGAGTACAGGACCTACAGCCTGGGGACCGTGTACTGTTACGAAACCTAGGAATCCCTGGGAAACACAAGATAGCTGATAGATGGAGATCAGAACCATATATCATCTGTAGAAAACTTCCAGGATTGCCTGTCTACAAGTTGAAGCCAGAAGGAAGATTGGGGCCTTTGAAGACCTGGCATAGGAATCATTTGCTCCCACTCACTGAAGCAGTCAGAATGCCTCCAGTAAGAGATGTACCTGAATCTGTTTCCATTCTGGATACCCCCAGGCCTAATACTAGGTCTCAAACATCCCAAGTTAGGAGTGGACAGGACCCCCAACCAGAGGAAGAAAGAGGAGAACTTGAATGGCTATGGCCTTCCTCAACTCCAGGAAATTCTGCCATAGATCTTCCACCTACTGAAGATGTGGAAGATAACACATTGAACCCAGAAGCCACAGAGTTTGTGCCATTCAGTGTTGTGCCTGAGTGCTGGGAAGACATCCCTGGTCTCTACCCAGAACAAGAAGAGGATGTTCCAGAACCAGAGATGTTGCCAGAATGTGTTCCTGAAGAAGTTCCAAGAGAACAGAGAGCTCGCAGAGTTGTGAAGCCTCCCAAGAAGTTAACTTACCCCAGGATGGGAGAAAGTTCAGAGGACTCTGTTACTACAGCAAGGAGAAGTGCTGAAAGCCCTGACCCTTCCGCTGTTCATTTAGTGGAGGGCAACCCCAGCTCACTCTCTGGCACAGTTAAACAGGTCGCCCACACTGAAGTGACCTGTAGACAGGACAGCTCCCCATCTCATGCCAATTGGTGGGAAGCTCCTCTGTCCAAATTATGTGAAAATGTTGTTCCCGAAAAAGTTTGTAGTTTGAACACTATCTTTGGGGACCAAAGATTCAAAGTGGGGGGAGTGTGTAGCGGGGTTCTACCCCTTTTAGGCTTAGAGACTACATCTCCCAGGATTCCCCAGGCCCCAGGGCTGCTGACTTCCGCCCGGGAGGCTGCTGGGGGAGATTATAAAAGGGAAGAGCGGAGACCGCCTCTTCCTCTTGGGACACTTCCTCTTCTGAGGCCTGACAGGACTGGCCTGCCTCTGCTGACAGAGCGTGTGACGCGGAGACTGCAGCCAGCAGAGACACCTGTGCGGACCGGAGCTGAAGGCCTGAAGCCTGGGCCTTGCAGCCGATGGAGTGAGACTCCCACCCCTCCCTTTCCACAGCAGCGGAGCGGAGACTTCCCCTTACTGTCGGTCGGACGGAGCTGATGACCGGAGTGCAGGGCTGTGACTGAGGAGACCGGACGCCGCCATTGAAGAGACCAGAGCCGCCATCAGAGGGACCGGATCGGAGGACGGTACCCCAAGGATTGGTGAGAGAGCCTGTAGGCTCAATCCTGCATTGACACACAAGTTTTATGCCTACTGAACTGCCTAGGCGCAATTTACCTCAGAGCAGCAATGTTACTTTTGTGGATTACAAATGACACCATTTAAAGCTACATGTGCACCACCTCTACAGATTTATTGCCGGTGAAGAACACTGTACTAGTACAAGGACTGAGCTCTATTGCTAGGGATCAGGCCTGGTCCATTAGGTAGGCGCAGATAGATTTATTGCACCTCAGGGGTGCATAGCAGACGGTCGCCACGCTTGGCGCTCCGTTTCCCCATTGTTAGATTCATATACCTGTGTACATGTTTAAAGTGCATATTGCAGGGACCTGCTAAAGTATTGTGAGATATATGTTCAAATGCATGTTGCTATTCTTTTTCCTTACTGCCAAAGTAAAGCCAGTTATTCTTATCTCAGCAGTCTGCTTGTGAGTTCATACCAATTACACTTAGAGTATAAGCTAAGTTTTATGTGCATAGGGACATACCCTTTGACTAACTGTGCCAGAGCGGGTAGAGCCAAATTGCCGGGGGTTGGTGGAGCTGTACTCAGGGACCCAAAACAAACCAGCGGCTCTCTTAACTGGGGGTAGCGCTACAGGTGTATCTTACCAAAAATGACATTTGTGTTGCAGGGGATGGCAAAAAGCTGACGTGTATTTTAGTGCAGACTTCTGGGAAAAGGAAAGGTCATTTTTAATAGCATTCAATTACAATATGACTTGTGTCGCAATTGTATATGCTATATTAGTTTTTTCCTATTTGCTATTTGTTTTCCCCATGAAAGTGGAGTTACCCTTTAAAGGAAACCACCACATTAAACATATTGCACATGCAAATTGTATAAGTTAATATGCAAGCTTTATTGTATCTTTGTGTTAATAAATTACCTTTCCATTTCAATCCGCAGCCAGTTATGATGCTCTAAAACTGCCAAAGAAATCAGATTTTGCTTGCTTATAACCATGTTGACAGTATCTTGTTTGTGTACAGATTGTCCCAGAAATGTTATTCTCTGCTTATGTGATTGTGTCTCTCCTTTCCCCAGACATCTGCTCAGAGCTTGAGGTAATTCTTCGGGCACCCTCAGCATGTCCTAAGCTTTACTGCACAATGCCTTTCATCTTTAGTAATGTGCCGGCCATTTGTTTACTGGGGGGGGGGGGGGTAGTTCTTTTAAAGCAATCCAACTGGTCATGTGATTATCACAGGAAGATTCCTCGGCATAGAAGCCAGTTAGAGAAAGGTAATGCAATGGTCATTCCTGATATCTAGACTAGAAACTGGTGAAGGGTTCCTGCCTTAAGCAGTAGTGTCCCTATTCTAAATGTAATTATGTCTAGAGTCAGCCTGAGCATAGATTGATAGCTCTGCTTTCTATTAGTGTCGGTTTTCCCTAAGCTAGAGTTATTGTTTGCCTTTGCCTGCTGCTAAGGAGTGTCCCTGGCAATAGTATGAGGATGAAATAACCAAAGTTATGAATGTTTATACCTCCCTGGCCAACCATTGGGAGGTTTATTATCCATGGTGCATGCTGGGGGGTATACATACTCTGGGGAATCTTCTGGAAGCTCCCTTTCCAGATGGATGTGTGTGCTGTTGTTCCTGACCTTGCAGGCCTAATTCCTGTGGAGGACACATGTGTCTGCAGGAGGCTGGCCCAAGGCTTGAGCCTGAAGCTTGCAGTGCCTGGCCAGAGCACTTACCTGGGAGGAATGGAGCTGGATCCTGGACTGGAATACCAGGGTGGACATTTATCACACTGTCTTTTCCAGCATGTTAAAGCGGAGCTCCACCCTAAAGTGGAACTTCCGCTCATCTGAACCCTCCCCCCCTCTGGTGCCACAATTGGCACCTTTCAGGGGGGAGAGGGTGCAGATACCTGTATAATACTCCCACAGTATATATTAACAAATCTGAGTTTAAAAGCAGTAAGGTTCACACATCTTCAAAAATCTCCAAAACATGTGATGAGTGGTTGTGTCTGCAAACTAAACACATTTGAATGCAGTTAAACAGCAACACTCGCTGTGTTTGTTAAGCTGACCATACACAGTTAGATGTCCGGTAATTGTTTATATGAAATTCTGAAAAATCTTTTATCAGCACATTTGATGATGTCATCATCGAATAAACTAATTTTGTTTGAAGGAACTTAAAAATGTTGTCAGACCTTTTTTTTTAATTGTATTTTTTATTGAAGATTTGTTGGAATACAATTAATTCACATGCACAGTAAAGTCAGAGAAATCAAACATAATAGAAAAAAAAAAGAAAGGAAAAACATCAGCAGGGTGTACACCAAGAACATAGACCTAGGAGGTATTAAGCATTGGGCTGCATTATTAGACATGTGCATTCGTTTTCATCCGAATTTCAAGTATTTTCGTTATCGTTTTAACAAACGATAACGAAAGTGCAGAATCCGAAAAACGAAAGATCCAACATAAACAAAATGCTTTATATTCGTTTTCGTTGTGACAACAGTTCGATATAGATAGGAGATTCAACGCTGACAAAAACAATCTGTGTCTATTGAACCTGTGGTCGAATGTGCCTAACCTTAACTCTATTAGTCCAAGATTATTCTACATAGAGAGAAAATATTCCACGTAGAGAGAAAAGATTTGACGTAGAGAAAAAAGATTTGACGTAGAGAGAAAAGATTGCTGCTGGAATTGGGTGGAATTGCAGCGAAACTATACAGAGTCATACAGTTTGGCTGCTCCGTTGAATCTTCTTAGAACATTCGACAGACACCATAAGCCTTCAATGACAGATTTCGACCTTAATTAATTTGGATTTTCAGACAAATGCAATTTTTAACGAAAAATAAAATAAATAAAAACTAATTTCGGGAGTAACTAAATAAATGTATTTTTCGGACGAAAACGAAATTCCTGAAAGAAATATTTCAGTGTGCACATGTCTATGCATTATGTAACTTGGTCTGCAAAGGGATAGGGATGGTGGATGGTGACAGGAGGACATGGAGCTGTATGTGGGGTGCAAGAGGGATTCAGGGAGGAGAACCACACATTTAGAATGATCCCACCGGTCTCAGATCGTCAGACCTTATACTTAAATGAATTCCGAGGAGTGAGTATTAAACAAGTTTCTTTTAGTGCTATGAAATCAATGAAAGATTAACCACTTGACCACTGGGCACTTAAACCCCCTTAATAACCAGACCAATTTTCAGCTTTCGGTGCTCTCACACTTTGAATGACAATTACTCATTCATACAACACTGTACCCTTATGAAATTTTTGTCCTTTTTTTCACACAAATAGAGCTTTCTTTTGGTGGTATTTAATCACCGTTGGGTTTTTTATTTTTTGCGCTATAAAAAGAAAAACGACTGAAAATTCAGTAAAAAAATGAAGTTTTCTTCGTTTTTGTTATAAAATTTAGCAAATTTGTAATTTTTCTTGATAAATTTTGGCCAAAATTTATACTTCTACATATCTTTGGTAAAAATAAGTACAAATTGGGGTATATTATTTGGTCTTTGTGAAAGTTATAGAGTCCACAAGCTATGGTGCCAATATCTGAAAATTGATCACACCTGAAGTAATCTCATTTCTTGAGACCCTAACATGCCAGAAAAGTACAAATACCCCCCAAATGACCCCTTTTTGGAAAGAAGACATTCCAAGGTATTTAGAAAGAGGCATGGTGAGTTTTTTTAAGTTGTCATTTTTTCCCACAATTCTTTGCAAAATCAAGATTTTTTTTTTTTTTTTTTTTCACAAAATTGTCATATTAGCAGGTTATTTCTCACACACAGCATATGCATAGCACAAATTACACCCCAAAACACATTCTGCTATTACTCCAGAGTATGGCGATACCACATGTGTGCGACTTTTACACAGTGTGGCCACATACAAAGGCCAAACATGCAGGGAGCACCATCAGGCGTACTGGAGCACCAAGGCCAATTCTGACATTTCTCTCCTACATGTAAAAATCATCATTTATTTGCTAGAAAATTACATAGAACCCCAAAACATTATATATGTTTTTTTAGCAAAGACCCTAGAGAACACAATGGCGGTTGTTGCAACTTTTTATCTAGCACGGTACTTGCGCAGCAATTTTTCGAACGTGTTTTTTGGAAAAAAAATGTTTTGTGCTTTACAAAAAACAAAACTGTAAATTTAGCCCAATGTTTTTGCATAATATGAAAGATGAAGTTACCCTGAGTAAATAGATATCCAACATGTACCCTTCAAAAGTGCACACGCTCGTGGAATGGCGTCAAACTTCGCTACTTAAAAATCCCCATAGGCTTTAATTTTTTTTACTGGTTTTGAGTTACAGAGGAGGTCTAGGGCCAAAATTATTGTTCTCGCTCCAACGTTCGCAGCAATACCTCACATGTGTGGTTTGAACACCGTTTTCATATGTGGGCGGGACTTACGTATGCGTTCGCTTCTGCATGCGAGCACACGGGGACAGTGGTGCTTTAAAAAAATTATATATATTTTATTGTTCATTTTACTTTATTTATTTTAGTTTGACCCTTTTTTCCCCCCCCAAAAATTTTTTGATCACTTTTATTCCTATTACAAGGAATGTAAACATCCCTTGTAATAGGAATATGGCATTACAGGTCCTCTTTACAGTGAGATATGGGGTCAATAAGACCCCACATCTCACCTCTAGGCTGGAAAGCCTGTAATAATAAAAAAAAAAAAAAACTATCCTGGCTTTGATCGTAGCAAGTATCGCAGGGTGGGGTATCGCAGGGTATTGTTGGGTATGGCAGAGTATCGCAGGGTATGGCAGAGTATCACAGGGTATGGCAGAGTATCGCAGGGTATGGCAGAGTATGGCAGGGTATGGCAGAGTATGGCAGGGTATGGCAGGGTATGGCAGAGTATCGCAGGGTATGTCAGAGTATCGCAGGGTATGGCAGAGTATCGCAGGGTATGGCAGAGTATCGCAGAGTATGGCAGGGTATGGCAGAGTATGGCAGGGTATGGCAGGGTATGGCAGGGTATGGCAAAGTATCGCAGGGTATGGCAGAGTATCGCAGAGTATGGCAGAGTATGGCAGGGTATGGCAGGGTATGGCAGGGAATGGCAGGGTATGGAAGGGTATGGCAGAGTATCGCAGGGTATGGCAGAGTATCGCAGGGTATGGCAAAGTATCGCAGGGTATGGCAGAGTATCGCAGGGTATGGCAGAGTATGGCAGGGTATGGCAGGGTATGGCAGGGTATGGCAGAGTATGGCAGGGTATGGCAGAGTATCGCAGGGTATGGCAGGGCATTGCAGAGTATTGCAGGGTATCCATCCATCCATGCTCAGCCATCCCTCCATACCCTGCAATACCAAGCAATACACTGTAGGCTATTGCTGTGTATTGCAGGGTATCGAGGGATGGCTGAGCATGGATGGATGGATGGATCGGTGGTGACTGCAGAGCAGGCTGTGGGCACTACAGATCCCGCCCACAGCACTGCTGCCACCGATCCCCCCCTCTCCTCTCACACTGTACCGATCGGTACAGAGAGAGGAGGGGAGAGGAACCGGCGTCATCAAATGACGCCGGTTAGCTTACATGTGATCGCTTCGTCATTTGACGGAGCGATCACGTGGTAAACGGCCGCAATGAGCAGCCGTTTACTGTGATCCATGATCATGGATGTTCTCGAGTGCGCGCCCCAGGGAGCGTGCAAGAGAAGAATTCTGTGAGGCCGTTAATTAACGGCCTCCCAGAGTTAAGCAACCGCCCTGTAGCCGTTTTTCGGCTATGGGCCGGTTGTTAACTGGTTAATGGAAAGAAAAGTTTGTTTATATTAATACATATATTGCATATTTAGTCACCTTTATTAAATATGTTGACCACCTGGTTTGTAAAATAGTTGACTACTGTTTAATTATTTCCTTTTTTTAACATTTTGCAGCACGTAAATGGGTATTCACATTTCACATGATTGGATAATTGCAGTGAATGTTTACACAATTTATTGTGTGGAGAATTCTCAAGTCCTTTAGTAAATTAGCCTTGCTAACTGATAACTAAACAGTTATCAACCACTTACCAAACTCCAGGACTCAACCATCAGTCATAACCCACCCTGGAATTTTCTGTTACCATGTGGGATACACTATATTATCAAAAGAATTGGTCCATAAATCAAGGTCCATAAAGACATGGATGAGCGATTTTGGGACGGAGGAACTTGACAGATCTGCAAAGAGTCCTGACCTCACCCCAACAGAACACCTTTGGTATTATTATTATTATTATTATTATTATTATTATACATGATTTATATAGCACCAACAGTTTACGCAGCACTTTACAATGTATAGGGGGACAACACAATTACAGTACAGTTCAATACAAAAGGTACAGGAGGGCCCTGCTCGTAGCGCTTACATTCTAAAGGGACGGGGTGGTGGTACAAAAGGTAATAGCTGCAGAGAATGATTTGATGAGGGTGGCAGTTGTTGTTAGGTGGGTGGGTGATAGGCTTCCCTGAATAAATTCGTTTTTAGGGATCTCCTAAAGGTGGACAGGGTAGGGGCTGATCGGACAGACTGGGGCAGGGAGTTCCAGAGAATGGGAGAGGCTCTGGAGAAGTCTTTAAGGCGAGCATGGGAGGAGGTAACAAGGGAGCTAGAAAGCAGGAGGTCCTGGGAGAAGCGGAGGGGACGATTTGGGCGATATCTGCAGATGAGGTTGTTGATGTAGATGGGGGCGATGTTGTGGATGGCTTTGTATGTGATGGTTAGCATTTTGAATTTTATACAGTGGGGTAGGGGAAGCCAGTGAAGGGATTGGCAAAGAGGGGCGGCAGTCACAGATCGATTAGTGAGGTGTATTAGTCTAGCAGCAGCATTCATAATAGATTGAAGGGGGGATAGCCTGCTTAAGGGTAGGCCATTAAAGAGGGAGTTGCAGTAGTCAAGGTGGTAAATAATCAGGGAGTGAATGAGTTGCTTTGTGGTGTCATTAGTCACAAAGGGTCAAATTCTGGAGATATTGTGGAGGTGAAGGCAGCAGGATTTAGCCAGTGATTGGATATGGGGGCAAAAGGAGAGGTCACAGTCAAGGATTACACCCAGGACCCTGGCATGTGCGGAGGGACCAATGTTTGTGTTGTTGATATTAGTGGTATGAATTAGAGTGGAGACTGCGAGCCAGGCCTTCTCGTCCAACATCAGTGTCTGACCTCACAAATGCGCTTCTGGAAGAATGATCAAACATTCCCATAGACACACTCCTAAACCTTGTGGACAGCCTTCCCAGAAGAGTTGACGTTGTTATAGCTGCAAAGGGTGGGCCAACTTAATATTGAACCCTACAGACTAAGACTGGGATGCCATTTAAGTTTATGTGTGTGTAAAGGCAGGCAGCCCAATACTTTTAGTAATATAGTGTATAAAGAATACATTTCCTGGTAAGTACATACAGTATATTCTAGCAAACATGCATTATTCAGGCATACACACAGATTGGATAAACTGCATAATGCATATCTTCAATTTTATGTACTACGTTAATTTTTATAGCAGTGTTTCTTTACTTAAATATTTAATGATATTGAGCATTTAACTAAAACATATGAAAACTGGTGAGCTGTTCTGTCTGGTTATGAACTAGTTAATTGAGAACACAATCTTGCCTTTCCCTGAGACATTATAAAACGGTCAATCATGCACACCATCCAGTGCATGTACCAGTAAATCATAAAGTGGCCTTTACGAGTGGTTTCCCAAGTTGCATGTGATAAATAGAGTGCCCATTACCAAGACCATGAGCAAAACAAAGATCTCCCTGCAGGTTAATAGATAGTGACTGCTCTATCTCTCAAGCATACTTTTGTATGTGCTGAAGCAAAATAATATTTTTTTTTACTGTCTATGAATATGGCACAGAGGGAGATTTAGGGAAAACTTTGTATTAGTTTGATTAGTTAAGTTTTTAATCTTTTCTTGAGCACATCTGACTTTTTAAAGTCTACTAGAAGCTGGCATTCCAATTATGGGTGGATGATGGAGGAAAAAACTTCTATTTGTATTGTTTGGGGTACAGTCGCAACTTTGCAGTGCGTTAACACAAAGTGTGTTTGTTACTTGCCTGGCATTAAAAGCAGAGCAGCACAGCCCACTATAGTGCGTCACTTACTTTGTCTGCATTGGGGTGCCATTAAAGTTATAGTAAAGGTTATTCATTTTTCTTTAAAATAAAACAGATGTGATATTTATTTGCTCTGTGCAGCGATATTGCACAGAACAGCCCCTTGCCTCCTCTTCTGGAAGTCCCTTGCTGGAAGTGACTGTTTCTCCCTATTGCAGGTGCCTCCTTGGCAAGCTGGATGGTATGGATGTATGTTCATAGACACACACAGCACCGGTAAGCCCAACCTCTGCTTCCTCCTGACATGAGTTTGACCGACAGCAGCAGGAGCCTATGGCTCCCACAAATGCTCTTCCTTTTGGAGCAGGAGGAGAATTATGGAAGATTTTGGCGCACACTAGACTGTATGTATTCAGTCCTACAGATGATAATGTAAGTATAGGATTCAGGGTCATCTTTAACGAGGGGCAAAATGAGCATCTGCCCTTGTGGGGCCTAAAGCAGCTGTCCCTTGAGCCCACCCTGCCTGCAAAAAGTTTTCCTGATGTAGCTGGGCAGCCCACCCCCTGGCTCATCTGCCTGCCCTCTCCATTAGTTTACTGTGCATGCAGGTGTAATGGGATGGGAAGAGACGAGCTGTGGATTGTCTGTGTGACTCCTTGATTGCCTCCCCTCCTACTGTTAGTAGCGCAGAGATTATTCACAGGAGCTCTGTCTAATCCCTGCTTACCGCCTGCTGAGTTTCCTACCTTCAGCATGTACACACAGAGTGGACTGTGTGTGTGGATTCCCCCCCTTCTTTTGTCTACAATGGGGGGGATTAATAAAACAGGGAGATGACCAGAGCAGGACTATGGAAAGTGGCAGCGGGCTGATTGTATTAATCTTGGCTCGCCCACCCACTCTGGCTCTTTGCCCTCCATCCTAGCAACAGGAATGGACCAATCAGTAAGGAGGAGAGGAGCATCATAGGACACGTAGTCCCTAGAGACAGGTTGCCCATTGAAAATAATGGAGGTTGAATTATAGCCCCCACCAAGCTTTGCAGCAAGGAGGAGAGAACCAGATTTTCCCTGGCAAAGTCTGCTGCTCAAGTTGGCTACCCGGGCAGATCAACTACTTCATAGTGAACACAATAGGAAGAAAAGATGAGACTCATGCAGAGAGGACCATGCTGTGGATGCCATCTGAGAGAAAGAGAGTCTGTGGCAGCGAAAGGTCACTGCCATGTGTGGGACTACCAGAAGTACAGAGTGTGATCTGAGTACAGAGGGACAAAGCTGCTGCCAGAATAAGCACCCACTGTGCTGCCTTCCAGAGTCACCAAGGGCCACCCAGAGTGAGTGGACACCTGGTAGGAGGGATCACTGCTGCTGTGTTGCTGGGTCTGGTGAGAGAGCGCCATCTTGATCACCGTCATCTTGAGCAGCGTTAGTAGTCAATAATGTGTGGGGCATTTTTTTATATGTTTGTATTATTCCTTTTTCAATTGTATTAAAATATATTTTTTATCTGAAACCTTGGGTCATTGTATCAGTGCTGTGATAGTCCATTAGCCTCTCTGGGTGTCCTTGTGTGTTGGTCAACATCAGCAACTGCCCCCCCCCCACATTCCCACCCTTCCAACCTTTTATACTTCAAATTGGATGATGGTACAATTCTATTTTCCCTTGATCCTTAATACATGAGGCTATACTCAAAATCCTCCATAAACGCACATCAGTGAATGAGAAAAATTACTTATTTACAAAATGTTATAACAGGAATAAAGTAAAACTTTTTTTTTTTAATTTTAATTTTTTTTTTATTTGTTTACCAAAAAATAAACAACCCAGTGGCAATTAAATACCACCAAAATAAAGCTCTATCTGTCTCCAAAATATGAAGAAAAAAAATTTGTTTGGGTACAGCGTTGCATGACTGCGCAATTGTGATTCAAAGTGCGACAGAACTGAAATCTGATAATTGCCCTGGCAGGTAGGGGGTGAAAGTGCCCAGTATTGAAGTGGTTAATATGTGAAGCAATGTTTCACTTTCACTTAGGCTACTTTCACACTGAGGCACTTTTCAGACATTTTAGTGCTAAAAATAGCGCCTGTAAAGCACCTCTCATGCCTCCCCAGTGTGAAAGCCAGAGTGCATTCACACTGCGCTCACGGGATGGGAAAAAAAGTTCTGCAAGCACCATCTTTGGGGCTGCTCCCAAAATGCGCTGCCGAAGCACCTGCAAAGCACTTCGGCAGCGTTGCAACATGGGCACTTTTAATCATTTCTTCGGCCGCTAGCAGGGTATAAATCGCCCCGTTAGCGGCCGAAAAGCACCGCTATGACAGCGCTAAAACGCAGCTAAAACTAGCGGCACTTTACTGCTAACGCCGTCACTGCCCTAGTGTGAAAGTACCATTATACTGGAAGAACCTCACAGAACTCAATGGGGCTGATTATACTACAGGAATATAGGATGTTACATTTGCAATGTAAATATTCATTTTGTTAAAAAAAAAATAGGGTGAAACTGTACTCTCTTTTTGTACCCAAAGAAATGGAAATAAAAAAATAATGTTGTATGAATATGATTAGATGGGTAAAGTGAATAGAAATAATCACCTCCTTCACTAAGGTTATATGAATATTTACTTTTCTAGGTGAACCGTCTCTATTTCCTTAGTAAATCAACCACAGAATGTTTGGGAGTTCCTTGCAAAGTGAAAGAATGAAATGCAGTGTTACAGACAACCTATAAATTTACTATTGTAGCCATCTTTTTTTTTTTTTGGGGGGGGGGGGGGGGGTATAAGAAATGGCCCTCCCCAAACAGGATATTGTGTTAAACACGTAGGTAAATAAGAGAACCACAACCTTCGCTGAGTGGAAGAGTGAGTTTGATAATAAGGCTGGCAGTGCCTCCACCCAGGACAGGACTTCTATGAACAGAAGGGATTCCCTTTCTGGGAAATTCACCTGTAATCTAAACAAAGTAATTGGGAGCAGAAGAACTACTGCAACCAGCATATAACAATAAGCATAAGTATATAAATGTACACCAGTATAGAAATAATACAAGCTTAATATAAGAAGAGATTAATAACTGTGCATACATGCAATGTACAAACAGGTATTGTCAGAAGAGGGCCCAATAGGAGTCCTGGTGGAATTGTACATTGTACAGTATATCTTCTTATTAATAGAGATACCTTGCAGATGAATGCAACATAAAACAATAATAATAATAAGTAGCACTCCACTCAACTACACAGTCCACTAACAAAGATTAATTCCCCGTACACACGTCGGATATTCCGATGGAAAAAGTCAGATCGGATTATGTTGTCGGAAAATCCGATTGTGTGTGGGCTCTAGCAGGATCTAAAATTTTCAGACAACAAAATCCGATCGGACTTTTTCCGATCAAAGTGCCACGCATGCTCAGAAGAAATTTGGAGACGAAAGCTATTGGCTACTGGCCTCTATGTAGTCCCATTGTACGTTTATACGTCACCTCGTTTGGAACGATCGGATTTTCCGACAACTTTGTCCGACCGTGTGTGTGCAACACAAGTTTCGGACAAAATCCGTCGGAAAATATCCGATGGATTTTGTAGTCGGAATGTCCCACCGTGTGAACAAGGCATTAGAGTACAGTATGTCTACATTAAACCTGAGCTGTAGAGATTCTTGGGACTTCTCTCATCCGCCCTTCTTCCATTCTGGAGGCAAGAAAAGTGAAAAAGAAATGAAAAAGGAAAACTCCTATTGTACTCCTTTGGACCTTGCTTCTTTATGGCAGTCCCCCACTTGGGGGTATGTCAGCATTTCCTAAAGGGTAACTCCACTTTCGTGGGGAAAAAAAAATACAAATAAAGAAAAAATAATATATAATACAATTGTGATACAAGTCATACTGTAATTGAATATTATTAAAAATGACCTTTCCTTTTCAATCTGCAGCCGCTGTAATTTTCTATAAATGCAATGCAATATGGCTATATGGAGTTGTTCTGTACACAAAATGTGTACTGACCACTCCCCAGAAAATAATTTCCTGCTTGTGTGATTGGCTCACAAATTTTCCCAGAAGTCTCCCTAAGATACCAGTCAGATTTCAGACATCCCCTGCAACAAAAATGTATTTTTTGGTGAGATATTTCCAATAGGAACCAGTCTAAAGGGATGCAGGTCCAGGAGCTTTCCTCATTAGTGCCCTGCAGCTGCCACAGCTGACAGATAATTATGAAACCACTCCCATTAGACCTACTGTGCCCAGAGGCACAGACAAACACACAGGGATTTCTTCAGAATAACAAAAGGTAGGAATCTGCAACAAAGTTTATTACAATCCTTGCAATGTACGTAGATCACTCAGGGGGCAATGTTTTTTTCCCAACAAAAGTGGAGTTACGCTTTAAATGTATTAAATAATCTACCCCTATATATTGGAAAATAGGGATGAGTGGATCATCTCATGGCTCTTGAATAAGTAACATGGGACAGAGTTTTGCCACTGAACTGCAAACAAAATATGTTTTTTGTCACTAAACAGCAAAATAAATGTATTTTTGGCCCTGGTCGCCAATGCAAATGAATTCTTGCCATTAAATTATTGAATATGTACAGCAAAAAAAAGCTGAGGTTTCACAATAAAAATAGTTTTTTTTTATTATTTATACATTAATTTATTATATCTGCAATTCACTGATTACGTGGACGTACCATCAACTGTGTATCTCAAAGTTATTTTAGGGACTCCAAATTGTGAACCTGTAATGCTCATACCTAATAAAGTTTTATCTATGTTTTCCAAGCAATACTTTATGCTTGCAAAGCATAGAAAGATTTTCAAATGGGTAAAAATAATGAATCCAGTCTGTTTTGTACAAAGTTTGATATTAAACTTTCAGGCTGGCACACTGAGCTTAAATTGACAGGCAGCGTACCCCTGGGGGAACGCATACCACTGACTGAGTGAACCTGTGCCTTGTGGTGAATATACCTCCGCCTAATCTATCTCTCCTCCAGATCATTAGGAAAAATAACAGAAAAAGACAAAATGCTGATAATCTTTCCGCCATAATAACAAAAATATGCCTCTATGCCTTGTATTCTTATCACATTAATCACAAGACTCTTATCCTGTTTAGATCAGTCATTTCACTGTGCAACTCATTCCTAGCAACCACTAATAAAAAATACCTTTTCTCTGTCTCACTTGAGTGTTCCCTTTCCGAGAAAATAAAAGTAAGCCATCCAGACCTCTGATGCCCAACCTGCAGTGTTTTGGTCCTCAGGGCACCTGCAGACAACAGGCTGTGCTTCCCTGAGCATTTAGCCGCAGTGCAGTGCATCAAGAGATGTGGGCAGGAGGCACAGGTTCACTATTCAGCCCTACTGCTGGCAGCCTGTAGCCTCCCTGGCAGTATTCCCGAGTCTGGCTCGGGGCAGGAACTTCAGTACCAAAAGAGGTAATCCCGAGCCAGACTCGGGCTTGCGTTGCAGGATACAGGGGGGGGGGGTTACTTACCTTGTCCCCTGGATCCTGCGATGTCTCCCCGCTGTTTGTGCGAGCCGCTCGTTTCACACAGTGCCGAGTGCCGCTGATCTCCATTCCCTGCGACGTTATGACGCACAGGAGCGGAGATCGACGCCAAATTCAAAAAAGTTTAAAAACACAGTAAACATACAGTACTGTAATCTTACAGATTACAGTACTGTATACAAAAAAAAAAAACACATCCCCTTTGTCCCTAGTGGTCTGCCCAGTTGCCCTGCATGTCATTTTATATAATAAAAAGATTTTTTTCTGCCTGGAAACTGGAGATTGTCCATAGCAACCAAAAAGTGTCCCTTTATGTCAAAAGGGGTTTTAGACCAGCTAGAAAACAGCGATAATAAATTAGAATCACAATTCATCATCAAACACTAAATTTAATGACAGCGACTATTCTGAAACCGAGCAAATTTCAGTGTTTTTGATTTGATTACATTATTGAATCATTTTTATATATATTTTTATTTTATTATAATTTATGATTTTGTGTTTCAAACTTTATCATACCCGGGATGTCTACTAGACTCTGGTTCGGACAGATTTAAGTGAGTTATTCATAAGAATTGCAGGCCTACAATATAAAAACGCCAAATTTCCATGCAAAATAATTGTACCGCTTTCAGCACAAAATTCCAGACAGAATCATACCGCCAGGGAGGTTAAGAGCTTTTTCACACCAGAAAGCGATGCAGGAAGCCCACATTCTATGTGCGTTTCCCTCACCGCATTCAAAAAGCACTTGGTGTGCAATCTGCTGTTGCGCTACAGGTGTCAATGGATTCCTAACGACTCCCCAAACAAAGATTGCAAATGTGGTGAATTTGCCTGCACCAGATCACATGGTACCACATGAGAGCAGCAATGCATGCACTAATTTTGGTTCAATCCAGCATGTATTCAGCCAATTTAAATGAATGGGCTGACAATCTCAAAGCGTTGAATCGCACAGGAGTTGCTCAAAGATGCAGACCACATTCTTGTGTGCTTCTGGTGTGAACCAGCCCTTAAAGTTCTTTGAGAGGCTGATAGCTGCTGTGGCTGGACCAGGCTGGCCAGTGCACCTAGCAGGACTAGGGATGAATGCCTGGAATGCAGACTTCTTGCATTCTGGGCATTTGTTCATGGACGCATACTGTCCCAAAAATGAGTGCCCAGTCCAGCCAGAGCCTCATGCATCAGGGAAAAATGTGCAGTGGGCATGGGGATTTACTCATATTATTGAAAGAAATATATTTTCAGGCATGCCAAGTCTGGTGTCTAGTGCTTTGGTGTTGTGCTTGCTTTGCATTACTATAATGTCAAGCACTGTCTATCTTCATTTTTTTACTTTAAACTCACAAAAATGTTTATTAAAACATTTTAAATACACTCACAATGTTGGTGCACTAATCCTCAGTAGTGCACTACCTTAAACACAAATTTTATATACAGTATGTAGGTACATGTCCACTTTGGATGAAGAATGTGACAAAACACATCAGGGCGGAGCTTAATAACACCATGATGCCACCAGCAAGGATCTGCTTGGATACACACTAACTGGTGATGCTGTGGTCTTACTCTTAACCACTTAAGGACCGGGCCTCTTTCTGAGATTTGTTGTGTACAAGTTAAAAAAGTATTTTTTTGCTAGAAAAGTACTTAAAGTTACAACCCCCAAACATTATACATTTTTTTCTAACACCCTAGAGAATAAAATAGCTGGCATTGCAATACATTCTGTCACACCGTATTTGCACAGCGATCTTACAAGCGCACTTTTTTTTTGGAAAAAATACACTTTTTTGAATTAAAAAATAAGACAACAGTATAGTTAGCCACATTTTTTGTTTTATATTGTGAAAGATAATGTTACGCCGAGTAAATTGATACTTAACATGTCACGCTTCAAAATTGCGCCTGCTCGTGGAATGGCAAAACTTTTACCCTTAAAAATCTCCATAGGTAACGTTTAAAAAATTCTATAGGTTGCATGTTTTAAGTTACAGAGGAGGTCTAGGGCTAGAATTATTGCTTTCGCTCTACCGTCTTCATTTATGAGCGCTACTCACGTATGCGTTCGCTTCTGCATGTGAGCTCGTCGGGACGGGGCACGTTTAAAAAATGTTTTTCTTATTTATTTTACCTTTTATTTTTACACTGTTTTAAAAAAAAAAAATGTGTTACTTTTATTCCTATTAGAAGGAATGTAAACATTCCTTTGTGATAGAAAAAAAAGCACGACAGGACTTCTTAAATATGAGATCTGGGGTCAAAAGTCCTCAGATCTCATATTTACACTAAATTGCAATAAAAAAAAAATGAAAAAAAAAAATGTCCCTTTAAGAGCTATGGGCGGAAGTGACGCTTTGGATGTTGCTTCCGCCCTGCAATGATATGGAGACAGGTGAGGGCCTTCCCCTCACTCGTCTCTATGTCAGGTCACAAGAAGGGTCCTCTCCCGCCGCCCAAAAAAGTGATCTTGCGGCAAATCTGCAGCAGAGACCACTTTTATCTTAAACTTGTAGTGCACAGTGGTTTTGTATTTAGTAAATCAACCCCACTATGTGTATTTTCTTTGAGTGATAGTGATGGTGGAGCGCTGGCTTGGTTGGTAATATACCATTGGAGATAGTTGAGGAAGAATCCGGAGCGAGTACCTGGATATCTGGAGTGGCTAATAAGACTCCTTAAAGGGGAAAGTGTGTGATGATCTATATCAGGTCAAAACAGTAAAGAGAGCGTGGAGAGTAATTGGTGGTGGTATTCACTGAAACATGGTCACTTTGGTGGATGTAGATGCACGAAGAATACACATGGAACAAGTGCATTAGTAGCCAAAGAACTGCTTTGAATTTATGAAGTATGTGTTGCATATACAATATTGTAGTGGTGGTGGAACCCTCTTGTTTGCACATTTAATATAAATATTATTTATTGTGTTTTTTTTGTAATATTGCACATATTGCATACAATATTAGAGAATTGCTTTGAGTCTAGAGACTGTGTATAATACACTACAGCATTTCAGGGGTGGTGGGACCCTCTAACTAACACATATAATTATTTATTTTTTTGGATAATTGCACATAATTGCCCATGGTGGATATAAATATACTGTATATGCATAATGATAGTATATTACTATTACATGTATAATGCTTTTTGGATATTTAGTATGTATCAATTGTTTGATTTAAGGTATTTATACTTCACTGGATGAATGTTGTGCTGCACGTTGTTCTAGATATTCATTTATAATGTTTCTTTATGTACCCTTGAATTGAGTTTCCACTGATCCATGCAGATGACCACAGATAGTGTAAAGGATGCCTTTTAGACTGTCTTCTAGTATTTAAATCGTTTGGTTTATTTCTTTCAAATTTGATATTTTGATTTCTGTACTCTCTTTCCTCTTTTTATGTTTTTTCCCTCTGATCTTTCATAATGTATCTTGCTGAGAGGAATATCAAATGTGGCAAGTACTTTTAAGGGGACTGTACAGAACACATGCATTGATTTGTAAAGGGATACTGCTCAATCTCATGTCCCTAGAGTGGAGACAGGACTGTCAGTGACATCCCCTGGCCTCAGAGTCTTATGCCGCGTACACACGGTCGGAATTCTCGTCGGAAAAAGCTCTGATGGTTTTCCCGTCGGAATTCCGACGGAATTTCGCTCAAACTGTCTTGCCTACACACGGTCACACCAAATTCCGACGGCCAATAACACCAAGAAGGGAAGTTTAATGCTTCCGAGCATGCGTCAAATTGTTTCCGGGCATGCGTCGGAATTTTGCATGTCGGAATTGCATACACACGATCGGAAAATCCGATAGAAAGGTTTTCCGTCTGAAAAATTAAGAACAGGTTCTCAATCCAAAGTCCGTCGGAAATTCTGACAGAAAAAGACCACATACACACGGTCGGAAAATCCGATGAAGAGCTCCCATCGGACTGTTTCCATTGGAAATTCCGACCGTGTGTACGCGGCATTAGGCTACATTCACACCGGCAAACAGAGCAGTGCATATATTAAAAAGGAGCTCCCCCCAACACTATACCAAAACCAATACTGTAGCTGCTGACTTTTAATATTAGGGCACTTACCTGTCCAGGCATCCAGCGGTGTCCTCACCCAAACTGATTCTTCAATCAGCTATCAGGTGCTGGCACTGCCGTCCTAACTAAGGGAAACCATCAGTGAAGCCGTGCGACAGTTTTCTACTATGCATGTATGAAGTGTGCGCAGCTCTTTGAATGGGCTGTAGTCTTCTGGGACCTGTGAAATGTCCCAGAAGTCTGTGGGGAAGAAGAGGGACTGAACTTCCATCTCAGTTTGTCATGGTGAACTGAGCCAGATGTGGGAGCGGGTACCTGTCAAAACCATGTACCCGTTCCCCCCTCCCCCCAAAATGTGACAAGTGTGGCAGGGGAGGGGGTGAGGAGGCAGACAAGCGGAGCGTCCCCTTTTGAGTGGAGCTCCACTTAAGGTCAGGGATCAGAGAATTCTGCTGCGGCTCTCAGCGGCTAGGTGCAGCCACCGGCCCTGTTTACTGTAATGACAGGTTGCCGGCAGCCACAGCTTTCTGCGGCTCTATGCGCCGACATTGATTGCCTGTGGGTTATACTGGGCTGAGAGCTGTGAATAGCTGCACTTGCCAGCAACCTGTCATTACAGTGAATGGGGCTGGCGGCCTCACCTAGCCACTTAGAGCTGCAGCAGAAATCAGAAGATTCCTGCCGCTACAATTTGGCCTTAATCGTTGGCGTGAAAGTAGCCCTACCGTCTCCTGATCATGTGATCACCGCAATAGCCAATCATAGTGATCAGAGAAAACATACACCGGGGGGGGGCGTAAAAAAGTGTCTGTGACAACCTCTGTCCCAACCATTGTCCTTGGCAACAAATCAGCTTCTAGCTTTCATCTTTTCCACAGGGCATATAAAATAAAATGGTAAAAAGCCTGGCTGCTCTAGGCATCTGCTGCAGCTGAGACAAAGTTGGGACAAAGTTTGTCTCAGACACTTTTACTAATTTCCCCACTGTAATCTTTTTGGCTTCATGCACACTGCATCAAAGGGGGGCACACAGCATACGTTTGGATGAAAGTCTCTGCCCAGGAATCACAGGTGCAGCATACAGCCCATTGTCAGCACCCTACATAGTTACATAGTTAGTCAGGTTGAAAAAAGACACAAGTTCATCAATTTCAACCGAAAAAATAATAATAATACAATCCCATATACATAAACCTATATCCAAAGTTGATCCAGAGGAAGGCAAAAAACCCCAGCAAAGCATTTTCCTACAGAAGGGGGGAAAAAATCCTTCCTGATCCCCCCAGAGCCAATCAGATTTTCCCTGGATCAACTTTACCTATAAATGTCAGTACCCCGTTATATTATGTACACCTAGGAAAGAATCCAGGCCTTTTTTAAAGCAATCTACTGAGCTTGCGAGAACCACCTCTGGAGGGAGTCTATTCCACATTTTCACAGCTCTTACTGTGAAGAAACCTTTCTGTATTTGGAGTTTAAATCTTGTTTCCTGTAGACGTAAAAAGTGCCCCCTTGTCTTCGGTGATGACCTTAAAGTGAATAACTCAACACCAAGTTCACTATATGGACCCCTTATGTATTTGTACATGTTGATCATATACCCCCCCCCCCCCCCCCCCCCCCCCTTAATCTCCTCTTCTCAAGAGAGAATAGATTCAGTATCCCCTGTCACAATCAATGACATAAAATCTGCAGCAGCTGTATACTGGGACATGCACATCTGCGTTGTACTTGCATACAGAGATCTACACACTGTCTTGCCTGGGTTTGGGGCTACAACCCTCTTGCAGCTGCCTGCATGGAGCCTTTCCTTTTACTAGAAGAGAAGTCTGTGGAATCAAAATAAATGAATAATAATACAGATAAAATAGATCAGGGCTTGAGCTCACATGTGCAGCCGAGGGGGGCAGTAAAACCCGAAGGTTCAGCTGCAGCTTTACTGCCCTGACCACCCACCCAAACACAGATGTTCAGGGCCGTACACACACTGCAGAAAAAAACTAAACAGCTTTTTGTGTTAGTGCCACTGAACGTGACCTATGAAAGTCTATGCCCCGCAACTGTGAATGTGGCAGGGTGATGCAGCATTTACAGGATTAAATCAGGCAGTGAGGAGGTGTCATATGTCCTTCTCACTGCCTGTCAAAACACCCTCTGAAAAGTGATCCACCGTGGATTGCTTTCAGAGGGGCAGCAAGGGCTGCTGCACATGTGAATGAGCCCTTAGGGCCAGTGTCAGTATGTTTTGAGGTAGAAAAAAAAAAAGTTGTATATATGGTGCCAGTGTTAATGTCAGTATATTTTGGGTGGAACAGCATAAAAAACAGCAAAATGTGCACCGCTGATTGTTGACCCTGTCACAGGTACAAACAACAGAAAATGCACACATTGTCAGTCTGGGGGGAGTGTAAAATGTACTAGCAGACTTAACTAAAATAACAAACTGAAGCCAAACTCCAGCTGATACTTTCATAGCAGTTCCAGCAACAGTGTTTTTTTTTTTTTTTCTTCAAATCTTTTTGGGATAAAGGTTTTACATAATTAAATACAAGCTGATCATTGTAAGCACCACTGCCAGTGTTAAGTGGTTTGTCTCAATCCTCTAACTGTGTAGCACTTGACCCTGCCTTTTGGATTGTAAGCTCCAACGAGCAGGGCCCTCTGCTTTCTCCTGTATTGAATTTTATTGTAACTGTACTGTCTGCCCTCAAACTGTTGACACTATATAAATCCTGTATAATAATAATAATACTATAATTATTATAATATTAAACACAAAGCAAATTATTATTATTTTAGGTTACCAATTGTAAAGTACGAGTAAAGCCCCATACACACGGTCGGACAATCCGCGGACCAGGTCTGTCGGACCATGTCCGTCATACTTTGTCCGATGTTGGTTTTGCGTACACACGGTCGGACAAAGTTGTCGGAAAATCCGATCATTCTGAACGTGGTGACGTTTGTTGCCTACGACGGGACTACGTAGAGGCTAGTAGCCAATAGCTTTGGTCTTGTAATGTGATCTGAGCATGCGTAGCACTTTGTCCGGTCGGACAACCGTACACACGATCGGATTTGGTGTGATCGGACCGTGTTGTCGGCAAATCTTTCCAGCAGGAGATAAGACTTTGTCCGTCGGTCAAACCGACGAACACTGTCCGATGGTGCCTACACACGGTCTGATTTT
Organism: Lithobates sylvaticus; assembly: GCA_028564925.1. Lineage (NCBI taxonomy): Eukaryota > Metazoa > Chordata > Amphibia > Anura > Ranidae > Lithobates > Lithobates sylvaticus. Next base: position 462,043,268 of record CM053028.1, read on the forward strand.
TCAACAACCTTGTCCGATCGGACAGAATCCATGAAAAAGTCCGACCGTGTGTATGGGGCTTTAGAGTTTGGCTTCAATCTGTTAGTGTATCTAAATCTGATAATACATTTAACATACCTCCAAGACTCACAATGCTGCTGCCAGCTGTGTCTCCTGTGCTCATTCCTCCAGATAGGTGTGCACAGCTACACATGCACATGTATATATATATAGGGAGTCCAAAAAAGAGAAAATATTCAGTAAGCGGAGGTTGTGTGGATGGAAATGCCCTGTTGAGGTCAGAGGTCAGAGGAAAATGGGCAGACTGGTTCGAGATGATAGAAAGGCAACAGTAACTCAAATAACCCCTCATTACAACCAAGGTATGGAGACTACAATCTCTGAACACACAACATATTGAGCCTTGAAGCAAATGGATTACAGCAGCAAAAGACATCACCGGGTGCCGCAGCTAAGAACAGGAAACTGAGGCTACAATTTGCACAGACTCACCAAATTTGAGCAATAAAAGATTGGAAAAACATTGCCTGGTCTGATGAGTCCCGATTTCAGTTGAAACAATCAGATGTAGAGTCCGAATTTGGCACAAACAACATGAAAGCATGGATCCATCCTGCCTTGTATCAACGGTTCAGGCTGGTGGTGATGTGTAATGGTGTGGGGGATATTTTCTTGGCACACTTTGGGCCCCTTAGTACCAATTAAGCAATTGTTTAAATGCCACGGCCAACCTGAGTATTGTTGCTGACCATGTCCATCCCTTTATGACTACAGTGTCCCCATCTTCTGATGACTACTTCCAGCAGGATAATGCACCATGTCACAAAGATCAAATCATCTCACCACTGGTTTCTTATACATGACAATGAGGTCACTGTACTCCAATGGTCTCCACAATCACCAGATCTCAATCCAATAGAGCACCTTTTGGATGTGGTGGAATGAGAGATTTGCATCATGGATGTGCAGCGGACAAATCTGCAGCAACTGTGTGATGCTATAATGTAAATATGGACTAAAATCTATGAGGAATGTTTCCAACACCTTGTTGAATCTATGCCAAGAAGAATTAAGGCAGTTCTGAAGGCAAAAGGGGATTTAACCCTGTACTAGCAAGGTGTACCTAATAAAGTGGCCGGTGAGTGTATTTATTGGTAAGCTGCAATACCTGTATATAGGGATGAGCCGAACATATCCCGGTTCGATTCACACCAGAACGTCAAACATGCAAGCCCTATTAAAGTCTATAGGACACAAACATGAAAAATCAAAAGTGCTCATTTATTTTAAAGGCTTCTATGTAAGTTATTGCTATAAAAATTGTATGGGGACCAGAGTACTGCCCCAGGGGACATGTATCAATGCAAAACAAAGCTTTTAAAGCAATAGATTTTTCATGAGCAGTGTTTTTAATAATGCTTAAATTGAAACAATAAAAATGAAATTGTTTAAATATTAAAATTAAATATCGTGCCTGGGGGTCCCCTTATTCTGCCTGTAAAGTGGCACATCTGTGCGATGTGTAGAACAGTCCTGCAGCAATAATGACATTTCTAAAGGAAAAAAATGAATTTAACCGCTTCAGCCCCGGAAGATTTTACCCCCTTCCTGACCAGAGCACTTTTTGCGATTCGGCAATGCATCGCTTTAACTGACAATTGCGCAGTCGTGCAACATTGCAACCAAATAAAATTGATGTCCTTTTTTTCCCACAAATAGAGCTTTCTTTTGGTGGTATTTAATCACCTCTGCAGTTTTTATTTTTTGTGCTATAAACAAAAATAATTTTGAAAAAAATTCAATATTTTTAACTTTTTGCTATAATAAATATCCCCCAAAAATATATATAAAAAAAGTTTTCCCTCAGTTTAGGCCAATATGTATTCTTCTACATATATTTGGTAAAGAAATCGCAATAAGCATATATTGATTGGTTTGCGCAAAAGTTATAGCATCTACAAAATAGGGGATCGTTTTATGGCATTTTTATTATAATTTTTTTTATTAGTAATGGCGGCGATCTGCGATTTGTATCGGGACTGCGACATTATGGCGGACACTTTTGACACTATTTTGGGACCATTGTCATTTATACAGCGATCTGTGCTATAAAAATGCACTGATTACTGTGTAAATGACACTGGCAGGGAAGGAGTTAACCACTAGGGGGCGATGAAGGGGTTAAGTGTGTCCTAGGGACTGATTCTAACTGTGGGGGGTGGGCACATGACAGCGATAATTGCTCCCGATGACAGGGAGCAGTGATCTCTGTCATGGCACAAGGCAGGACGAGGAAATGCCTTGTTTATTTCCCCGTTCTGTGAGTCCGCCGGTCCCGCAGGCATGGTCACGCTGTACGTGGCGGGTGCGCGCCTGCTATCTTAAAGGGGATGTGCAGGTACGCCCATTGTGCCAACGTATATCAGCATGCAGCGGTCGGCAAGTGGTTAAACTTGCTCTAGGCTGTAATGTATTGCCGACTCCCGGCAATATAGAAGTAAAATCAAGCAACAAAAAAATGGCGTAGGGTACCTCCCCAGTCTATACCAGGCCCTTCGTGGCTGGTATGGCTATTAAGGGGAACTCCACCCCAACATAAAAAAAATAATCATAGCAGACACATATCTGAGCATGCAGCCTAAATGTCAGGATAGGGGGGCGAAGAGCGAGCGCCCCCCCCTCCTGAACCATACCAGGCCACATGCCCTCAACATGGAGAGGGTGTTTTGGGGTCCACCCCAAAGCACCTTGTCCCCATGTTGATGGGCGAGAGCCTCTTCCCGACAACCCTGGCCATTGGTTGTCAGAGTCTGCGGGCAAGGGGTTTATCGGAATCTGGAAGCCCCCTTTAACAAGGGGGCCCCCAGATTCAAGCCCCCCTATATGAATGGGTAAGGGTACATTGTACCCCTACCCATTCACCAAAAACAGTTTCAAAAAGTAAAAACCACAACAGACAAATTTTGACAATTACTTTATTAAAAAAAAATCCTGCAATGTCCATCCATCTTCAATCACACCGCCCGACGGTCCAGAAAAATTGAAAAAACAAAAAAACTCTGCCTCCATGAGAGACCTCCCGGCAACTGCTGTATTTTCACTTTGACAGCTCTTATATAGGCAAGGGCGGGGCCACCCACTGATATATATATATATATATATATATATATATATATATATATATATATATATATATATATATACACTATACAGACTGCACTATATACTCTGAACTGTATTACATATACTATATGGACTGCACTATATATTCTGAATTGTATTATATATACTATACAAACTTCACTATATACTCTAAACTGTATTATTTATACTATACGGACTGCACTATAAACTCTAAACTGTATTATATATACTATACAGACTGCACTATAAACTCTAAACTGTATTATATATACTATACGAATTGCACTATATACTCTTAACTGTATTATATATACTATAAAAACTGCACTATATACTCTGATCTGTATTATATATATATACTACACTAACTGCACTATATACTCTGATCTGTATTATATATATACTACACTAACTGCACTATATACTCTGAACTGTATTATACAGTGGTGTGAAAAAGTGTTTGCCCCCTTCCTCATTTCCTGTTTCTTTGCATGTTTGTCACACTTAAGTGTTTCGGAACATCAAACCAATTTAAACAATAGTCAAGGACAACACAAGTAAACACAAAATGCAATTTGTAAATTAAGGTGTTTATTATTAAAGGTGAAAAAAAAATCCAAACCATCATGGCCCTGTGTGAAAAAGTGATTGCCCCCTAAACCTAATAACTGGTTGGGCCACCCTTAGCAGCAACAACTGCAACCAAGCGTTTGCGATAACGTGCAATGAGGCTTTTACAGCGTCCTGGAGGAATTTTGGCCCACTCATCTTTGCAGAATTGTCCTAATTCAGTTACATTAGAGGGTTTTCGAGCATGAACGGCCTTTTTAAGGTCATACCACAACATCTCAATTCAGGTCAGGACTTTGGCTAGGCCACTCCAAAGTCTTCATTTTGTTTTTCTTCAGCCATTCGGTGGTGGACTTGCTGGTGTGTTTAGGATCATTGTCCTGCTGCAGAACCCAAGTTCGTTTCAGCTTGAGTACACGAACAGATGGTCGGACATTTTCCTTCAGGATCTCTTGGTAGACAGCAGAATTCATAGTTCCTTTTATCACGGCAAGTCTTCCAGGTCCTGAAGCAGCAAAACAGCCCCAGACCATCACACTACCATCACCATATTTTACTGTTGGTATAATGTTCTTTTTCTGAAATGCAGTGTTCCTTCTACGCCAGATATACTTGGACACACACCTTCCAAAGAGTTCCACTTTTGTCTCATCGGTCCACAGAATGTTGTCCCAAAAGTCTTGGGGATCATCAAGATGTGTTGTGGAGAAATTGAGACGAGCTTTGATGTTCTTTTTGCTCAGCAGTGGTTTTCTCCTTGGAACTCTGCCATGCAGGCCATTTTTGCCCAGTCTTTTCCTGATGGTGGAGGCATGAACGCTGACCTTAACTGAGGCAAGTGAGGCCTGCAGTTCCTTGGATGTTGTTGTGGGGTCTTTTGTGACCTCTTGGATGAGTCGTCGCTGCGCTCTTGGGGTAATTTTGGGCGGCCGGCCACTCCTGGGAAGGTTCACCACTGTTCCATGTCTTCGCCATTTGTGGATAATGGCTCTCACTGTGGTTCGCTGGATTCCCAACGCTTTGGAAATGGCTTTATAACCCTTTCCAGACTGATAGATCTCAATTACTTTCTTTCTCAATTGTTCCTGAATTTCTTTGGGTCTCGGCATGATGTGTAGCTTTTAAGGATCTTCTGGTAGACCTTACTGTGTCAAGCAGCTCCTATTTAAGTGATACCTTGATTGTGAACAGGTGTGGCAATAATCAGGCCTGGGTGTGGCTAGAGAAATTGAACTCAGGTGTGGACAACCACAGTTATAGTATGTTTTAACAAGGGGGGCAATCACTTTTTCACACAGGGCCATGATGGTTTGGATTTTTTTTCACCTTTAATAATAAACACCTTCATTTACAAATTGCATTTTGTGTTTACTTGTGTTGTCCTTGACTATTGTTTAAATTGGTTTGATGTTCTGAAACACTTAAGTGTGACAAACATGCAAAGGAACAGGAAATGAGGAAGGGGGCAAACACTTTTTCACACCACTGTATAATATATATACTACACTGACTGACTGCTCACTACACTAACTACCTGCCTAATCTCCATTTATTCACTATAAACAGCCACAGTGTAAGCATCAGCCTTATATAGTGTACTTAGCCCCTGAGACATGATTGGCCAAAGGCATCCTGCCTTTGGCCAATCATGGCTCCCACAGCACATTGCGCTATGATTGGCCAAAGCATGCAGGTCAGGTGCATGTTTTGGCCAATCAGCAGCCGTCAATGCACCTCGATCCCGCAGTGCATTATAGGGCCCTTGCAGCGGGCGACCTTGCCATTAAAGCCCTATATGTTCGTTTGTTCTACAAACAAACACCTGATGCTCGAGTTGAACTTACCTTCGACTTGAACATTGGGACCATCCCTACCTGTATATTACATTTTTGGATTGTACATTCCATGTTACTATTTTTAATCATGAGTTATTAATAAATTATTTTTCTGCTCTACTGTATGATTGTTACATGAACTCAATTGCCTTTAAAGTCCAATCTAATGGGAAATTAGATTTAAAGCGGAGTTCCAGCCTGGGGAAAAAACAAACGAAAAGTCAGCAGCTACAAATACTGTAGCTGATGACTTTTAATATAAGGACACTTACTTGTCCAGGGAGCAGGTGTTCTATCACGAAGAGTCTGGCTGTCACCAGGTGTCCGAAGTGTACTGCGCAGTACAGAGCATAAAGATTTTCGGAAATTGTCGGAAGATGAACGGCGCCTGCGCCGTGAGTCGAGGTGAAGCCACCACCATCCAAGCGGACATAGGGTTAGTCAAACTTAGAGGGCCCCTTGCGGGCTCGCTTTGCTTGCCCGGCTTCGGGCACGGCCTCGCTGCGCTCGGCTCTTTTATATTCTAACTCTATGTCCACTTGGATTGTGGGGCTTGAAAGTGGACTCACGGCGCTGGCGCCGTTCATCCTCGGCAATTTTTGGAATTTGGGTGTCCTGTGTACTGCGCATGCGCAGTACACAGCGGACACTTCGTGATGGGGGACGGCTAATGATAGTACACCGGCAATGTCGACAAGCCAAGCCCATCCGTCCATCAGCTTTGGGTGCAGGCGCAAGCATTGCTAGTAAGGAAAACCGGCAGTGACGCTCCCAACTGCACATGCGCAAGTCGCAGAGCACTTTCTTAATGGTCCCCTCATCTTCTGGGACACACACAGGTCCCAGAACACAACAAGGGGGGGGGGGTACGGACGAGGGCCATGGCGACATGGGATGGTGGGTCCCTAAGAAAACATGCCAAAAAGGTATGAAAAAAAAGAAAAAACGAGAGGGGGGTGTTCTATTGTTTGAGTTCTCTTTTTGCCTGGAACTCCACTTTAATACCGCTTTCAATCCAACATTAACCCCCTTGTTTGCGTTTAAGCCCCAACGGCCAGGCGGCGATGCGTTTCAAGGCAATGAGTATAGGAATTGTCTAATCACACTGGGGTAAGTGAATAAAAAGTGTGATGGAGCCAGCAGGTGGAGGAACATGTTAGTAAATGACAGCGAGTGAGAGAAGGAGGCTGAGCTGTATTAGAAGGGAGGGAGGGAGTGAGAAGCAGTAGGGAACTCTCTGGATGTGATAACGTTGTAGAGTCCCTGCTGCTGATACTGCTGCCGGCTGCTGTTCCATCCACATACACACATCCTCTCTCTCCTCTCCTCTGATGGATTAGTTCGCCGAGGTGCTTCTATCTTGATAAGTTGCTTACTCTTCCTGCTACTCTGCTGCTGCCTCACAGCGCTTGGCATTCGGAATAAATGACTGATACAAGATCCCATCGTCCGGGAATCCAACTGCATGGGAGATGAATGCTGCAGGGAAGCAGCTGCCACCCCAACTAGATCGGCCGGTCAGCCTATTCGTACCAACTTGGGCAAGTACACTATAGCTTTATTTATTACCTTGCCGCTGTTCATTGCCCTGAACCTCCGCCGCTGTCCATGTCCCTGAATTCCTGCCGCTGTCCATGGTGCTGAACCCCCTCCGCCGCTGTCTGTGCGCCGCTGTCCATGGTCCTGAATTCATGTCACTGTCCATGGTGCTGAACCCCCGCCACTGTATGTGCGTCGCTGTCCATGGTGCTGAATTCCTGTGCCGCTGTCCAAGGTCCTGAACCCCCCGCCGCTGTCTTTGAGCCGCTGTCCAGGGTCCTGAACCCCTGCCGCCGCTGTCTGTGCGCTGCTGTCTATGGTGCTGAACCCCCCAATAAATCAGAACTCACCGACAGTGCGATCTGCTTCTTGCTTCTATTACTCGGGGGGTTTGATGTCCTGAATTACTAAAGATAGGCACAGATCAAAGTGGTCCATCTGTGCTGTAAAACACAGAGATTTACCCCTGCCCTTACTTTCTGGAGATAAGTCCTCAGCTGTTGAGCGACTTGGACTTTTAAGATGGGGTTATGGATGATCTGTGCAGGCACGATCATCTCTGTATTTCACCAAATCTCACAAGATTTGAAGCCTCTCTCTGCACAGGGGTACAATCGCTTCCAGGCTTGTGTCTCACTATAGCCATTTGCCTGATAAGAACATTTTGGCAAACTAGTAATATCAAAAGTTTTTTCTGAACTATCATGGGGGTCCCAGGAATTTAAAGTGGTATCAACCCCAAAAGCAAACATTTATCATATCTCAGCTTACCAATTCTTAGATGTCCTGGCTGTATTAGCCTTCTTTTTTCTTTTTTTTTGTACTCTATTTTCATCTGTTGTTTTTCAAAAGAACAAACTCTCTTGCAGTTACAGGGATGAGACAAACCATGTAACACTGCCAGGGGTGCTTACAATCATTTTACTTATGTAAAACCATTATCTTAAAAAAAAAAAAAAACTGCTGCTGCAAGTATGAGCTGAAGACTGGCTTCAATTTGTTAGTGTTAATTTAAAACTGCCAGTGCATCTAATGCCGTGTATACACGGCCGGACTTGCCAACGGACTAAGCTCCGTCTGCATTTCCGACAAAAAAATTTAGAACATGTTCTATATCTAAGTCTGTCGGAAATGTCAGCAGAAGTCCGATGGTGCATACACAGAGTCAGAATGTCCGATGAAAAGCTCCCATCTGACTTTTTCTGCTGGAAAGTCCGGCCGTGTGTACGCGGCATAACACTCCCTTCTCCCCAGACTGCTAATTCTGCTGTGCAAAGGTGCCCCCTGTGCTCCAGGCTGGGGGCACTATAATACAGGAGGTGTGCTACTGGCAAGATCACCATTTCAATATAGAGAGGGAAAGCTTAAAAAAAAAAAAAAACGCAGCCACCACATCTAATGATTAGTAATCCACAATATATAACATTTTTGGTTTGGGTTTTAATACCGCTCTAAGTCTCTCTCTGCATTGGGGTAAAGTCACTTCTAGGCTTGGGTCTCACTGTATCCATATGGATAATAAGAACATTTTGGCAAACTAGTAATATAAAAAGTTTCTTCTGCATCAAAAGCAAGCATCTATTATATTGCAGTCTACCAATTCTTTGATGTGGTGGCTGCATTTACTTTCTTTTTTAGGTTTTACATTTTTTAATTTCACATAATGAGCCTGTCAAAAAGTCTGTCCAAGGACCAAGCTGTCCTGCAGATGTAGCAGTTACAGGGTCAAGATAAACAATTTAACGCTGACAGGGGTGCTTAAAATGGTCAGCTTGTATTTATTTATTTAAAACCTTTATCCCAAAAGGAAAATAAATACTACTGCAACTGTTTAAAAAGTATGAGTTAGAGTTTGCCTTCAAACAGTATCTAAATCTGCTAGTACATCTAAAACTCCCCTCTCCGGGATTAACAACGCTGCTTTCTGTCAGGCACTCTATTACAGGAGGTGTGTTACTGCCCAGCTCTCCAGGTAAAAGCAGAGAGAAAAAACCTAAAGGAAATAAAACTAATGCAGCCACCACATCTAATGATTGGTAAGCTGCAATATATTACATTTTTGGGGTTTATTATCGCCTTAGGTCTTTCTCTGCACTTCCAGGCTTGTGTCTCACTATAGCTATGGCTATGGCTTGTAGGAACATTTTTGAAAACTAGTAAAATAAAAAAAAATTCTGAACTATCATAGGGGTCCTAGAATGTTAACAGCATTATCATTGTGAATATGGAGACTGGGTTCCCACCACTGCAAATTGGATGCGGGTTCCCCACATTCAATCCACAATAGCAGGAGATTTTGACCAGCTTTCTATGGAGCCGGTTCACATATCCCCGCTGTGGCTCCGGTTGCGCATTTGCATAGGAGCCCTGTGCGTCTTTTGATCCATTTAGATCCAAATTCAGCCAAAAATTTGGGCTGAGATCAGACCGGAAACGTTGAACAGGGGCGCACAGGACCCCTGCTGGGAGACACATCGGTATTAGGTGTGAACCCAGCCCTAATGGGTTGATCCATCCAAAATAGAGGTATATAGATGTACACCGAGCAATAAACCAATGATCACTTTGTTGTACCTCTGGGGATCCCTTTGGTGAGATTTTTGCGCTTCAATTTCTGAGCCAACACAACTGCCGCTGCCATTACAATAGGCTCCCCCTCTAACTCTCTCGTTTTGCATTTCTAATTTAGTTTGATAATGCAACAAGAAATAGGAGGAGGGGGTCATTAAAGGCTTCAACTTTGATGTGAACAAACCAAGGAACAGAGATCACACCAATGAAGTCCCAAAATTATAGAAGAACCTAGAAGGCACACATAACCAAGATATTTAAAAATACAGGCTACTACTTAAAGGAAAACTTTTAGTTACAATAGGCTCCCCCTCTAACTCTCTCATTTTGCGTTTCTAATTTAGTTTGATAATGGAACAAGTAATAGGAGGAGGGGGGTCATTCAAGGCTTCAACTTTGATGTGAACAAATCAAGGAACAGAGATCACACCAATGAAGTCCCAAAATTATAGAAGAACCTAGAAGGTACACACAGCCAAGATATTTAAAAATGCAGGCTACTACTTAAAGGGAAACTGTATTAGTTGAAATCTCTTTATAGATATTTATGTTAAAGAGATTAGCTTATGGCATATCATTTTAATAATGTTACAAAAAAAAAAGGTTTTGTTCCATATTTCCTCATTGAATACTAAGGCTATGCTTCTTGCTTCGTAGACCGTCGTGTCTTGCTGATTGACAGCAGTAGCCACTCTTCAGAATCTAATGGTACAGAATGCAGAGGTCTCGGTAGTGATCCTTGCTTAGGTTTTAACCGAGTGCTCCAGGAAATATAACTAGAAATATAACTAGAAAGGAATGAGGGTAGGTGTACAGTTTTAATTGCATGTTCTCTGTGGTACACTATCAATCATTGAAAACTGCAGAGAGTTCTGTCGGGTACGCTCTCAACTTCCGGTCTTGTGCTATTTGATGAATGCAATTTGTCGTTGCAATGGAAATGAATAGGGCTGCCAATTGCAGTGACCAATTTCATGCATAAAATAGTGCCAAGTAGAGCACAGTGGGAAGCACTGAACTAACCATTGCATTGCACACCCTGTGCAATTTTTGGAGAGCCATACGTTGAAAAGGACAGTACAGAGGTGATTAACTCTTTACCTGTTGATTCCAATGAAGTGTGAATTTTAATGATAGGTATTCTATAACTGAAGTAATTCAAAAAAATGGTTTTAAATTGTCTAAATACTGTAGAACAATACTGAAATAGAAGTATTATATTACGTTTTTTATATTGAATGCTTCCTAAATATATTAACATTTTTAGCACATTCATGCCTATTTGCTAAGGCAGTGCTAAGCGTACTTGGTTTGACGGTTCACAGCACTTTGCTTTTTCTGCTGCCCTTGTGAATAAGCTCACTTATATTATGTTATCTCTATAGATGCGTCTTAACACAAATATTGGTAGTTATCCAACATTTCGTGATGTAATACTTGAACGTAATAACTTGAATACTATAAAAAAAAAAAATCATGGCAAGACCAAATTGGGGGTACATATGTCACAGCTAAAGCTAACATTGATGTTTTAGATGAAACCAATTTATAAAATAAAAATAAAAATTAAAAAAGTATATCTTGGACTCTTGCCCGCAGCAGCCAATTAGAATGAACCCTGCCTTTTTTGTCCTAATATGTTAAAACAATTAGTTACTGTGTCCAATGACTCAAGCTTTCATAGCAAGTTCCTCTGGGGTTTATTTACCAAAGTAAGAGTGCAAAATCTGGTGCAGCTGTGCATGGTAGCCAATCAGCTTCCAACTTCAGTCAGTTCAAGCTTTCACAAATAATCTGGAAGCTGATTGGTTTCTGTGCAGAGCTGCACCAGATTTTGCACTCTCCAGTTTTAGTAAATCAACCCCTCTGTGTCTTCACATGGATATATATATGCTGCATTTGTAATCGAAATCTGAAAGTGTGTGCTTACTGCAAATAGCCAATCAGTTCACAAAGAGATGTAAAAATTGTGATAGTTCTGTTTTAATTCACTGGCTCCTTGGCAAATTTGGTTGATGGAAACTGTCACTCTTCAGTAAATCGTCTGCTTATGATACTGGAAATACTGGAAAATATTTTTTTTATTTCATTCAACAAAATGTAAAGCGAATCTGATGTTATTTAAAAAAAAAAAAAAAAAAAGACTAAACTCTGCTTTTCTGCCACCTGTTCTTCAGATCTTCCTTGCAGAGCAAAGCCACTGGCAGAATCTTCACACCTGACACTTCCAGGAGTGTCGGATGCCTGCTCCCTCTGCCATGCACTGCAGCACCATCCAGTGGTCACTGTGTCCTGTAGTGAGGTACAGTAGGTACTGGTGGCAGAAACCACATCTTGTAGTGTGCGTTGAATAATCCCAAAACTTCTAAATGTGTCAGATGAGAAAATTCTACTGGAGGCCATAGCTCTGAAAGAGAACAAAGATCAGAGGAACACGTGGTGGTGGGATAGGTAAGTATAAATAGGTTTCCTTTTGGCAGGTTGCGTTTTGATATTTTTTTTAAATTTGCTACAGAGCTGCTTTTTTAACGTTAACTGTTTTGTATCTTACATTTGTGTATGTGGAGGTAGTAAAAATGTGGCATTTTGAAAGGTACTAGGCAGCATCTTTGTTTCACTATACCTACTGAATACCTGAGCCACAACAAGTATGCAGCCAGTGAAGTCAGAACGCCTATCCTGCACACTTGTTGCAGATCAGTGATACACTGTGGAGAATATTTTAAAAAAAGTGATGATGATGTTGAAATTCATATATTTTCCATTTTTTTCACTTGAATTTCAATATCAGAGGCTTGTAACCGTTCGTGCAATTGCAATTTCAACATTGATAATACACTGGCAGTGTGAGTTTGATGAAACAAGATTAAAAATGTTGCTGCAAACTTTGAAGCTGTTTGTGTCCATGTGTGTCCAAAACCTTCCATAGTTTTGATCGCTATTTATTTATTTTACATTTGTTACTAAACCCACAACAGTAAAATCAGTCTGTATATGCAGTAAAGCATGCTTGTTATACTCCCTGTGGAACAAAAGGGGTTAATCCTCTACAAAAAGGCTGTTTGATCCTGTCTTCTGTGATCCTCCCCTTCTTCCACAGTCCCCAAACCATCTCCTCATAGAACAGAGCGTTTGGAGCAAGCTGCACATCAATTTGGTGTGTATTGCTAGAGAGTTTTTTTTTAATTTTTTCTTTTGAGGGTGCATGTGATCAGCACAGGGCCAATCAGAACTGTCCAGATAGAGGGTCAGGGGTCATACCTCATAAGACAATCAGGGGAGAATGAGAACCCCTCCTACAAGCTTTAACCAGTGCTCTGCTGGACCCCTCCTACAAGCTTTAACCAGTGCTCTGCTGGACACTGAAAAAAGTCACAAAACTGCTCTAACTGCTGATGAGAAAAGATATTTAGCAGTTTATATTTACTAAAACTATTGCATTTCCATGTTCTCTGTACTGTGGGAGACCAGATATAGTGAATGCAGGGTCCTGGGTTAGTAACACTTTAAGTAGATCTAGAGTCAGATATAATTTTTATGTTAGATAAATGCATGCTTATTATGTTGGCTCACAGATGACAGTTTTTGGATTTGGTCAGAAATGTCTGACACAAATCAGCCCCTGCAGCAGTCTCTCACTTTGTGACTTGCAGCAAGGTTACAATTTTTTAGCGTTCTGATCACTCAGGAAGAAGAAACTGTGGAAATGATTCCTGCTGCCCACAGCTGACTGATAAAATCATCTCAACCTAGGCAGAGTCACTTAACTGAACCTTAAGCATGTCTTTATAATGATAAAAGCATTTTGAAAAAATGATACTGTTGTATATCATAAACTGTCAGGAGTGTATGTATGTACACTTATTAAATTACTGAGAGATCTGCTTTAAGAACCCCCTTTCCGCCCACTTCAATACTGGTATCTATCTGCCTGTATGTCTTTTAACACCAGAATATGCTTAGAGAGCAGTCCCCAAAAAAGGCATATCCCTTCCATATCATGGCTTCTCAATTCCTGTGCTATTCAACACCACCAGTCTGCAGAAAGGGGTACCAGTATGGGAGATGGGTGATGGTGGTGGGGATGGGGCTTTATATGCCTACCCCCACCTCCTTTCATGGGCATGCCCCATTGCATGAATGTACAAAAATAGTTATAGAACACACACTTTTTTGTAAGTAATCCCAAAAAGACAATTCACTTATGTTCATTCCTTGGCCATACAGGGACTCCTCTTCGTCTGCTCAGTATCCCTAAATGATCACTGATGTTTATTAGTAGCACATAAAACTATTTCAAAGGTAAATGTTCAACAGTACATTCCCCTCAAGGTTTATAATCATCCCTATCCAGCACCCATTAGCTATCCATAATATCTTTCAATAACATATTTGCAATGCTTAATATTGTGATCGTCTATAATTTGATTGTGTGGTAAAGTGGCCGTGGACTAGAGCTCTTGGAAGTAAATTCTGCTTCTTCAGGAGTACAATTGAAGCTATTTTTATAACCGATATTATAGAGAGAAATAAATACATTTATCATTATATTCAGTTTGTGTAAATTCTACACTATATTCAGTTCACATAACCTTATCCACATACTTTTGTAGATGCAAACTCTATCAGAAAATGATTGCAAAAAGTATCCCACAGGCGAGCGTAGGGGCATCAGAGGAAGGAAACCTCAACCTGAGAGGTCAACCACGGATTCATATAGGTACTGATGGAATAATAAACCATGCGCTTAATATTAATGCTATCTTGCCCATTATTAGAGCTACTTATAACCTATGAAAGCACTGTACCATGAGATTCCCAATCAACTCTAAATATGGGATCTGCAACCTTAAAGCTTCTATGTGTCGTGAGATGTGATTAGATTAATCACCCAGGGATTCAGCTATAAAAATAATTAAAAAGAACAAACCACCTAAGCACCTTAATGGAAAATAATGTACTGTATATATACTTTTTTGGTACACATAGGGTTTGATTTACTAAAATTGCAGAGTGCAACATCTGGTGCAACTATGCATGGTATTCAATGATCTTCTAATTTCAGCTTGTTCAATTAAGTTTTGACAATAAGAAACTTTCTATGGGCCAACAAAAAACCCAGAACAGACTTCAGAACCCTTACTTGGCCCAAATCCCGAGGTGGAATAGGCCTCCCCGATTTTAAAAAATATTACTATGCCGCCCACATATCCAGGATCATTGACTGGCACTGTCATTGGGGACTGAAAGACTGGGTACAACTAGAACATCAACCCGACGGAGGGAGTCTACTTTATTACCCATGGTCCCAACACTCCAGAGGCACTAGGAAGATCACGCATCCCCTTGTAACAAACACTCTTAACATTTGGCACAAAATAGCCACAAAATACAACCTGGCCACCATACCGGGCCCGCTGACCCCCTTAACCAACAATCCTGACTTTATTCCCAGCCTCAACCAAAAGAAAACCCCAACCCCTGGCCACAATTCAATTTTCCTAGCGATGCACTGCCTGAGCGGCAATAGGATTAAGTCATTTGAATCACTCAAGACGGAGTTTGGTGATTCCTCCCCCAACATTTGGTTCTATCTTCAGATCAAAGACTTCCTGCTGAACAATAAAAATAAAACAGCCTTCTTCCAAAAACTTACACCACTAGAAGACATTTGCTACAAAGGAACCCAAACCCCTCACACAACCTCCCTTGCATACACATGGCTAAATGAACCACTACACCAGGAAAGAAATAAGCATAAAGTAAGATGGGAATCAGAACTGGGCTCAATCATACCCAACGCACAATGGGAAAAAGCATGCATATTCGCCCATAAGAGTTCACTTAGCACGAGGTTCCAGGAAATATCTTATAAGCTTCTTACAATGTGGTACATTACCCCAAGTAAGACGAAAAAATGGTCCCCTGAATCTTCAGATCTCTGTTGGCGCTGTGAGAAGGCAACAGGGACGTTCCTACATGTCTGGTGGGAGTGCCCCCCAATCCTTGGCTACTGGAATAAGATTATATCTTGGATCAAACATATCACGGAAACTAAAATTGTATTAGACGCAGCTGCCTGCCTATTACACATAAACTGCTTCTCTATTAGCAAATACAAAAAGTCCCTATCTAGGCACTTACTAACAGCAGCCAAATGCCTGATACCATTACATTGGAAATCCACTCACACTCCTACAGTCAAGGATTGGTTAGACAGGGTCCATTATATATATAAAACGGAAGAACTGTTGGCAATGAAAAAAGAAAACTGTACTAGTTTTAACGAATTATGGCAACCATGGCTACTTTTCACACTTTCAGAAGAATACAAACTATTACGCCATGACTAAAACAGTCCTGTGATTTGAATCTGGTGACCACGACCACTTCTCAGTATATTCATACGTGTATAATACCTAGGGAATTTTGCTTTGCTTACAACACAGACCACCAAACCCCCCACCCCTCCTACCACGTCCCCTCCCCCCCCTCCCCCCCTTTTTTTTTTTTTTTTCTTTTCTCTTCTTTTCCCCTTTTCTTCTCCCCTTTCCATACTACCACACACTCTCATTACATCAAAATGCATTTATTAGGTGTATGTTCGATCGACTTTGTTCTACTTTGTTGTTGATTTGTCAATTATAATTTCTATGACAAAATGTTATTAAGAATCTTCTTATGCCTATATTGGATTTACCATTTATTGTATTGTTTGCAACATTTAACGAATAAAATACTTTGATTGTGAAAAAAAAAAAGTTTTGACAATAAAACCTGAAAGCCGATTGGTTTTCTATGCAGAGCTGCAGCAGATTTTGCACTCTCCAGTTTTAGTAAATCACCTCCATTGCGTATATGTATTGATCCAAATCACTTCGAAACAATACGTATCAAGGGGGGTCAATGCAGAGGCCAATAAGCCTATGATGTAGATTGTGCAGTGAATAGCTGCTTTATATATTAAAGTCTATTAAAGAGTGCACTAAGACATGTATTAATCTGATTGGATATTAGAATAGGTTAAAAGGTGTGCTGACCTCATTCTCTTATACACCAATGGAATATACAAATCCCTCTGATTCCCATCCAAAAATATATAAAATATTGTTATAATATAAATAATACAGCCCTATAATGTCGCCTCTCATATTTCCTTGTCAAAAGATTTTTATTAAGTTCAAAGTAAAAAGCTTAACATACATGTTAATAGATACATGTTAACATAAGGAATGAAGCTCAATTATTACAGAAGTAGATAAGAATATAAAACATAAAATAAAATATGATAAATAAATAAGGATACTTGAAGTAGAGATTTTAGAACCAATACATTTTATCAAAAGGTATCCCTCTATTTCTACCATGTTAGTTTCCAATGTAATGCGGATGAGATACATTATTAGTAACAATGAGCTTCAAGAATCAATGAGGGGGATGGGAGAGGAAGGAAAGGAAATAGCGAAAGAAAAGGAAGAAGAAAAGAGAGGGGGAAAGAATTTTTACTGGATTGATCCGAGAGCCAGTGTGGGGATTAGTAAGGTTTGAGTTCCATCAAATGTAATCAACTACCATGGCAGGAGTACTGACTTATCAAAGGATGAAGGTGCGAAAAAATTAACCCATGGGCGCCACATATTTTCAAATTTTGGAATTTGATTAAGTTCTATGGCAGCCATTTTAGAGTGAATCATGAAGTTGTTCATTCTATGTTTTGACTCAGCTACCACCAAAGAAGGAGATTTCCATGCTTTCGCCAGAGTTTGCTTTGCAGCTGTAAGGAGCCGGACAAAAAGCTTAAACTGTATATGTGTCAGGTATACTGGTTTAAGATTAAGTAATGCTGTAGTAGGGTCTGGTTGCATTGGTATTTTGAATAGTTTGGAGGCAATTAAAAATATTTCCTTCCAGAAGGTTTGAGCTATAGGACAGGCCCACCAGATGTGCATTTGTGTACCCAAGTCCGAACAGCCGCGAAAGCAAAGGGCTGAACAGGATGAAGAGTATTTAGCAACTCTGGAAGGTACAAGGTACCATCGGGTCAAAACTTTATAATTGGTTTCAACCGCTAAAACGTTAGGAGAGGATGTTTTAGTAGCCAACCAGATATCTGACCATTCTGTAGCAGTTATTGTACGCCCAAGGTCCTCCTCCCATTTCTGAGCATAAGAAGGTTTGTCCGAGTTGGGTGCAGTTAGTAACTGAGAGTAAAGAGAGGAAATTAGATTCTTGGCATGTGGGTCCTTTTTACTCAAAACTTCAAACTTTGTGAGTTGATCAAGTGGTGCGCCTCTCATATTTCAGCCAGTGATAAAAGTATTCATACCAACTGTGCCTACAGTAGAACAATAGGCACATTTTTTTTTCCATTTTGGATAGCGTAAGGGAGAGTTATGAGATTTTTCTTTGCCATCTGTGTCCCATTGGGGAGATTTACCTTAACTTCCTGCCCGATAGCCAATCAGCAAGTGAGAGGAAATCCCTGTAAATTAAGGGAGTTCATTGGGGCTGACAAGGTCACCAGAACTACTGTTCCTATTGGAAAATGTCACCCTTATTATTTTGGTGGGGAAAACGCAACATTTTGGATTTTATTTTAGTTTCACTTTTGATGATAATGGTAAACAGGACAAATAAAGAGGGTTCATCTCCCTAACGGGCGCACAGATAGCAATAAAATCCCTACAGGGATTCTAATCCCCCTCCACTCTATCCACAACTAAAAAAAAAATTGCCTTTAGTAAACCTGTCACACACCTGGTCAGTTAAAACAGATTTGCTAAAAAAAAATGCAGAAACAGACATGCAGTGAAGACCACATCAAAATAAAAGAGAACTGATATCATATTCAAATCTCAACTTTCCCTGTAAAACCAATCATGACATCACCCCTCATGACCTGCTGAGACTTCCTATCGGCCCTTTAAGATGATCTATATGATCACTATCACTATCAAGAGGAAAACTGAGATTGAGTCAGGTTTGACGTTTTTCAAAAAATGTGGAATTTGCATATTCAGCTGTTGAAGATAGCCTCTTGGTTGGGTTTTTGAGCCAAGTACCCTAGTGCTGCAAGGCAGGAGCACTAACCACTAAGCCAATTTGCTGCCCAATAATATTAATAATGTAGCTTCAATATTGTAATACTGAAAATGGATAAAGTGTCAAAGAAGTTTTTTGCATAATCATTGACCAATGCATTTGCCTCAGTGGCACATTAGTGGAAATTAGCGGAAATTGCTCTAAAGTGACAGTAGTCATTGGAACAAGTGTACCCATTGGAAAAAATCCCCCTCTTTTCCTATTGTAGTGACAACTATAACATTTTTCACATCCTATTGCTTCATGTCCAGGTCAAATAAATAAGATGATTGTACCCAGGAGCAACAAAGACAGCAATGACGACCTGTAAAATGTATAATGAGATCATGAGACCAAAGATCTAAGAGACCAAGGTCTTCTGATATTAGTGTTTGCTTATAACAAGAAAGCATAAACAGCCAACACACCCAGGGTCTCCAACTCTCCTATCATCATTAGGCCTTAAAATATTTGGTGACCTTAAAACCAGGACTTGATTTGGGTTAAATAATAAAAGAGATATGCAGAGTAATACAGTGATATCATTTCTTGTTATGAGCAAACACTGATGTTAAACGACGTTAGACTTTTGGATCTTTGGTCTGGGGCTCTCATTAGATTTTTTTGCATGTGGATCTTAAAACTTTTAATGCTGCAGACGTAAATCCTGCAAACTGACTATAATAGCCCGGAGTAAGTTTGTATCTCTTCAGCTGACGTTTGACTTTCTGGAAGCAATCCGGAAGATCTGTGTGTTTGATCAACTTCAAACTCAGATGAAAATTCACCCCTAAAGCAAAGTTCCTGCTGATCCTCCTCCTTCCTCTTCTACTTTTTAAACTTTTTTGGGGGGGAGGGGCAGGTACTAAGTTTTGTCTGGTACCCACTCCCACTTCGACTGGAATTATGTAGGTGATCCCAGTGGAAGTTCTCTCCTCCCTCCCCTGCCCACAACCTCCCGGGACACGTCACAGGTCCAAGGAGGATACCAGGCCATTTATAGGGCACAGCATGGCTTGCACATGTGCAGTGGGGAGCTGACTGTGAAGCTACAAGGAGTCACAGCCAGCTTCCCACAGTTGACATGTTGGCACCAGACACTAAGACTAGTGAAAAAACAGTGTGGGTGAGGACAGCACTGGATGCCTGCACAGGTAAGTGTCTCTTTAATAAAAGTTAGCAGCTATAGTATTTGTAGCTGCTGACTTTTCATTTTTTTTTAACTGTCCGAAGATCCTCTTTACGTTACACACAACCAATAAAAGAAGGAAAATTTAAAGACTCTCTTCCCACATACATGCACATTTGAAGTTAAATGCTCAAGTCAGGTGTGCGTGCATGTAAAAATGATGCTTGTGCTGAACATACTGGGTATCGTTGTGCATGTCAGAGTGAGAGCATCAATACTAGAACCATCATTGATTGCTAGTTTAAACATTCTCTATGGAAAATTTTGGATATTGTAGTTTGCTATTGTTTTCATGCACATGACCAATTTTTAGTCTGGACATGTTTAGTATCTATTTACTTGGTCTATTTACTTTACTAAAAAAATTGTAATATATTGTGTTTGTGTGTATTAAAAATGTACTTTAGTGATTTTTTTACTAAACACATAAATTTAATGCACTAATATCATGTGACATAAAATATTGTCATTTATTCTCCAGGATCTCTACTTTTGGAAAATGTATAATGTTGTTTTTTTTTAAATAATCCTCGAGCCTAAAATGTACATTTTAACATGTGTGCAAAAAAAAAAAAAAAAAAAAAACAATTCAGGCAGTGAAATTTTTAAACTTTGGGTCCCCTAGATAAAGGACACCCAGTTTTTGTCGGGAATGACCTCACCAGAGTTTCTGCACTCTGTATGAATTAATGTGATGCTCTTCAACTATGAACTACTGAGGTGTCAAATTCAGTATCACTTCTGGAATTAGTAATAAAAACCTGCCAGGGGTTCTGTGATATACATTATCCAAAACAAAGAAAATATATATATATTTTTTTAGATATGCCTCATGTTCTCACTGATATCTATATAAAATGACAAAGACTTCGGTTTCCCTTTAAGGATCCTCCGCGAGCACTGCTGTGAGAGTTTTAGAAAACCCAGCTGGTAAATAAGTGGCAATAGGATTCTAGCTCTTGCTGTCTCCAGTGGTTTTGTTTTCATTTTATCATCCATTTATACTCCGTAAACAACAATATCAGGTCCTATAAATAATGTATTTCTCCCAGATTTAATATCTTCCTTCTCCTGCACCTCTGCTCCAATCTATGGACTCAATGTAATTTAGCATGTCACATATAACAAAAGAGCAATGCCAACAATGTAACCAAAAAAATCATATCATATTTAAAGAGATCATGTAGCTGCTCATGAGATCACAGCTTTATCCTATCATTGAACGTCTCCAAGAAAATGTGACAAGGAGATGTCATTGTGGATCATTTTCTCCTTGTACGTGTTTGTATTTTCCTGCTGAATCAAACTACTTTATTGTCACTGAAGGTTTAATAGGATGGAGCCATTGTTCGGGACTTTAAGCTGCTTGAATACAAGGACTTTTACTTCTGAGCTGGAAAGTGTGAGCTCTTCAAATGGTCAGTTGCAGAAGGTCAAGTAAAACTGTAGTGGTGTCTGAAACTGAGATTTTTCAGATTTTGGTGACCTGTGATAACCCATTTTATTGATTAAACTTTGCAAGGGGGGCCAGTAAATGCACTTTATAGATGGCAATGAACTTTGCTTCAGTGTTCTTTTTTTTAAGTAGCAAAAGTGTATTAAACAATATCCATAAAAAAAAAAACAAAGTACAGGAACAGTACAGGAAAATGGGATTAGTCACAGACAATAGGTGATCAATGGAATACATAGTCATTACGGTGGAGCTTCAACAACTGCAAGTAAGTAGGGTATGTGTTCTGCCATTCTTTGACCAAATAGAACAAGTCCACTGGCAGTCCTCCTGGAGAAGGATCCAGAAAAAAAAAAGAAATCATGGAGCTGGGTAACTGCTGAGAAAGACAACTTTCATGTATAAGCCATAGGTTAAAGGACCATGATGTCATAATATGACTTCTGAAGCTGTCAGTAGTCAAATTGTGAATCCAATGCTCCAGGTCCCACAATGTTGGGAGCATGAAGTTGTCCAAAATGTCTTGGTATGCTGATGCCTTAAAAGTTCCCTTCACTAGAACTAAGGGAACTTTTTCCCAACCCCTGAAAAAAAAAAAAAAACTCCACACCATAACCCCCCCCCCCCCCACCAAATGATTTGGACCAGTGCACAAAACAAGGTCCATAAAGACATAGATGAGCGAGTTTAGGGTGGAGGAACTTGACTGGCCATTAAAGTTCATGTGCGTGTAAAGGCAGGCATCCCAATACTTTTGACAATATAGTGTATCTTGAAGTTGGGCTGTCAAAAACAAATAATAATAATAAAAATGCTATAAATCTATCCCCTATTTTGTAGATGCTATAACTTTTGCGAAAACCAATCCATATACACTTATTGAAATTTTTTTTACCAAAAATATATAGAAGAATACATATCGGCCTAAACTGAGGAAAAAAATTGTTTTTTTATATATTTTTTGGGGATATTTATTATAGCAAAAAGTGTTTATAGAGCAAAAAAAAAAAAAAAAAAAAAATGCAGAGGTGATCAAATACCACCAAAATAAAGCTCTATTTGTGGGAAAAAAAGGACATCGATTTTGTTTGGGTGCAACGTTGCACGACCGTGCAATTGTCAGTTAAAGCGACGCAGTGCTGAATCGCAAAAAGTGCTCTGGTCAGGAAAGGGGTCAAATCTTCTGGGACTGAAGTGGTTAATCTGTAGTTGCCTATAATCCTGCAAAACTTTATTTCTATAAAAGACAAACTGCACTGAATTAAATCCTTAATGTTGAAAGCTACATTGGTGCTTGGTGGTGTGAAGGCAAAAGGGTGAGAAGCATTTATGTTATATGCAATCTCTAAGCTGTGCCTGGAGGTGGGAGTTCACAACAAATCTCTTAGCCATTAGAAGTGACATCAATGGGGAAGGGGCACACACAACTTCAACAGTTGCAACATTTGCTCATTAAAGGAGAAGCAAATCCCAAAACAGGAAAGGTGCTAACCTCCTAACAATGAGCATCATATAGTAACTACATACATTACCTTGAGTGGCTGCATAGAGGGCTAGCCAGGGAGAGTAGAATGCATTTGCTGGGTGAGTGCCAAACACAGCAGAATGTCTCATAGTGGACCATTGGTGATGCACCTGTTGGGACTATTGGAAGGCTCACCCTTTAATATGAACTGTTTGTGCAGAGAAGCAATTGAGTTGTGAGGTTGCAGTGTTCCAGTTATGTTAAGCAGTGCAACTGCTTTCCTCCATTATCTAGCAAAATCTCTCTTCATGCCAATTTAGCAGCCAAAACTCAGGTAACTCACAGATAACTCACAGATATAATAAGTGAACCAAGCAGTTCACAGGACTATCATCCTCTAATTTATTGGAGCCCCAATATTATATAGAACTCATATCTACTAAGTACCCCATAGGGTTGAAATTGCCCAAATTGTAGATAGACAATAAGCAGTAAATATTGTTATCTTGCAATAAGCATACATTGTCTGAAATCTGTGTATATTTTATTCACATCATGCATGCATGACATTTGGTTTTTCTTTTGACCTGCATTTGTAAAGGAGATTGGAAGGATTTTTAATGCACTGTTTGAATTTTGAAAATTATATTATGGGGCATTTAAATTCACTCTGCTCTACTTTACATTTGGGTAAATGCAGTGCTTCTTATTTTTCTGTGTCTGCACTGATTTTTTTCCCTATCATACATGTTTCCATTATTCAGAAGTAAGTAATAGAGAAATTAGAAGCAGGTCAGAGGAAGCAACTCATCATAACTAATTTATTGATTCTTTTGCTGATTTCAAACCATTTTCTCTAAAAGTACCTGAAAACAGTTTGTATTTAACTTGCTTCTTAGTCTGGCAACCCATTGCTGTAATGGTGGCCATACGTGATACAGTTTTATTATACAATTGATGCATGATTAGATCAAAATTATTGAATGTGAAAATAATCAAATAACCATACCTTATCTTCTGATCGATTTATACTCAATTTAGATCCCATCAGCCAGGGTGGAAAATTATCAGTTGTGTTGCATTGATCGGCAGCTCTAGGATGCTTTTGTTGTGAATTTGATCGTATTGTGATTGATCGGATTACAAGATTGAATGGTGGAAACAGAGATGTGATTGATAACCTATGATTGTATCTTCCAATTATTAATCAAAACCCACTTACTGGTGTGTGACATATGGATTGACTGGGTTTCCAACTATAGGCAGAGGCAACAATCTGGAGTGATCAATCAAAAAAATTGATTATTTATCAAAGCGTGTATGGCCACCAAAATACAGCCATTGCTCTGACTCCCATGAAGAGGCATTCTGCAGTGGTATATATCCACACTAAATCTGAGGTTTCTGGAGATTGTGAGAAAAGATCGGCCAATGACCTAAGTACCTAATCATTACAAACAATATGAGTCCACTGCAGACCAGTCATAGACAGGAAAACAATTAAAGTTATATATTTATTGGTAATTATATGACTTTAAACTTTATTAACATATGGTCATAATTTTACTGATAGATACTCTTAAACTGTAGCACTAAGCTTTACGTGTCAATTTTGTTTAAAGGTACAATACTCTATATGTGCCAGATCCAATCGTTGTCATTATTCTAGCAAAAGTTAAGCTATGAAAGAACATATCTGATTGGTTGCTAAGAGCTACAGAAGCACTTTTTCTTTCAGCTTCTAATTAAATAGGATGCACAGAGCCAACTAATTATATTCTAGATTCTAGATTCAGATGAAAGTATTATGTTTTAAACTCAGTCATAATCATTGTTGTCACATGTTCTTCATCTATTGAGAATAGGCTGAATTTTACATTAAGTACTCGCAGGAAGATAAGAAAACAACTTACACTTTCAGTGATTTATCTCCCTTTAGCAGCTTGTATTAAGTCTTTTACCCTCTTTAATTAACATTTGTGTGATTAATAACAATGCATGGCCTTAATGATTGCTTATGGAATTAGGCAAATAAGAACATTATCTCTAGTTTGCTATAAACATTTAATCCTTGTTGCCAATACCCTACATAAAGCTAATATAATATAGGAACTGATGACTGCAAATTTACTACCTACAGTACAATGGAGAATTTAAATAGGTTAATAGATTTTATACGTTAGATATAAGTTCAAGTTTAATTGATATTGTTGTCATATGACAACATACATTAGATGCTAAGTAGACATCAAGGTAACATCCAGGAATTTTTCGATTAGCATTGTATTTAACCACTTAACCTACTGCATGTAATACCTTTCATATTACATTTATTCAGTAGTTGGCAAAATTATATTTGATGCATTGTTGCATTTTTTTATGATAATGGTGAGCTGACTACATACTAGCTTCTTGTATTTCTCAAGGACTTCTCTTGAGATCGCTACCCTTCCATTATGATGTTCACTTTGACTGCTTTCTTTCTGAATGGGTTAAACATTTTGGGTTAAAAGGGCTTACTGTAGAGTTTCTGACATGCATTATCCAAGAAGCCAATACATGAATCGCCCTGTTAGTAGCTAGTAGGGATGAGCCGAACACCTAACAAATCCCTAGTAGCTAGCTAACTACATTGATTTTATTTATTCATTTTATTACATTTTATTACATTTTTTTAACCTCAAATATTCTTTTGGGTAGGGGGCAACCCAACAATTTAAACGTTTTGAGCAGAAAAAACCTATTAAGCCATGTTTTTTATTTGGTATAACTAGTGTTTGTGTCAGACATTATTAACCACTTCAGCCCCGGAAGAATTGACTGCTTAATGACCGGGCCATTTTTTGAGATTCGGCACTGCGTGCTTTATCTGACAATTGCACGGTCGTGCGATGCTGCACCCAAACATAATTGACGTCCTTTTTTTCTCACAAATAGAGCTTTCTTTTGGTGGTATTTGATCGTCTCTGCAGTTTTTATTTTTTGCACTATAAACAAAAAAAGAGCGACAATTTTTAAAAAACACAATATTTTGTATGTTTTGCTATAATAAATATCCAATTTTTTTTTTTTTTTTAGTTTAGACAGATATGTATTCTTCTACATATTTTTGGTAAAAAAATTGCAATAAGCGTATATTGATTGGTTTGCGCAAAAGTTATAGCGTCTACAAAATAGGGAATAGATAGATTTATAGCATTTTTTTTTTTTTTTTTTTTACTAGTAATTTTTATCGGGACTGCAACATTATGCCAGACACATTGACAAATTGACAAATTTTTGGGACCATTGGCATTCATACAGCGATCAGTGCTATAAAAATGCATTGATTACTGTAAAAATGTCACTGGCAGTGAAGGGGTTAACACTGGGGGGCAATTAAGAGGTTAACTGTGTTCCCTGGGAGGTGATTCTAACTGAAGGGGGAGGGTACTGACTAGAGGAAGTGACGGATCGTGGTTCCTAGCTAGTAGGAACACACGATCTGTCACTCCTTTTAGAACAGAACAGGGAAGTGTGTGTTTACACACACTCATCCCTGTTCTGTGTCTCCTGCTCATGATCTCTCGTGGCTGGCGGTCTTCGCGACCTTCGGCCACCCCCGCTGTGCGCGCCTGCTATCCCGGTCCCGCGAGCCAACGTATAGCTATGATGCTTCGCTGGATCGTGCCGACCTACCGCAGTAAAATTACGTCGGCTGGTCTGCAAGCGGTTAAAATTGATTATTTCATTTTTCTCTATGCACTGTGTAATATACAATGCTGCAAACTGCACAGTCGAAAAAGGCAAAGGTTGACCAACAACAGTGGGGTTGATTTACTGAAATTTGAGAGTGCAAGATCTGGTCCAGCTGTCCAGGTTCCAGTTTTTCTTTGTCAAAGCTGCTTAATTGAACAAGCTGAAATTAGAAGCTGATTGGCTACCATGCACAGCTGCACTAGATTTTACACTCCCCAGTTTTAGTAAATCTACCCCACTGCTGGGATCCCAGTGTTGCTGGTCTCCTCTCCCCTCCTCCCCTTTTTCAGCTACTTTCTAGCTATATGCTCTTGCTACAGTGTTAGCTGCACATCATTGCAAAGGTATCAGGTGTCTTTGATGTTCCAAATAACAGTTATAGCTAGGCTGATCCTTTAACTGTTCTTGTATACATATTTTTCCTTTATTTCCTTTCAGGCTTACATTTACCATGTTATGCAGTTTTTCTGACATTCTAGATTCTTCAGTGGCAGGATTTTAGGAAAGTAGTTTCCATACTCTCTGCCATGTGTTTGTTTTACACATTTTTGAGAAGCAGATGGAAGTTCCTGTTATATTTTATGGACTTCTCCAACTTTTGTAACAAAAGTGTAGACCTGCTCGGTAGTACTACTTCCCACAAAAATTCACATTGGTCTTCTCCAACATATGTTTCCATATATTAAACATTTTTCTGAAACTTTTTATACTGTGCACAACAGTACTCCACAAAAGCTTAATTTGAAAATGAAGGTCTTTTGCCCCTGATAATATTGCATGTATTTGGATAGAAAACTGTTTACAGCAGTGACACCAAAGGGTGGTAATTAAATTAATATTTTATGAATAATCTAAAGTGATAAGAGGGGTACCCTAGGGCTCTGTCCTAGAACCAGTTCTATTTGACTTGTTCATAAAGAATATAGAGTTTGAAATGCATAGATTGATCTCAGTAATGCACTCGGGAGCTAAAACTTGAATTCAAGTTACTCTCTAGAGGGAGAACCTCTGGGGGAATCAAGGATATGTGGGTCCTAGTAGATCACAGACTCAGTAATAGCATGCAAAGTCAAGCTTCTGTAAGGAAGGTCAGCAAACAATAGCATGCATTAAAATGGTATCTAATCAAGAGATAAAACTATAATTCTCCCACAATTAAAATGCCCCCGGCATTCTTTTCCTCATACAGGCAGATTTTCAGGAACTTCATCTTGATCTCCAAGCATCCTCGGTTGACCTGGGATAGATTGGTGACTCACAAATTGAAAGGGGGATTGGCCTCCCAGACCTAAATAAATACTTTTGGGCATGCCATCTGACTAGAGTAGTAGACTGGCAGGTCCACGCCAATACCAAGGACTGGATTAAACTCAAGGACTCATTCTGCCAACTGCCGATTCGCCATTTATCATGGATCAGACTGACTTTAATCCCAAAGGAGAGTGCCAGCATTCCTATAATTGACCCTACACTACACAGCTTTCAGACAACATGTAAAAAACTGAACCTTGCGCCCTCCCCCGGACCCTTGACCTCAATATTGACGGTAACCCAGAGTTTTCCTGGCCTGATCTCCCTCTTGACAACGTTGGCCATAGAACCCAGGAGACATCTCTCCGGGCTGAAAACTTTTTTGAAAGAGGTAAGCTTCTACAATTCAGTGCTCTCTCATCTAAAATCCCCGACCACTCTATCCCTTTTTCCAAATACCTACAGATTAGGCACTTTCTAAATAGTGCCAAACCACTATCCACATGGTGTAGGGATCGTACCCCTTTAAAAGCTATCTGCTCCAGATCAAAGCCCCAAAGACATGTGATCTCAGATCTTTATTCACTTATGTTCGCTGATCATGATCCTAAAGTGAAAAAAACTAGCCAACGCTGGGAGGGGGAATTAGCGGTAGACCTATCAGTAGAGGACTGGGAACATATTTACACCCACATTCATAAAGGTTCGATGAATGTCTCCGCATATGAAAATGGATTCAAAATTTACTCGAGGCGGTAAAGGACTCCAGATAAACTACATAATTACTATCGTAACGTATCACCACTCTGCTGGAGATGTAACACGGCTATTGGCTCACTTCTCCACATATGGTGGAAATGCCTGCTAATACAACCCTTCTGGAAAGAAGTACACCACCTTACTACCAAAATAACAACTTACGCACCGGATTACATACCGGTACAATTTCTAATTCCACCACATATCCCTACCCCAATCAAACTACAGAAAGTCCTTGACTTCACCTTATCAATGCAGCTAAGATGTGCATACCCCTTCACTGTAAGGAAAGCCCCCCCCCCCCTAGTATCTCTGAATGGCTCCAACAAATAGGCAAGATTGCCGAAATGGAGGATTTAGTTCATCAGGCCAGGGAGACACATACCAAATTCTACAAAACCTGGGCATGTTGCAAGCACTTTGCAGAATCAGCTGAATCCAACAGACTGTCCAACAATCAATAGAGCTTGACCTGAGGATGTGAGAGACTTCAATAGGAGGAAGCCGCAAAAGTTGAAAAATAGATGGCTGCTACTCAATCCATAAATAAACCTTGCATATGAAGAAGTTCCCAATGACTCCAGATTAATTCTTGCTTACATTAGTCCTAGAATACCTCACCTTCCTCCCCTCCCCCTTCCCATATCCCTCTCTTACTTCAAAGGGGTCTAGACTCCTCAGTACTGGCCCTTAGTCATACTTTAGGGAACGAAAAATGAAGAAGAAACTACTATTGGTTATAAATACTACATTTTGACAGTTATTTAGTTCTAGACGAGATGACCTACATCACACAGAATAAATTTGTTACCCCAGTGTTACAATTTATTATTACAATTTATTGTTATTTTGAAATTTATTGTTTCTGCACTAATACACTATTAGGAGGCGGCAAGGGATAAATGACTGGGAACTGGTTGGACATGCCCCCACCTGTCCACAGTTAGTTCCCACGTGGGGTGGATGGGTGGACTAGAGGCATATCCGACATACTCAGCAGATCTGACACAAGGCTCGTTATCCCCGGTACTTTATCCTTTGCATTGCCCAACTCTACTTGTTCTCTAAAGTCTGCAAGGCTTAAGTTTCACTGGGTACCTTTGTTACCATCATCACATTTATTGGATATGGAATATACTCGATATGTATGTTTGAATGTTTGTAAAACTCTTTACCCAATAAAAATATTGAATGAAAAAAACTATAATTCTCCCACTCACCACAAAATTCTGGTTCGGCCGCATTTTGAGTAACCCGTCGCTGGTCAGCGATCCTCACAAAGCATGTGCTTAAACTGGAGAGAGCCCAGAGCAACAAAGCTAATAATGAAGCTAGAGGACCTCAGCTATGAGGAACAACTTCAAACATTAAACTTATTCTTCCTGGGATAGAGATACTTAAGAGGGGAAATGTTCTCAATATACAAATCTTTAAACGGTGACTCTAGCATTGGAAAGAAACTAGTTCACCTGAGGTCTCTAAAAAAAACACACAGTCGCACAACGAAGCTGGACAAAAAGAGGTTCAATCTTAAACTGCATATAGGGTTCTTTACTGTAAGAGCAGTATGGGTGTGGAACTACCTTCCACAGTTGGTGGTATCAGTGGGTAGTATAGAATTTAATTTTAATTAAATTTAATTAAACTGTAAATTTAAAAAAACACAAACACTCAGGTTGAACTGGATTGACTGGTGCCTTTATTCAACCTTAGCAATTATGTAACTATGTACCAATACAATGTAATTATTTAGACTTTTTATCAATTTTTTTGTAAATTATGAAAAAAGGGAGGTGATCATTGTATCAGGTAACCTTTCTTCCTTCTAAATAAGACAGGGCCATGGACTGTTTTGACCAGAGATCCCCATCCTTTAGCATTTCAGCTTTAACTTTTCTTTATCTGGTTGCTTGGTATTCATGCTGACTCTTCCATGCTGACTGGCAAAATAACATTGTCTGTTACTATTTTAATCATTTCTTCTCCCATGGCCAAAAGATTACCTCTTTGCTTTTAAGTCAGAGCTCAGCACCCCTCTTATGTGACTTTTTCATCCAAAAAACATATATATTTTTTTAATTCAAGCTGTCTTGCAGTGCAGTCATAGCTGACTTTATTCTAAAAAAAATATATATTTTTAATCCATAATCTTGTAGAAACATAGTCGTAGCTAGCGATTGCATGCTCATTCTATCCATGCCTAATAGCTAAAAAGGGCTCAGCTATAGGAAGAATACCCTGCAGTTATATCACAGGGCGGAAAGACTTTTGTAAGGTGTATCTAAACCTTAGAGGTGGTGGATCCATGATTTACCTTTTTTTCCCAGGCATTTTTTCTTTTAATTTCACTTGATGATCCTGCAAGTAACAAACTTCTTGTCCTAGGGTGACAACATAGACTCACTGTACTCTATGGAGAAGCGAGCAGCATTGTCACTTTAGGCTGCTCTCCTAATTTGAACTGCAAACACGTCTCCTTCTCTTCATTACCATTACATAGGGAGACGTTTTATGTAGTTTACAGAAGATAGCTTGGGAAACTGATAACATTGAGTGCACAGAAAGTTACAAGGATACCTAATTTCCATCAGGATCAACCAGTATTTTTTGGTACAAGGAGAAAGTGTATTTAGTGTGAAAAAAAGAAAAATAATGCAGACACTACTTTTAAGGACTGCTGCAATATCCTAAATGTTTTTTCTTGGGTTTAGGTATACTTTAATATAAAAAAAAGTATAACATGGGATCAATGGATGGCCCTTTTGCCTAGATTTTTCAAATCCTAAATAAGAGGATAGTGACTAAAAGTCTCTGCACTTTTCATTATATGCTATAGCTGGAATTTTCCCTTTCAGTGAAAAGTCTATGTGCCTCCATAAATTGTCAAACTGAAAATGACTTATTATTAGCAGAAATGTGTACATATTACAAAATGACAACCAAAGTAATCACTACATATGGAGACAATCCCACATAGACAAACATACTCATAGAAACACCATTAACTGAAACATGTCCTCCATAAAGCCATTGATCATGAGTCTGTTTAAAAGTAACTACCTTACACAAATCACCTGTGCCACAGTGTTTGGGTTAGGAAGCAGGACTGTTCAGGTAAGTTCATACTATATGCAGACTATATGCGGTGACCTGCATTTTTCTGAATAATGAAAATGCAAATCACCACTAGGGTACATAGAAAAAAATTGTTTTCTGTGAGCCCTGTTCACACCACAATGCTGATGTGATGTATGGAACGGCATGGAAAAACTCAGACATGTTGCATTTTTCTGCAGTGCATTGGATGGCACTGCATGTGACTGCACTACAACTCATCACACTGCTCTACAATAATGAGGTGACACTTCAAATAAAATAAAAAAATAAAAAGTGAACAGCATGATTGTTGAAATTTGCATCACATCATCCCCTGTGGCACCTCATACAGACACTAGCCTGGATGGTACTTAACTGCAGTTTAACATGTGGCCAAGTGAATGAGAAGTTAGTGCTACAGTTACAGTAAAAGATGTTGAATTTACATTTTTTTTACCATGGGGAAATTTTTAAATAAAATAGTCCATAATGGAATTACTCTACATGTCAATGTCTACGTTAACAAAAAAAAAAGTTTTCCCAATCTCTCTTTAAGCTTACAAAACCGATAACAGTTTGATCTCATTTAGATCTACCAACAAATGTATAGTGTGAGGGTCTACCTAATTGGATATAAATGAAATAGGTTTTATAGGGAAGCCCTCACATTAAGTAGTGTAAAGGCCTACTTGATGGATATAAATTGAATAGATTTATAGGGGGGGGGGGGGGCTACACTAAAATTGCCCATACTTGGATAAAAATTTGGCCAATTCAGCAGGGACTGAATGAATTTGAATCCATATTTGGGCATTGTGGTTGAACAGAACCCTGTGGGATTTTCAGCGCTCCATCAGAGCAGAAGGCTATAGCTTACAGTACTGATGAGTATTTTCTGATGGGGGGGAAATCTCCCCACTGTCAGAACACAAAGACACAGAGAGGAGGATGTGCCTCAAATGTGTGGATGGGGGAATCAGGTGAGTTTTTTTTTTCAACTCACTGGTTGAAAAAAAAAAGAAATGACTATTGGGCTGCTTAAGAAGACTTTGGAAAATCTAAAGGAAATTGTACATACTGTATATGAGAAGCTAACAAACAGATCTCTTGAAGCTGTACCCCAAAAAAAAAGACAGGCAGAAATCAACGGCCTGCCACCAATATTGCTTGTAGGTGCCTTACGGTGGCTCTTCTACCCATTACTGACTTGCCAAGCCTTGTTATAAGCCATGTCTCTGTGTGGAGCTGACCATCATGGAGGGACAAAGCTTTGTTTTTCATATCAGAGCCTCAAACAATTGACATCACTAAATCTCACTTTAAATCTGGTGAGACCAATCAGAGTCAGCAGTACCTTAAATCTCACACTACAAATACTGTATGCAGATATGTGGCTTTAGGAACAAAAAGTGTCTAGGCACACTCACAGGAAGTGCACTAATATTTTCAGGAGGAATTTCATACAAAAGTACATTTTCAGGTTACTGCTTAACAATTAACATGTCTAAATGCTGCATTTAACTTAGCAAATCTTTACTTTTTTGAGTTCGGGTCCACTTTAAGATGTCCTCATGATTAGGGTGAATAATGGTATTAAAATTTGAATTCTGCAAGAAATGGAACCATTATCTTTGAACAGGTAGGAGTTCAAGGAGAAATCAGATACATCTCTAGTTAAATAGAAAATCCTATTTTCTATGGCTAGAGTTAATGAGAAAGGTTTCTTTCTATTATAAATAAATAGAGCCTCAATACAGAGTGTGCCAGCCTCATATCTAGCAACACATTAACATCAGCATAAAAGGCAACAATGTTTCTAAACTTGTTAAACAGAACGCGGCATGATTGAAATCCCCCTTTGGCAGATGCAGACTGAGCGGAAATATCATTAATTAAAAGTGACAGCAGACAAAACGTGTCAATAAAAAAAATAGGGAAAGCTTTCTCTTCATTAAAGCGATTTCCCCAGTCCATCATCCTGTTTACATTGGTTTTTATTAGACGACAACCTAGGTGTAAAGGCTCTTCTCAGGCTGGAGATATTTATTAATGTAAATACGATAAAAGGGAGGATTTACTGTATAAAAGGTTTAACCTGACATTATTATTATTATACAGGATTTATATAGCACCAACATTTTGCGTAACACTTATAAAATAAAGGGAGACAGTACAGGTATAATACAATGCAAGATAAAATAGTTAAGAGGGACCTGCTTATGGGACCTTACAATCTTTTTGTGATATTATTAGAATTATTAATTCTGATATAAAACATTTTCATGAATTATCTACCAGTAATTACTTTCTTCATGTTTCCTTTAAAGGTGAAAATTATATTGCAAAATGTATTTTGCAGTTTGATTTGGTCAGGTTATAAAGTTTTGATCAATTCCTTTGTGGGAAATGTTGCTCATAAAATACGCAACCCAAAACGTAGTGTAGTCCATTATTTTCAATAAAGGGAGGCTGAGGTGTAACTTTCCTTAAAGAAGACAAAAATACATTTTTTTATTTTTAATTTTGGATAGGGTGTGGATAGATTAGAACCTCTGTTGAGTTGTTAGTAATATCTACGCCATAGGCAACCTTAAAGAGGTGAAGATTTACCTAAACAATGCGGGAGAAGTCACAGATCAGCGGGCACAGTGTCGCCTCCTCACACCTGATTTAAACCTCTAATTACTGTACTACCGTATTGCAATCGCATGCATTGCACAGCAATAATGGGTTTAAATTAGGTGGCGAGGAGGCAATATATCACCTCCTCACCACCTGTCAAACCCACTCAGATCACTTTTCAGAGGAGCAGCAGTGCCTGCTGCACTTGTGAATGAGCCCTTAGTTGCATTCAGGAGTGGCGCCCTTAGGGCTAGTTCACACGTAAAACTGGGGGTGGTAAAACCCTGTGGTTGAGTTGCAGCTTTACCATCCCCAATCCCTACCACCTTTAGTTGCTGAGGCAGCAGCTAAATATGTACACACACCGCAGCAGGAATTAAGACCCATGTTGCTTTTGATTGGTGCTACCACCTGCTAATCATGACCCATTCAAATAAATGCGGCCACTCTGCAAGTGCCCTGCAACTGCATGCTTCTGCGGGGTCCAAGTGGTTAAAGCAGGTGGTAAGAAAGCAACACAACTCTGCTATTTTGCCCAGTATATTGCTTCATACTGACCTGAAGATCTCTTCTTTCCTGCTGCTGGCACCACTCTGGAGACCGCTAGCTGGGATAAGAGATGGAGTGCAGTTGGTATCACTCCGCATGTGACAGGAGCCAGCACTAAAGAGGAGGCATTGGCTTATGCAGCTCTTGCTCCCTACTACAGCTCCAACTTTACAAGTAGTGCCTCTGCATTACACTCTGTTTGGTGCTCTGGGATGGTGTGTTAGCAAGCCCAGACCACGATCTACCAGTCACCTGTCAGCGATCTACTGGTAGATCGCGATCTACAGGTTGCTGACCCCAGATCTACGCTATACTGCTGAGGAGATTTATCCGCTATATTGGTCCTGGTAAATATTACTTCTAGGATTCAAAGTAAAGGAAAATCCATAACTTTGGGTCACCAGAACTGGAAAATAGGGTAAATTTTCCAATGGGAATATTTGTTTTGTAGTGACAGCTGTCTAAGTTAAAAATGAATTGCATCATATTGGAGAAATGTACTCCCTTATTCTGTTGTGTTTATGTAACACAAATGCAAAAGAAAAAAAGACAACTGACTTAGGAAATTAACAATTTTTTACTGAATTCAAAAATAAAACATAACACATTTTGGCTTTAGATATACTTTAAAGCTCCTCCTTGTTCAGGCATTTCTTGTTTTCATTTTTTCAAAGTGTCTACTTTTCAGCATCCTTAACACTCCCTATGAACAGTGCAATTTTATTTGTCAGCAGGGCCAGATTTGTACATCCTGCCTTCTAAACCAACTGCCATTGTGCTGACCTTCTCCTAAACTACTTGACTGGATAATCATAATATCCCACTAACAAAATCATACACCATAACTAAACAAGGTATGGGAAGGCTGGGGGCAGAGAGACTAAATTACCCTATTTGTCTATTCTGCACCAATACCTCTAGGACAAAAAAACTGCAGGAGTAGGTTAGACTGTTACTCCATACTGCTAGCTACTAGGTACTAGGTGTTGGCCTGGGGAACTGTACCTGCTACACTAGTTCAGAAATACAAATGTACTAAGTATAAAAGGACAGCAACAATGATAACCTAGCTGGGTTGCACTGGTAGGCAAAGTGCAAGTTGCTATAAATGGGAGTTTGTTACTGAAGGACAGCAACATGTGTGGGAGGCTGTGGGTTTCAGTGGCAGCCCTGCCATCCAAAGCCAGCCCTGCCATCCACAGCCACTGTGCCCATCAATTGCAGCCACTGTGCCCATCAATTGCAGCCACTGTGCAATCAAATGCAGCCAATGTGCCCATCAAACGCAGCCACTGTGCCCATCAATTTCCGCCACTGTGCCCATCATTTGCAGCCACTGTGCCATCAAACTCAGCCACTGTGCCCCATCATTTGCAGCCACTGTGCCATCAAACGCAGCCACCATGCCCATCAAACGCAGCCACCGTGCCCATCAAACACAGCCACTGTGCCCATCAAACGCTGCCACTGTGCCCATCAAATGCAGTCACTGTGCTCATCAAATGTTGCCACTGTGCCCCAAATGCTGCCACTGTGCCCCATCAAATGCTGCCACTTTGCCCAATCAAATGCTGCCACTATTCCCATCACATGCTGCCACTGTGCCCCATAAAATAGTGCCACTGTGACCCCCTGCCCGCTCGCCATCTGCCTGGCACTTACCCTGTCTCGGTGGCGGGTTAGATAGGCATGCGGGTGATGGCGGTGAGCGATGGGACCTTGCAGCGGGTCGGACAGCTCCTGTACAGCGGCTCCTTTGTCATCCGTGCATCTCCTCTCTTCCTGATAGGCGTCCAATCGTAGCGCCTGTCCTTTCAGCCAATCAGGTGATGGGTAACAGACCCACGCACCTGACTGGCAGAGAGGCGGTTCAGTGTTAGGAAAGCGAATATTAATTCTCTTTTCTAACAAACCAGTCATTTTTGAAGCCTATTAGAGCCTATGGCTCTAATCAGGTGCTTAAAAAACACCCCCACCTTTGCAATTCAGGCCCCCGGCGTCCGAAATGGGGCAGGATGCCTGAATAGGGGGTTTGCGGTGGCAGCCGAAGCCATGGATAGATTTATGTAATGCATGAATCTATCCATTCTACACAGAGGGGGGTGGCTGGAGAGAGGGGGCGGTGCCTGTGCGCCTTTAATGGACTGCTACTGTACATATCTGTAAGGGAGAGCATATGGATTGTAGGCATTATACAGTGGTGTGAAAAAGTGTTTGCCCCCTTCCTCATTTCCTGTTCCTTTGCATGTTTGTCACACTTAAGTGTTTCGGAACATTAAACCAATTTAAACAATAGTCAAGGACAACACAAGTAAACACAAAATGCAATTTGTAAATGAAGGTGTTTATTATTAAAGGTGAAAAAAAATCCAAACCATCATGGCCCTGTGTGAAAAAGTGATTGCCCCCCTTGTTAAAACATACTATAACTGTGGTTGTCCACACCTGAGTTCAATTTCTCTAGCCACACCCAGGCCTGATTATTGCCACACCTGTTCACAATCAAGGCATCACTTAAATAGGAGCTGCTTGACACAGTAAGGTCCACCAGAAGATCCTTAAAAGCTACACATCATGCCGAGACCCAAAGAAATTCAGGAACAATTGAGAAAGAAAGTAATTGAGATCTATCAGTCTGGAAAGGGTTATAAAGCCATTTCCAAAGCTTTGGGAATCCAGCGAACCACAGTGAGAGCCATTATCCACAAATGGCGAAGACATGGAACAGTGGTGAACCTTCCCAGGAGTGGCCGGCCGCCCAAAATTACCCCAAGAGCGCAGCGACGACTCATCCAAGAGGTCACAAAAGACGCCACAACAACGTCCAAGGAACTGCAGGCCTCACTTGCCTCAGTTAAGGTCAGCGTTCATGCCTCCACCATCAGGAAAAGACTGGGCAAAAATGGCCTGCATGGCAGAGTTCCAAGGAGAAAACCACTGCTGAGCAAAAAGAACATCAAAGCTCGTCTCAATTTCTCCACAACACATCTTGATGATCCCCAAGACTTTTGGGACAACATTCTGTGGACCGATGAGACAAAAGTGGAACTCTTTGGAAGGTGTGTGTCCAAGTATATCTGGCGTAGAAGGAACACTGCATTTCAGAAAAAGAACATTATACCAACAGTAAAATATGGTGGTGGTAGTGTGATGGTCTGGGGCTGTTTTTCTGCTTCAGGACCTGGAAGACTTGCCTTGATAAAAGGAACTATGAATTCTGCTGTCTACCAAGAGATCCTGAAGGAGAATGTCCGACCATCTGTTCGTGTACTCAAGCTGAAACGAACTTGGGTTCTGCAGCAGGACAATGATCCTAAACACACCAGCAAGTCCACCACCGAATGGCTGAAGAAAAACAAAATGAAGACTTTGGAGTGGCCTAGCCAAAGTCCTGACCTGAATCCTATTGAGATGTTGTGGTATGACCTTAAAAAGGCCGTTCATGCTCGAAAACCCTCTAATGTAACTGAATTAGGACAATTCTGCAAAGATGAGTGGGCCAAAATTCCTCCAGGACGCTGTAATAGCCTCATTGCACGTTATCGCAAATGCTTGGTTGAAGTTGTTGCTGCTAAGGGTGGCCCAACCAGTTATTAGGTTTAGGGGGCAATCACTTTTTCACACAGGGCCATGATGGTTTGGATTTTTTTTCACCTTTAATAATAAACACCTTCATTTACAAATTGCATTTTGTGTTTACTTGTGTTGTCCTTGACTATTGTTTAAATTGGTTTGATGTTCCGAAACACTTAAGTGTGACAAACATGCAAAGGAACAGGAAATGAGGAAGGGGGCAAACACTTTTTCACACCACTGTACATACATTATATATACGTGTATATTATATATATCTATATAGCTATATAGATATATCTATATAGCTTTATAGATATATCTATATAGATAGATCTATATAGATATATCTATATACACTGAGCAAAATTATAAACGCAACACTTTTGTGTTTGCCCCTATTTATCATGAGCTATACTTAAAGATCTACAACTTTTTCTATGTACACAAAAGGCCTATTTCTCTCAAATATTGTTCACAAATCTGTCTAAATCTGTGTCAGTGAGCACTTCTCCTTTGCCGAGATAATCCATCCACCTCACAGGTGTGGCATATCAAGATGCTGATTAGACAGCATGATTATTGCACAGGTGTGCCTTATGCCGCGTACACACGTGCAGACTTTTGCCGGCGGACCTAGTCCAGCGGACAATCCCGCTGGACTTTCCAGCTGGGTCCGCTGGACTTTCCGAGCGTGTGGACTTGCCCACACACGTGCGGACTTGCCCACACACGCACGGACGGATAATCTGCCGGCCAAAGTCCGCGGGACTTTTGAAAATGAACGGACTTGCCGCTCATCGGCAAGTCCGTTCATTTCGAACGTAACTTCAGGTACGTAGCTAGCGTAGGCAGTAAATGCCGGCGCGCTAGCTCCGTCACCTGTCATGGATTTAAAGGGAATCCCCACGCCGAAAAACGGCGTGGGGGTCCCCCCCAAATCCATGTCAGACCCTTATCCGAGCACGCAGCCTGGCAGGCCAGAAAAGGGGTGGGGACGAACGAGCGCCCCCCCCCTTCTGAGCCGTACCAGGCCGTGTGCCCTCA
This sequence comes from Lithobates sylvaticus, assembly GCA_028564925.1. Taxonomy (NCBI): domain Eukaryota; kingdom Metazoa; phylum Chordata; class Amphibia; order Anura; family Ranidae; genus Lithobates; species Lithobates sylvaticus. The sequence continues at coordinate 462,082,750 of CM053028.1, forward strand.
ACATGGGGGGTGCCCTGGGGAAAGGGGGGCCGTGCGCCCCCCCCCCACCCAAAAGCACCTTGTCCCCATGTTGATGAGGACAAGGGCCTCTTCCCGACAACCCTGGCCGTTGGTTGTCGGGGTCTGCGGGCGGGGGCTTATCGGAATCTGAGAGACCCCTTTTATAAGGGGGCCCTCAGATCCCGGCCCCCCACCCTATGTGAATGAGTATGGGGTACGATGTACCTCTACCCATTCACCTAAGGTGTAAAATGTAAAGTAAAAAAAAAACACACACACTTTTGAAAAAATAGTTTATTGCACTGCTCCGGGGGTCTTCTTCCGTCTTGGGGGTCTTCTCGCCGGACTCCCCCGCCATTTACCAAGCTCTTTTACCGAGCGGGGGAAGTCCGGCTTCCGACAAAAAGTCCGCCGGCGCCCACACACGAGGGGATTATCCATTGGACTTCGGTCCAGCGGATAATCCCGTGGGATAGTCCCTTCGTGTGTACGCCGCATTAGGCTGACCATCTGCCAGTATCTGGTGTGACAACCATTTGCCTCACGCAGTGCAGCACATCTCCGTTGCATAGAGTTAATCAGGTTGTTGATTGTGGCCTGTGTAATGTTGGTCCATTCCTCTTCAATGGCTGTGCAAAGTTGCTGGATATTGGCAGGAACTGCAACACGCTGTCAGATTTTGATCCCTGTATAGGCAGGGATGTTGTACGAAAGTTGATCCACGATTGACTTCTGTACAACTGCCCTGTCGGATTCTACAACTACCCTCAAGGCTATAGCCAGCAATGCTGATAAATATATTCTGACTGTGGAGAAGTCTCCCTGCTGTCAGAATACAACTGCTCAGTGGGGAGGAATCGATTAATTTTTTTTTCGTTCAATCCCCTGGTTGAATGAAAAAAACTGACCCATCTATGGTTTTCCTAATTCTATTCAATAAGAAAAAAGCAAACTGTAGAGTCAGAAAACCCATGCCTTATGTTAATTGTTGAAATGGATAATTGCTAGTTGTCTGCTGTCATAGGAAAAAAGGCGTGCAAATACTACAGCTGGTCTTATTTGTTGTTTTCATAAACTGTAGGAAGGGTCTTAAGTATTGTTTAACAACAAGATTAAAAGTGTTTGTCTGATCAATAAATCAGCGTCCTCTTAGTAAATGAGGCAAAATGGTTGTGTTAAAAGGAAGATTTAACTACTAAAAGTATACATGGATGCATGCACATGCATGTAGCTCCCCTCAGACCCCCAGAGGCATGGTGGTACTCCCAGAGACAAGGAGGACTAGCATTTAATCCAAGGGTAGCTAGCAGCATAACAATTAAAAATTGTTAATGTTGACAGAGATTAGTTCCACTTTAAGCAATGTGGGTGGGGGGGGGGTGTAGGGTAAACTTTGGTGTATTAAGAATATGTACAAAGTATTGTTTGCAGATAATCCAGAAGCAATGATAGATAGATAGATAGATAGATAGATAGATAGATAGATAGATAGATAGATAGATAGATAGATAGATAGATAGATAGATAGGTAACCCATATGGGTTATAAACCATGTTGTGACCAAAATTTAAAACTTTAAACTTTAAAATCAGCCTTTACCTTTTAAAAAGTTTTGTAAGCTCCTCGCAGGACTTATAATTGTTTATGGTGACCAACTTTGAAAAGTCAGCTCCTTTTGGCACATACACCTGTATTAATATTGTTTGGTTACATCTAAGATCAGATGGCTAGTAGGCCACCCTCATTTCCAGTTAATGGCCTGTCTATTCTCACCAAATATTAAAACTTCAGTGTGAGAGTCTTCTGACCTCCTGAACCAGATTAATCATGACAGTCTCTATAAAAGTAAATACATGGCTTTCCTGAAAAGAGTGTGAGCATGTTCTGTGATTTTATTTACCATCTCTGATGATATTAGTGACTATGGTCAGCCAGTCAAACATGGATAATGCCTTGTACACACGATCAGATTTTCCGACAACAAAATCCATGGGATTTTTTCCGATGGATGTTGGCTCAAACTTGTCTTGCATACACACGGTCACACAAAGTTGGTTGGAAATTCCAAATGTCAAGAACGCTGTGACGTACAACATGTACCACGAGCCGAGAAAAATTAAGTTCAATAGCCAGTGCTGCTCTTCTGCTTGATTCAGAGCATGCGTAGCACTTTGTGCGTCGGAATTGTGTACAAATGGATTTTGTTGTCGGAAAATTTAAGAACCAGATTTCAAATTTTGTGTGACGGAAATTCCTATGGAAAATGTGTGATGAAGCCTACACACGGTCGGAATTTCCAACAACAAGGTCCTATCACACATTTTCCATCAGAAAATCCTATCGTGTGTACAGGGCATTAGTCTCCAGATCTCACATTCATGTTCAATACAAGTCTATGTTCTGTGCTCAAATCACTCTGCAATGTATCGCAACGAGCTATTCAATCATGCAAGGTAACATTTGCATTTGCACAAGAAACATTTCTTTCTAGGAAGCACGTTGCACTTTTCTCAAGGTTTACTGTATCATTTATTAATAAGGTTGATTAGCGCACTAATTGTTTACATTATTGTTTACATTATTTCAGCTATTCAATCATGTGTTCATAAAGCCTTTTATAAGGAAAGCAATAGGTAACCTGCGGTATACTTAACCCTTCACGACTGTATAAAAATAAAAATGTTTGGGATTTAGATACTGTTCAAGCTAGCTACTAACTAACAATCTGCCCCTTAAAAGATCTGTGTTATGGAAGATCACTCTACAGTCACAAATATTCACATTATAATAGAACTATAGGCAAAACTTTATTTTTTTAATTTTGGATAGAGTACGGGAGGGTTGTTAGATTTCTTTTTCGCCATCTGTGTCCCATTGTAGAGATTCAGCTTCACGTCTTGTCTTATAACCAAACAAGAAGTGGGAGAAAATCCCTGCACATTAAGGGAATTCCTTGGGGACCTGTGTCCCTATTGGAAGATTTCCGGTCTATTACTTTTCTGGGACATCCCAAAATTTGGGATCTTCTTTCCCTTTCAATGATAATGGTAAACAGGACAAATTAAAGGGTGAATCTACCTAACGGATACACAGACAGCAATACAAACTGACAGGGGTTCTAATCCCTCTCCACCCTATCCAAACCTAAAAACAAAAATTGCCTTTAGTTATACTTTAAGCATGCACTCGGGCTTTGGTTTAGCTCTATAAAAAAATAACAGCAACTAATGGGGAAGATCCAACATGGTTGATTGCTTAGCCAGAGGATGTCCACCAATGTCTACGAGGACATACACACATACGATTGTTGACCTAAATGACAGTAATTACCTGCATCAGTGAACTTTTGTTTTATGTCTGTTGGCACCTGTAGTCCATTATCTAACTAAGGAGCTTAAACATACCATTAAATCTCCAATGAAAAAAGCTAATGATATATAAAAACTACTTATATCAATCACAACTATGTGGACTTCTTTTGCTTCCACATATATTGAGGCATTTGATATTGCTGAACTGGCTATACAATGTCTTGCTCTATGTTAGCTGCAATGTTAGTCAAATTGTCACTAAATTGTTTTAATTTATGGGAGCTCTGGACAGTATTTGAACTTAATGCTCTGCACTATTCTCCCTTCATTTTAAATATCATCTTTTGTGGCAGCTTCCTGAAATTTAAATTTTTTTTAAGGGGAAAAGAGTTATGCAAAAATGAAAATATCAGCTGTGAAACTCTAGAATGAGAAGCATCTGCACCTGGATTAGAAACCGGCCTGTTATTGGAAAATTGCCCATGCACGGTAAAGGAATGTAAAGGTGTTTGACATTCTAGGACATCCTCTTCAGATTTATTAATTTTGCAAACTGCTAGCACCGTGGTTTAGGGGCTTGTGGTAATGCAAATAGAGTACGGTACTTCTCTGACCAATAAAAGAGCTTACTATACACACCTATTATATAAGAAAGGTTTTAATTGCATTTCTTACTAAGTATATGCAAGTATTAGTTGTTTGTGGGAATGAGATATGTAAAACAAAGGCGCAGTAGTGAACAGTGGTGTTTTCCAAAGCACAACTTTTACAGTATCTCACAAAAACATTTTTGTAAATATTTTATTATATCTTCTTATGTGACAACACTGAAGAAATTACACTTTGCTACAATGTAAAGTAGAGAGTGTACGGCTTGTATAACAGTGTAAATTTGCTGTCCCCTCGAAAAAAACGTTTTTATAGCACTGATCGCTGTATAAATGCCAATGGTCCCAAAAATGTGTCAAAAGTGTCCGATGTGTCCACCATAATGTTGCAGTCCCGATAAAAATCGAAGATCGCTGTCATTACTAGTAAAAAAATAATAATAAAAATGCTATAAATCTATCCCCTATTTTGTAGACGCTATAACTTTTGCGCAAACCAATCAATATACGCTTTTTTTATTACCAAAAATATGTAAAAGAATACATATCGGCCTAAACTGAGAAAAAAATAGCTTTTTTGAAAAAAATAAATTGGGATAATTATTATAGCAAAAAGTACAAAATATTGTGTTTTTTTCAAAATTTTCGCTATTTTTTTTGTTTATAGCGCAAAAAATAACAACCGCAGAGATGATCAAATACCACCAAAAGAAAGCTCTATTTGTGGGGAAAAAAAGGACATCAATTTTGTTTGGGTGCAGTGCCGCATGACTGCACAATTTTCAGTTAAAGCGATGCAGTGCCAAATCACAAAAAATGGCCTGGTCATTCAGCAGCCAAATCTTCTGGGGCTGAAGCGGTTAAAGAGGAACGTATCCTCGATCATACAAATGACAACAAAGGCACTTCTAGAAATGTTTGGTAAGAGCAATCCACGGACATATACTTACATATAATTGCAGGCTGTTTATTCCTTAAAACCTTATTTTTCTTCTCTCCCCAATTCTTCTGACAGAGTCCATTTTTACTAAGGGCAGATGAATCCATTTCCCTTTACTCACTGTGTAGAACTAGGTCTGCCTCTTGGAACATGTGAAATAAAGTTCCCAGGATTCAGCTGGGAGACCCTGGGTATCTCACCAGTGCCTTAAAGGGGTTGTAAAGGCAGAAGGTTTTTTATCTTAATGCATTCTATGCATTAAGATAAAAAGCCTTCTGTGTGCTGCAGCCCCCATCAGCCCCCTTTAGCCCCCCTAAAACTTACCTGAGGTCCCTCTCTGTCTAGCAATGTTCCCGGCTGTCTCAGCCATCTGAGATTCTCCCTCTTGATTGGCTGAGACAGAGCAGCGGCACCATTGGCTGCCGCTGCTGTCAATTAAAGTCAGCTTGTCAATCAGGGGAGAGAGGGGACTGGGCCAGGTCGGGGGTTCCATGTCTGAATGGACACAGGGAGCTGTGACTTGGCTCGGGTGCCCCCATAGCAAGCTGCTTGCTGTGGGGGCACTGAACAGTAGGGAGGGGCCATGATCACAAAAGAGAGACCCGAGAAGAGGAGGATCTGGGCGGCTCTGTGCAAATCCACTGCAACAGAGCAGGCAAGTATACCATGTTTGTTATTTTTATAGTAAAAAAAACAAGACTTTACAATCACTTTAAAGAGGTTGTAAAGTCACATAACACAATTAATTGTATCCTCTCTTTTTTAGTAAAATGTAAAGTGCAGCGTGTGTGTGTGTTTCTTTTAAATTATAATCCTTAATACCTTTTTGCACAGCTCCCCTGCATAGTCACTTGATCTCCTTCTGCTCTCCTTCCTCGATCTAAGCAGAGCGGTGGGAGGGGCTGATATTCCCCACTGATGTCAGCCAGCCAGCAGATTGAGGTTATATGACACACAGAGGAACTGTACAAAAAGGTATTTAGGATTATAATTGAAAAAAAAAAAAACCTGACATACTGTACTGAATATCTTGCTAAAACAGAGAAAATACAAGTAACTGTGTTATGTATTACATCGGAATAGAGGCAGGAGGAGAGGGGAGGGACTGGGAGGAGATCATCTCTCATGCACAGACTAGGAAATGACAGGCAGGAAGGGATGGGGAGAGGGAGAGACTTTGTACACACAACAGGATGACAGTGGCACGTACACTGACCACAGTATCTTGGATCAGCAGCCATGATTACTGTGGTCAGCACACACAGGGGGACACACGAACAGGCAGGATCAACCAGGTATTTTAGGTCAAAGAAAGGGACAAATTACACTACAACAGCACTATGCTACTGATCATGCTTTAAAGGAGCAGGAGCATTTTTTTTTTTTTTTTTTAGGGTTACAACCACTTTAAGAAACTAAAAGTGGCTAAACAGTAATTGTAAGTAAAAGCAAACAATGTTTGTTTAACTATTGAATGTAAGATGATTTTGTATTAGCATGCAGAGCTGTATGGTGCTCTTAATTTTGGTAAAAGGGGGAAAGGTCCACTTTAATGCAGAACATAGAGACTGCTACCCTCTATCTGTTGGATACCATGGTGTGTATGCCACACCGTACCAGATTTTTATGATCCATTCATAGATCCAGGCTGCAGTGTATACCATGGAGTTCTCTTTGCATAATGCTGCAAGAGAACTCCTTACATGGTGGATGGACTGGTCACATGACTTTAATAGGTCAAAGGACAGGGTTTTTTCTCCCCCTTTGTGCATACATTACAGTGAATAGCTGTTCAGTAATTTATTTATTTATTTATTTTAATAACAGCCTGACCACACTAAGATCACACCAGTTGTTTGTATACTTCTGTGGTAGCTAGTCAAGAACTGTAGGCTACAGTATTCCATTTTTATGTTTTACTTCTCTTGCGTACTTCTCAGGTATGATCTCTGTTTTTGAGCTCCTAGGCCTATAACTTATCCTTATGCTGCGTACACACAATCGGAATTTCGGCCAGCAGAAGACCGATGAGAGCTTTTCATCGGAAAATGCCGTGTGTAGGCTCCATCGGAATTTTGCTGGCCGAATTCCCACCAGCAAAAATTTGAGAGCGTGTTCTCAATTTTTCCGACGGAAATTCCAATCGTGTGTATGCAATTCCGACACGCAAAATTCTGACGCATGCTCGGAAACAATTCGACGCATGCTTAGAAGCATTAAACTTCCCTTTTATAGTGCCATCAAATGTGTTGTATGTCGCGGTGTTATTGACCGTCGGAATTTGGTGTGACCGTGTGTAGGCAAGACAGTTTGAGCGGAATTCAGTCGGAATTCCGACGGGAAAACCATCAGAGCTTTTACCGACGAAAATTCAGATCGAGTGTACGCGGCATTAGAGTTTACAAGGGATATAATAAACAGATACAGAAACTGCCAAGAATTTGAAATTATGTTGAACCTGTACTAGTGGCAGCACAGCTTGGTCAAGAACCCATCCACAGCTGGGACAAAGAAGTAATAGCAACACACCTATGCGACATCATTCAGTTCTACTTTCTCCTGCTTGTTGATTGTGTTTAAATATGCAAGATCCAGGGTTGCCATACTTTATTAGATCATGAGTCACTGACCTACAGCAAGCATGTGCATACCAGGTGTTCTGACCATGATATATAAATGCTTGCTTCAAGTCAGTTGCTTAACAAGTAGTAAAGGAAGGATGGAAGTTACATTACTGGATCTTGTGCCTTCAAACACAAGCCAGCAATGGCAACTTCCATATTCATGTCCCGACAATTTTCTTTTAAAATCTTTGGTAGTCATGCTGTTACTGTGCCTCCTGGAGAGCAGTGGCCACATGTGACTCTAAATGTGATTTCTTCACGCAACAATGACTAAGAGGTATAGAGATCCTGAGAGACACAGGATGTACGTTATTGTTTGTTGACTGTTGTTTTGATGTAACTGAATTGAGGTCATGTTATATGGTTTGTGTGGGCCAACAGTGTTTAAAAAAGTTGTATTTTTGATTTATTTTCCCTTTAACCAAAACAGTCAATGTCTAGTAGTGATATGTAAAGAGAATTCTGCTCATCGTTATCACAATTGCCTTTTGCTTGTAGTTGATGAAAGGATTATTGCTTTTTCTGTAGAGAAAAAGGGAAGATTGCTTATCAATTCCCAGCTTGTTCTGAAATCTCCGCTGGCCATAACGAGTTGACATTAGGGAACACAGACAATGTCCTGTGGTGGCAGGGCTTTCAGCACAGCCACCCATACATCACAGTACTGTCTAATACATGATAGAAATTTACAGTCTTGCATACCTATTTAAAGACATTTTATACTGAATAGATCAATTCAGATACAGTATTTATATACAATGAGAGTGGAGCCAGTTTTGTTTAGTTACTTAAGAGATTGGACAAACGTCTATCTTAAACAAAAAGAAAGATCAGAAATATGTATTTTTATTTGTAATTAATAGGTGTACTGATGCAGAGAGGAAAAGCTGTCTTTCGGCCCCACTGCCCCATCTTTGGTGTCCCCTGTGTACAACGTAGCTATGACATATGATCTTGTTAGTGTACTGCAAAGGCCAGCTAGTCTACTGGGGTTGACATGATTAGTGTAAAAATCCAATATCAGGTCAACCTGCCAGTTTTTCTGGTGGACCTGATCGGATGCTCAGTGTAAGTAAATGGGCAGGGGGATGTAGGTAGACATGCATGTGTTTACATCTGACTGCCTCTGCCTGGAAAAAAAAGTCTGCTCCTTTTCCATTTTTCCAGACCCAAATGTGAGAGATCAGAGGTGGTCTCATGTAAACGGTGCAAATGTGTTTTCATTTAGTGGCCAATAAAACCAACATGGGTCAAGAAAAGCTCCAGTTTGTAAAAGCAGAAAAAAATTAACAGGAACAGATGTCTCAAACGTGAAATCTATCCTATCCTGCTTCAATTAAGCATGGGATCTGTCCTTACCGCACAAAGCAAACATTTTATTTTGATTATATGATGATAAAGTTTTTGCTTGGTCAATAAAGTATTGCAACAGAAAATGATTCCAACATCCACGGATGCCTCGGCAAAAGTACTTAAGGGTATATGATAATTATCCACTATCCAAGTCTTTCCAATTACTAAGGCCACTCAGCATCAGTATCTTCTGAAAAGGTCTGGGGACCACAAACAGCCTTAAAAAAGATATTTCACAAAGATCTGTATGGAGAAAGAAATTTTCTCCAATAGTACGGATATCAGTGGCTGAAAATTTTTTTTTTTTTTTTTCCATAAGTTTTTATTGAGCAAAAGTAACAAACAATATTACATCGAATACAGAGGAGAGAAGTGAGGGGGAGGGAAACGAAAAAAAAAAAAAGGGGAACAGTGCAATCCGGGCAGGCCGGCAAAACGGTACAGCAGAGCAAAAACGTAAACCATAGGCACATGGTTGTATCTGGAACACATATGAACAGATATCGGAAAACATTAGGGCCTGAGCCTTTATTGTCTCGGTTCCAGTTCCGACTATATGTTTACATCCTTACGTAGTTTAGTGTCTAGGGTGTCTGGGGGAATGTACCTATAGGATAGCAAGGTGGAAATAGGGGGGGGGGGAACAGGGCAGACCAGAGTGGTAGGAGAGAAAGAGTACTAGGAAGTAGGGGGGGGACGAAGGAAGGGGAGGGGGGGAGGGGAATAGACGGGGGAAATAAAAAGGGGGGGGGGAGCTGGGGTGGGAGGGGGAGGAAAGAGTGATAGCAGGGACAAGGGGGGTGACCTCTCATCCGGGCCTCTTTTGGTGGAGACTTCAGGTGGGGACGTGGGAGCAATCGTCTCCCTGGGGGAACCTTATCTAATCAGAGGGGACATGTCGTTTGTATTCAGGGGTTGTTTTAAAGTGTATCCAGCACGCCCAAGTGGTCGAGAATTTCTCCATTCTCTCTTGGGAAATGTGGATCAATTCTTCCATGTCGCAGATTGTCGAGATGGTCGTAAGCCATTCTTTGATTGATGGTGATTGGACGGTGCGCCAATGTCTGGGGATGCATAGTCTGGCCGCATTGACCATATGCATGGCCAGGGATTTGTAGTAGGCCTTTCTAGATAAGGACGTATGATGCAGGAGGAACTGCGCTGGGGAGAAGTCCAAAGTGTAGGTGCTAATTGATGAGATAAGTCTGTGGACCTCCTTCCAGAATGGTTGGATATGCACGCAGCTCCACCATATATGCAACATGGTACCAACTTCTGCGTTACATCTCCAGCAGGTGTTGGGGACTGAGGGTGAGAACTTGTGTAGGCGGGACGGGGTTCTGTACCACTTGTTCAGCACCTTGTATCCGTTCTCCTGGATGGCAACATTCAATGACCCCTTGTGTGTATATTCATATACCCTAGACCATTCCAGGGGCGTCAGGGGGGTGGGGAAGTCTCTATTCCAGGAGGATTGAGATGGGGGAGGGGCCAAGTCATTGGGTTCTACTAGAAGAGCGTAAATGAGGGATATGAGGTGTCTTTGGGGCGTCTTGCGGTGGCATAGGGCTTCAAATGGGGTGAGCTGTCTCGTCCAGGTGTCTTGAGTAGGGTGTAGGGATAGGAAATGGCGTACTTGTCTATAAGTCCAGAAGGGAAAGGTTAATGTGTTAGATATGGTCCTGAGGTATTCTATCGAGACAGGTTTACCATCGGTAAAAAACTGGGAAGCTAGGACGTCCTGGTAGGGCCATTCCTGTCTGAGAAAGTTAGGCGAGCTACCCGGGGAAAAATCGGGATTTCCTCTCAGCGTGGTCAGTGGGCCTGGAATGGGAGCAAGGGTTTTTCCGGCCGACGTTTTCCTGAATAACGTTAGAGACGTATAGATGAATGGATGTGGGGTCAGCTGTTGGGGCCAGTGTTTCGAGAGTAACCATGGGAGGAGGTGAAGAGGGGTGGGCGAGAAGGCATTTTCAATGGATACCCAGACCTTTTCAGGGGCATGAATGTTCCAGTCTGCAATCCTGGTAAGGTGGCAGGCAACGTAATATTTATACAGGTCTGGAAGGGCTATGCCACCTCTGGACTTGGGCAGTGTGAGTCTAGTGTATTTGATTCTAGGCGGAGAGTCCTTCCATAGGAAAGTAGAGCATGCCTTTCGATAGGAGGAGAAGAACCCTGGAGGGATGGCTAAAGGGATGGTTTGTATCAGGTACAGTATTCGAGGTAGTATGATCATTTTAATCAGGGCGGCACGACCAAACCATGAGACATTGAGGGACGACCATTCCTTGAGGTGGGCTTGAGTTGAGCATAGGGCAGGGTGAAAGTTGAGCGAGTAAAGATCTGTGAGACGGGGTGGGATTCGAATTCCGAGATACGTGATGGCGGACTTTTCCCATCGGAAAGGGAAGGACTCTTGGCAATGAGCTGCTTCCTGGGGGGGGAGGGTTATGTTGAGGGCCTGCGATTTTGAGTAGTTAATCTTAAGATTCGAAATTAGGCCGAAGGCTTCCAGGTCCTGTAGGAGAGAGGGGAGTGAGGTGCGTGGGGATGTTAAAGAGAGGAGAATATCATCCGCAAACGCGGCAACCTTAAATTCCCTATCCCCAACCAGCAGCCCCTTGATGTCTGGATTCTCCCTGAGCTTGTTTAGGAGGGGTTCTAAATTGAGAATGTATATCAGGGGGGAGAGGGGACAACCCTGGCGTGTGCCATTGCTGATGGGGAAGGCGTTTGACAGGTGGCCGTTAACCCTTACTGCTGCCGTGGGTCCGGAATATAGGGCCATTATGGAGGTGAGCATGCGTTCTTCCAGACCCAGGCTTGCAAGAGCTGCCTGCATATAGTCCCAGGCCACTCTGTCAAACGCCTTCTCCGCATCAAGAGAAAGCAGGAAACCCTGGGATTTGGTAGAAGTAAGCCAGTGGTGTAAGTTGAGAGTACGAATGGTGTTGTCCCTGGCTTCCCTGCCCGGGACAAAACCCACCTGGTCGTTGGAAATAAGGCCGGGTATCAGGGGCATCAATCTGTTGGCGAGGATTTTGGCGTAGATTTTTATGTCAACGTTAAGAAGAGAGATCGGTCTATAGTTAGCCGCAAGGAGGGGATCCTTCCCCTCCTTGGGGATCACAGTGATGTGCGCTTCTAGTAATCTATTTGGTCGGTTTTGAGGGTTGGCCAGGGCGTTGAAGGTCTGAAGGAGTTTGGGGTTGAGGACTTCTGGGAAGGATTTGTAGTATTGAAGGGTGAACCCGTCGGGGCCAGGACTCTTGCCTAATTTCATTTGCTTCAGAGCGGATTCCAATTCCAGAGCTGAGAATTCCCCTTCTAGAGAATGCGCCTGTTGTGGGGAGATGGGTTTGGGGCTGTATCGGGAGAGGAAATCTGCAATTAGTGCTTGGCGTGTCTCGCGGGACGTACGCGGCGGTTGGTTAGGGTGAAGGTTGTATAGTCTGGAATAGAAGCTTTCAAATTCCTTTGCAATATCCTCACTTTTGGCTAGCATGGTACCTTTGGAGTCTCGTAGGGCATGTATATTGGATGATGGTTTGGTCGACTGAACTGACCTTGCCAAGAGTCGTCCACTCTTGTTCCCATGTTCATAAAATATCCTCTGGCCCAGAATGTAACGTCTCCTCGTGTGCTTGCCTAGTTCTTCTGCTAGGAGTGTGCGGGTATGGATCAGTTCGTTCAAGGTGTTCTGTGCCTGTGTCTGTTTGTGGGACAGTTCTAGCGCACGCAGTGTCGTAAGGAGGGTGTTAATGCGTTCCTGGTGAAGTTTTTTGGCCTGTGAGGAGAGGGCTAGCAGCTCGCCCCGTATCACGCACTTATGCGCTTCCCAGAGGGAGATAGGTGAAACGTCCGGAGTGGCATTCTCTTGAAAATATAACTCAATGCACGATCTAACGCGATCTAGGGCGACTGGGTCTTTGAGGAGGGCGGGGTTAAAGCGCCAGATTTTAGATCTGGGATATGAATCCGGAAAAGAGAGTGTGATTGTGATGGGGTGGTGGTCTGAGAGGAACATTGGTTCAATGGTAGATTGGTGTAGGGCGGGGAGGTCGGTCTGGGACAGGAAGAAGAAGTCGATTCTGGAGTATTTTTGATGGGGGGGTGAAAAGTAGGTATAGTCTTTTGTTGATGGGTACAGTGTGCGCCAGGCGTCGTGTAAAGTCAGGGTCTGGAGGTGAGCCTTAATTTGGCGCAAGGCCTTGTATGTGAGGGAGGATGAGCCCGTGGACGTATCCAGAAGTGGATTCAGGGGAACATTGAAGTCACCACCCAGGAGAACCAGCCCGCTCTTGAATGAGGTCAGGAGTGTGCAAATCTTGCGGAAGAAGGTGACTTGGTGTTCATTGGGGCAGTAAATGTTCGCCAGTGTAACTGGTTTAGAGGCGTATGTACCCTTAATGAAGATAAATCTGCCTTCTGGGTCCACTAGGGAGTCAGTTACAAGAAAATTTGCGTGTCTTGAGATAAGGATCGATACACCCTTTGTTTTTGCGTCTGGGTTAGTGGCGTGAAAGGCAGAGCGGTACACATGGTTAGAGAGCTTCGGGATGGCGTCTGACCGAAAGTGGGTCTCCTGGAGAAAGATAAAATGGGCTTTATGCTTGGTGAGGGAGGATAACACTTGGGATCTCTTTTCAGGGACATTCAGGCCCTTCACATTAAGTGATACGCATTTCAGTGTCAGAGGGCTGTTGGAGGTAGAGTTGGTCTGCATCGTGGGAGACTTGGGAGGGGAAGGTGTAGATACCCTACTCTCGCGTGGGGCGGGTATTATGCAGAGGCCACGGATGAGGGCCACCCCCCTTTGCGAGGCAAGTAGTCGGAGCGAGGGTAGAGGATGAGATGAGCGGTGGGTGGAGGAAGGAGGGGGAGTTAGAGGGGCGGGATGAGGGGGGGAGGGGAGAGAAGAGGAAAAAGAAAAGAAGCAGGAGAAGAGGAAGAGAGATGTATAGGAGGGAAGAAGAAAATAAAAAAAAAAAAGGCCAGAGGTGGGTATAGTCTAACTAGCCACCTGGGGGGGTCAAGGAGAAATTCTGGTGTGTCAGCAAAGTCTCAGTGAGACCGCTGAGTGGGGGAAGTAGGGTGAACGGTAACCACAGCATGGCTGCGGACATGGGAGTCAGGCGGGTGATAGAAAAGGACCTCATCGGATGTGAGGACCGGTGTGGTGTAGTAGGGAGCCTACCGTGCGTGGAGAGCAGGAAAGGTATAAACATAAAACACATAATAACTGTTCCTAGCATCCAAACTTTGCATGCCTAGGAGAAAGAACCTGGGTCAATGTAGATAAGCACTACTTTACAAAAACAACATGCATCTTAGATACATTAAACATAGAGTGAATGTAGACTAGGACTACGGCTTGGAATTGAGCAGGGTAGAGTGTTGGTCCCCCCTGGACCATCTGTAGGGTCCTTCTTGGGGATGGAGGCTTGGGAGTATGCAGGAAGGGGGGGATAGGGGTGGGGGAAGAGGAGAGGGGGAGGGGGGGGGGGAGGGAGAGAAGGAGAGGAAGGGGGGGAGGGCAGCAGGAAGGGGGTAGGAGGGGGGGGGGGGGGGGGGAGGGGAGGGAAGAGGGGGAGGGGGGAGGGGGGGGGGATGGGAAAGGGGGGGGTTGGGGTATTGGGAGCCCTTCACAGAGATTTGGTATAGAGGGGGGGGCTTCCTGAATATAAGACTGAATCAGGTGCGGCAAGCTTGACATACATGGTAGTGGGAATCAGAAGGATTCAGTTACGAGTCTGTCCAGTCTCCCATATAACAAAGCTTATAGTTTAGCAATGGACATAACAGGGTATATAGGTCTCTGGAGCGCAAGACACAATTACATCTAATAAATAATAAAAAAGAATAAAAAAAAAATAAGGGGGAAAAAAAAGGGGGAGGATACATTGCCTGAGGAGGGATGCCATTAGTATCAGTCCGTCTGGGTCCCATAGGTGGGTTGCAGAGGTATTGATGAGGCGTCGAGGGTCCATCCATCTAGTGTCCAGAAGAGAAAAAACAAACAAAAAAAAAAAAAGGGAAAAAGGAAGGACAAAAAAAGCGTTCACAAGGGGATTAAATACCTGAGCTATCCCCGGGTAGATGGAGTCATTGTCGTCCAGGCAGTTAAAAACGGAAGCCCTCACCCGAGATGGCGGCGTGCTAGAGAGCTCCCGCACACCACGGACGAGAAGAAGCCCAGAACGGGACCTAAAGTGACACCAGCACGCGATGGGAAAGACCAGCAGGAGCTCATCCACCCCCCGTACACAAAGAGACCCGGGCGGGCAGCTAAACGGCAATATACCGGAGCTTTTCCGGACGCGCCAGACTACCCAGCACGAGGCGGCGCAGGCCTCACAGGCCGTGCGTAATACACAGGCCGCATCCCCGGACTCGCCTAGAAACACAGCGGGCCCGCTGATGGAGAAAGACGACCACGGCACACCGCACCCCAGCCTCCTGGACCTCCAGAGGGATCTCCAAAGGGTCGCCATAGACATCAAGAGCACCATGATGTCTGCGATCTCTGACCTGAAAGAAGAGATCCATTCAATGGCACATCGCATCTCTGCTGTAGAGGAGGACTCCCGGATCCATGCCACAGCCATCAGGCAAGTACAGCAAACATATGACCAGCATCTACCCCTAATGTTTGATTTACACAGACACTTAGAAGATTTGGATAATAGGGGACGCAGACACAATGTGAGGGTGAGAGGTGTGCCCGAGGGGATAGATCAAGCTGAGATGCCACAAGCGGTCTGCTCCATTTTTAATGATCTGCTGGGACGCCCTGCTGATACCCCCATAGAAATGGAACGAATACACCGAGCCCTGAGACCCCCCCCGCGTGACACAGAACCACCCAGGGATATCGTTTGCTGTATAGTCAACTTTCCCCTCAAAGAAGAAATTCTAAGGAAAGCCAGAGATAGAGGCCATATCCTTTACAATGGCACGGAAATAAAACTGTTCCAAGACCTTTCCCAAATTACCTTGCAGAACAGACGCTCCCTACGCCCCCTGCTGGATATATTGAGATCTCGCAACATCCAGTACAGATGGAAATTCCCATTCTGCTTATCTGCAACTAACAGAGGCCGGACGGCATTCCTCAGAACACCAGAGGACCTGCACACGTTTTGCGAACAACTTGATATCCCCCCTGTGGATATTCCTGAATGGTACGCAAGCTATTTTCCTACAGAGCCATGGCAGCAAGTTTCACATAACTCCTCTCCCAAATCGCAAAGACACCGCTCTAGAAGACGCCGACTTGACCCCACGTCTCCTGATGCTCGACCCTTCCGAAGAGAACCACCCAGACGCAGCCCTGGACCTCCAGACACCCCGCGCCGAAACCACCCAGATGCATAATCCACATTCCTCCTCATCGTCATGGGACCTCAAAGCTCGTTTTTGAAGAGGAACTCTATATTCCACTGACATTCCAATTCACCCACCCCCCCCCCTTTTTTTTTTTTTTTTTTTTTTTTTTTTTTTTCTCTCCTCTTTTTCTTTTATATCCCTTTTTTCCAGCACTACGTCAACATGCCCGCCTACACTAAGGCCGAGTGCTCTCAAGGCTATGGACAGCTTCCAGAGATCGCGAGACACCCAGCGGCTCTCCAAAAGTCAGAACAGAAGACCGACACCGAAGACCAAAAGAAGCCAACGTGCACGCCAGCTCCTGGAAGAAGCAAGCACCCCTCGGGTAACAGTACAAGGACTTTAGCATCTAAGTCTCACCCAAGGTACTAACGCTTACATTCCACAGGTTTTTTTGGAGCGAACTTCAGCCTATATCTAATGCCTTATGCTTACTTGTGTTCTTTCTGAACTTAACCTGGTTCCCTAGTACGTACCTGCTATACACACGTCTCGGGTCGGCCACAGCGGATGGGGAGTTAACCCTCCCCCCCTGCTGGGGCTGATGCCGAGACCACATCATGACACCTGTATAACTGTTGCCTGCCGGTGCTGCACTCGGGCCACCCTCCCCCAGGTTCTCCACTAGATACTTACACGCCCAAAACGAACACTGTGGCGAAAACTCTTAATTGATACACCAGTACCTACTATATAACCTTTCTTAACTTACACACGTGAGGATCATTAAAATCGCTACAAACTCACAGTGGCTCAGCGTGCTGTGGGGCCAGGGGTGGTCTGGGTGCGGGGACGGCAGACATGAGATTAAAGGAGCTATGACTAAGAGGAGGGAAGAAAAGATACTGTAATTCCCTTTAGTTGGCTCAAGTGTATATCATCAACCCAAAGCGGCTCCTCCTCGCACGTATATATATATGTAGCTATGACCCCCTCCCCCCCCCCCCTTTTTTTTTTTTATGAGGGAAAAGAGGAGAGAGAAAATGTCTCTTGTTTTTTATTCTTGTTTTCTTCATACACCAATTTGTACACAAATATCTTTAGAAAAATTTAGCAAAGGTACCCGCTCCACCATTACAAAGCTTATGTAGAATAGAACCCACTTCGTGCTCCATTCACGTTTCCCATGATGCCACTTTCTAGACCATGATTTCTTTGCCTCTTTCCGAGATGCACAATGCCTAATGTCACATATTGTCCCTAGACGCTATTATAGCCCTTTTCTCGTCCATATCAGTGCGACTCCACTGTTTTCCCCCCTAGACCACCACCCCCTCATAGCAGTCCAATCGGACTTGTGCTACCTTCCGGACCACACCCATTAGGTGGATAGGCACGCCTAGTCCACCTCCGGACAATAATACTCAGGAGACTTCTAGTACGTGCTTTGAAGCACGTCTGCTGAGTGACCACCTACTTTCCCTTCAACCCCGTCTTCCTCCTCCCTCCCTTCTCTTCTCCCCCCTCTCCCCCCCCCCTTTTTTTTTTTTATTTTATTTACTTTTTTTTTTTTTTTCTCTCTCTCTCTTTACTTTTCCTTCCTTAGCCTTGCCTCTTCTCCCCCTTTTCTCCTCTTACAACGGGACTCGTTCCCCTCTCCTCCCCTGTGCACGCACATCCCGATAAGTACTCCACCCTGTAAGCCTATCCCACAGCAGAACCTCGAGAGGCCCTAGGTGCCAACACATACCGACCAGATCATGCAGAACAAATCATTTACTGATAGACTCACACTTAAGTGCGTGTCACTTAATGTAAAAGGACTAAACCTCCCGGAAAAAAGATCACAAATTCTCTCAGCACTTACCAAACACAAAGCGCACTTTTTGCTACTACAAGAAACACACTTTAAGTCCAAGGCTGTCCCTAGACTGTCGAATCACATTTATAGGCAAGCGATCCACTCCACCAATCCAACTTCCAAAACTAAAGGGGTATCCATTTTGATCTCACAAAGGGCAGACTTCCAACTGACTGATTCGCTCGTTGATGTAGAGGGTAGATATGTCTTTTTAAAAGGCAGATATGCAGGTAAACCAATCACCATAGCGAACGTATACTGTCCGAACGAACACCAAGTGACCTTCCTCAGAAGAGTCTGCGATCTCCTAACCACATTTCAGGAAGGCATATTAATACTGGGAGGCGACTTTAACACACCATTAAACCCACTACTGGACTCCTCCACAGGCACCTCTACCCTCCCGTTCAGAGCCCTGAGACAAATCAAACTCCAATTGCAACACCTGTCCCTACATGATACATGGCGCACATTAAACCCGACAGTTAAAGATTACACCTTTTTCTCCTTCCCACACCAGAAATATTCTAGGATTGATTACATATTCCTATCCCAGCCAGATCTATCGTCGCTATCACAGGCCTCCATTGAACCAATGTTTTTATCCGACCACCACCCTATCACGATTACCTTGACCTTTCCGGAGACTAAACAAGTGACCAAAACATGGAGACTGAATCCCTCCCTCCTAAAAGATACGGAAGTTTTGAGACAAATCAATGACAGGCTTCATCTATACTTTCAGGAGAATGATACCTCAGATATCTCTCCCATTACGTTATGGGAGGCACACAAATGTGTGATCAGAGGGAAACTAATAGCTCTAGCCACGACTGAAAAGAAAAGACAACAGGCACAGACTACTTCTCTCATTCAGACAATTAACCGACTTGAAATCGCACACAAACTCTCGACCTCACAGACTACTTTACAGGACCTCTTATCTGCTCGCTCCACACTTCGGGAAGAACTAGGGAAACGCACCAGACGGAGGTACATTCTCCAACAGAAAGTGTTCTATGAACATGGTAACAAGAGTGGGAGGATGCTAGCGCGTGCGATACAAACCACTAAATCATCCTCCATAATCCACCACATCCGCACTCCACAAGGCAATATTTTATCTAAAAATGAAGACATAACCTCTCAATTTGAAAAATTCTATGCCTCCCTGTACAACTTACCGCAAGCCGCGCCAAATTCGCCCGCCACCGAGGACCGCACCGCCCGAATAAAAGACTTCCTGTCACAATACTGCCCCAAACCTATATCTACTCAACAAGCCGAAACATTAGAACGCCCATTGTCTGGTGAGGAACTTAACCACGCGATTAAACAAATGAAAGCAGGGAAATGCCCTGGCCCCGATGGCCTATCCCTAATATATTACAAAACCTTCTCGGAAAAACTATCACCTAGAATGCTAGCAGCCTTTAATACTCTCTCTAATACATCCACCTCTACAGGACGTATGTTGGAAGCACACGTAGCGGTCATACCCAAGCCAGACAAAGATCCCTCCCAAGTCTCTAACTATAGACCTATATCCTTGCTTAATGTAGATATTAAAGTATATGCTAAAATTATTGCCAACAGACTATTACCCCTTATACCAAACCTCATATCACCAGACCAGGTAGGATTCATCCCGGGCAGGGAGGCCAGGGATAACACTATCCGCACCCTAAACCTACACCACTGGCTGACCTCGTCGGGCTCCAAAGGATTCCTTCTATCCCTTGACGCTGAGAAGGCGTTCGACAGGGTGGCCTGGGACTACATGCGGGAGGTGCTGAAAAGCATAGGTCTCCTACCACGCATGTTTGCACACATTAATGCTCTCTATACAAATCCGTCAGCGAGGGTTAAAGCGAACAACCTCCTGTCGAACGCCTTCCCAATAACCAATGGAACACGCCAGGGTTGCCCACTATCCCCCCTAATTTTCGTCCTCACGTTGGAACCACTACTAAATAGACTAAGAGCAAATACAGATATTCAAGGATTAAATGTCAAGAACACTGAGTATAAAGTAGCAGCGTTCGCAGACGACATCCTTCTGACACTACAAGCACCTCGGACTTCCCTCCCAAACCTCCTGCAAGATATTCACCACTTTGGCGTCCTCTCTAACCTCAAAATTAACTTTGCCAAATCTCATGCATTGAACATTTCCCTCCCAACACAAGAAGTAGTACACTGCCAAGAATCATACCCTTTCCAGTGGAAATCGGATGCCATAACGTACCTTGGCATCCGAGTTCCCAGACGGCTTACATCTCTATACGACCTAAATTTTTTGACAGCCCTGGTCAAAATTCAAACAGACCTAAAGAATTGGGCTAACCTCAACGTCTCCTGGTTCGGCCGTGCAGCATTGATAAAAATGATAATTCTCCCTCGCCTCCTCTACCTCCTACAGACAATCCCAATATACTTACCCCCGACCTTTTTCGCATCCTACAAGAAAGCCTGTTCAGCATTTATCTGGAAGGGAGGCACACCACGAATTAAATACTCACGCTTGACTGCCACCAAAACTAAGGGGGGAATTGCACTGCCAGATCTGTACCAATACTACCTGGCCTGCCACCTTGCCAGGGTGATTGATTGGAAATCCCACAAGCGAGGGAAATGTTGGGTTAGCTTGGAGAACTCCTTTCTGCAAAAACCCCTTCACATCCTCCCGTGGATATCACCGAAACATTGGCCTGTTTCAGTCAAACAACATCCACTCATTGACCCAACGTTATCGGTTGTAAATACTGCAATGAAATATCACAACATTTCCTCGAGACCAGGTCCACTGACCTCGTTGAGGGGCAACCCAGACTTCACCCCAGGCAACACAAAGACTTTCCTGCTAAGGGAATGGCCTCACGAGGAAGTCCTGGCGCAGCACTTTTATAGTAAGGGCCGACCACGTTCATACGAAAATCTAGCATCTACATGCCACACGAAAGAATTCCCCTTTTGGACGTACAGACAAGTGAGACACTTTTTCTCCACGACTGCTTCCTCAGACATATGGTCCAGAAACCTCACACCGTTCGAAACACTATATTCACAAACCGAGCCTCAACGACATCTGATATCAACAATCTACCCTCTGCTACAAGACAGGAAGCACCCCCCACAAACTGACAATGCACGATTAGCCTGGGACAGAGACCTCCAGTTGACATTTACAGACGATGAATG
Source organism: Lithobates sylvaticus (assembly GCA_028564925.1). Classification (NCBI taxonomy): domain Eukaryota; kingdom Metazoa; phylum Chordata; class Amphibia; order Anura; family Ranidae; genus Lithobates; species Lithobates sylvaticus. Next base: position 462,103,980 of record CM053028.1, read on the forward strand.
GGAAACTGTTCTCACAAACACACACAAGGGCTCAATGAACGTTGCAATACAAGAAAACGGTTACAAAATCGTTACTAAATGGTACAGAACACCATCCCGCCTACACCACTTTTCTCCTACAATCCCTAACATATGCTGGAGATGTAACAACGCTAATGGCTCCATGTTACACATATGGTGGGAATGCGCAGTAATTCAACCATTCTGGACAGAAGTGCACTCGGTGATAGAAAACGTAACTACATACACGTTAGACTACACCCCGGCGCAATTCCTGCTGCACCATACAACCCTGTCCAACCGCTCCTACCACAAGTCTCTGGCCATGCATATGGTCAATGCAGCCAGACTTTGCATTCCAACACACTGGCGCTCGACGCACAGCCCATCCATTAGGGAGTGGTTGACCAGGGTTGCAAAAATTGAAGAATTGGAAGAATTAATCTTTACCTCACAAGATCGCATTCAAAAATTCACCTCGACATGGGCTTGCTGGACCCATTTTAAATCCACAGATGGATACAAATCCCACTTCCCAACATAATGCGTCACCCTCGAATACCTGACAGGCCTTCAGCTTAAATAATGTGTGTGCCGGGGGTGGAGAGGGGAGGGACACCCCCCTCCCCTTCTCGCCCCCCTATCTTCTCTCCCAGCTATACCTCCTTATTCCAACACCCGCTTACCTTCTCTATCCCCCCCCTCCCTACCTGAACCCGCCCCCCCCCCCCCCCCCCCCCCCACTCCCTTTTTTTTTTTTTTTTTTTTTTTTTTTTTTTTTTTTTTTTTTTTTTTTTTCTCTCTCTATCTTCTCTTTACTCTTCCCTCCTACCGAACACCTCCCCATAGGAGTCATATCCTAGATCAAAATGTTCTAACAAGACACTAGAGACCCATGTTTTCAACTTTAACTTACGGTCAAGTTCATGTCTTTCACCAGGCCGTGTCTGGACCTGTAGATAATGGTCCACAGGGCTGTAAAGCGACTTATGCCAAACTTGTTGATATTAAGAGGTCTCGTCATGAGATACAAAGTACTATAAAACCTGTACACTGTTTCTGTTAATGTATGTTCTTTACATGTTACATCCCCTCTGTTCTTACACAATACCCATGACCCTGTCTACAATACAGATTTTGAAATTGTTAAACCTGTTTTCAATGTCATGGACGAGTTTCTGCATTATATTGTATGCGATGTACTGCACCTGTATTTTTGTTTAATCTCAATAAAAACTTTTTGTGGAAAAAAAAAAAAAACGGAAGCCCTCTCATGTCAGGGGCATCGGCGGTGTGTCCGTGCGAGGGCCCCAGTACGGTAGAGTAGAGACATGGATCAGAGGTAGCTTGGAGGTGAACTGCTTGCGGGTGGGTAGATCTCGGCAGAGTGTCTAAAGCAGGGCTGGAGGTACCAATCCTGGCGGTGGTCAGGTTCCCCATCCATCAGGAATGAGGACTCTGTGGTCGGGCCATCAGCTGATTGTTACAGGGGGATGGTGTGGGTATGGATGAGAGACAAGCAGTCCAGGGTCCAAGGAGACCAATGCAGTCATGCTAGTGCGGATCTGGGACGGAGTCTGTTGAATTCTCGAGGGGGCCGTATGTCTAACGAGGTCAGAGGCCTCGAGGCAGGGACCATGCAGGTCGAGGTTAGTCTCAGAGGAAGTAGGGGGACAGAGGGGTGGGGGTACTCACAAGCCGTAGGCAGTGGCTGAAAATTTTATTGTTCTAAGCAACCACAGAAATGTAAGTACAGACCCACCTTTATGCAAGTTAAACATTTTTCTGATCTCCTAAACACAACCAATACTCGATTTTAGAGCTATTGCTCTTGTCTTCTCTACTTACTTTCTCCTATTTTCGCTCCAAAAACCCGATGTTTGGAGATGTTTTTCAGAAGTCTAATAGGGCAAGAGGGAGTCAGAACAAGATAGTTGGCCAAGCGATGCAGGACATATGAATCTAGTTCTGGCTGACTTACCTAGAGAACAGACACTATTTGCTAAAAGTTAATGTTCACCTAGCTTAGTGAATATGTGAAAGTGTTCCCTTCGAATACCCCAATGCCTTCTTTTGGGTTCTTGCAGCTGCTCTGGTGTCAGTGATTGTTCTGCACACACTTGTGGAATCAGGCAGTCTTCAGCTGCCCTAATTTGTTGCTTTGTGACTACTTGAAGTTACACATACTGATAACATTGCATCTCTAAACTGAATGTATTTCATAATGAATATTTAGTAATTATTTATATTCATCTATTAAAGGTGTAACTGCACCAAAGGGACAATTTTTGTTCACTGTGATTACCTTTACAGTAAAACTACCTTGCAAAATCTGTCGTAATTACCTCTCTCTAACCATTGTATTTGTAATTTAGCTTGCTAGCTGTTTTTTTTTTCTCCTATTAACCATTATTATATTAACCACACTGACAGTATCTACCCTCTAACGTGTGTCACAAAATTGTCTTTTATTGCAACATGATTGCTAAGACCTGTAATTGGTTAATTAGTATGAACACAGGCAAAAATAAATTCTAATTAAATTTCATACAAAGAATAAGAGCTGCACTATATATTACAGACAAATGAGATGGCTCATCTTTGTTGGAGTCGGGAAGAGATGGGGCACAGGATGTGAGCAGAATTTATTAAGACTAATTATAACAATTTAAGGTAACAAGATTTTCTATCGTGATATTGTAAAGTCGGTATATATTTGCAGCATGTCAGTTTTTTAGAGGAAGTGCTTGGAACATGTAAAAAAGTGACAGAAAATGTAAAAACAGATTAATTTCAAATTGTATTTTCCAGAACTTTTGTAGGCTGGTTTCATTATTATGACATTTTCCATATCAAGATATGCTTCTAATTCTGACGGTCAGAATTCAGAAGGTCTGTGCAGGATCCAAATACTATGTGGTTGATTTACTATAACTGGAGAGTGAAAAAACTGGTGCAGCTGTGCATGGTAGCCAATCAGCTTCTAACTTTAGCTTGTTCATTTAAACTTTGACAATAAACCTATAAGCTAATTGGTTTCTATGCAGAGCTGCATCAGATTTTGCACTCTTCAGTTACAGTAAATCAGCCCCTATAAACTGAAAGGAAATGTCCCCGTGGGGTTTTGTGTTGCAGACAAAAATTCAAATTGGAAAAGAAAAATATATATAGATTTTATTAGAAAAGTATTAACATATAATTGCATGAAATTTTTTAAAACATGAGCTCTTCAAGTGAGGCCATTGCACATACATATGGTAATACAACTGTACAGATACATGAGCAACATAGCATGACATAGGTATATATGGCTATGCTGGTACACCCCTACCCATGGGACCCCAAAGCACCCTCCCCTGGGGACCCCAAAGCACCCTCCCCATGTTGAGGGCATGGGGCCTGGTACGATTCAGGAGGGGGGCACTCTCTCGTCCCCCCCTCTTTTCCTGTGGCCTGCCAGGTTGCGTGCTTGGATAAGAGTCTGGTATGGATTTTGGTTGGATCCCTACCCCATTTTTTTTATTTTGGCTCAGGGTTCCCCTTAAAATCTTGGGGGAGACTCCTACGCCATTTGTTTTTGGCGCAGGGTTAATTCCCCTTAATTTCCATATCACACCTGAAGGGCCTGGTGTGGATTTTAGGTGGACCCCCACGCAATTTTTTTTTTAAATTTTGGTTCGGGGTTCCCCTTAATATTCATACCAGACCCAAAGGGCCTGGTAATGGACTGAGTTCAGGGTTCCCCTTAATATTCATACCAGACCCAAAGGGCCGGGTAATGGACTGAGGGGGATCCCATGATCTTTTTTTTTACAATGAGTTTTATCTATATTGCCGAGACCCGACAATTCATTACAGCTGCGATCAGTTTTAAATGACAATTTTTTTTCTTTTGAAATGTCATTTTGCTGTGGTACTGTTCTAAACATGGGAAAAATTTGCCACTTTGCAGGCATACTATAGACACCCCCCAGGCACGATATTTAAAGGAATATTTCATTTTTATTGTTTCACTTTAAGCATTAAGAAAACCACTGCTCCCGAAAAAAACAGCAGTTTTTAAAAAGTCATTTTTCATTGAAACATTTCCCCTGGGGCAGAACCCAGGTCCCCAAACACTTTTTATGACAATAACTTCCATATAAGCCTTTAAAATGATCACGTTTGATTTTTCATGTTCGTGTCCCATAGACTTTCACATTGTTCGTGTGTTCTGCCAAATTTTTTGCCTGTTCGCATGTTCTGCTGCAAACTGAACTGGAGGGTGTTCGGCTCATCTCTAATGATGCGCCTTTCTAGATAATTTTATACCCCATACCATAGTTATTGTTACATTTAGATTTAGTTTATGGCTTATTCATACAGTTGTTCATTTACTGCCATATTTATGGTGTTGTCTGTACTTGGTGTTTGATCGTCTTTTGTGTGCTAATGTATGATTTACTTGCTGTACACTACCTTCTTTACCATTATTAAGTTATTGTGTATACACTAGTGGTGCACAATAAACACTTTTACATTCATTTTGGTGTCATTCATTATGGGGGTTATTTATTAAAGGCAAATCCACTTTGCACTGCAAGTGCACTTGGAAGTAAAGTCGCTGTAGATCCGAGGGGGACATGCAAGGAAAATAAAAAACAGCAGAGCTTCCACTCATTTCAGATCTACCCCTTAGATTTAGAGCGACTGCACTTCCAAGTGCACTTGCAGTGCAAAGTAGATTTGCCTTTTGTAAATAACCCCCATTGCCTCATTGTATAGTTGCATCTTGGCCACATCTCACACATACAATGTGTCTGCATTGGGCTCTATAGCAATACACAGTGCCAATACTGTGCTACCACTTGAACCTCTGTACAGTCTATCTAGCTTCCTCCTTTAATCTTTGATTCATATCATATCTTTGATATCTTTGATGTGAATCCTCTGCTTTGTGACAGCTACCATTTTACCAAGACCCTGCTCTGTCTGGATGGTGGAAAATATAAAAGAAAACACTTCCAAAGAGGGTTTACAATGGAATTGTACAACATAATTCCATTATTTTTGTGAAGCAACCAACTTACATTTGTGCATAAAATGTTACAGTACTTTGGGGATTATCCTACTAACTTTAAAATATGTTAAACATTTAATATTTAGGAGTTGATTTTGTAAATAGATAATTGCAGTCTGCACAATTTTCACCATGACAAACGTAATAAAGAACATTTTCTAAGCGGCTCAGCTGCACCATATTAAACAAAAGGCAGCCTGCATGATATAGTGCCTAGTAACTCTTAATAAAGTGAGCATATTCTAGACCAATGGCACCGCCATCTCAGAGAACTTGTAGATATGTGGAAGTGGAAGTAAACCCCCCTATCGTTTTCAGCCAAGGAAGCTGCCATCTTTGCCTGTTTAATCTTCAACTGCCACAGTGCTGCACATGTGATCCGTTATGACACCAGCCATTGGATGGTTTGACTGTTTGGTTGAGAGCACAGCCAATGTGCAGTTAGCATTCACGGCATGCCTTTTTTTTTTAGACTGTTAAATCGATGGGTTTACTTCCGCTTTAAGATGGGTAATGGTCATATCGGTACTCATTCCACTCTTTCAAAAAAATGCTGATTTAAAGTAGAACTTCAGTCTCTCTCTCTACCAGCTTCACCCCCCCCCTCTTCAGTGCCGCTATTATAGCATGTGCACAGATGTCCTGAAGGCATCTGCCCAGCCTGTGGGTTCTGGCAGAGTCCTTCGGCACACCTGAGCATAATCATGTGATATCCTGATATCCTGCACATGTGAAAAAAATGGCACAAATTTGGGAATTTCCTAATAGCCGTCTTTGCACCTGCATGGGGAAATCCCACATGTGTGTAGATGGTTGGGGGAAACCCACGTTTACACATTTGTGCCAAACGGCTTGCTTGGGACCTCAAGCCCTGCGGCACATCTGCGCACTTGCGGGTGAAGGGGGAGGTGGGGATAAAATAAATGACACCAGGAAAGAAATGTTATGGGAGAAGCAAGCCAAGTGGTTGTACTGTAGTGCTCATATGCTAACATGCTGATAGGAGGAGAGAGCAGAATAACAGAAATACTAGCTTATTAGTATGCTGTTTTTCCTTTTATTGTCCAGTCACAATTCTGAGGTAGAGACAAGACTTTAAGATGTTACCTAACTGCAGAAGAGACAAATCACATCTCTTGTCAAACAGAGCTGTGCGCTGTGTATACCTCAGCACTAGATGGTCATGAATACAAATCCTAATAGCTATGTATTCATCTGTGTATTAATTTGGCTTTAAATATAGTTCACTGATATGTATGTACCTTTCAGAAAATGTACAGGTGAGATGTACCTCAACTGGGTTATCAAATACTCCAATGGCTTCATCGACTTTATAAAGATGATATGTTTGCCTTTGCAGTTTATTTTTTACCAATTTTATTATGGACAATCCAGCAAGGGGAGCATGTCTCAATAATTGTCATGTCTCACAAGTTCAAATAGCAGTATAGCAGTGTGCATACACAGAAAAGTGACAACCTTAATAAAACATTATAGTAAATCTAAACAAAATATTTATAAGAATGTATCATATAAAATATAATGATATATACTGTATATTATGACTATCCTGGTTGGAATACATTTCTCCTGTCTGCTGTTACAGTAGTTGCTGGTTAGGTGGACTTGCTTGTGATTTGTACCTAATCAGCATCTCTTCTTTTAATTATTTAGCTACAAAGCCCTGGAAATATGCCAATGTCTGAATGCACTTATCTCAATCAGCATGTCAATTATCTAACATCAGCATCCAAATTTAATAAAGTGCACTAAGTGTTCTTAATAGACTGCAAATAGTTTGCAAATGCAGACAACTTGATGCAAGGTAGATTCTCCCATTACTATGTGATCACAACAGTGAAATATGCTAAGCTGGCTGGACAATTCATGGTAAATTTATCTGTCATTGGGCATTTAGGAAATATGCCAGGTTATACTTAGCATCTTCACTAAGTGGTTTATTCTACATCTATATTATAGCTCTAGATTTTATTTTTTTAATTACTAGTCTAAATAGCTTATGAAGAATTTGTAGCTTTGATTCTGATTGTCACCCAACTAAAGCAGACATGTTTTTTTTTCCTGATTGGTATGATTCACCCCCACCCAACACCTTTGTAATGTCTTTCCATCACCTATTGTTGTCTGTGTTTCCAATGGGTAAATTCACACTCTCTTTGTGTTGTAGTGACCATTGTTACCAGGACTGACAGTGAGCTGTCAACAAAAAGGGAAAATAAAAATGTCCTCTTACTTTTTGTTGTGGTAACAGGTAATTTTCCTGGATTAGACACAGAAGATATAAATAGGGCAGAGGTTTTAGCCATCCCCAATTAAACTAAAAATATACATTTTTAGATAGTTTTAGACATATCTTAGGAAAGGAGCTACACAGTTAAAGTGATATTAACCACTTAAGCCCGGACCATTTTGTTGGCCAAAGACCAGAGCACTTTTTGCGATTCGGCACTGCGTCGCTTTAACTGACAATTGCGCGATCGTGCTACGTGGCTCCCAAACAAAATTGACGTCTTTTTTTTCTCATAAATAGAGCTTTCTTTTGGTGGTATTTTATCACCTCTGTGGTTTTTTTTTTTTGCACTATAAACAAAAAAAGAGCGACAATTTAAAAAAAAAAAAAACACATTATTTTTTGCTATAATAAATATCCCCCAGGGGGGCCATAGAATGCATGAAGGTAAAAAAAAAACTCCAGCCTTTAGAACCACTGTAATTTTTAGTAGCTTAATTTCACCATCAGATATAGGCTAAGAGTATTGATTGATATCTAAAAAGATGGAGCAAATGGCTCCCAATTGTGTAAACTACACCGGGCATGTAGACACAACTAATATCACATTAGTGGAACATTGTGATATCAGTTGCTACATTAGAGTTTACAAATTAGGGCGTCATTTGTTCCATGTATCTCTAGCCTTAATATCAACCACAATCTATTCAAATGTCCATCCATTCATTCTCATTTCAGACAATAAAAATGTTAAAGTGATTGTAAATGAACACCTTGTAAAATGACCCATTCAGTGTAAAATAGAAATGAAAGGAAAAATTTACATAAATTTTAATCGTATATTGGTTAAATAAAAAAGGTAAACTTAGCCTTTAAATAAACAAATACTTACAGATATTCCGTTTAGATAATGTTCTCAGTAAATTTTATATTTTCATGTCACCTAAAGAAGCCATGCTCTGCACTCTTCTGCCATCTGTGGAATATATCTTTACTCAGTAAAAGATATGTATTTAGAAAAAAGGCATTTTTGCATCATGCAATATTTATAATAATTGTCACCTTACTGGAAGGACTAAACAGGCTATTGATGTCATCAGCGGCTCTGCGCATTGTATTTTTAGCACCCTGGTGGCAGGTAACCTGCTGTGATGTGTGATTTTATGCATAGCACGAGAATATGGAGACCGGATCAAACATAATCCCATTGAAATCGCAGTTATAGAATGGAGCCTGAACAATCCTTCCGCAGAGAAGACTTGCAAATGTTAATGATAATCTTTATCATTTTATCCTGATGCTGAAGGGAAATCATTGCTTGGGGAAGGTAAATCACATACATTTTGTCTAATGTGGTTTTTATGTACAGAATTGTTTAAACAGAACACTTTTCAGCTGAATATATGACTGCAGGAAAATATAAACATTTTATTTCTTTCAGGCTTTGAATAATCTTCTAAGAAGTAGCATTAATGGTAAACCAGTGGGATACTTCTCCTGTACTCCCTGGTGTTTATTCCTTTATGGTAATCTTTCATTTTATAAACAGAGCAAAGATACCACTTTCACTGCTAAATACTTTGATTGCAGTAAACATGACCAGCTTCAACCTCTGAGATATTCTCAATTGATGAACTACAGCAAAACAGTTCTTTAAAACTAGCAGGCATGTGCCTGTTCATTAAACGATACGTAAATAGGTTTTTGGTAAAGTGCCGTAGTAATTCTTCTCTGTTTTGTTTTGGATGGAGTGAGGAAGAGTTGCCATTTCTGTCAGGTCAGGTGGAGATCAATGGCAGGCCAAAAGACTAAGTTTAGTTTAACCGCTTGCTGACCGACGCATGTAGATTTACGTTGACAGAATGGTACGGCTGCACAAATGGGCGTACCTGTACGTCCCTTTGAATTTTCCGCCATGCCATCGCGTGTGCGCCACCGGCAGCGCACGCACGCCCGCTGCGAGCTCCGTCAGCAGGATCGTGGGCCCCGAAGGCTCGATGTCCGTGGGGATACCCGCGATCATCTCACAGAGTGGAAGAAAGGGGAAATGCTATTGTAAACAAGCATTTCCCCATTCTGCCTACTGACACTGTCACTGATAACCGCTCCCTGTAATCGGGAGCGGTGATCAGTGTTGTGTCACACACAGTCCCTCCCCCCCACAGTTGGAATCACTCCCTAGGACACACGTAACCCCTACAGTACCACACATTGTTAACCCCTTCACTGCCAGTCACATTTACACAGTAATCAATGCATTTTTGATCGCACTGATCGCTGTATAAATGTGAATGGTCCCAAAAATGTGTCAAAATTGTCCAATGTGTCCGCCATAATGTCGCAGTGATGATAAAAATCGATGATCGCCACCATTACTAGTAAAAAAAAATTATTACTAAAAATGCCATAAAACTAGCCCCTATTTTGTAGACGTTATAACTTTTGCGCAAACCAATCAATAAACGCTTACACAATTTTTTTTACCAAAAATATGTAGAAGAATACGTATCTGCCTAAACTGAGGAAAAAAAACATTTTATATATTTTTTGGAGATATTTATTATAGCAAAAAGTAAAAAAATAATGCGTTTTTTAAAAAATTTACGCTCTTTTTTTGTTTATAGCGCAAAAAATAAAAAACGCAGAGGTGATCAAATACCACCAAAAGAAATCTCTATTTATGCGGGGAAAAAAGGACATAAGTTTAGTTTGGGAGCCACGTTGCACGACCGCGCAATTGTCAGTTAAAGCGACATAGTGCCGAATTGCAAAAAGTGCTCTGGTCTTTGGCCAGCAAAATGGTCCCGGGCTGAAGTAGTTAAAAAAATCTCTGTAGCTTTAGTGAGCTGCTTTAACTCTGATTAAGAAAGTATCATGTCATGCAGGCAGTTAGATCCTGGATACATCTTCACTGCAGGGATTCCCTGTCCTCTTTTTGCTACTGAAAATCCAGCATGACAGGGGTTAATAGCATAGCTCCCAACTGTGCCTGATTTTGAGGGACTGTCCCTGATTTTGAGGGACTGTCCCTGATTTCGAGGAACTGTCCCTGATTTGCAACAAAGTCCCTCTGTTCCTCTTTCCTCCTCATTTGTTCCTCATTTTGGTCTGAGGCACTCAGTGCCAGGCCAGGCCGCTGAGAGGCTGCATATTTGAGTGTCGGAATTCTCTTCGGAAAAAGCTCTGATGGTTTTCCCGTCAGACCAAATTCCGACGGTCTGTAACACAGCGGCATAAAACACGTTTGACAGCACTATAGAAGGGAAGTTTAATGCTTCCGAGCATGCGTTGAATTGTTTCCGAGCATGCGTCGGAATTTTACGTGTCGGAATTGCATACACACGATCGGAAAATCCGATAGAAAGGTTTTCCGTCGGAAAAATTGAGAACAGGTTCTCAATCCAAAGTCCGTCGGAAATTCCAACAGAAAAAGACCGATGGGCATACACACGGTCGGAAAATCCGTTAAACAGCTCCCATTGGACTGTTTCCATCGGAAATTCCGACCGTGTGTACGCCGCAAAAAACCTTGGGAGGTATGTAATAGCACTGATTCTTTTGTGAACCTGTTGTGAAAAGGTTCCCATAAATACCCTCCACTTACTCCATTGTTAGAAAAACCAAGTGCTTTAATTAAGCAACAGAACAGTGCATGATGAATGGGGATCACTTCCTGCCCTCTCACAGCTTTGCATCTGCTTGTTTGAGAGACATCCAGGTGTTTAGGGTGGAGGAGCATAGCTTGGCCCATATCAAGTGATTGTTCAACCCAAATATCTGAGCAGAAAACTGAGCTGCTGCCTCAGACGACAGCACTGTAGAACATCCAAGACCACTGAATAAATGGTGGTATTTGCGCTGTGCAAAAATAGAGGAAGATGTAAAGTGAAAACAAATTGGAAGGCCGGGTACCGGCCTGAAGTTATGGGAGGAGCCCGGAGGGTATTTAAGCAGCCCAAAGGCCGCCGGTCTTTGTCGGTTTCCTGTGCGTGATATCTGATACGTCAGACATCTAGGACCGACTCGTTCGAGACAAGCGCTGTTGGTGCCGGTTCGTGAGCTCCGTTTTCGTCTGTCCGTCTCCTTTTGTTGCAGTCCCGCGTCCGTGTTCGTAAGTCGTGTTGTCCCTTCGTGTCGCACTCGTGTCGCCGAGTCGCAGTTTCGTACAAAGAGTCTGGTTCGGCTGTCGCAGGTAGGGCTTCGGCTCCCATGTTTTACGTTCTCATGCACTGCTTATCATGTCACTAAACTGTGGTCTGCGTAGCTCACGAACCACGCGCTGCTTGTCTCGAAAACTAAACACTTACTCGCACGTTTTTGGTTGTACACGATCGGGAGCCATCTAGCGGCACGCACATTCAGGGCCGCCCGCCACTACACTCCGACCGATGCCGCATCCGGCACTCAAGGGTTCCCCTTTCGCGGTCGTGCTACGCAGTCTTCGAATCGTGCAAACGTGACTCATGCACGGGTGCCGTTCGCACTCACACGTATCGTTCATGTCCTGCCATTATTCGAATCGGTGGCGCCAGCGAGCGTGCCGAATCGCTATTTACATTCCGAAGCACTGTTGGCATACTAATTGTACGAATCACTTCGACCGTGTCGAAACATTTCACGTGTTAGCATGACAATCATTTCATCATTTCAAACGTGGCCAACGTATCAGGCCATTCGGTCATGCTAAATCTTTTCGCATCAGTTAAAACCGGTCATGCCATCGCTTCCATCCTGGTCCGGTCGCATCCATGCAGGCTCCGATTGGGGCGATCCAGATGCACGACTACCCGGCCTCATTTCGATACATGCGCCAAGGGCGGAATCACATCACTGGTTACGTACATTCTTGATTCTTGCCCCTGTCATGGTATATCATTTCTGTCACCTTACCACGCCCGGCTTGTATGCAGTCACTTCCCTGCACTGATTCAGGTCGGCGTGCCCCAGGCCGGCCTCATTTCAATACATGCGCCAAGGGCGGAATCGCATCACTGGTTGCGTACATTCCTGATTCTTGCCCCTGTCATGGTATCTCATTTCTGTCACCTTACCACGCCCGGCATGAATGCAGTCACTTCCCCGCACTAATTCGTGTCGGCGTGCCCTAGGCCCGGCCTCATTTCAATACATGCGCCAAGGGCGGAATCGCATCACTGGTTTGCGTACATTCCTGATTCTTGCCCCTGTCATGGTATCTCATTTCTGTCACCTTACCACGCCCGGCATGAATGCAGTCACTTCCTCGCACTAATTCGTGTCGGCGTGCCCTAGGCCCGGCCTCATTTCAATACATGCGCCAGGGGCGGAGTCGCAAAAAAAAAAAAAAAAAAAAAACTTTGATTCTTGCCCTTGTCATGTTATATCATTTCTGTGTCACCTTACCACGCCCCGGCGTTAATTGGTCACCCGCCTGTACGAATTCACGCCGGCGTGCCCTAGGCCGGCCGCATTTCTACAAAAAAAAAAAAAAAAAAAAGAAGGGAGCTTGGAGTCGGACCCGGTGGCAGCTGGATGTCACAGTTCGGCCTCAGCATACCCAGGCAGTTGGCCTCGTTTCACGGTTGCCTCATTTCTGTACGTGCTCCAGAGTCCGGCCCACAGTCACCCCCATACGGTACGAATGGGCCGGGCCCTGTCACGGGAAGTTTCAATCAGTTAAGGCAACATGTCAAGTCAGTCATTCGTGTTGTCATCTGTCATTTGATCCCACAGCGGTCTCGGCAGTCGACTCAAGTCACTATCGCCTGTTGTTATCATCTACGTTGGGTTCCGTCGCTCTGGACGGCAGCAGTTTTAGGCTCTTAAATAGATACTTTCTCTCACACTCTCTCAGGTCAGTCGGATTCAGTAGGTCCACCTGCACCAGCTTGATCAGGGTTCCAGCAGGTAAAAAAAAAAAAAAAAAAAACGCAGGGGCACGGGGGCTCCTGCTTTCTAGTGGCAGGTACGTATATCATAGGTGACACATCCAAACTCATTTCTTGTCACCTTTTATAGGCCCAGCCTGCAGACACGTGACCAGTCTACCAAGTGACAGGTCTTGGCAGCCGCCATGTCATCAGTCGGCAGCGATGACCTCACCACCCCGCTATCTCCGGCATCAGCCTCCGAGGCTGGCAGTGTCCAGTCTCTCAGGGCATGGACAATTCCCAGGCTGTCCGCCGAGCTGAGACGCAGAGGGATACCCTTCTCGTCCGCGGCCAGGAAGGCGGAGCTGTTCAGGCTCCTCTTCCCACCACCGGCCGCAGCAAGCCCCAGCAGCCAGCAGGCGTCTCTGGAATCGATTTCAGCTGCCGTCGCTCAGCTACACACCCTCGTGTCTTCCCTGTCTTCCTCAATCGTTGAGGTCCAGGACAGGGTGTCTCGTCTAGAGGCCAGCCCGGCTGCCACGGTTCCGGACCCTGCGGTGGTCCCAGCCATCAGTGCACCGGCCGCAGGTAGTGAGTTTGCCACGACTACCGTTCACCCTTCCCACCTGGTGCCACCCAGCGTAAGGAAGGACATACTAGAGGGCAGAGACGTTAATCTGGCCTCACTCTTGATCTCGGTCCATGACTTGGCCGAGAACAAGGCCTACACCTGGGGGGGCGTCTCGGTGGTTTTGAAAGCGAAGGATCCGAGGCTCAACAGGAAGCTCACGGTGCCCGAGTTCACGCTCGCTTTCGGCATGTTTAGGGACGTGCTGTGCTCAGCCTCCCCCGGCAGACGGGAGGAACTGGACCTCTACCTCCATTTGATCGTAGACCTGGGCCACAAATACGGTGGCTCAGCGTTCTACGACTATCATCGGTCCTTCTCGGCCAAAGCCGCAGCCAGATTCTCACAGTTTCATTTGTCAACGGACTGGAGCGTAGTGGACACGGAGTTATTCTGCCGCCACTTCGCAGGCCTTCGCTCCCCGCTATGTGCTGTCTGTCAGTCAGCGTCCCACACCACAGTCTGGTGTGCCAACATAGCCTCTGTCCATCCGATAGCTAGCACGGCCTCTACCAGCACGAGCCAGGCTCAGCAGGCCCCAGCGCATGGGCAAAAGGTGGACAAGTTGGGACGTCCGGTGCGGATGGTTGGGGGAGCCGCCATTTGCAACAATTTTAATTACGGCTCCTGCAATTTCAGCCAGTGCCGGCTCTTGCACGTTTGCACCCTATGCCAGAGGGCGCACCCCAGGATCCTGTGTGAGGTCAAACAAAAGAAACCATGACTAAGCTGGGTCAATGTCCTTTGGCTCGGTGTTTACTTGACCTCACACCCCACTCCGTCACTCGCCAGCTACCTCATCCGAGGCTTCACTGATGGGTTTCATACCGGGCTCATCACCCTGCCCCACTCCACCCACGAATGTCCGAACCTACGCTCAGCAGCAACAGATGAGCCAGCGATTGACGTCCTTTTGCAGACGGAGTTGGATCGGGACTTCATGATAGGCCCGTTCTGTCAATCTCCCTTCAGCATCTGGAGGGTTAGCCCTATCGGGCTTGTACAGGGAAAGTTTTCAAATAAAAAACGTCTGGTGTATGATCTGTCAGCGCCTCATTCTTCCGTCGTTCCCAGTCTCAACTCGCTCATCCCCTCCGAGGAGTTCTCGCTGAAGTACGCTTCGGTAGACATGGCTATCCAGGCCATTCTCAGGGCAGGGGTGGGTGCTTGGCTCTCGAAGGCGGACATATCCGACGCCTTCAAGCTGCTGCCCATTCATCCTTCCCTGTGGTGCTGGCACGGCATCAAGTGGAGGGAGCGATATTACTTCGCGACCAAATTGACCTTCGGGTCTAAGAGTAGTCCTTGGCTATTTGACAAGTTCGCGGAGACCCTGGCGTGGATCCTTCTCCATGAGGCACAGTGCCACGAGGTCATCCATTATTTGGATGACTTCCTTCTGATAGAACCGCCCGGGGCTCCCCCAGGGGACCTTGGAAAGTTGAGGACGGTTTTCGACAATCTGAACGTCCCCATAGCAGAGCACAAGGTTGACGGCCCGGCACACAAGATCACGTTCTTGGGCGTCGACCTTGACACGCTTGCCATGCAGGCCAGCCTTCCCGCAGATAAGTTGGACCGTATCAGGACGGTTCTGCGAGAATTCACCCGGGTGGGGGGATGTACTCAGAAGCAACTTCAGTCTCTCCTCGGGATGCTGAACTTCGCTGTGAGGATCATCCCCCAGGGCCGCTCCTTCGTGTCCCGGTTGCTGGTCTTCCTGTCCTACACTCAGGACCCAGACCAGGTCATCAGGCTGGATTCTGCAGCCAGGGCAGATCTGGCCATGTGGGAACACTTTCTTAGTGATTGGAACGGTGTGTCCCTGTTCATCCCAGTCGTGTCCACGCAGTCACCACAGGTGGTGACCGACGCGGCGGCATCCACAGGATGCGCCGCCATTTTTGGCCATTTGTGGTTCGCCGCCCCTTGGCCTCCTCAAGCACTAGCCACACCGGGCTTCACTACTACGTCAGCCCTCTTTGAGCTCTTCCCTATTGTAGCAGCCGCTCACCTATGGGGTCACCTTTGGTCTGGACAGACTGTGGCTTTCTCGACAGACAATCAAGCCACAGCCGAGATCATCAGCAAGGGCAGGTCTAAGTCCAGGCCCGTCATGTCCTTCCTCCGCAGACTGGTCCAGCTATCCCTACAGCATCAGTTCAATGTTTACTGCTCGTTCATTCCAGGGAAGTTTAACTCAGCAGCGGACGCACTCTCCCGTTTTAACTTTATTTCTTTCTTTGAACAGATGCCAGGAGCCTGCCATCATTCAGCCACTATCCCGGATTGGTCACAACTGACCTTGGACTAGCCCCCCATCTAAGCTCAGCTACCAACATCATTAACGCCTCACTCGCCCGCAACACCCGTCGGGCCTACCGGACTGCCTGGAGGGCGTTTAACAAGTTCCTGCCCCAGCGGCCTCGCGAGTCTTCCAGCCTCAAGCAGGTCATGGCGTTCATCGCCTATTGTCATTCACACCTAGCGCTGTCACACAGCACGATACGCCAGTACGTGGCCGGGGTGCAGCACTACCTGTCACTTCAAGACCCCGCAAGGCCTTCGGTGTTCTCCTGCCACGCAGTGAGGGCTCTACTACGTGGAGTTCAGAAACACCAGCCGCCAGTCAGCCCGAAGCGGCTGCCTATCACGGGGGAGATCTTCAAGGGGATGTCAGACATCCTGGATAGGTCCCCTTTCGGTCTCCTCCTCAGCACCGTCCTGCAGGCTGCGATACACATGGCATTTTATGGGTTTCTACGGCCCAGCGAGTTCACTCGCAGCCACCCAGCCGGTCCAGTCTTGCATAGAAGTAATCTCTATCGCCACCAGGATCACTACGTCCTTCACTTGGCGACATCCAAAACTCAGCAGCGAGGTTCCGGAGTAGATATTCACCTATACAGGACTCACAATAACTGGTGCCCAGTTGCCGTGTTGAACCGCCTGACGGCACTACTATCCGACCGCCCAGGGTCCAGCCCGCTTCTACCCTTTCCGGTAAAACCCCTCAACTCGTCACAATTCGTGGAACATGTCCGGGTCCTTCTCGGCAATCTTCAGTTGGACCCCAGCCAGTACTCCGGGCATTCATTCCGGATCGGGGCGGCCACGACGGCCTCAAGACAGGGGGTTCCGGACCACGTGATTAAGAAACTGGGTCGGTGGAAATCGGCCTGCTTCTCTCGCTACATTCCTAACCCACAGTTAGAGATGGCTCAGGCTTTTGCTCGACTTACTCAGTGACATTGCCTTTAATAAATAATTATCCCCTACCTGAAGGTTTTTGCCCCCTTATTTTGGCGTACCATACGGTAGACCAAGGCACACTTTCAGGTCTATTTCATGGTGGTGAGTTTTGTGTTGTTCCTATGTGTTATCGTTACTCATGTCGTCCGTAGGGCTCTAGACCATAAATTGGAAGGCCGGGTACCGGCCTGAAGTTATGGGAGGAGCCCGGAGGGTATTTAAGCAGCCCAAAGGCCGCCGGTCTTTGTCGGTTTCCTGTGCGTGATGGCCGCCCCCCCCCCCCTTTTAAAAGCCTCATCCAAGTATTCTTAACCCAGACTGAATACTCATTCCACATTATTCCATAACTACTTCTTATCATTCTTTATCTAGGGTATGCCCCCTTATTTTGGCGTACCATACGGTAGACCAAGGCACACTTTCAGGTCTATTTCATGGTGGTGAGTTTTGTGTTGTTCCTATGTGTTATCGTTACTCATGTCGTCCGTAGGGCTCTAGACCATAAATTAATAATAAGTGTGAACTGTGAAAACAAGACTAATACATGTGTATAAAAGATGAATATTCAGCATCTATATCCAACATATAACTACATAAATGAGGTGATATGGGATTGGAGCACTGGGTACTATTCACTTCTGACGGAAGGATACGAGCTTGACGCTCGTGGTTTGCTGTACGCTATTTTTATACCAAATGTGAGTCTGTTCATTGCTATTATCTTAATAAATTGTTTTTAAATATGGGATTACGCTATGGGCATCTCTCTTTCTCATCCTTAAAATACCTATATACTGAGTTTACATCAGAAGGGCTCTGGACTAAAGGCAGCACCAGGACTATACTCTGAGGCTTACAAACTCAGCGTTCGTGGATTGATGTCTATGCTTATTATTTAAAAAGTGAGTGCATCACTGTTTGGGTCTCCTTTTTGTCCATTTCCCTTCCTTGTTTATCTTTCGGAATTATGCTATAAGTTTTATGTTTCCTTTATGCCTTAACCTGCAACTGAGAATATCCAAGAGGGATCAAAACTATCCTAACCAGGAGGGAATCACTGAACATTGCACCTGTGACTTATTAATGCCATATACCTTACGGTAGTAAGGTGAATGGCTTGCAGATACACAGGTGTCACCACTGAAGATCCTGCGTGTTTTTTCACGCACTTTTTTGCTATTGGTAGTGGGATTTATCTTTTATATCAAATACATATTTTTATTGGATTGGTCACTCATTATTTTGTATCCTGACACAGACTTGTAGGATTATTTAGTTTGCTTTATCACGTTTCCTTCACAATATTTTTATCACGACATTTATGTAGTTATATGTTGGATATAGATGCTAACTATTCATCTTTTATACACATGTATTAGTCTTGTTTTCACAGTTCACAATTATTATTAATTTGTTTCCACTTTACATCTTCCTCTATTTTTGCACAGCGCACCATTTATTCATTCATCCCCCTTTTTCTGTTTAGGATCAGATTTTTAGGCGTTTTCAGCAGTGCCCCCTAGGTTCTATATACACATTTTTTAGACAGCGCGGGTTATCTATTTATCCAAGACCACTGGGCATCCTCAGGGAAGACCAGAAGTCCTGAGCCCTCCAGTCAGTCGTAAGAGGAGGGCAGTTAATTACTGGATATGCAGTGTTTCCAGAAAGAACAGCCCCCCCCTCCATTATTAAATGTTCTTTCATTACTTTCACTGTGAATGTGGATAGTCTGATGAGTCACAGGATTCTTTCCCCATTAAGAGTTTGTATTACTGATAGTGAAATCAATGAAAGAACTCTCCTCAATGGAGAAGGGAGGAGAGGGAGATAGTTCACAACAGCTTACAGAAAATATTAAAGTATAACTAAAGGCAAAACTTTTTTAGTTTTGGATAGAGAGGAGAGGGATTAGTATGCTTGCCAGTTCTTATTGCTGTCTGTTCCCCCATTTGGGAGATTCACCCTCTATATTAGTCCTGTTTACCACTATCATTGAAAGTGAAAGTAAAAGAAAATCCCAAATTTTGGGTTGTCCCCAGAAAAGTAATAGGGAGGGGAAATCTTCCAATGAGGACACCAGTTGGAATATATGCACAATGAATTGTACCAAAACAATCCAAAAATGTAGAGCCAAGGGCAAATAATCTTAGTAATGTCATGTAAATTTTGCCTCTTTACAAAAAACACATCACTTTTCCCTGGCATATTACAGAAAGTGTGGAAGAGTATGTTTAAACGAGAGGTAAGTGTATGAATTGGTGCTCCTACTGTGAAAGTGTTTGAATGCTGCCTCACTCATACCTGTGTCTGATCCCTATTGAGATCTCCACCTAGACAAGGTCCTTCTCTTGCCTCACAGAATCAAGTTCCCTGACACAAACTTTTGTTACTTACAACCTGTAATACTCTGAAAATGTTATAAGTAACCATTGGAAGTCCACACAAGAATAAGCCACAACAAAAGCTAATGTTTCACAATGTTTGCACGTATCATAATCTCCTAATACCCGCATCGCATTATCGTTTAAAAATACTGTAACCGGTAATTTCCCCAATCATTCTGCACGAAATAGCACCCTAAATTGTAATTATGCCATTAGTCAAACATTGCATTCCTGCTCTCATAATCTGTATTCAACATAAGCATAAATTGTTCATAAAGAAATTATGCAATAATAGCCATGCATTATAATTATTCAGCGACCAGAGCGGAAAGGTAAAATGTATTCATCAATATATTCACAGCAGTGGGTTCGGAAATACAGAAACTGTTGTGTACTTTGTGTTGCATTGTAAGGCATCTGTATATACAGTATATATATATATATATATATATATATATATATATATATATATATATATATATATATATATATATATATGCACATATATATATATATATATATATATATATATATATATATATATATATATATATATATATATATATATATATATATATATATATATATATATAATATATATATATATATATATATATATATATATATATATATATATATATATATATATATATATATATATATATATATATATATATATATATATATATATATATGTGTGTGTAATGAAATTTTATCTTTAAATGTTACATAATACTAGCAGTAACATTATCAATAATTTAAATAAAAATAATATAATTAATATTACCTTTCCTGAGGGGGTTTGGCATAGTTAATCTATGCCAAACCCCCTCAGGAAAGGTAATATTAATTATATTATTATTGATAATGGACATTCTTTGTACAATGCGATTATCACTTGAGAAAGTTAGCACTGCTGATGAAACATTGTAATTGCAGTGGTATGTTGCAAAGTGTTCCTCTACCACCCATGAAACATGTTATAAGTTAGCTGCATCCTTGATAGTGACTCAACATTGTCATGCAGTCCTAAGAATTATACTGTTCTGTCAGACTGCACAGCCAGCCTGGTGAACTGACTTTGGTCTACAGTAGTTAAAGTGATTGTAAATTATTTTATTTTTTTTCTTAATAAACAAACTTGTCATGCTTACTTGCTCCATGCAATGGTGTTGCACAGAGCAGCTCTGATACTCCTATTCTCAGGTTCCCCTGGCAATCTTGGCTCCTCCTCTTCTGTGTGTGCCACCATAGGAAGCTGATTTCTACGGTTGCAAACATGTGGGCTCGGTCCCACCCCACTCCCGTGTCACTGAATTTGAGCGACAGTGTCTCCTGCTCCTCTCACTGAGTCCAGTGAGGAGGGAGGGAGAAAGAGCAGTGCGGCTCTCTCTGGAACAGCACTGAGTCGAGATCAGACTCAGGTAATTATTTGGGGGAGGGGAGCTGACTGAAGGTTTTTTACCCAATGCAAAGAATGCCTTACATTAAAAAAAACAGCCTTTACAAGCACTTTAAGCGACACAGCTAGGTCATCACCTTGTCCCCTATTGTGACTGGACAATGATAGAGCAGCAGCAGACCAATGAGGGCATTCCTCTGCTCGCTTCACCCCCCCCCCCCCAAAGCACCTTCTCATCATGTTGATAGGGACAAGGGTCTCTTCCCCACAAACCTGGCTGGTAGTTGTGGAGGTTGTGGAGGTCTGCGAGTGTGGGGCTTCTCAGACTCTGGAAGTCCCCTTTGACAAGGGGGCTCTCAGATGCCCACCATGTGAAAGAGTAGGGGGTACATAGTACCCCTACTCATTCACCAAAAAAGTGTAAAAAGTAAATAAAAACACAACACAAGTTTTTTACAATTCCTTTATTAAAAATCAAAAATTAAAAAAATTTCCCCTGTGTAGATCCATCATCAATCATGCAGCCTGCCGCCACTGCCGGCCCAAAAACAGAGAAAAAAATCCACTGTCTGCCAGCTCTTAAATAACTAAAGAGCAGGGCCACTTGGTGATGTCACTGGGTGGCACAGCCCCCTTTGTGACATCATCGACTAAGGGCATGCTGGGTCGGTGATGTCACAAGGGGGCGGTGGCACTTGGCAACTACACTGGGTGGCCCTGCCCATTTATTATTTAAGAGTTGTCAGAGGGCAGAGCTCCCAAATAAATCCTTTAAATAACATGCTTGTGGAAAGACTTGAAGCTGTACGTGGTATTATGAAACAGTACAATTTTCTAAAACTTAGTGACAGCATACACTGGCAGCATATTCCACTGTCTGTGGAATTGATTCATTTCTTTTACAATTATCTTAGTTTACATACATCAACATACAACACCACAATCTGATATTTATTAAATTATATCTGTCTTAGTCAAAACCAATATTGCACCAGATCCTGCATTCGTCCGATTAAACCATTGTGTTCTTGACCTTACGAGAGCTCAGATGAAACTCATGATACAGATCATGACAGCTTCCAAAGAAACAATTGCAAAGGTCTAGAAGACTCCAAGTCATGCAGGCTATGATCCCTAGTAAGATTGAGGCCACCCTGAAATATATAGTTCTCAAGCACTTTAAGGGTTGGTAGCCTTGGGTGGACATTTTTTTACCACCTGCATTTGATTCTTCTCTACTTGTGCCCAGACCTCTTATCCCCATTTGATGTAGCAATCATAGCTTTGGCCTCTCGGAACCAGATGATCTCCCTCTATTCCTTCTTTCTCTATTCCCTCTGCCTTCCCTCCCCCTTTTCCTTCTTTTCTCATCTGTTCATTTTACCTTTTTTTCTTTACTTTTTTCCTCTTGCTTTGAGGACGTTTTGAACTACAATTTAAATGTAAACTCTGAATTATGAAATGCCTAGATTGACCACTCAATATTGCTATTTATGTTTTTGTATATTGGTTAATCACATTTTATGGGGCTTAGTGCTCCAGTTACTTGATATTGTAAAGTATTACCTATTATTCTGTATGTTTGTGGGTGCAAGTCCCACCTTTATTGTAAACTTCAAAGTGATGTTGCTATGTTTTTTTGCTCAATAAAAAGATTGAACAAGAAATTGGACAATAGTTGGCAGTGGCTTTCCTAGTTCTTCCTGATGCCAAAATTCTGTGCTGCTGGTCAATTTCTATCGAGCTCTCATTAATAAAATAACCACAATTTATGCAGCAATGTAAAATTGTTCGACAGCAGGACGTTTCTAATAAGAGAGAATCAGCTTAAATATATCAGAGAAAAAGAGTGCACGCAGGATTTACTACAGAAACTAAGAGACTGCATAATGTACAGAGCTTTTTTCAGCTGGAACGTGGGGGAACTTCCAGCACCTCCAGCACTGAATGTATGTAATGGAAAGGAGTGCTGGAGGGTCTATTAAGGCTGCCGGCAGGGGGATCAAATGTCACTGGTTAGGATTTATTTTAATGTGGGGGTCTATTGTTTCTGGGGAGGTCTTCTGTTACTGGTGGGGGATCTATTGTTGCTGGATGGGGTCTCATGTTTTGGGGGTCCAATTGTTTCTGAAAGGGATCTACTGTTGAAGGAGGGGTTTATTGTTGCTGGCTGCTGGAGGGTCTAATTATGATGGCTGCTGGGAAATATATTGTTGCGGGGCAGATCTTATGCTGCAGGGGTGGATCTATTATTTCTGAGGTGATATGTTGTTGCAAGGGGTCATTATTGCTTGGGGGTCTATTGTTGTGTTTGGGATCTAATGATGCTGAGGATTTATTGTTGCTGGCTGTGGGGGATCTATTTTAATGCTTTTCTTGTTTTCATTAACAAATTCCATACAAACTAATTCTAGCACCAGAACATAATACTCCAAAAGGGACAGTACTGAGAGGTAGCTAGGGGGTGTAACCAAGGGATTATTCTTGAAGGTGGGTGGGGGTAAAGACAAAAGGTGACTCAGAAAGGGGGGATTTCTGCACCTATTTTCTGAGAAAAAAAACTCTGTGTCTAAGTATACCAGAGACAAATCACACAGGCTAGGCTTTACTACAAGAATTAAGGTACCACAAAGTATACAACAATGGATAAACAATAGGACAGTTATAAACAGGTGTAATAAGCCCAACCAGTGCATGCCTAACATTTATCAGTGGGGTAGGGGGTACGGTAAATGTGAGTGACAAAATGTGGGGTGGTTTAGGTGCACACTGTTCCAGCACCTAATTTTTTTTCCTTCCAACAATGCAGTAGACTGTATAAAATTCACCCAAAAGGCAGAGCTAAAATAAACCACATATAAATATGCAGACACAGGAAGGTGAGTAAATGGAAATTCAGTGAATAAAAGTCCATCAACAGAAAATGATGATAAAAGAAATGTCCAAAAACAATTGAGTCATCTTCCAAAGGGTGATAAAGTCTTCAAACCACACCATCCTTGTCACAAGAATCACTCACCATCAGTATTGAACTCACAAAGAGGTGTTGCCTTACACTCACATGTTTGGCAGCAGCGCAGTTAACAATAAAGGGTTAAATCCACAAACAGATCCTCTCCACTCGGTGTAGATGGGTGTATGCAAAGATAACAAAAGAAAACTTCACTAGTGATAACGTCAAAACACACTGATGTATTTATTAAATAAAACCTTCATACATTGCAATTACAAAGTACATGAATAAACAAGCCTAGAGGGTATAAAAACCAGAGCGCTGTGTCGATCTATAAGCAGAATAATCCAGCCGGCGATATCTCATCACACTGCGGATACAGCCAAAGCGTCTCACGTTGTGACCAAGTCTTCCTACTCGTTGCCGTACAGGCACATACTGACGCGTTTCATCATCTTGACTTCGTCATGGTACAGTAGCCTGCTGAGAACAAAAGACTGCTTAAAAAACAGGTGGACAGTAACTAAATGGTCTGCTTTAAGCCCCCAAAACTTAGAAAAGACTATATACATAAAAAAAATCCCACAAAATAAATGAAAAATAATTAACAATGTACCCAAATCAAATTGATTTCATTTTTGAGACAGAGCTTTCTTTTGAGGGTATATATTAATCACCAATTTGGACTTGCTTGCCTTTAGATCCGTTCATTCCTTTATTAAAAACAATCCCACAATAATTGATGGTCACTATCATTTTAAACCCCAACCCCCCCCCCCCCCCCCCAGCACCTTTACCTTTGATCAGCTAAATTACTCCTTACTTTACTTTAGTGTTTACAAACATTCAGCTTCTTTACAGTGAGAGAAGGTGAGCTTCCTCTGTTGTAAATATTGTGAATGGAAGAAATTATGGCGCTAAACTCAAAAAACAATCAAACGCAATACAATGTACTCCTTGAATATTAAAAACACAAAAAATGATAAGTGTAAAAAATAAACAGAGTGTCCCAAAGTGATAAGATGAAGATGGCGTCAGGCCAGGATGATCTTAGACTGAATCCTCTGGTACACACATTTGAAGACAGATGGAAATAGATGTGCGCTTACCGGAACTGGTGGACTCCCTGTCAGCAACAGGGAGTCAAACAGGCATAGAAAAGCTCCAAACGGCCACTGATGGTGCAGCGAAAGCTCTCCTTTTGTTATTCTGAAGATTACTTCAGAATAACAAAAGGAGAGCCTTCGCTGCACCATCAGTGGGGGTCCACTACTGGCTCGTCTTATTCCATCTGTTGAGTGGCCATCGGGGAGTTCCTGTCTTGTCAATGTTGGTCCAGGTTCCATCCAAGTCGTCTACATTTTGACCTTCTGCATCAGGTCTGTGAGGTTGCGAGTGGTTCCACAGAGTCCATCTGTCTACCCTGGAACGTCAAGTCCGTTGGCCGTTTGGAGCTTTTCTATGCCTGTTTGACTCCCTGTCAAACTGCGATTTTTGGCACAGTGCATTTCTGAAATGCAAGGAAACACACAGATGTGAATGGAGCCTCATTGTTCTTGTGTTACTGCACCAATTTCACTTTCAGGACCCATTCCCATCTAGCATAGTGAGAGTGATTCAAATGGGCTGTGCTATATGTGGCTTATGGGACATGTTGGCGTTTTGTGGGTTGCGTGGTTGCAGCATTTGCCATTCATTTTTTTCACATGGCAATATTTATATAATAGGAGGGAACACCTATCTAGCCAATCACTCTATATCCAATTAAGCAGGCCCTTGCACTACACAATTGATGGCAGATCAGTGAACATGCTCTAAAACACCTCCCCACCTCGCTAAAAAAATAAAAATAAAATGCATATGGGAATGCGAGTTCCCGTTATGCAGAAATGTGAATTAGGCTTGACAGTTGAGTGTTTCTGTCCACTCCCTTCTATGTACTTGTACAAAGATGGCCATACACTATGCAATATGATTGTATATTGTGTATTTAGTGAGAAGGGTGATCACTGGTTGATTGCATTTCATTTAAAAAATGTGCAGCTGGGAGTGGGAGGGTAGATGATGCAGGGTGTGTGCTAATGAGATCAGCTGATCAACTCCTTTCTGTGTCATGACCTACAGTCTGTAAGGACGTAAGACAGAAGCAATAGATACATTTGGAATCATGGATGGAGGACAGTAATGTATGTGTCTGTAGATTTTATGGAAAGCTTTGATATTTTTGCAAAAAAAGTACATGAATGCTATATTGGTACATAGGGGAACTGGAATTTAGGGGGAAAAAAAGATGATCTTAGCCTTTAAGCATGATTTGACCAGTATCTTATACCTCTATACCTCCCAGAATAAAACTTAACCTAACTTTTGCTATGTGAAGGCAGTAGTTAGACATGAAAGGCTTCACAACATCAGTAGCCATTGTAATTGGTTCCTTCACACATCTCTGTGACTAGTGCTGTACAGTAACAGTCAGAACACAGGAACAGAGTCACACATGGGAGTATTTCAGAATATTGTATTACTCTATCTTTCAAAGCGCTTTGGAACATAGACATTTTTCTAACTCTTTAAAAAATCACTTGGGAAGACCGGGGTAAGGACACGTGTTGCATCTTATAAGTATCTCAGAGACATATTCGTTTCTAAAAAAAAAAAATTAATTTCCTGTGAGCAAGACTGATAAATCTGATTTCAGTATATGCACTACATAAATTTACTAATTAGTGAAAACATCATAAAAAATATAGCAGCATAAGACAGCAAATACTTGTTAAAGTTTGTGACTGTAACTAATTAGGTAGTTGGAGTGGCAAGAACATGTCTGAAATAAAGATGGGGCTAGGTTTAATTTAAAGGGAATCTATAATGGTTTTGGGTAAATTCTATATACAGTATATTGCAGATATATATTTAAATCTCTCTGACTGGATGAATTGCATGAGTGAAGTAGTGAAGCAATACATGAAGGACCAAATCAATGCTATGATCCAAGAAGGAAAATAACAACATTGGGGAAACTGCCAACTGCCACTCACAGATATGTTGACACTTTCCTCAATAAATATAATTTGAAATTACTAGCAATACAGTAATGCTGAAGCTCCTATATATAAAATTGTTATTCTACAAATAAACATTTCATATACAAAATTCCCAATGCACTATGGTTTATCCAAAGACAGAGTACGACAGCAGATATCTCCTTTCAAGATATGTCTGTGTAACCTCAAATGGAAGGCATTCAAAGGAAGAGGGAGAACGAGGGGGTGAATCACTGCTATGATTTGTTCACCTGTACATGTACATTTTAACTTGAGCTATTGAGCTATGTGAACAGCAGGCTTTTTACTACAAAGGAGCAAATTAATTACTGTAGCACACTTTAAAAAGAGCCTCATATTTTTAGCTTTGACCATAATTGTGAAATTATGTACAAATTCTGCATATTCCTTTTAATTTAAAGAAGTTGGAGTAAATTTACAAAGCATTGATTGTGACATTTACCAAACTGTCATTACAGGTGAATATTTGAGGCTCACGCAATTAACTCACCACCAGCAAATGTTTGGTGGAAGTCATGTTCACTGCTTTGTAAATTTTCCCCAAAGTATCAAGCACCTTTGAAAAAAAAATGTTTTTTACTTGTTAATATATAATAGGTAAAATTAAAGCTGACCCCTGAACAAGCAGCACAATACTAATTTAAAAAATGTAAAGCTGAACTATTATCTGACAATATATGCATATTTCTGTAGAGCCTGTTTTGTGATCCAAAGTGTATAACCAGATCATCAACCTCTACTGCTGGAGCAACAGCACAACTTTGAAAAAAATTAAAATAACAAAAATAAATAAATTGCTGATTGGACAATAAAAAAAGCAAATGGTTTAGCCTGGATTGAAACCTCCAACTACAGTGGAGGCTCATACTGTTACGATTTTGCAACATAAATCTCCTTAGTGCCCTGGAGGCCCCCAAGTCCCTTCTGCAGGATTTATATAGCGCCAACAGTTTGCGCAGTGATTTACAATGTAGAGGGAGGACAGTACAATTACAATACAGTTAAATACAGATGGGACAGGGAGGCCCTGCTTGTGGAGCTTACCATCTAAAGGGAGGGGGAGGTGGTATAAATGTATAATAAAATGTATTAGCTGCGGGGAGATCTTATGGAGGTGGCTTCTCTGAATAAGTGAGTTTTCAGGGATCGCCTAAAGGCAGACAGGGTGGGGGCTGACCGGACATACTGGTACAGGCATTTCAGAGGATGGGAGAGGCTCTGGAGAAGTCCTGGAGGTGAGCATGGGGGGAGGTAACACAGGAGCTAGAGAGCAGAAGATATTGGGAGGAGCGGAGAGGACAATTTGGACTATATGTGCAGATGAGGTTGGTGATGTAGCTGGGGGAGATGTTGTGGATGGCCTTGTATGTTGTGGTTGGTATTTTGAATTTTGTATGGTGGGGTAGTGGAAGCCAGTGAATGGATTGGCAGAGAGGAGCAGTAGTCATGGACTGGTAAGTAAGGTGTATTAGTCTAGCAGCAACCTTTATAAAAGACTGAAGGGCAGGCCAGTGAGGAGAGAGTTGCAGTAGTCGAGGCAGGAAATAACCAAGGAGTGAATAAGTTGTTTTGTGGTGTTATTAGTTAGGAAAGGGGGAATTCTGGAAATGTTGGGGAGGTTAAGGCAGCAAGATGTAGCCAGTGATTGGATGTGGGGGCTGAAGAAGAGGTCAGAGTCTAGGATTACACCCAGTACCTTGGCATATGTGGAGGGACCAATGGTTGTGACGTTGATCTTGATAGTAAAGTCGTGGGAAGGGGATCAGGAGGAAATCCTACAAGCTCAGTTTTAGAAAGATTGAGTTTGAGGAAATGGTGTGAAATCCATACTGATATGTCACTCAGTAGGTTTGTGATATGTGAGGAGATTGAGGGGGTAAGTTGAGGAGTAGAGAAATAGATCTGGGTGTTGTCAGCATAGTGGAGGTATTGGAAGCCATGGTAGGGTATCAACTGGCCCAGGGAAGGGGTATAGAGAGAGAATAGGAGGGACCCAAGGACAGAGCCTTTGGGTACCCTAACAGAAAGAGGAGCAGAGGAGATAGTGTTGTATGTGACACTGAAAGTGGGCTGAGATAGGTAGGAGGAGAACCATGAAAGAACAGAATCATGAAGGCCAAGGTAGTGGAGTTTTTTGAGGAGGAGCAGGTCAATGGTGTTGAAGGTAGCAGAAAGGTCCAAGAGAATGAGTATGGAGTACTGGCCATTGGTTTTAGCAGTTAGTAGGTTATTGGTGAGTTTTAGTAGGGCATTTTCAGTAGAATGTGAGTGGAAGCCGGACTGTAGGGGATTGCGGAGGTTATTGTCAGTGATGTAGCAACTCATATGGTTGTGGACAAGGCATTCAAGAAGCTTGGAGGCAAATGGGAGCAGGGAGATGGGTCTTAAGTTATTCAAACAGGTGGGGTTCAGTTAGAGTTGTTTAAGTATGGGGACTGCCCTCCAAAGAAGACGTGATGACGATTTGCATTAGGGCGTGACCATGCGGCTTTACTGTCAGTCAGTTTTAGTGTGTGTCTTCCCGGGTCTCATCACAGCCGATACCATCCAGGAGCCGGTGAGAGTGAAACACGCTGTGCCATACAGACGTTTTTATTCACATACTGTTTTATCTAGTGTTTCTTGTAAGCATATATTATGGTGCGTGTGAGGGTAATTCCCCCCAGTATTATGCTATGCTAGTTCCCTTCTTCTTTTGCATGATGCATTTTATGAACTACCCTATGAATGAACCAATTTAATCCAGGGACAGGAGTCCTCCTCATGTCCTTAGGAGATAACAGGCTCTAGTGCTTTTGATATAGGAGTTGGAAGCCTGATCCCCACCTAGGCTACCAAGCAGTTTGGGGGCAGTTTGGACTATTGCGGTACAATAAGGGCAATACAAATGAGTAATATAACAAAGATATAAAATTACATGCGATTTTATTGATGCCAAAACAAATCATCATTTACACATTAAAAACATGATAGCGATACAACTATTTGTCACCAGTGGGTAGTTACAGTGGAACAATTGATCACAGATGTCATTTTCCTCAACTAGTTTCGCGGACATAAGCCACTTCATCGGGAGGTTATCTGTGATTAAATCAAAGAGACGATATGATGATTGAAAAATAAGGGAATAAAACATTATCATACAGCATCATAATTAAAAACGGTTTCTAGGGATAAAATGGGGAAGGAGCGCCACAGCTTACCCATGCTCCAGTAGGCTTGAAGCTCAAAGTACTACCACCTTATACAAAGGCCCCCGTGGCAACTCGGGGGAACTGCATGGTGCGCTGGTTGGAGTCTAAGTAGATAAGATACAGGAATCGGTATAGTATCGGCTTATCAGAATAGAGCTAGTGAAGGAGTGGAGGAAGATTGTGAAAAACTAGTGAGTGAAATAAGTGAGAAAAGGGGGGGGGGGGAATGCACACTTGTGCCTCAGAGTGTGTGAGAACAAAAGAACCACAAATAATCAGTGAAAGTTGAATCGTGAAAAATAGTTAATATTGGGGACAAAAAGAGAGGCAAGTGGTGAACCAAGTGGGGGTTAGAGTGGAGATGACAACACATGAAAACAAGGGATCGGAGGAAAGAGGAAGGAAGGGATGGAAAGTTGGAAAAGAACAAGGGATAAAGGATAAGGAGGGGAAAGGGAGGACTAAGAGTGAATAAGGGGAAGGACAGTGAGATTGGGCAAGGGAAGGGGCAAAACATGGGGAAAGAAAAGAAAGGGGAATGGTGGGAGGGAAGGTGCGGGGACTGGGGAACGGGAAGGGAGGGTTGAGGACAGTGAGGGCAAAATTGGGACAATAGCAAATGAGTGAGAAAGTGTTAAATAAAGTGGCTAAGGAGAAGCTGGGTATACCTGGTAATATTGATAATGAGATTTATTGGATCCCGGGAGTGGCAACACCGCTACGGAGGATGTTGCCAGTGTGTGACCCCAGTAAGTAGCCCTAAGGGCACTGGCCCAGGGTGGGAGCAAAATATAGCCTATCCACCCCTGCCTGAGTCTCCTATGGAAAAGATAAAAAAGGGGGGAATATAGTTAAATTACCAATACCAGTGCCTGAAGGTACAGGGTGGTATCTGGAGATTGATAAAAATGTATAAGGATTTAGGAAAAGTACTTACTATGGGCTTGCTGGAGCACAGAATCCCGGGAGCTCAAATCCAGACCAGCACACAACAGGCAGGTGCCTGTTTTATGCAGCTCCCAACCCTGCGACACTCAATCAGCGCCAAAAGGAGCCGGTGCGTGACGCCATCGGGTCAGGGCTCGTGCATAACGTGCGCGTACAGGGTGATGACGCGCACGCATGCGCGCTGTCCCCGCGACGCCACGCATATGATGCCGCAGGGTCAGAGCTTCCACATAGTGCGCGCGCGCAATGATTGCGCGCACGCGCATGTGCACTGGTCTCTAAGCCAACGGGACAAAGTCCCTGACAGGGCCAGTGCCGGGGGAGGAGACCGTCCCTGGGACAGGATTGGCTCCACCACCGGAAAGCTCACCGGGCTGCCAGGGGGAACACAGGTGGAGCAGGTCGAGCAGGCGCCCATCGTGGAGAGGGGAAAGAGGGAAAACCGGGAGCTCATTAGTAATAGTGGAGGGGGAGAAATAATAACAGTAAAAATCATAAATGTTGTTTAATACAAGTACAATGTGGTATATCAAGGATATAAATGAATAATAGGTAATTGGGACGAGTGTCCCATGAAGCCAATGCAGCCACGAATTTAAAAGAGGTCCAGGGTACAAACAGGGCCAACGACTATAGGACCATGATGGGATACATCATGGTCAGGAAAGGCAGGTAGCCTATGAAAATAGTAAAATTTGTCAAGCCCGACCCATGGATATCTAGAAATTCGTAGCTGCATAAGGCTAATCATAACAACAGTTTTGCTGTTTATAAAAGAATCATTATGTTTAGAAGAGGTCACCCTCCAAGGACATAAAGTCGATGGGGGGGGGGGTTTGGAGATGCTAGGGGAGGGGGTTAAATGGAGACGTCTTGGTGGGGGTCAAGGGACAGCCCAGACCCCCCGGATCGTTCACCAGTACACCCTGCCTAGAATCGTGCCCGGTGTGTTATCCACCTAATGAATATAAAGAATGAGTTGGACCTCTTTAGGATAGGGAGCAAAAATAGACTTGTAGAAACTTGTACCATCATCCAGAGATCAAGTGATATAGGAGTTGGAAGCCTGATCCCCATCTAGGCTACCAAGCAGTTTGGGGGCAGTTTGGACTATTGCGGTACAATAAGGGCAATACAAATGAGTAATATAACAAAGATATAAAATTACATGCGATTTTATTGATGCCAAAACAAATCATCATTTACACATTAAAAACATGATAGCGATACAACTATTTGTCACCAGTGGGTAGTTACAGTGGAACAATTGATCACAGATGTCATTTTCCTCAACTAGTTTTGCGGACATAAGCCGCTTCATCGGGAGGTTATCTGTGTTTAAATCAAAGAGACGATATGATGATTGAAAAATAAGGGAATAAAACATTATCATACAGCATCATAATTAAAAACGGTTTCTAGGGATAAAATGGGGAAGGAGCGCCACAGCTTACCCATGCTCCAGTAGGCTTGAAGCTCAAAGTACTACCACCTGATACAAAGGCCCCCGTGGCAACTCGGGGGAACTGCATGGTGCGCTGGTTGGAGTCTAAGTAGATAAGATACAGGAATCGGTACAGTATCGGCTTATCAGAATAGAGCTAGTGAAGGAGTGCTCTAGTGCTTTTGACAGTTCACCGTTCCTGGAAGATCATTCAACAGTTTATGGTAATACAAGTCTTCTTTATTGTTCATCTGTGGTGAGTTTATTACCAATGGGGATTATCCATGCACGAAGTGTCTTCTGGTGATGGTATTCAGATGAGGAGTCTTTTTCTTTGCCACTGAGGGGATACGGAGCATTACATATATTATAAGAACTTTATATAGATTTGTTTCTCCGCATACCGATTGACTATTTAGGTGGCTTTTAATGCCATTATTTGCACTGAATATTTCCAGTTATTCTGCTAGCACTGTTAGTGCTGGGCTGATTATTTTTTATTTCTGTCTTTGCATATCTTATCAATTGTTTGTTTATATAATAGCTGCTATAGTGCATTAATCTGTTTCTATCCATTTGAGCGCTGGGATCAGTGACATCTATTGCTTCTGATACTTTTTTTGCTAATACACGATTTATATAGAACCAACAGTTTGTGCAGTGCTTTACAATGTGAGGGCAAACAGTACAGTCTCAATACAATTCAATACCGAAGGAATCAGAGGGCCCTGCTCGTTAAAGCTTACAATCTAAGAGGGAGAGTCAAGTGATACAAAAGGTAATAACTTAACTGTGGGGGATGAACTAATAGGGAAAATAAGAGTACAGTTGTTAGATGAGAGCAGGATAGGCTAGAAGAAGGGTTTTCAGAGATCAGCTAAAAGCAGAGAGTAGGAAACAAAATAATGTGTAAATTGTTGTCACTATTTACAAATCTGTAATAAATAAATAAATACATTTCCTCAGAAACGTTTGTCGTTGGTCTGTTTGGTCCTTTTTGCATTTGAAAGTTGATTAAATCATCTGGAAAGTGCTGTGTTTATGGCCAGAACTATTATTTATCTCTGTAGGTTCAAGTCTAACTAAGGTCTACCTGAAAACAATACACTCACAGTGTGGCTAAGAATTACATGGCAATGCAATGAAATTCAGATCTCCCTCTAGTGGCTAACCTACACTGGTACACATCTGTATGGGCAAAGTACAGGTTCATTTTAATTGTGTATTTTTTTGCGCCAGGGAGGGGCATGCAATGCTGGGAAGCAAAGATGTTTTTTTTTTTTTTTTTTAAACAACAGAGAGAACCTGTTGCAATGTAAAAAAACTGAAAAACAAAAAAACTGTGCTTTAGGCCAGCAGAGGACGTTAAGAGCAGATAAAGCAACAATAACATCATTTTATAAACAACTTTGCCCCATTTCCTACATGCCAACTAAATCCAGCACTAGAATGAGGAATGGGCACATATGCAGTGGATATACACATACATATGTGTATCTACTAAAAGCAGGCAAAACCACCATGAAAACTTTCTCCCAATTTCTGATATTGATATACCTTTCACTATGGCGTTGATTTACTAAAACCGTAGTGTACAAAATCTGGTGCAGCTCTGCATAGAAAGTAATCAGATTCTAACTTGTTCAGTTGAGCTTTGACAAAAAAATGGAAGCTGATTGGTTTCTCTGCAGAGCTGCACCAGATTTTGCACTCTCTACCCCTCAACCCCTGGGCATTCTCATAATACAGCAAATTCAGGAATCACTTCCCCATAAGTGTTTTCTGCTCCTATAATAATAGATCCATGCAAGAGAAAAAATGAAAGAAATATACAATCAAAACGTAAACCTCCAAACAGTAAATTATATAATTACCTCCATGCTATGACAGACATGTTCCTATTTCCAAACAATATACCAGGAGGTAAATACAATTTATTTATTATCCTGAAATGAAGAACAATCACAGATACGACTCCCAATGCAAGACCAAGCTGTTTGTAATAGACTCTTGAGGATGATATCAAGACTATTTATACAACTGATAGAAAAACGTTCATGAACGGTGCCAATGGGTCGCACTAGTGGGGCCAAACCTTTGCATTTGATTTGATGATAAACATGAGCTAGACAAAGTCTCTAGTGAAACAAAAAGCTCTTCACTCAAATATACAACCAATATATATATATATATATATATATATATATATATATATATATATATATATATATATATATATATATATATATATATATACACACATACAGTATATACAAGGGTAGGCATCACACTCTATGGGATACATTTTTACTAAAGGTAAAGGGTGTTCAGTTTGCTAGGGATTTTGAAGTTTGCAAGGGAATTCTTCCCAAAAGTTTAGTTAAGCCAGGTACACATGGGCGGAATGTCAGGAGACAATGGGCGGTTCTTACATTCTTTAAATGCTTATCATTATTTGAGCTACATAGTTCACTGACATTTTTTCTCCCTTGATACAGTCAAAATTTTCTCCTTTGATAAGTCAAAATTAGCAGATCTTGTAAAGTTGACAGCCAGAATAGTTTCTTGTTTGTGCCTGTCCTGCTTTAAAGGATAAATGCACTATTAGGGTATGTTTGTGTAGCCAGGTGCTGGGCTACAGCAATATGGAGAAGGAGACATTTGCCTTTTAGTCTTCTCTCCCTCTACTAAGATACTGATGTCATGCTGCACCACTCTCCTCCGACCAGCAGTGGGAAAGCTAAAGCCAAGCAAGCCCATAGACTTCTATGTAGCGCGTTGAGACTCCTGGGAGCTGTGAGGGAGACAGGTGCTGTATCCGGAAAAAAGCCAGATAGATGCTGGAGCGGCTCTGGGATCGGAATGCGGCGTGGAGCACAGCATCGCGCGAGCAGTTCAAAAGGTGCAGAAGTCACGGATCTCAAGATGCTTTGCAACGTGTTTCGGAGCATGCACTGTGCTATGTTGGAGCATGCGCACTCCT
Organism: Lithobates sylvaticus; assembly: GCA_028564925.1. NCBI lineage: Eukaryota > Metazoa > Chordata > Amphibia > Anura > Ranidae > Lithobates > Lithobates sylvaticus. Next base: position 462,139,395 of record CM053028.1, read on the forward strand.
TTTTCAAGTGATATGCAAAGTCTCAAATAGAACAAGTGTAATTATATATGTATTTTTAAGAATAATTCCTTTTCTCTTTAGCAGTATATAGCAGTCTTGTGACTCTATATACTGCTAAAGAGAAAATGAATTATTCCACCGCTGGAACATAATGGGGCTCAGGTAAGTATTGGGGGGGCTACTGCAAACATGTATACTTAACTGCCCTATGCAGTGGTTTTACACAGAGCAGCCCCGATCCTCCTCTTCTCGGGTCCCCCGCCACCACTCCTGGACCCTTCCTCCTGCCCCCAGAGCAAGCAGCTTGCTATAGGGGCACCCAAGCAGGCTCGCTCCTGTGACACTCTACATGTCCATTCACATACAGATCAGTAGCTTGGCCCCACCCCCTATTTCCTCATTGGCTCATTGGCTGTGATTGGCTCCTGTTGCTGTCTCAGCCAATGAGGAGGGAGATTCCCTGGAGAGCCAAGGTTTGATCGCAATGGGGCTCAGGTAAGTATTAGGGGAGGCTGGGGGAGCTACTGCACAGAAAAGGTAAGAATGCATGAAGTAAATGCAGCAAAGCAATGCATCCCAATACATTGGAGATCTGCCAATACTCCTTCACTCAAAGAATGGTTTAGTAGAATTAAAAATATTGCTGAAATTAACGAGGTGATTCATATTGCACGGGATACCCCCAATAAATTTGGAACCAAATGGATGTGCTGGACACACTTCCAGACTACAGCAGAATTCTCCAGATTAAACACTTAACCTACTTAAATATTGGAATTCCCATACTCTATATCAGGCTATCCTAAGTAGAGGTATACATTGCTTATAATTAGAAAATGAAACATGTATTCCCACTCCCTTAAGGGCCGCCCCCTCCATGAAAAAAATAATTTCCGAAAGGAACAACAGGCAAAGGAAATATCCTTGAGGAGGGAAGAAAGAGACTGCCAACCCCAACCTTCCCCATTCCCCCCCTTTCCTTTTTTTTCTTCTTCTCCCCCCTCTTCTTTCTCTCCAATCTTCACCCTATCCCCTCCCCCCTACCCCCCCTTACCCGTCCTTTAACCCTAGAACCCACCAAGCTATCTAAGAAAAAAACACCTTGCATATTCCATATAAGACCCTCTTCCCATACTCCACATATACTCTGACCTTCACAGGAACATGCCTTCCTAGTTTAAGCCACTTTATATCTCATTAGTTATGTTAAGTTAAGTTATCCATTTGCAACTAAGTAAGATGCAATTTCTGGACCTCCCAGTATACTTACCTCAAATGTTGTCCTGTAGGCGCAAGCCATTTAATCTAGGGCAAGACTTGAGACTAGATTTATTGAGATAAGGTTTATGCATTCTCAATTGGATTGTAACTTTACATTTGTAATATTCTACCTACTATTGTTGTACAATCTCAGTTCGAAATACATGTACATTACTTCTTGTTATGTAATTTCATAAATAAAAACGTTTGTAAAAAAAATCAAGATAACAAAAAAAATGCATGAAGGTAAAAAACCTTGAGCTTTAACCACTTCAATACAGGGCTTTTAAACACCCTTCCTTACCAGAGCACTTTTTGCGATTCGGCACTGCGTCGCTTTAACTAACAATTGCGCGGTCGTGCGACGTTACACCCAAACAAAATTTACGTCCTTTTTTTCCCACAAATAGAGCTTTCTTTTGGTGGTATTTGATCGCCCCTGCGGTTTTTATTTTTTGCGCTATAAACAAAAGAAGAGCGACGATTTTGAAAAAAAACACAATATTTTTTACTTTTTGCTATAATAAATATCCCATTTTTTTTTAAAAAAAAACTATTTTTTTCCTCAGTTTAGGCCAATACGTATTCTTCTACATATTTTTGGTAAAAAAATCCCAATAAGCGTATATTGATCGGTTTGCGCAAAAGTTATAGCGTCTACAAAATAGGGGATAGATTTATTGAATTTTTTTTTTTTTTTTTTTACTAGTAATGGCGAGGATCTGCGATTTTTTTTTCGTGACTGCGACATTGCGGCGGACACTTCGGACACTTTTGACACATTTTTGGAACCATTCACATTTACACAGCGATCGTTGCTATAAAATTGCAATGATTACTGTGTAAATGTGACTGTCAGGGAAGGGGTTAACACTAGAGGGCGCTGGAGGGGTTAATGTGTGTCCCTAATAGGAGTGATTCTAACTGTAGGGGGAGGGGACTTAAGGGGAGGAGACCGATCATGTGATCCTCCGTACTGGGATCACATGATCGGTCTCCTCCCCGCTGACAGGACGTGGAGCTGTGTGTTTACACACACAGCTCCACGGTTCCGCCCGGTCCCGTTGTTTTAACGGGCAATCGCGGGTGCCCGGCGTACATCGCGGCCGCCGGGCACTCGCACCGGGTCCCGAGCGATGCCGCGGGCGCACGCGCGCCCCCCAGGCGGCCGGGAATCCGAGGACGTCATATGACGCCCACCCAGGATGGTAGATCCACCTTGTGGGCGTCATATGACTATGGCCGGGTATTGAAGCGGTTAAGAACCATTTTAATGAAATAAGTTATAACATAATGCTTTTTTAAAAAAGTTTTTACGTACAATCAAACAACCAAACAAACCAATGACATGCTAACAGATTGATAATAAGTCTAAAGCTTTTTTAACCACTTCCCGACCGCCCCCTGTATATATACGTCAGCAGAATGGCACGTACAGGCAGAAGCACGTACCTGTACGTGCCATTCTTCAGGCGGTTGGGGGGTCCGATCGGACCCCCCTCCGCCGGCGGGGACGGTCGGGATGGCTTCAGAAGCGATGCGGGACGAGGTAACGGCCAGTCGTTTCTGGCCACCCCCTCCCGATCGCTCTGGCCAATGGGATTCGTCCGCTTCCTTCCCCTTCCTGTGTAATTGTAAACACAGGCAAGGGGAAGTGATGTCACGCTCCTCGTGTCGGTCTTTCTGACCGGGACGCGGAGCTGTGAAGACATCAGGTTAGTGCACCAACACTACACTGACACCAGGCACACATAGGCACATATTTCACCCCCCTGTCACCCCCTGATCACCCCCCAGATCACCCCCTGCCCCCCTGTCACAGTGTCACTGATTGCAGTGATCATTTATTTACTGATCACTGCATTTAGTGTCAGTGTGACTGCAATAACTGTCAGGGCAGTTAGTTTTAGGCCCCTTTAGGTCCAAGGTAGCCCCCTACCCCCCCCCAATAAAGGTTTAACCCCTTGATTGCCCCCTAGGTAACCCTTTCACCCCCTTTTGCCAGTGTCACTAAGCGATCGTTTTTTTGATCGCTCTATTAGTGTCACTGGTGCCGCTAGGTAGCCAGTTTTTTTTTTAGGTAACCGCCAGGTTTATATAGGATTATAAATAGGTTTATAGGTCAGGTACCCCCATATTACAACCTAAATAAAGGTTTTAACCCCTTGATTGCCCCTAGAGTTAACTCTTTCACCAGTGATCACAGTATAAGTGTCACTGGTGACGCTGGTTAGCCAGTTAGTTATTTAGTTATTTAGGTTCCCCGTCAGGTTTTTATATATCGTCAGGTACCCCCATATATTACCTAATAAAGGTTTTAACCCCCTGATTGCCCCTAGTTAACCCTTTCACCAGTGATCACCGTATAACTGTTACGGGTGACGCTGGTTAGTTAGCTTATTTTTTTATACTGTCAGGGCACCCGCCATTTATTACCCAACTATCGGTTTAACCCCCTGATCGCCCGGCGGGTGATATCAATTAGGTGTTAGGGTCAAATAAGGTCTGCGTCGCCCCAGGTTAGTGCCAGTACCGCAAACACCCACGCGCAAAGCATACACCTCCCTTAGTGGTATAGTATCTGAACAGATCAATATCTGATCTGATCAGATCTATACTAGCGTCCCAGCAGTTTAGGGTTCCAAAAAACGCATTGTTAGCGGGATCAGCCCAGATACCTGCTAGCACCTGCGTTTTCCCCCTCCGCCCAGCCCAGCCCAGCCCACCCAAGTGCAGTATCGATCGATCACTGTCACTTCCAAAACACTAAGCACACATAACTGCAGCGTTCGCAGAGTCAGGCCTGATCCCTGCGATCGCTAACAGTTTTTTTGGTAGCGTTTTGATTCATTCGCCAGCAGCCTAGGAGCTTTTTTTCCTGTGAATCTCACTAGTGTACTACTAAATTTAGAGCCCAAAATGGCAAATCGCAAGTACACTAGTGAACAGGCCTACTTGTTTCTGAGTATGTCAGATAGTGAAGAGGAGGTCACTCATCTGTCAGAATCAGGCTCAGAATACGATCCAGTAGACGACAGTGGCTCCATGACAGATAGCTCTGACGACGAAGGTGAGGTCCCTGCTAAGGTCAGGCGTACCCGATCCCGATCTTCTGATGTTGTTGAGGTGCAGGAACCGCAGGTCTCTCGTATGGAGCAGAGAAGTACTAGCGCCGCTATTCCTTCTGGTGAACTGGCAAGCACCAGCGGCCTAGTACACCCTGGACGTAGTCAAACCAGCACTGCAGTAACACTTGGTGACGTGGCGAGTCCCATAAGTGCAGTTCAAGCTGGCGAGGTGGCAAGCACAAGTAGTGTCCCGCTGCCACCAAGAAGAAGACAAAGGCAGGCCCGTCGATCACATAGTGTCCTTCCTGCAGAATTCGCCAATCCTGATTGGGTGCCCACCACTTCTGCAGAACCCGTACTTCCCCCATTCACTGGCCAACCCGGTATTCAGGTGGAAACAGCTGATTTTAAGCCATCCGATTTTTATTCGCTGTTTTTCACGGAAGATCTCTATAGATCTATTGTGGACCAAAGTAATATATACGCTGGTCAACACATCGCCGCTAATCCCCAAGTGCCTTCCCTTGCCAGAGATTGGAAACCAATTACGGTTTCCGAATTTAAGACCTTTCTGGGCCTTTCCCTCAACATGGGCTTACACAAATTCCCGACGCTGAGGTCTTATTGGTCCACCTCACCGCACCACCATATGCCCGTGTTCTCTGCCTCCATGTCCAGGGCACGATACGAGATGATTTTGCGCTTCATGCACTTCAGTGACAATGAACTTTGTCGTCCTCGTGGAGACCCTGAATTTGATCGGCTCTACAAAATTCGGCCCCTCATAAACCACTTCAACCAATGTTTTGCAGCCTTGTTTACGCCCAATCAAGTTGTCTGCGTTGACGAGTCCCTGATTAAGTTTTCTGGCCGCTTGTCTTTCAAACAGTTCCTTCCCAGCAAGCGTGCCAGATACGGGGTCAAGCTCTACAAGCTCTGTGACAGGGCAACAGGCTATACGTGGAGCTTTACGGTTTATGAGGGAAAAGATAGTCACGTAGAGCCGGAGAACTGTCCAGATTACATAGGGAGCGCTGGCAAGATAGTGTGGAACTTGGTGTCACCCTTATTCGGAAAGGGGTACCACTTGTACGTGGACAATTATTACACGAGCGTGCCACTGTTTAGTCACTTGTTTGATCATCAGATTGGAGCATGTGGCACCGTGCGACCTAATCGCCGGGGCTTTCCCCAGCGGCTTGTAGATTCCCGTCTTAGGCTGGGGGAGAGAGCCTGCTTGAAGTGTAATAACTTGCTCGCTGTGAAGTGGAGGGATAATAGGAATGTTTTCGTTCTTACCTCCCTTCATGCAGACACGACAGTCCAAATTCGTACGGCGGCTGGTGTTGTGACGAAACCCCTCTGTATCCACGAATACAACCTTAATATGGGGGGGGTGGACCTCAACGACCAGTTGTTGGCGCCGTACCTAGTTGTCCGTAAGGCTAGACGCTGGTACAAAAAAGTGTCTATTTATTTATTCCAATTGGCTTTGCTGAATGCTCATGTGCTATACGGAGCTTCAGGCGGGACGTTACCCTTCCTTGAATTCCAGGGAGCGGTTGTCATGGAACTCCTGTATCCAGGCGATTCCACACCTCACCATCCCCTACCAAATGCAGTAAGCCGGCTGCATGAGAGGCATTATCCTCATGTCCTCCAGAGTACCCCTACCCAACGAGCCCCCCAAAGAAGATGTCGTGTCTGTACCAAGCGCGGATTTAGGCGTGACACCCGTTATTATTGTCCACGCTGTCCTGACAATCCTGGTCTCTGCGTTGGTGAATGCTTTGAACGCTACCACGAACTAGTGAGGTTTTAGCGTAGGGTACAGCATTTCACAGGCTAGGATACACTTTCACAGGGTCTCAAGAATGCCATCGCATTTTGAGACCCGACCGTTGCAGTTAAAATTATAGTTACAGGGTCTCAAGAATGCCATCGCATTTTGAGACCCGACCGTTACAGTTAAAATTATAGTTATAGTTTAAAAAAAAAGTGTAAAAAATAAAAATAAAAAAAAAAAGTACAAAAAAAAAAAAACCCCAAAAAAAATATAAAATAAAAAACCAAAAATAGTTGTCGTTTTATTGTTCTCTCTCTATTGTTGCTCTTTTTTACTCTATTCTATTCTGCAATGTTTTATTATGTTTTATCATGCTTGCTTTTCAGGTATGTTTTATTGTTAACCATTTTTTTGTTTTCAGGTGCGCCATTCAGTTGCAGCGTGGATTTATTTATCTTGACAGCAACAGCGTTTGCTCCCACGATACATAAAGCCGCGACTCCAACACTGTAGGAGGTGATTTCACCACCACAGTTAAAAAAAAAGAGCATATATGCCGAAGCATGGGGGCAGCAGAGGGCGGAGGAGCGATTTTGCTCCTAATGCCACGTACATACGGTCGAAAAAAGTCCGACCATGTGTACGTGGCATAACTTTTTTGCGGGAGGATGCCCCCATGCTTCGGCATATATATATTTTAGGCACCGGTTGCGTTAACAAAATGTTTTATTTTTTACTATGTTTTTTTTTTGGTATTTGCTTTGCAGGTATGGTATGGTAAGGTCTTACTGTTATACTCTAATGTTACTTTGTTTTAATGTTAACCATTATTTGCTTAGCAGGTACGCCATTCAGTTGCAGCGTGGATTTATTTATCTTGACAGCAACAGCGTTTGCTCCCACGATACATAAAGCCGCGACTCCAACGCTGTAGGAGGTGATTTCACCACCACAGTTAAAAAAAAGAGCATATATGCCGAAGCATGGGGGCAGCAGAGGGCGGAGGAGCGATTTTGCTCCTAATGCCACGTACATACGGTCGAAAAAAGTTCGACCATGTATACGTGGCATAACTTTTTTTGCGGGAGGATGCCCCCATGCTTCGGCATATATAAATGGTGCATGTATGCCCATCATTAGAAGTGGGTGGATGAAGGGAGGTATTCTAATGGTGGGCATACCCACCGCGCCATTGGGAAATTGGGAAAGCATTTTATCACACCGATCTTGGTGTGGTCAGATGCTTTGAGGGCACAGGAAAGATCTAGGGTCTAATAGACCCCAATTTTTTCAAAAAAAGAGTACCTGTCACTGCCTATTGCTATCATAGGGGATATTTACATTCCCTGCGATAACAATAAAAATGACAACTAAGAAAAAAAAAATGGAAGGAACAGTTTAAAAATAAAATAAAAAAGCTAAATAAAAAGAAAAAACTAAAAAAAAAAAAAAAAAAAGCACCCTGCCCCCCCTTCTTTTGCGCAAAGGCGAACACAAGCGTTGGTCTGGCGTCATATGTAAACAGCAATTGCACCATGCATGTGAGGTATCACCGCGAAGGTCAGATCGAGGGCAGTAATTTTAGCAGTAGACCTCCTCCGTGAATCTAATGTGGTAACCTGTAAAGGCTTTTAAAGGCTTTTAAAAATGTATGTAGTTTGTCGCCACTGCGTGTTTGTGCGCAATTTTAAAGCATGTCGTGTTTGGTATCCATGTACTCGGCCTAAGATCATATTTTTTATTTCATCAAAAATTTGAGCAATATAGTGTGTTTTAGTGCATTAAAATAAAAAAAAGTGTATTTTTTCCACAAAAAATGCGTTTGAAAAATCGCTGCGCAAATACTGTGTGGAAAAAAAAAAATGCAACACCCACCATTTTAATCTGTAGGGCCTTTGCTTTAACAATATATATAGTGTTTGGGGGTTCAACGTAATTTTCTTGCAAAAAAAAAATATGTTTTCATGTAAACAAAAAGTGTCAGAAAGGGCTTTATCTTCAAGTGGTTAGAAGAGTGGGTGACGTGTGACATAGGCTTCTAAATGTTGTGCATAAAATGCCAGGACAGTTCAAACCCCCCCAAAATGACCCCATTTTGGAAAGTAGACACCCCAAGCTATTTGCTGAGAGCAATGTTGAGCCCATTAAATATTTTTTTTTTTGGTCCCAAGAGATTGAATAATGAAAAAAAAAAAAATAATATTTTTTTTTACAAAAACTTGTCACTAAATGATATATTGCTCAAACATGCCATGGGCATATGTGGAGATACACCCCAAAATACATTCTGTTGCTTCTCCTGAGTACGGGGATACCACATGTGTGGGACTTTTTGGGAGCCTAGCCGCGTACGGGACCCCAAAATCCAAGCACCGCTTTCAGGCTTTCTAAGGGTGTAATTTTTTTATTTCACTCCTCACTGCCAATCACAGTTTCGGAGGCCATGGAATGCCCAGATGGCACAAACCACCCCCAAATGACCCCATTTTGGAAAGTAGACACCCCAAGCTATTTGCTGAGAGGTATGGTGAGTATTTTGCAGATCTCGCTTTTTGTCACAATGTTTTGAAAATTGAAAAAAAAAGAAAAAAAAAATTTTTTTTTTTTTCTTTACTTTCTTCATTTTCAAAAACACATGAGAGCTGTAAAATACTCACCATGCCTCTCAACAAATAGCTTGGGGTGTCTACTTTCCAAAATGGGGTCATTTGGGGGGGTTTTGTGCTATTTTGGCATTTTATGGCCTTCGAAACTGTGATAGGTAGTGAGGAGTGAAATCAAAAATTTGCACCCTTAGAAATCCTGAAGGCGGTGCTTGGGTTTCGGGGCCCCGTACGCGGCTAGGCTCCCAAAAAGTCCCACACATGTGGTATCCCCATACTCAGGAGAAGCAGCAAAATGTATTTTGGGGTGCAATTCCACATATAACCATGGCATGTGTGAGCAATATATCATTTAGTGACAACTTTTTGAATAAATTTTTTTTATTTTTTTTTTTTGTCTTTATTCAATCACTTGGGACTAAAAAAAAAAATATTCAACGGGCTCAACATGCCTCTCAGCAAATAGCTTGGGGTGTCTACTTTCCAAAATGGGGTCATTTGGGGGGGGGTTTTGTGCCATCTTGGCATTTTATGGCCTTCAAAACTGTGATAGGTAGTGATAGGTAGTGAGGAGTGAAATCAAAAATTTATGCCCTTAGAAATCCTGAAGGCGGTGCTTGGTTTTCGGGGTCCCGTATGCGGATAGGCTCCCAAAAAGTCCCACACATGTGGTATCCCCGTACTCAGGAGAAGCAGCAGAATGTATTTTGGGGTGTAATTCCACATATGCCCATGGCATGTGTGGGCAATATATCATTTAGTGACAACTTTGGGCAAAAAAAAAAAAAGTTTGTAATATTCCCGCAACTTGTGGCAAAATATAAAATATTCCATGTACTCAACATGCCTCTCAGCAAATAGCTTGGGGTGTCTACTTTCCAAAATGGGGTCATTTGGGGGGTTTTGTGCAATTTTGGCATTTTATGGCCTTCGAAACTGTGATAGGTAGTGAGGAGTGAAATCAAAAATTTACACCCTTAGAAATGCTGAAGGTGGTGCTTGGGTTTCGGGGCCCCGTACGCGGCTAGGCTCCCAAAAAGTCCCACACATGTGGTATCCCCGTACTCAGGAGAAGTGGCAAAATGTATTTTGGGGTGCAATTCCACATATAACCATGGCATGTGTGAGCAATATATCATTTAGTGACAACTTTTTGAATACATTTTTTTTTTTTTTTTTTTTTTGTCTTTATTCAATCACTTGGGACTAAAAAAAAAAATATTAAATGGGCTCAACATGCCTCTCAGCAAATAGCTTGGGGTGTCTACTTTCCAAAATGGGGTCATTTGGGGGGGTTTTGTGCCATCTTGGCATTTTATGGCCTTCAAAACTGTGATAGGTAGTGATAGGTAGTGAGGAGTGAAATCAAAAATTTATGCCCTTAGAAATCCTGAAGGCGGTGCTTGGTTTTCGGGGTCCCGTATGCGGATAGGCTCCCAAAAAGTCCCACACATGTGGTATCCTCGTACTCAGGAGAAGCAGCAGAATGTATTTTGGGGTGTAATTCCACATATGCCCATGGCATGTGTGGGCAATATATCATTTAGTGACAACTTTGGGCAAAAAAAAAAAAAGTTTGTAATATTCCCGCAACTTGTGGCAAAATATAAAATATTCCATGTACTCAACATGCCTCTCAGCAAATAGCTTGGGGTGTCTACTTTCCAAAATGGGGTCATTTGGGGGGGTTTTGTGCTATTTTGGCATTTTATGGCCTTCAAAACTGTGATAGGTAGTGAGGAGTGAAATCAAAAATTTGCACCCTTAGAAACCCTGAAGGCGTTGATTGGGTTTCGGGGCCCGTGCGCGGCTAGGCTCCCAAAAAGTCCCACACATGTGGTATCCCCATACTCGGGAGAAGCAGCAAAATGTATTTTGGGGTGCATCTCCACATATAACGATGGCATGTGTGAGGAATATATCATTTAGTGACAACTTTATGAAAAAAAATTTTTTTTTTTTTTTTTTTTTTGTCTTTATTCAATCCCTTGGGACTAAAAAAAAAAATATTCAATGGGCTCAACATGCCTCTCAGCAAATAGCTTGGGGTGTCTACTTTCCAAAATGGGGTCATTTGGGGGGGTTTTGTACTTCCCTGCCATTTTAGCACCTCAAGAAATGAGATAGGTAGTCATAAATTAAAAGCCGTGTAAATTCCAGAAAATGTACTCTAGTTTGTAGACGCTATAACTTTTGCGCAAACCAATAAATATACGCTTATTGGCATTTTTTTTACTAAAGACATGTGGCTGAATACATTTTGGCCCAAATGTTTGACTAAAATTGAGTTTATTAGATTTTTTTTATAACAAAAAGTAGAAAATCTCTTTTTTTTTCAAAATTTTCGCTCCTTTTCCGTTTATATCGCAAAAAATAAAAATCACAGAGGCAATCAAATACCATCAAAAGAAAGCTCTATTTGTGGGAAGAAAAGGACGCAAATTTCGTTTGGTTACAAAATTGCATGACCGCGCAATTACCAGTTAAAGTAGTGCAGTGCGAAATTGAAAAAAGACCTCTGGTCCTTAAGCTGACAATTGGTCCGGGGCTAAAGTGGTTAATGTAACATTAAAAACGTAAAATACAAAATGATCTAAAAACAAAAAAGTTTCAAAATTAATGGTTAGAAAAATAGAATTTTAGCATTCATTCATATTTGGGGATATATTTATAAAGCAATAATTCTGACATTCACCAAGCATTTAGTGTGGGTGAATTTAATGAGAGTGCTCCAGGTTCATGCATTTAAAGTGTTTGTAACCTTAACCTCCCTGGCGGTATGATTCTGTCTGGAATTTTGTGCTGAAAGCGGTACAATTATTTTGCATGGAAATTTGATGCTATGTATTATAGGACTGCAATTCTTAGTAATTCCTTACTTAAACCTGACCAAACAAGACTCTAGTAGACATCCCAGATGTGATAAAGTTTAAAACACAAAATCATGATTTTTAATTTTTAAATAATATAATTTTATTCATTAATATAATACAAACTAAAGAAATTTGTCAGACAAAGAAAATTTAATAAACATCCTGAGTGTGATAAATTTTAAAACAGGGTACAGCACACAGTCCGACGTCACAATCCGGACAATAGAACTGGCTTTCTTTTCTGATTTTTTTTCCCTTGCCATCTTTTTTGGAACAGCAAACCACGCACATCCTGGTAGGTGCTGCCTTTCTTGCGGTTGGTGGTATATAGTCCATAAAGTGACGACCTGTTAGGCATTCTGGGTTGGCAACACCAACAGCACGTCGTCCAGGTCTGTTTGCATCTACTGATGGCATCTGGTTACATAGTTACATAGTTAGTTAGGTTGAAAAAAGACACAAGTCCATCCAGTTCAACCACAAATTGAACAAAAAAAATATATATATCATACAATCCCATATACCCCATTCTATACCCACAGTTGATCCAGAGGAAGGCAAAAAAAACCCCCAGCAGAGCATTCTCCAATTTGCTAAAGCAGGGGAAAAAAATTCCTTCCTGATCCCCCGAGAGGCAATCGGATTTTCCCTGGATCAACTTTACCTATAAATGTCAGTACCCAGTTATATTATGTACATTTAGGAAAGTATCCAGGCCTTTCTTAAAGCAATCTACTGAGCTGGCTAGAACCACCTCTGCAGGTGTTTGAGGAAAATTTGCTCAGCCACCTTCCAGATAAAATCCGAATGAACAAGAGGCCTGTCACTCCCTGCTCGGTACAAGATGTAGGCGTTCCAAAGGCATTGTTCCAGAAGATGCCTGAAAATCTTTTTGTAGTATTTCTTCTGCTGTTTCCGCATAGTGGGATAAAAGGTCATTGCCTGATCAGCTCGGTCGACACCTCCCATGGTGCAATTATAGTCGATCACGACTTGCGGCTTCAGCACATCTTTACCACCTTTTGTGTGGACCATGGCAGTGGAGGTACTGTGCACAGTGCTCATGAGACACACGTCCTTCTTGTCTCGCCAACGTATTGCCATCATCTTGCCCTTCTGCCAGGCAACACTTTCACCGGTTTTTAGTTTTTTTTTGGCAAACATAGATGGCATGTCACGTCGGTTAGGCCTAACCGTACCATAAGCATCAGTTTTGTTTTGGATCAAAATCTCAAACAATTCCGGCGACGTATAAAAATTGTCCATGGTGACACAATATCCCTGGTTCAGTAATGGCTCCAGTAGTGTTAGGACAGATGAAGTGGCCATCCCATAGCCGCTGTACCTTGTGTTGAATTGCGTGCCTTTACCGGTGTAAATGACCGAGTTCCATATGTACCCAGTGGATGACTCGCAGAGCATGTATGTTTTGATGCCAAACCGCGCTCTTTTGGATGCAATATACTGGATCCAGCTTAGGTGTCCCTTATAGGCCATCAAACTCTCATCCACGCTGACGTCCCTTTCTGGCACGTAGGTCCGCTGGAAATTGTTCCCAATCATTTGGCATACCTCCCAGATTTTTTTTAGCTTGGGCGCAGGATGCGTGGCCTCATCAAACTCTTCATTGTTAGTGAAGTGAAAATATTTCATGATGAGGGAAAAACGGTATTCCGACATCACAGTACCAAAAAACGGAGTGGCCAGTAGCTTGTTGGTGGTCCAGTACCATTTCTGGCGCGGTTTCCCCACCACCCCCTGAAGAATAATGAGTCCGAGAAACAGCCAGATGTCCTCTTTAGTTACCGGTTCCCACCTTCTGCTTCGGGAAAGCCTGGCATGCAGCGTAGCGGATTGCTGCTCTTGGTAGCGATTTGTCTCTGTCACAATTTTTTGAATTACCTCCTCTGTGAGAAATAATTGCAGGTATGCCAGAGGGTTGCCACGCTCAACTTCGACCTTCATCCCAGGTGATCCAGTGAAGGGAAATCTTGGGGGCGCTACCTGGTCCGTATCGCACTCAATAGGGCACCAAGTGCGCACATCGCTGATGTCAGGTGCAGGATCATCACCGCTGTCACCGCTGTCACTTGTCAGATCCGTGTCAGACGACAAATCTCCCCACGACTCGCTATCGCTCAGTTCTGGGAGCAACTCAGTGTCGCTGCCGCTGTCGCTGTCATTCAACTCCTCCAAAGGCGATTTTGTAGCGAGAGGGCGCTTTTTGGATTCCATTTTTTCAAAGTTTTATTGGAGGCAAGGAGCACTGGGGCAAGGGGCACTGTATCAGTAGATCTGAGATGATACAGTATAATCCTCAAAGATTACACTGTATCACCTCTATTTATATGTGTGTGTGTTGTGCTGAACATTTGAAATTTTGAATCTCCCACCCAGTTCTGCTCCCGTGCGCCGCTGCTGCTCGCAGGGAACGGAACTAGGAAGTGAGACGCCGTGATCGCGCTGCCGAACACAGCCGAGGACAGCCGAGGACAGCGGAGAGCATCGCTGGAACCCAGGACAAGGTAAGGGCTCCGCTGTATGCTCTGCACCGCTACCCCGAGCGTGACTCAGGGTTACCGCTCCTGACAGAAAAAGTCAGACCCGAGTCACGCTCGGGATTACCGCCAAGGAGGTTAAAACATATTGTCACTGGCAGTCATAATGCACTCTGTAAGTATTTTTTTTTTTAATTAAGCCTCTAAACATCTTTTTTCAGAGATCTTCAGGAGGTCATGTGACTATCGTGCTGGCTGCTCAGCCCCTCCTGTTGTAGCCCTGGATTGGAGGTGTAGAGTGGCCAGGAATCACGTGACCGGCCTGAAGCTATCTGAAAGAAGGTATTTAGCGGCATCGTTTTAATAAAATACTTACACAGGGCATTATGGCTGCATAATATAGATGATATTTTTTAAAGTTACATTTTTTTACTGATAGCAGCAGGATGGACACAGACACAGACTCTGTGCTCACAGAGAGAGAGAGGGGGAGAGAGCAGAGCTGCAGATGATGGAGCCAAGTAAACTGACCACCGTAATCAGGGCTCATGATTACCATGGTCAACATACAGAGGGAGACACAGAAACTGTCAGGATAAGCCAGGCTTTTTACAGCTTAGAAAGGGGCAGATTAGATAGCACAAGCACTGCACTGTTTAACCACTTCAGCTTCGGAAGGTTTACCATCCTTCCTGACCAGGCCATTTTTTGCTATATAGCACAGCGTTGCTCTAACTGACTATCGTGTGGTCGTGCGACACTGTACCCAAATAAAATTGATGTCTTTTTTTCCACAAATAGAGATTTCTTTTTGTGGTAGTTGCCACCTCTGCGGTTTTTATTTTTTGTGCTATCAACTAAAAAAGTCCGACAATTTTGAAAACATTTTTTTTTACTTTCTGCTATAAAACACATCCAATAAAAAATTGTAAAGAAACAAATGTATTCATCAGTTTATGCCAATATGTATTCTGCTACATGTTTTTGGCCAAAAAATCCCAATAGGCGTATATTGATTGGTTTGCGCAAAAGTTATAGCATCTAAAAACTATGGGATAGATTTATGGACTTTTTATTTTTTTAATAGTAATGGCGGTGATCTTCGATTTTTAATGGGACTGCGACATTGCGGTGGACAAATCTGACACTAAGTGACACTTTACAGTGATCAGTGCTAAAAAAAAATGCACTGTTACTGTACTAATGACACTGACAGGGAAGGGGTTAACATCAGGGGCAATGAAAGGGTTAAATGTGTTCCCTGGGAGTGCTTGCTAACTTTGTGGGGGATGCTTTGACTGGGGGAAGACAGAGATCTGTGTGCACGTTTAGCAGGAACACAAGATATCCATCTTTTCCTCTGACAGAACAGCGATCTGCCTTGTTCACAAAGGCAGACCTCTGGTTCTGTCTGCCTCGGGAAGGATCGACAGGTCATGGTGGGCATTGGGTCCCCTGGAGCAGCTGATTGGCTCCCGCTGTGTCCAACCACAGCGGGAGCGAGTCACCGGAGTGCACACGCGCCCCAGACTCGAAAAAAGATATCAGGGAACAGGATCTATTTTTTTGGGGGGGTTACAAACACTTTAATGACTGTTTTTTTTTGATCGCCAGTGATTGATTCACCAATAGTGTATGTTTGGTGAAAGTCACATTCACTGTTTTATAAATATAGTCCTGGGGGTTGTGAAAGTAGGAAAGGAAGATTCATTGAAAAATGTATGGTTCTAATCTATCTATCTATCTATCTATTTATCTATCTATCTATCTATCTATCTATCTATCTATCTATCTATCTATCTAACTATCTATCTGTGGGTCTATCCTTACATCAACCTTTCTCAGATTTATAACTTTTCCATATTATCATTTTATTATAAGCCCAGTATATTGGCTGAAGGTATTAAAGTTATGGAAAGTGAACTGCTAATGAAATGCATTCCATCGCCATCACAGTCCTCTTATATCACATTCCTACCCTTAAATGTCAGATTTATGCATTCAGGTTTATGACAGTGCCATCAAGGTTATGACAAGTTCCTCATATGAAACCCGAAATCAAAGTCATTTCAGTCAGGCTGAGATTAAAAAATGTATGCTGCTTGATGTGCAGACTGAAGTCTTACTAGAGAGATCTGTGAATGAAGAGCTTCCCTAGGCAAGTATTTTTATTACTTGAAGGTGGAGTTATCCATGCCATTGCAGGTTATTTACAAAAACACTTTCAGAGATAGTTGATGCAGGATAAGAGCTATGTGAGTTTTAAAAAACACTTCTGTTTATGATTATTTTGTGAAATGCTTCCCTGTGGAAGTCTAGTGTTCCCTGTCTGAAGTGAAAAATATCACAGATGCCAGGCTCACAGAGCCATCGAGAAAGTAACCCAATTTCAATTATACATAAATGTTGGTAGGATTTGCACCAAATAGATATATATGATTCGCTCAAAGACTGTTGTCATAATTCTTCCCCTTGCTTCTAAAAAACGGTTGCCGTACATATTTAATGCTTCTGGAGTGTATACCTTTTTGAGGGACACCTTCTCCATAAAGTATGTACACAAACTACACACCCCTGCTATCTCTGGATTGTGGCTGCTATTATTATAGCCACTTGAAACACAAAACATTATTTTACAAAACACATATCCATCATTTACCACCGTCATAAGACTTGTAATCAAGCTGCCAATTATATTTTTTCAGCTTGCATCGTTCCCAACTGATGAAAGATGGACACCTATAGCACACCCCTTTATGTACACACCTCTTCCAAACAACAATTTACACACCACAAAAAACTAACATGCATCCACTCCTTGCAAGACACCTTTGTCCCAATGTTTGAGGAACATGGTCCCCTTTCCCCCTCCAATGCTCCAAAAAATAGGTTGGTAATATGTGTAATATAGTGAAAATAGATAATATAGTGAATATAATGAAAACTAAAAACCTTCATTATCTATATCTCCATGTCATTTTCTATGTGAGCAGGCACAAACCTCTACAAGTGCTGTTTGACTATCTTTTTAAGTAAAGAAGTCAAACCGATCTGGTAAGCAGACTGCATATCCATTCACTGCTGTTCGTTCAAATATATGGTGAAGGTCTATTCAGCTTATTTGGAAGACACTGCTACGTTTCGGAAGATTTGTGTTGGTGGACTCTGATACACTATTTTTCTAACAAGTGTCACTTGAATGGGACTCTTTTGTTATCTGTACACACTTGTGTATATCTTTATATTATATATTTTTTGTATGTACTTTAATGTACGGTCACTAGGGGGACACAATTTTCAGATGCACTTAGTATACTAATTATTAGTGTTGTATATTTTGTTGTTTTTTTTACTGAATTTTTTCTTTTGACGAGAATAGGATTAATTCCAACAACCAAATTAGCACTCACTCTAGCGCCCCCACTGTTATTGTTTTTCACATCATTGAGGAGTTTATTACTCCTTTATAGGGGAGCAGCTTTTTTCTTTTTACTTTATTTTAACTATTTTTGGCGCAGAGTTTTTTTTAATTCATCTTCACATGATAAAGTTTGAAACACGAAATCATAAAATATAATAAATAACTATAAATAATTATAACAAATACTAATATAATAATAATGCATCTTATTCAATAATGTAATCAAATCAAAAACACATAAATTTGCTCAGTCGCAGAATCATCGCTGCCGTCACTTTCAGTGTCTGATGACGAATTTCGCCACAAATCACTATCGCTCAATTTTGCAAGTGATTCTAATTTACTATCACTGTTTTCTATCTGGTCTAAAACCGACACATTTTGGATGCCATAGACGTTCTCAAGTTTCCAGGCAGAAAGAACGGTATATATAATATAAAAGTGCATGCAGGGCACTGGACAAAGCATTAGGGACAAAAGGGAGGTGAAATGATTTGATACAGTAATGTAATCTACAGATTACAGTGTATTGTATGTGTTATGTATTTTTCACTTTTTTGAATTTGACCCTGGGCTCCGCCCCCATGCGTCGCAATGCTCACAGGGAACGGGGCCTGGCACAGAGATGAATTGGGCTGAGGACACTGCCCGTGGATACAGCGGGAGGACATTGCAGGATCCTGGGGACAAGGTAACTAACTTTACCAGGATACTGTGATGCAATCCCGAGTGTGGCTCGGGGTTACCAATTTTGGTAATGAAAATTCACCCCTAGCCACACTCGGGAATACCACCAGGGAGGTTAATAGCGTCAACAATTACCAGAAAAAATGTAACAAGATTTTCCTCCATAGAATTTAATTGCATTTATGCCAAGTTCAAGTTAACAGATTTCACGCTGGGTTCGCTGATAAATGCTCCAAACATGGAATTTCTGTGTTCGGGGCATAGGTCTCTGCACATATCCATTCCTGAAAGCAGGTACTGCTTGGAACAGAGTACAGCTATGCACAGCCTCTGTGTGTTTTAGCCTGTCATTCATTTTGCTCTGTGATTAAAGTGCCACACCAATAATTAATTGTCCAGGTTTATATATACATATATATGTATGTATATATATATATATATATATATATAGAGAGAGAGAGAGAGAGAGAGAGAGAGAGAGAGAGAGAGAGAGAGAGAGGGAGAATCTCAGATCCATCCAGGCACATTCCAAAAAAGCTGTAGAATTGAAATACTCTGTCCAAATACCAGCACAAATTCCTATACTAATAGCATAACCCTAAGGTTCCAGCAGCAATCTTCCTGCTTTCCAAATTCATTTTTACAGGGCTGCTGGCAGTGGGCTGTATGCTGCACCCATGCTACTCAGGCACAACAATACACCCATGTATTGCGCTATATAGTAGTAGTAATTCATTATTTCTCTAGAGTGTCGATATTCGTTATACTGAATCTTGAATCATGTCGAATTCATTCGTTATTTGCACTATAATTTCGTTTGTATTAGTTGAAATTCGATATTTATGTATGTATATTGGTTCGTGATAACGCTTTGTAGTTTGGAAAGTTGTTTGTTTATTTAATCTATTAACACACACGATGACAATAACTCTTCTCCTCTGCTCAAATACAATACAACACCCTTCTCACTCAGTTCTCAGGAATGCACTTTGCCAGTAATCCAACCTCCAGCACAAAATTAATCAGCCGATTAGACTGTAAGATTTACTTTGAGTTGACCTTTTGTTTCATTAGATCTTTAACGAATTACCGAATCATGTCAAATTCATTCGTATCTGCTATAATTTCTTTTGTATTAGTTGAAATTCGATATTCATGTATGTATATTGATTCGTGATAACGATTCGTAGTTTGGAAAGTTGTTTGTTTATTGAATTGATTAACACACACAATGACAATATCTCTTCTCCTCTGCTCAAATACAATACAACACCCTTCTCACTCAGTTCTCAGGAATGCATTTTGCCAGTAATCCAACCTCCTGCACAAAATTAATCAGCTGATTGGACTGTAAGATTTACTTTGAGTTGACCTTTTGCTTCATTAGATCTTTAACGAATTACCGAATCATGTTGAATTCATTCGTTATATCCGCTATAATTTTTTTTGTATTAGTTGAAATTCGTTATTCTTTTATTCGGTCATTCGGATGCACCCGAATGTCCGGAAGATGCAAAATTCGGTCGAATTTCGATTTGTTACGAAACAAATTGCACAATCCTACTATATAGGCAAAGGGCCTATGTACATGAGTCCAAAAGTATTTTTAAAGCCACTATTATAGCAATCTAGGCATTGTAGGACATTGACACA
Organism: Lithobates sylvaticus; assembly: GCA_028564925.1. Classification (NCBI taxonomy): domain Eukaryota; kingdom Metazoa; phylum Chordata; class Amphibia; order Anura; family Ranidae; genus Lithobates; species Lithobates sylvaticus. Next base: position 462,159,244 of record CM053028.1, read on the forward strand.
ATGGAGTTGATTTACTAAAGGCAGATATACTGTGCACTGCAAGTGCACTTGCTCCAGAGCTTATTAAATAAGGTAAAGCTTCACTTTGCAAAGATAACTCAATCAGATGCAAGGGAAAAAATGCATTTTTCTTGATTGGATGATAGGAATCAGCAGAGTTTCACTTCATTTCAAAGCTTCCCCTCAGATCTAGAGCAACTGCAGTTGCAGTGCACAGTATATTTGCCTTTAGTAAATCAGACTCCCTGGGAAAAAATGCAGACAAGGTCAAGGGGTATATTTAGTAATTTGATCATGTAAGCAGTGATATTAAGTAGTATTATTGGCCCATCAGTGTTACAGCATATCAGTCCTTTTTTCCATTCCAGTTATTTATAGAATTTTTTGATATAGATAAATGCCATTTTGCTTGTGAATATTTTTTTTTTTTTCCTAATAATTATGTTTACAAATAATAATACTGCTCTAGGAAGGGTTCAAAATATGTCACATTTGATTCTGCAAAGGAACGCATGCAGAGGGGCTACAATAATCCAGTTCACTTTGTAAACATGTACTTGTGTCCCAAAGCGAGCACTTCTGCAGAGTTGCTCAAGGTGAAATATCACACTTTTCGGCAGGGTTTGTGAAGTTTTAATTATGAAGAAAAGTTTTAACTGTATAATAACTTTCCTTGCAGAAAACATTGACAACACAATGAAGACTATTAGAGCGAGACTTGTGTTCAGCATAGTGGTTAATACCCTTACTTTGATATAAATGTAACCGATAAATATGGAAACATCTGGGTAATGAAAGGCACTGAGTTTATTCATTGCTAAATCTTTGAATTGCTTTTTATCGCCACAAGTTGAAGTATATTGCAAATCCATGCTTTATACTTTAAAGAACCTATTATGACAGAAAAAAAGAGTCTGCCATTGCCATGGGCTGCTGAAAATACAAGTTACATGATGTTCCCCTGACTATTGTATTATCATTTCAGTGTTGTCTGATTCACTAACCTGGAACAAGTAGGAATATAAGGTGACCTGACATCAGTTTAAGTTCACCTACAGTATCAATATGTTGGGTGTGTAACTCACAATCATTAATGGCCTTGAATGATACCTATACTTGTTTTTAATTAAACAATAAACTTTGCAAATGTGTTGACTTTTGGTCTGTTAATTAAACTATTGAGAGGTGCACCGGGCAGTGTGTCTTCCAGACAGTCTCTTTTTCCTCACTTCCCAGCTGAGATGCTGGATGTGGGCTGTGTTTTTTCTCTCCGCCCTGCTGGTGGGATTTGTAGGCAGGCTACACCTCCCTTCTGGAAGCAGAATACCTGAGCCAATCAGGGGGAATAAGAATTTACTATACAGCCGTCATGGATTCTTGGAACTGTAGCCCTTAAAGGGGCATAGTACAGTACAAGTCAAAGGAGGCTAATGGAGCTGCATTTAGGATTCCCTGCGAGCAGAGGAGGAGAGAGCAAGACTTTTCCTGGAAAAATCTGCAGAGATCCTGGTAGAGCAGCATGAGGAGTCAAAGAGTGTGGATCTGTTGCTGTGGGTATGCACCAGGGAGACAGCTATGGAGGGCTGATGCATGTTCATAGAGGCTGAGGACTAAGCCACTGAGAGACTCTTGTGTTTGGAGAGCCCATTATGTGTCACTTACCTGACACAGGAGCCAGCGATGTCACCGATGTCCCCTCTTCCACGGAGCGCCCATCTTATTTCTGGGTATCGCTGCTCCGGCGCTGTGAGTGGCCGGAACAGCGATGACGTCACTTTGGCGCATGCACGTGGGAGCCGTAAGTGACGGCATGTTTACCTTCACTTGCGGCGCACCCAGTGCGCCTGCGCCATTGTCTACGGCGCGCATGCACTGTAGACAGCGGTGCCCTTTCTTTTTAAAATATCTCCTTAACCGTGTAGGTTAAGGAGATATTTCCTGGACCTACAGGATGCCTTAATCTCGGCTTACCTGTAGGTCAAAGTGGTCTGTAAGGGTTTACAACCACTTTAACCACTTGCCGACCTGCTCACATACATTTACTGCGGCAGGCTGGCTCTCCTGCGCAAACTGATGTACCTGTACGTCAGTCCATGCAAGGAGGATAGTGGTACTCGATGTCCGCAGGTGACCTGCGATCGCTGTGTACAGAGGCAGAACGGGGAACTGCCTATGTAAACAAGTTGATCCCCCGTTCTGCCTAATGACATGTCAAAGATCTTCTGTTCCCAGTGATCGGGAACAGTGATCTTTGTCATGTCCCAGTTAGCCCATCCCCCCTACAGTTAGAACACACCCAGGGAAAACACTTAACTCCTTGATCGTCCTCTAGTGTTAACCCCTTCCCTGTCAGTGTCATTTTTACATTGATCAGTGCATTTTTATTGCACTGATCACTGTAATAATGTCACTGGTCCCCAAAAAGTGTAATTTGGGGTCAGATTTGTCCGCCGCAATGTTGCAGTCCTGTGAAAAATCGCAGATCGCAGCCATTACTGGTAAAAACAATTAAAAGTTCCTAAATCTATCCTGTAGTTTGTAGATGCGATAGCTTTTGTGCAAACCAATCAATATACACCTGTTGCAATTTTTTTTACCATAAAAATGTAAAAGAATACATCGGCCTAAACTGTGAATACATTTTTTTTTATAACATTTTTTTGGAAAAAAAATGTATTCTTTTCAAAATTGTCAGTCTTTTTTTGTTTATAGCGCAAAAAAAATAAAAACCGCTGAAAAAATACCACCGTAGGAAACCTCTATTTGTGGGTAAAAAAGGATGTAAATTTTGTTTGGGTACAACTTCGAACCGACAACGCAACTGTCAGTTAAAGCGACACAGTGCTGTATCGCAAAAATGGCCCATTCATTAAGGGGGCAAATCCTTCTGGGGCTGAAGTGGTTATGTTACACAGGTGTGAGCAGCCTCCAACTTACAACCATGTGTGTAAGTAGGGACCAAGCAGCTGAGAGAGTTTTGACATAACAATCCAATTCCTGGAGACACATGGACAGAACAGCAGATCCACCAAGCAATGACGCAACTAGCTCCCGATCAGCGAGTGTCTCTACTGGACAAGGAAATTAATTGAGTTGCCTCTCACACCTACATACTCCTAGAGTGGAGAAGGGGGATTCCTGCTTGTTTCCAAGGTGCTAGCCTACAGTTGCTTAATGATGTCGAGGCCCACTTGATATAGTTAAGAGTGCTAGACATCAATCCAATTTATTAAAGGGAAAGAACTACACTTACATAGTATTCAGGGCTCACATACCCTCAAACAGCATGTAAACAAGATGTGTAGTTCTTTGCTTAATTAATTAATTTATTAAAAAGTTTACTACAGTATGAGGAGCCTCTTTGCTTCCTTTGAGTGCACACTTGCCCTAATGAAATCTTAAGAGGAACTTCCAACATCTGGGACATGCAGGAGAGATGGAAGGAAGTACAGATATTGACAGAGGGTTTATTAAAGAGGAAGTAAAGCCGATAAAAAAAAAAAAAAAAACGGAACCTGCAAGGCAAAGGCATAATGAGCTAGTATGCATAGCATACTAGCTCATTATGAATGACTTACCTGAGAACGAAGCCCCCGAAGCGATCCATGATCTTCTGCACCGCCATCAAACCCAGAGTGACTTCCGGGTCTCGCTGCTCCAGCGCTGTCATTCGCTGGAGCGGCGATGACGTCACTCCCGCGCATGCGCACGAGAGCGGCATATCGCAGTGATCTCGGCATGCGCAGTGCGCCTGCGCACCGCTGTCTACGGTGCATGCGCCGTAGATAGCGGTGCCTTTTCTTTTCTAAATATCTCCTAAACCATGTAGGTTTAGGAGATATTTATTGGACCTACAGGTAAGCCTTAATCTAGGCTTACCTGTAGGTCAAAGTGGTTTGTAAGGGTACAACCTGTAACACTTATAGGTCAATATCTGGAGGTGAGCGTGCATGCCTGGTGGTGGTGGACACCGTGGTGCATCAAGCTGGATATCCTTGATTATGTCATATCACTGAGGGGGAGATTTACTAAAACGAGTGCACTCAGAATCTGGTGCAGCTGTGCATGGTAACCAATCAGCTTCCAACTTCAGCTTGTTTAGTTAAGCTTTGACAATAAAACCTGGAAGCTGATTAGTTTCTATGCAGAGCTGCACCAGATTTTGCACTCTCCAGTTTTAGTAAATAATAAATATTTCTAGACATTTATTTGAACATATTATATATATATATATATATATATATAGATAGATACCTGTATATCTATATCTATTTATATATAGATATATATTTTTTTTTTGTTTTTCACATTATTGAATACGTCATATATCATCATTATCACCTATTTTTTGAGTTGGCATCATCTGTTTATATTTAGTTTTCCTTTATATGTGTTAGATAGTCATCCTGGCTTTTACTTTTTGAATAAATTTGTTGTTTGTGTGACATCACTAGACACATTTATTATGTATCGATTCAATATTGGTTTATGCACTTTGTTAATTTCTTATTTTGTGTTTTAGACCCTCTGGTGGCCATTTATTTTTTTACTTCACAATGTTACTTAGGGATTGAGCAGCGCAGCATTTGGTCTATTTATTATTTTATATGTAAAGACATTGTTACTACAAAAATTTAAAAAATACTAGTAACAGGGTACTAGTTAAAGACTCTTTTTAAAGAGGGAGAACTGGCTGTAATTTACTAGTGACAAGGAGCACAGGTAGGGGTTTTAACAGACTGCAGATGATACACCAGTGTACAATTTGCCAGCAGCAAAACAGGTTTAATCAGGGATACTAGGAATAAATAATTTATGCCTGAATTTGATTTTATCTTTGGGGACAGGAGATTGCATTGAATGTGAGTGATATAATGTGAGGTGCTTTAGGTGCACACTGTTCTTCCACTTAGTTATATATTTCTTTAAAACTATGCAAAAAAAAACTAAAGTCTTAAAAAAAATGCAGTTTAACCCCAAAATAGGCCAAATTGAAACGGAAACCTCAAAATAAATACCCTCAAAACCCTGAAACAAAAGACCACTTTTTCCAAAGAAAATCTTTCCTGCAAAAAAAGCAGTTTAATCTAAAATGTAATACCCCCTTTGCAGTTTGACAGCTTTTTCTATCTTGCCCTGCAACAGCTTTTTTGTCATGCACTGACACTATGAAGTTGATTTACTAAAACTAGAGAGTGCAAAATCTGGTGCAGCTCTGCATAGAAAACCAATCAGCTTCTTTCTTTTGTCAAAGCTTGATTGAACAAGCTGAAGTTAGAAGATTATTGGCTACCATGCATAGCTGTGCCAGATTTTGCACTCTTCAGCTTTAGTAAATTAACCCCTATGACTGCTGGCACATAACAAATCCCTTGTTACTGGCCTTTATAAGCCAGCAGAGCAAAGTCCAAAGGCCCTTGCAGTGCATTATCATTACAATGAATTTGGGCGCATGAATTGTCTTCAAACCTTGAACAGGCTGGGTTCAAGGTTTGGTGCCTTTGGTGCTTGGTGCCTCAAACCCAGAATCGGGCTAAACCCTCATCACAAGTTATCATTTGTAAGTTAAAATGTTACTAAACATAGGACTCTGATTTCACTATATCTGATCTTCCACAGTACAGAGAACATGGAAATGCAATCGTTTTAGTAAATATAAAATGCTAAATAGTCTTTCTCACCAGCAGTTAGAGCAGTCTTGTGACTTCTATCAGTGTCAGGTTAAAACTTGTAGGAGGAGTTGTTATTGTACTTTGGCCATCCTATGAGACTGCAGGACCCCTGACCCTCTGTCTGGACAGTGATGATTGGCCCTGTGATGATCACATGCACCCTCCCAAGAAAAAAAAAAAAAACTCTCTAGCAATACACACCAAACTGAGCATGTGCAGCTTATCCCCAATGCTCTGTTCTATCAGGTGCTTTGGTGATTGTGGAAGAAGGGAAGGAACAGAGAAGACAGGATCAAACAGCCTTTTTACACAATTAAGTTAGGATTAACCTCTTAGGTTCTACTGTGAGTATAACAAGCATGCTTTACTGCATATACAGACTGATTTTTCTGCTGTGGGTTTAGTAAAACTTTAATCAGAATAGACCCGCAGTCTGATCAAATCTTTGTTTTACATTTTTGGAAAGCAGAAGACACTTGTAGGTCATATCGGTGCTGACTGCTTTTATCCCTCAGCACTCCCAGTGTGGAGATTTTACACCAGTAGTCTGTGTGTCTGTCCTCTCTTGCAAAGCTAAAACAAAGAAGTCTGTCTCTTGTAGATTTTATCCGCCCACTGTTCCAGTTTATAACACAATATGCAGAATGCATCTAGGGAGTGTGACACTAATACTTGACCTACTAATGCTGCAACACTTCATCTCCAGGCAGCTAAAATAAAAAAAAAATCTCTCCTCTCCACCCAACCCTAGGTTATCACAAAATTTGAGTAAAATAAGACTCCTCTCTCCTTGTACATTCTCCTTGTAGGGCTCATGGTTCTCCCGGTGACCTGTACACTACCTATTAGCTGCTGTCAGTGTCTTTCACCTGGTTCTTCACACGGCCCCTTTGTCTTTAGGGATTGGTGTTGTGGTGTCATGAGGGGGCATAAACAAAATTGTTCAGAAAGGAAAGGAAAGTCACACAGAATACAGAAATATCATAAAGCAATTTTCAAAGCAAAAAAAGAAAATTTCTCAAACACCCTCTCAAAAGCCTTAAACTGCCCACGTGAACTTTTCAAACTAGTCGCCCAGACTATGAACCCCACCTGCCTTGAGCCCCCAGCAAACGAAACTCAAGAATACTGCAACAAGTTATCAGATTTTTTTATCAACAAAATCAACAACATTCGGAAAATAATTCACCAAAAAAAAACAACCAACCTTATTTAACCAAAGCTAGGTAAGGAAATCCTCTCGAACATCACACAATCACCACATTTTTCGCTCACCCTGATCACCACTGATAACACCAAAAACATCATCAAGAGCCTCCGAGACAGTATATCACCAAATGACATTATTCCCACAAAACTCTTGAAAGAATGTTCCAACATCTTGGTCCCTTCTATTACACACATAGTAAATCAGTTGTTCAAAGAAGGGTTTGTTCCAATCGCCCTCAAGCAAGGCATCATCAAACCACTCCTAAAGAAACCCAACCACGATCCCAAAGATCCTAACTATCGCAGACCGGTAACAAGCCTGAACACCAACTCCAAGATTATGGAGAAAGCAGTAGTACAACGGCTACAACTCCACCTGGACACACACAAACTCTTGTACCCACTGCAATCAGTCTTCCGCCCAGGCTATGGCACAGAAACGGCAATTCTGAAAATATGGGACGACGCCCTGGAAGCAGCTGATGATGGAGAATCGTGTCTTTTGGTACTGCTGGACCTTAGCGCAGCGTTCGACACAGTGGACCACAATACTCTTCTCATCCACCTCAAAGAAGTGGCAGGAGTTACAGATTTAGATCTTCCATGGTTCGCTTCCTTCTTAGGAAACCGGTCACAGACAGTGAAACTAGGAGTCTTCACTTCTGAAACCCGGGCAATTTCTTATGGAGTCCCTCAAGGATTACCCCTGTCACCAGTACTCTTCAACATTTACATCTGTCCACTCTTCAAAATCATCAGCAAATCGGATCTATGCTTCCACTCATATGCTGACGACACTCAACTGTACATCCGCATCACCGGACAAAAAGACCAATACCAGGAACTAGAAAAATGTCTCACATTGATAGATGACTGGATGACCACTAGCTCCCTCAAACTCAATGGATCAAAAACAGAACTTCTGCACCTCAACGCAAACCAAAATAAAAAAACTAAGACCCCATGGACACCACTGACCATCCTTGGACAGACCATTCTTCCAAGCACCAAAGCCAAAAGCCTCGGAGTCATCTTTAATTCAGAGATGACTATGGATGCACAAATAGGATCAGTAGTCAGCGGATCCCATCATCTTCTCCGCCTGCTACGCAGACTCATCCCATTCAATCCGGAAAAGGAGAAAGCAGTAGTAGTTGGAACAATCATCAATTCGCGACTCGACTACGCAAATTTCCTCTACATAGGACTACCCGAGTACCAGATTGCACGCCTACAAGTCATCCAAAACACAGCAGCAAGACTATTCACGGGAAAGAAACCCTGGGAATCCATCTCTCCATCCCTAAGGACCCTCCATTGGCTACAGTAAAAGATAGGATCACATTCAAGACCCTCTGCCTCACCCACAAATGTACACAAGGAAACGTTCCTCAATACCTATGTGAGAAAATAAAACAATACATACCTAATTGCAGCCTTTGATCAACAAACCAAAACCGCCTGCTCATCCCCAAAGCTCGCTACAAATCTAAAGGAGAACGAAGATTCGCAGTCCAAGGACCTCGGCTATGGAACGCTATACCCACCAACATCCACTTGGAAGAAAACCAACCTTCAGAAAAAAACTCAAGACCCACCTCTTCTAATAAGCAGGACAACACAGGACAGACCAAGCGCCTTGAGGCGATTCAGTTTGCATTTGCAGCGCTATACAAATCATTCATTCATTCAGAAAAAAAGCCGTCATCAGTCCTCACCACCAGAAGACATGCAACAGAGGGTCAAATGACAGACAATTTGGGTACATTATTTTAGAATTTTTAAAACCTAGATTTTCTAGCTCTAGAAAGGGGAACTAGTGAAGTTGGAAGATCCAAAATATCTTGTATTGCTCACCAAGCATAAAAGCAACACAGATGTACAGACACTGGAGGGAAGTGGTTAACGCGTTTCACACTGTGATAGTGCTTTGTGAAAACATGTACATTTGTGTTGCTTTTATCCCCAGTGATCAATAAAAGTTATTTTGGATCTTCTAGTTGAGTGTGCAGCCATCCAGAATTTTTGCATTATATACTTAAGTTACGGCCGGGCTTACACCTTGGACCTTACAGACCCCAAAGTTGAGTGCCGGCTTACCTGGAGCAACGTTTTTTCCAAAAAAGTTTTTATTATTTTCGTACAAGTAAGGTTACAGCAGGCTATGAACATACCGGTACATATTGAATATGAACAGTATAGCCAAGAACAGGGAGAACAAGCAGTCAAGCATACCATTGCCCATTGGTTGCATTTGTAATTGTACTGGTATTGTGTAATTTTAACCGACAGTTCATTTATGTTATGTCTGTACAAGTTCCTGTATTATATTTGTCACATGGAAAGATCCCTATTTGGGGGTCTAGTAGGTCTGAATCAAGTTATGTATTTATGTGTACCCCTTAAGGGTCTTCGGTTATTCCTTTTATTTAGAGGATGATGCTGTGATGGTCGGTCTAAGTTTTCATAGTGATAAGTACTTAGGGTGTGGTGTATGTGGGTTGTGTTTTCGGCGGCATCCTGTTCAGACCATTAGATATAGGTTATATATTTACGAGGGGGTGGGGAGGGAGTGGGGTAGGTTGTGGGGAGTGAGTATGGCAAGGGTGTATCCAAGGATGAGGGGGGGTGATGACACAAGTTTACGTAAGTGGAGAGTGTGGTGGGGGGGGGGGGTGGAGGAGGAGGACTAATATTGGGCTGGAGCAGTGTTAGCATGCATTTGTGAAGTTGGAAGTTAGAACTGGAGTTTGAATTTAAGAAGCTTACGTGTAATATGATTTGCCAGAAACCAAACAAAACTAGAAAAAAATGTTTGTACATTTTTAACTTATAATCATTATATAATATATACTATATAAGCAGCTCAAGCATCTATTGCTGCTAGCATAATACCCAATACAAGCGTAAATGTTTTTAAACGATGATTAATCCTCATATGTTGCTTTGAGATATTTCCAGAAATGCACAGATGGGTGTTTTATCTGACGGGGTTTTTTTATTTAATCATGTTCAAATCTCCTCTGAAAATCATTAATGCATTTTCACTGACATGGTGATGTGTGAGAGCATGTAAATGCTAAAGACAAGGTCTAATTTCAGACTGTCAATGACAATATTTTCCTGGTGTGGGAGGATATACAATAGTTCAACTACAACGTATGATACTGTAGCTTTCAATAACATTTTCCATAAAACAAAGTATAAAATATTCCAGTAATTGAGTAAAATGAACATGTTTTTTTTTTATTACAGAGGAGATACTTCAGATAGCCAGTGAATCACATGCACGCATACTGTATGTAAGCCAGTGCAGCAAATCACATCTTTTTTATTAAAATCTTGTCACAGCAAACAGCATCTAGAAATCTAAGAAAGTTTCCAGTGCTACAAAAAAGTATATCCTCCTAATAGCTGTTGGCAAGATGATAAGTTCACCACTTGCAGTATGTACTGGGGGGGGCATGAATTAACATTTTTCCCTTCAGCAGGGTTTTATTTATTTATTTAATTCATTGTTTTACCAAGGGATAGGGGGTCCTAAGTAGGCTGACTTTGCTTAGAATGCAAGGCCCTTTTTAAAGAGAAAAAGAAGGTACTATACAATAGAATGGCAGACGAGATGTGTCTGATGCTGGTAGTGCAAACTGTGCATATGCTGCATGCAGTTTACACAAAAATTGACAGCAGACAGATAAAGTATTTTCCGGCAGAAGAGACTTATAAAGTCCCTTTAATCAAAAAAACTCTACCAGCTAACATTTTTTATTTTATCTTAACATTAGTTTCACAGTGATCCTCAGATCCTCAATACTGTGGTTAGTTTTGAAAAAGTGTTCTACTGAAAAAAGGTCCATTCTGCTGTTCTTAAGGGTTATTATTGATGGGGAACTTTAGGAAGCACATGGACAGAAAAGAATGAGTACATAAATGAATGCAAAAATGTAACAGACCGCATAGTGGCCTGAACAGGATCTACAGCTTCATGGACCATTAGGCTGGATTCACACCTACGCAGTTTTAGTGCTTTTTGCATTTTGCAGATTTGCACTACAGAACGTGTTCCATAGGAAACCATGTTAAATGGACTTTAGTGCAAATCTGCAAAATGCAAAGAGCAGTAGAACACAATTTGGTTGCTTGACAGGTACAGCGAACAAAATACAATGAATTACCAAATGTGCTTATTTCATTCCTCTACATTATCGCCTGGACTCATTTGTAAATAACATCTTTTTCTGCTTTGCTCTAGGTGTAATTAAAGTGTATTTTAAAGGATAATTCCAGGCATTGACATGTTATACCTAGTTATATTGGTCAAGCTTGGAAGTAGACACCACCATTCCAGTGATCTCCATCTGCTTCCGGGTCCTGTGCTGTGTGGCTGTACCTCTGCTTACTGCACACAAGAGGTCAGCTGCCCACTACAGGAACAATTCAGAGAATGCTTTGAATTTTCTGAGTGACCGCAAAGTGTTCTCTGACTGGACAAGGTGGAAAGGCAAAGTGGTAATGTCCCACTCTCCTCCTGAAGACATTGCATGTCTCGTATGCATTAAAAGACACTATTTGTTACAGCTGAGCTTCAGTTATATTTGAACCATTTCTTTTTTACAATAATTTTTTTGGGCTTTACTGAGGAGATATAACATAACAGCATAATATGGGTAACCAAGTACATAGCTTCAGTATTGAGTAGGAACACTGCATAAAATAGGTAACTTAAAATGTCTTAAGTTTTGTTTCTATCAATGTCATAAAAAGAAAAAAACACAGGGCAGAATAACTCTCTTAGAGTGGTAAGAAGACACAGAGGATGATACAAAGGTTATCCAATAGTAATATCCATGAGTAACTTAAGGCAGTGTTTAAATCGTAGGTGACTATACTAGGTTTAGAAGATATATATCTATGGAAATGGTGAAGGAGAGTATTGAGGGCAAGTGATGGGGTATGAAGAAATAAAGGGTGTGAAAGAGAGGTCTAGGGACTATAGGGTAGGGGCATAGACAAGCCCAAGCATGTTTACATATAGAAGGGGGGGGGGGGGCAGAATGTGGCATCGCTTCTGTCTTCTTTGCAGTCGAGACAGGTTATGAATTTCAGTTATTGGTGGTTGAGTGTCTAGGTGTTGTTTTAGTTTGTAGTTTGTAGATGTTGTATTTTCAGAGAATCTTTGAAATGGATCCAGCAATCCAGCACACCCATGTGTGTGTAAATTTAGGTGGGTTTTCACACGCGACACTAATCAGTTCTTTCATTTCTGCCACTTTAACCATTTCTTCCTTTATTCAACATAAACAAAATGTTTTTGCTTTAGATATACTCTACTTTAACTTGTGTTCTTAATTTTCCACTGTATTCGTAAGTATATAAGTACAAGTTACAAGTGCTTTCAAAAGTTTGAACCCCAAAATATATTTAATAAGCCATCAAAGGAATATTGATACATTTTTACTTTCTGACACAACTGCCTATTCGTGAGACTTCACCCCCTGGATAGGCTCCTTTATTTTTTTTTATAAATGACATGTTGTACATCCTGTTTTCATGACAGCTAAACCTCTCTAATTATTCATTCTCCAGTACAGCTCTCACATTTTAGAGCAGCATTTAACCTAGCTTCAAGGAAAGCACAAATAATGTTCAGTAAATATTTCATGATGATCTCTGAGAAATGCTGTTTTCCTAATCCAAGATGCCATAATAATTACTGATCATCTGAAATGAATGCAGCAGAAAATGCTATCAGATTTGACAGCTTTTTGTCATTATCCAAATTTCTGTCAAAGTTGACACAGCAGATGGGCAAGGTGACACTGCAGAGAGAAAACCCAGGTCCCAGCTTAGTTTCCCTCATCTAAATTATGAAGTTAGTTCAAGGACCACCAAGATGAAACTGCTGAGCGATAGATTTTAATAAATGTTACAGCATCTGTTGTAAATGTGCAGATTTATTCACACCAAATGAATGCAATCACTGTTATGTGCATGACCTTCATGTATCTGGGATTACTAAGTGATTACATTTTCCTCAGAGGAAATCTCTGCCACCCATTATAGTTGTAATGGGGGTTTATTTACTAAAGGAGTAGAGAGTGCTGACTAGCTTAGGCAGGCCATACATGGTGCAAATATTTGTTCCTGCAACCGCAGGTTACAGGGAAGAAATTTGCACAATTCCCCCCCAACACAGATAGTGCTGACAGGGGAATACCTCCTTCCCAGCAATTATCTGCTCCACACGGGGGTGGGGAGGGGTCGCTAGTGATAAGCCCAAGAGAATCCGGCAGGCTGGTTGTACCCAAATTAATGGGTCGATCAACTTGGTGCATTCAGCCTGCCCATTAATGGTTCAAATCTTGGCTGGTTCAGCAGGAACAGTGTATGATGAGAAGCTGTATTCACTTCAATCTTTAAATCATATTCACACAAAATCCTGTTTATTTAAAGTTGAACCATGGCCTCCCATTAAAAAAATGTACTGCGAAACTTAATTATTAGTGTTTTTTGCACCTAAGCTAATCATACATAAATCGAAATTCAGCTGGTCCAGCAGGGACAAGCCTAATTTCAATCCATGTATGGGAATAGTGGTTGTACAGAAGTCAGTCTACCCATCGACTTCTGTACAACCACCCTGTCGGGAATTTCCTGATTGATCAGTGCTGCCAGCTACAGCTGGCAGCACTGGTCAGTGTGTTCTGATGGCGGGGAAGTCTCCCCGCTGTCAGAACACAATAGCTCAATGCAAGTGATTCCCGCCTCCACCTAGAATGTGTGATCTTTTTTTTTTTTTCGTTCAACCCGCAAGGTTTAGCGAAAAAAATGAATAATGGGCTGCTTTTCAGTTTTATCTTCTCCCTAGAGTTTTACAGCTTTCTGTTAGAGTGTGTCAACAATGCTGTCCTGCTGCTGAATTCAGAGCATAGTTGCCACTGTCATATAGACTGTGCCTGCTTGCACTACAGTGGAATAGAAGAAAAGTTGCAGAATATGTGGTAAGCAGCTTTGCCACTGCTAATTCACAAGGCTGTAGCTCGTTGATCAATACCTGGCCACATCTAGACTTGCCCACTGCATTCTGGATTGGTAGCACTGTCTCTGTTATCAAAACCCTTCCTACTATTATCTGTAGTGTCTGGGAGGAGAAGCAAGTCTGTAAGATTGTAAGACACAAGTGAAGAAGAATTTGGCTCACTCAGGGAGAGTAACGTTTTTTAATTACTTTATGGGACCTACACAGCACATAGTATCTGCATTTAGTACTTGATTAGTACTTGATTAGACTGCTATACATCATTGTAATTTTATTTCCCTTGCATATGGATGGGCATTCAAAATATAGTTTTACTAGATTTACTAAATGAAGGTAACATTTACATTGCAAAGTGACTGTTGTATACGTCTTTAGTGAATGAACCCATTAGAGTTAAAGAAACAGTGTATTTAACCACTTCAATACCAGGCACTTAAACACCTTCCTGCCCAGACCAATTTTGAGCTTTCAGTGCTGTCGCACTTTGAATGACAATTGCGCGGTCATGCTAAACTGTACCCAAATTACATTTTTATAATTTTTTTCTCACAAATAGAGCTTTCTTTTGGTGGTATTTGATCACCTCTGCGGTTTTTATTTTCTGCTAAACAAATAAAAAAATACAGAAAATTTAGAAAAAAAAATATTTTTTTGTTTCAGTTTCAAAACTTTGTAAATAAGTATGTTTTCTCCTTCACTGATGGGCACTGATGGGTCTGCACTGATGGGCACTGATAAGGCAGCACTGATGGGCATTGATGAGGTGACACCAATGAAGTGGCACTGAGGTGGCATTGATTGGCACTGATAGGCGGCACTGATAGGCGGCACTGATAGGCGGCACGGATGGGCACTGATAGGTGGCACAAATTGGCACTGATAGCTAGCACGGATTGGTATGGATATGCGGCACGGATGGGCATGGATAGGCGGCACAGATGGGCATGGATAGGCAGCATGGATGAGCATGGATGGGCACTGATAGGCGGCATGGATGGGCACTGATAGGTGGCAAAGATGGGCACTGATAGGTGGCACGGATATGCACTGGTATGTGGCACGGATAGGCACTGATAGGCAGCATTGTTTTGTACTGATGGATGCCAATCAGTGCCAAACAATAATGCATGCCAATCAGTGATGCCCATTGTGGGCACTGTTTGGCATCCATTGTGGGCACTGATTGGCATCCGTTGTGGGCACTGTGTGTCATCCCTGGTGGTATAGGGTGGCATACCTTGTGCTGGGCATCCCTGGTGGTCTGGTGGCATCCCTGGTGGTCCAGTGTGGGCATCCTGGGGGGGGGCTGCACTGATAATCGATCAGCACAGACCCCCCCTGTCAGAGGAGCAGCCGATCGGCTCTCCTCTACTGACAGACGCAAGTGAGGAAAAGCCGATCACCTGCTCTTCCTATTTACTCTGTGATCAGCCGTGATTGGACACGGCTAATCATGTGGTAAAGAGTCTCTGTAGGAGACTCTTTACCAAGATCATAGTTGCAGGGTGTCAGACTGACACCCCACAACAACGATCGCCGTGATGCGCGCCCCCGGGGGGCTCAAAATCCTGAGGATGTCATATGACGTCCTGTCAGGATTTTAAAACCACTTTGCCGCCATCATTTGACAATGGGCGGGCGGCAAGTGGTTAAAGAGGTCTTTCATATAACAACTGCAGCCAGTAAGCAGTAAAAGGCCAGCGTTTGAATATACATTGTGACAGAGAGGTAAGAATAGATGTTCTTATTTTCCACACTGTGCTTAGTGTACAAGTGACCCTATGGTCAAAGGATGTCAACAGAGCCGGTAATCGGCTATTTTTTCTCCTCATGAGAAAAAAAAGCCGATCATCAGCGGGTGTGAGAGGGACATCGGTCCTGATAATGGCGAGCTGCTGCCAGATCCTCAGTGCCCACCTGTGCCCCCTGCCAGTGCCACCTAGCAGTAGGCAACAGTGCTGCCTACCAGTGCCCACCAGTGCCACCCATCAGTGCCCAAAGTGCCACCTATCAGTGCCCACAATCAGTGCCTCAACAACAGTGCTACACATCAGTGCCACCTACCAGTGCCCATCAGTGTCACCTACCAGTGCCCATCAGTGTCGCCCATCAGTGCCCATCAGTGCCGCCCATCAGTGCCATCTATCAGTGCTACCCATCCGTGCCACCCATCAGTGCCACCCATCATGGCCCATCAGTGCCATCTTATCAGTGGCCATCAGTGCCGCCGTATCTGTCCCCATCAGTGCCGCCTTATCAGTGCCCATCAGTGCAGCCAATCAGTGCCCACCAGTGCAGCCTATCAGTGCCCACCAGTGCCGCCTCATCAGTGCATATCACTGAATGACAAAAATTACCCGTATGCAAAATGTTATAACAAACTATAACAAATATATATATTTTTTTTCAAAATTTTCCATTTTTTTTTGTTTGTTTAGCAAAAATAAAAATCCCGGCAGTGGTAAATACCACTAAAAGAAAGCTCTAATTGTGGGAAAAAATGTAATTTTGGTACAGTGTTGTATGACCGCGCAATTTTCATTCAAAGTGCGTCAGCGCTGAAAGCTGAAAATTGGTCTGGGCAAGAGGAGGGTTTAAGTGCCCAGGAAGCAAGAGGTTAAAGTGTATAATTAATTTTATCTAGTACAGTAGACTACAAAGAATTGAATTACTGCATACTTGGTATATTTTACAATATTCCTGACCTGAAGTACATCTTTATTTAGCAATGAACATACTTTAACAATGCCCCTTGTAGGAGTTTTATGCTTACTTTGAATATCTACTTATTATGGATGTAGCGGTAACTGCAAAGATGTTTTCTGAATTAAACATATTTTGGGTAAAATACTCATAACATTTCTTCTTTCAGAACTTTTATGGTTTTATGACTTATGACTCCTGGGTATGTATCAATTTCGTTTTCATTTGAAGGCAAACCAGAGATGCTCTAAAGATTTGTAATGACTACACAATTCAGTCATTTTAAAAGCCATAAAAATGGTTTCATATTTTTTAATTTGAATTTGTGTCCTGTCTGTATTATAAAATTAATGATTGTCTGGCTTCCTAAATAATGTGACTATTTGCAAATCACATTGATCCACATGGAAATATTGTGGTATATCAAAGGAAAATTCTGTGACTTTGCTGATTTAATGATCATCAAATAAAAGGAACCAAATGCAATGTGAAGAGCAGTACGCCAGCTACTGTATGCATCTAGAACTGCCAACTATGCATCTGTCTAGAATAGAAAGATTTCCATGATCCTGCCCACTACTCTAAAAAAGAGGAATAACCTTTCTTTATTACTGGATTTGTATTGCAAATGCTAACCTGTAAGTCTTTTCTGTTGTTAAAAAAACAAAAAACTGTAGAGATATTATTCATGACAGTTGTAGGGTTGTTCATGCTAGAAGCATTGTAAGTATTTTTCACCTGTTAGAAGTTCTAGCAAAACACTTGAACATAAGCCTTTGTGTTAATTGCTGTTGGGATCATTTACTCTACAGTGTTATGCCTAAAGAGCAAAAAAAATAAACATTCCCCTCTGAGTGATCAATGTATATTGCTGGAATGTTATCTAACGTTGTTGCAGGTTGCTACCTTTTGGTATTGGTATATGAAGATATAGCTGTTTATACGTCTGTGTCCATGTGCAAAATGAATGTAAATAGTAGTGACTTTATAATTATAAATCAGCTGCTGCACTTACAAAATTGTAATGAGGAAAATGGTAGAGTCTGCATCCCTTTAGACGTGATTTCCCTTTGTGAGTATCTCACCAAAAATGACATGTGGATGCCCAAAATCTGACTTGTATCTTAGTGCAGACTTCTGGGAAAATCAGTAAGCCAATCACACAAGCAGGAAATTACATTTCTGAGGGGCGTTGCTGCTTCTCTTCCCCAGCTCTTATGCAGTTGAGAAGAGAAGGGATATAATCACTTATTAACCTCCCTAGCGGTATGATTATTTCAGATTTTAGGTGCTGAAAGCGGTACCATTATTTTTCATGGAAATTTGGCGTTTTATATTGTAGGCCTGCAATTCTTAGAAATAATTCACTTAAATCGGTCCAAACAAGAGTCTAATAGACATCCCAGGTATGATAAAGTTTGAAATACGAAATTATAAATTATAATATAATATTATATATATATATATATATATATATATATATATAATATATAATATAATAAATAATAACAAATAATAATATAATAATAACAATTATTCAATAATGTAATCAAATCAAAACTAAAATTTTCTCAGTTGCAGAATTGTCGCTGTCATTACTTTTAGTGTTTGATGATAAATTTCCCCACAAATCACTATCGCACAATTCTGCCAGTGATTCTAATTTATTGTTGCTGTTTTATAGCTGGTCTAAAAGCACTTTTGATGTAAAGGGACATTTTTTGGTTGCTATGGACAATCTCCAGTTTCATGGCATAAAGAACAGTATTTATAATATAAAACTGCTAGCTGGAGATGGTTTCTCTTTTTGTCAATACGGATGTTGTAATAGGTACAATAAGTTTACTGTCCTGTTAAACTGTTTGACTTCTTTCAATAAACTTCTTTGAAAAAAAATAAAAAATAAAAAAAATAAAACTGCATGCAGGACACTGGACAAACCACTAGGGACAAAGGGGATGTGTAATTATTTGATACAGTACTGTAATCTGTAAGATTACAGTATACTGTATCTATACTGTGTTTTCTACTTTTTGAATTTGGCGCCGAACTCCGTCCCCGTGCGTCGCAACGCTCGCAGGGAATGGAGCTCGGCACTGTGAATCGAGCGAGACACGGCAGCTCGCAGATCACAGCGGGGAGACATCGCAGGATCCAGGGGACAAGGTAAGTAACCTCTACATGGATCCTTCGATGCAATCCCGAGTCTGGCTCGGGAATACCGCTTTTGGTACTAAAATCTCACCCCGAAACAGACTCGGCAATACCGCCAGGGAGGTTAAAAAAAATGAAACATGCATTTATGTTTTTTTTATAGCTATACACAAATGTTTTGCCTTAAATGTGTTGTTTTGCAAGGTGATCATTTACAATCACTTTAATCTAGTTGCAGATATTGTCATCATGCAGTAAGTTAGGTTAACTTAGGTTAAAATGAGGTTAAATGTCTAATTGGCAGCCTTTTAAACACTGTAAAAACAAAGACAACCAATCACATGGAGTAGACTGGTTCAATCATGTAGCACAGCATGTATGAAGTGCACTAGGGGTACCAAATTGTGTCACAGGGTGACAGTTTTATAAAAATACTGTTTAAAATCAGCAAATGATCTAATAATATTTAGACAGTTCAGAGCCGGAAGCTGTGTTCTGCTTTAAGAAAAGCACAAATTATGGTGAATTAATAGTGGTCCAACTGACCTTTTTACTAATTTACTTTTAAAGATAATATTCCTATTTAAAACAAATAAACAAATACATTGATTAAAACAGAGACATTTGCAAATACCATAAGCCCATAATTTAGTCACAATAGAAAGCAATTAGAACAAATAGAAATCAATTTTGAAATTACCTTATTTTAATTTTTTTTAAATGGTAAATTTTCTCAGTTTAATTATTCGACATATTTTCTATTGTTAATAAAATATAGGTATTTTAGATTTGCAAATGATTGCATTCTGTTTTTATTTAGATTTTACACAGCGTCACAACTTTTTTTTATGATGGCCAGACTTCACCAGTATCCCAGAGTTCAGCTTTAAAAAGAACCTTTTAGAAATGAAGGTTTAGGTCCAAAACACACCATTTCAGTGTGGACCATTAGCACATTGCAGTATTATTAATTTCCTTTAAATGGTACCCCAATACAATAAAGCAATGCAACTTTAATGTACAGGTGTTGCAGTACACCACAACTGTGCTTTGCACTCATAGTCCCCAGCTAAGAGAACTAATTTGGAGCTACCTTGTGGTTCCCAGATATGAGAAAAGACACCGTCTCCTGTTAAATTTCTTCAGCAAAAAAGTTATAAAAGACATCTCCTATACTGTTTATTGGAGCCGGAGTGAATGGAATGTTGCTTGTATGACTGGCAGCCACTGTACTATATAGGGAGAACCCATTAAATTCTCTGTAGCTTCTTCGGGGGCAGCGTTACAAGTGAATGCCAGCAACAGTGTTCCTTATCATCGCCACACCAGTCGCTTTGTCATCAGACCATTGTAAGCCAGCAACAGACTTACTGACTGCGGCCACACTAGTCCAGACTGCCACCGAAGGGGATTGCACTAATATGATGACCAGCTGATTTCAAAGATAGGGCAATGTTATTGTATCACACAGTGGCATCAAAAATGCTAAATAAATACAAAAGGTAAATTAAATATTACAGTTCAGTGTAAGTTAAATAAAATACAATAAATAAAAAGAAAATTTGGAAGAATAGATTATGTTATGTGCTAGCTGGAGAACAAGCTTGCCTATGGTCTGCAGCAGGCATCTTTTAAGTTAGTAACGTATCTTAGGCTAAGAGAGAGAAAAACAGCAGCTGTTGGAATAGATCAGCGCATATGGTTCTAAGTAAAAATAATGCACATTTGTGTGCCCTTGATAGTCTGCATTTGTCTTTTCCTGAGAATGTGCCCCCCCATCTTTTATATGCTTTCCTAGGTTTAAGACCTTCTACTGTAAAGTTATATTTCCTAATATAGTCTGAACTAAATGTGTTATAGACTTTTTGCTGTTTGTAGATGTAAATTCTCCAAAAATAAATGTATTTGATTGACATGATTGTCAAATTCTTCCTTACCATGCATGCAATCTGATGTACAGAAACAAACAATAGTGTCCTTAAATAGTCTGCAACGTGACCTTTCCAGGCCATAGGTCATGAAGCTTGTAGCTCTGCATCTATGTATATTATATTATTGATTATCAGTGATTTGATTTTATAAAAAATATATTTTTCTATTTCATTTTTAATTCTTAACTACATTTAGATATTTTAATCCAAAAATATCTCTGATTTATTGACCTCCAGTTACAGGAATAAATGAAATGAGTTCCAGAACTCATTCATACACCCAACTGTAACCATGACTTTACTGGGAACCTAAGGATACAGTTAAAAATACAGTTTACAATACAAGTGAAGTGTGCTTGTTCATATATTAACAAAAGCCAAATTAATAAAATAATTTGTCACAGTATCACCAGACCAGTGTAGCCAGCAACAGTGTTCCTGATTGCCACTACACAAGTCCCAGTGTCACCATACTAGTTCAGCTAGCAAAAGTGATCCTGATTACCACCACACCAGTTCAGTGTTGTCTCTGCCTGCCATCCGTACTGGCCTTGGCTGTTTCCTGACCACTTTTCTGTCTGCTTTCTGGACCAATCTTTGCCTGTTTCCTGACCACAACTCTGCCTCTTGCCTGAACTGACTGATCTGCATGTCCAATTGGCTATGTCCCTGTAAGACCCCAGTCCCAGCCACCCCCCCTGTGGGCAACTGTACTACTGGAACGACAGGAAAAAATGTTGGTCTTTCTTCAGCCTCCTGTACTTCCTGGCCAGTGAACACGGCATTCTTGGAGACAGCCACATACCAGTAGGTTAAGCTTGTTTGGCTTATAGTAATGGGGACTGCTATGGGTGATGCTACACTGAGCTATATTCCCTGACCAAGAGTACAGAGGCAGCGATTAGCCCCATGTTCACACCAGTGAGGCTTTGAAATTGCACTACTTCTGCGTGATTTCAATGCCGCCAATCAGTGCGATTTTGATGTGCGATTTTATTGTGGCTTGTGACTTCATTTAACAGAAGTCAATGCAAGTCACAGTGAAATTGCAGCAAAGTAGTGCAGAATTCTTTTTCAAAGTTGCTGTGAGTCACAGAGATTTGAACGGTTCCATTGCCACAAATACGGTGTGACTTGTCATGCGATTTTGAACTGCATTGGCGTGAACCAGGAATTACAGTACATTTTGATACAATTGGTTGATTTGTGTGATACACAAGATATAGTGTTTGGTACATAATCAGTCTAAACAGTGAAAAAGTCTCACACATATGGTATTTCATATTTGGAAGAAGTATCAGAATGTGTTTTGGGGTTTAATTCTAATTATGTTCATGCAGTGTGTGAAAAATATCCTAATAAATTGGCTTTGGGAAAAAAATAAATTTTTATTTTATTTTCCGCATTTCCCAAAAGCATGTGCAAATAAATTGAAGTATTTAGAAGACTCACCATGTTTATTAAAAAAAACTTGTTTTTGTGTTTTTTTTCTATTGTTCTGGAGCTCCAGGACTTCCAAATATTTTATAGATAGTCAGGAAATTACATGTGTAATTTATGCTCCTGGAAAGCCCGAAGGTGCTCTTTGAATTTTGGGCCCCTCCATGTGGTTAGACTGTGAAAAAAACTCACACATATTATATGGCCACACTTGGAAGGAGTAGTAGAATGTGTTTTGGAGTGTAATTCTAAATATGCTTATGCTGTGTGTTAAAAACATCTTATTAATTGACTACTTTGTGAAAGAAAAATACATCTTCATTTTCATTCTGCATTTTCCAAAAACTTGTGCCAAAAAATGAAGTCTTCAAAAGAGTGATTGTGTCTCTTAAAAAATACCTTGGAATGTTTGCTTTCCAAAATGTGGTCTGTTTGTGGGATTTTCCACTGTTCTGGGGATCCAGGGCCTCCAAAATTGTGATAGGAAGTCAGAATATTAAATGGGTAATTTATGCTCTTGAAATGCCTGAAGGGGCTCCTTGGATTTTGGACCTTTCTATGTGACTAGGCTGTGAAAAAGTTTCACACACGTGGTATCGCCATACACAGGAGGAGCAGCAGAATGCGTTTTGAGGTGTAATTCTAAGTATGACTATTATATGTGTTAAAAATATAATAATTGACTACTTTGTGTAAAAAATATATTTACATATTTTTCCTGCATTTTTGAAACACTTGTGGCAAAAAAACTTACATTTTCAAAAGACTGACGATCCCTTTTTAGAAAATACCTTGAGGTGTTTGCTTTCTAAAATTAGATCCATTTGTGGGTCTCTCAACTGTCCTGCACTTCAGATATTTTAGTCCCCTTTATGCATCTAGGTTGAGAAAAAGTCTCACACATGTGATATCCCCATATTGTAACAGAATGTGGGGTGTAATTGTAAGTATGCATATGCTGTGTGTGAGAAACAACTTGTTTAAATCACAACTTTGTGATAAGAAAACTACATATTTAATTTCTTAATTTTCCCAAAAATTGTGACAAAAAAATACAACTTCAAAAAACTCACCATGCCTCCCACAAAATACTGTGGACTGTAAACTTTCCAAAAAGGGGTAATATTGGGGGTATTTGAACTGTCCTGCATTTTAGGGCATTAATAAATTAGGCAGTCAGTACATCAATTTTCAAATATATACTGTATACCATAGTTTGTGGACTCTAGAACTTTCACACAGATTAAATAAAATACACTGATTTGGGTTATTTTTACCAAAGAAATGTAGCATAAAATATTTTTGCCCAAATTTATGAACATTTTAGAACAAAAACTAAGCAATAAATCTGTGGTGATTAACAACTTGCTGGGCACTTTTACCCCCTTCCTACGCAGGCCAATTTTCAGCTTTCAGCGCTGTCACACTTTGAATGACAATTGCATGGTCATGCAACGCTGTACCCAAATTACATTTTTATCATTTTTTTTCACACAAATAGAACTTTCTTTTGGTGGTATTTAATCACTACTGGGTTTTTTATTTATTTTTTCTAAAAAAAACGAAAAAAGACAGAAAATTAAAAAAATTGTTATCCTTAGTTTCTGTTGTAAATAAATCATAGTCTTAGTTTCTGTTAGTTTCTGTAAATAAGTAATGTTTCTCCTTCGCTGATGTGCACTGATGGGCACTGATAGGCTGCATTGATGAGGCGCCACTGATGGGCACTGATGAGATGGCACTGAAGAGCACTGAGGAGGTGGCACTGAGGAGGATGCACTAATATGCAGCACTGATGGGCACTGATAGGTGGCACTTATGGGCAATGATAGGTGGCATGGATAGGTGGCACCGATGGGCAGTGATGGGCGGCACTGATGGGCACTGGTGAGCAAGCACTGATGGGTACTGAAAGGCAGCACTGACTGGCATCACTGATGGGCACATATTGGCATCACTGATGGGCACAGATTGGCATCACTTCTGGGCACAGACTGGCATCACTGCTGGGCACTGCTGGGGCTGCACTGATCATCAGTTATGGATGGCTTTGTAAATTATTGTTAGTACTTTGAATTTTATTTGTTGGGTGAGTGGAAGCCAGTGGAGGAATTGGCAGAGAGGGGTGGAGGACACTGATTGGTTGGTAAGGTGGATTAGTCTTGCAGCGGCATTCATTATGGACTGAAGGGGGGGTAGTCTATGTAAAGGTAATCCAATGAGGAGGGAGTTGCAGTAGTCAAAAAAAAAAGCAGGGAGTGAATTAGAAGCTTGGTGGTGTCATTAGTTAAAAAGGGGCGTATTCTGGAAATGTTGCGGAGTCTAAGGCGGCATGATTTGGACAGGGATTGGATGTGGGCCTGAAAGGACAGTTCAGAGTCTAAGGTTACCCCTAGCATCCTGGCATGTGAGGACGGACTGATATATGTGCCATTTATCTTGACAGAGAAGTCAGGGGAAGGGCCACGTGGGTGAGGAAATATTAAGAGCTCAGTTTTATATAGATTCAGTTTGAGAAAGTGGTTTGACATCCAGGCTGATAGAAAAAAGTTTGGGCAGATGGTGATAGGATGTAGGTGGTCTATCGCATCCCTATTAAGTGAACACAAAGAAACAATGTAGGCCTAGTGTGCATGTAAGGCTGATATGTCTGTTAGTAAATCAGTGATGTGTGAGGAGACTGATGGGGTGAGCTGAGGGGCAGAGAGATAGATTTGGGTGTCATCAGCATATAAATGGTAGTGGATGCCATGGGAGGCTATCAGCTGACCCAGTGAGGACATGTAGATCGAGAATAGTAGAGGTCCAAGGACAAAACTTTGGGGGACCCCAACGGTAAGAGGTGTTGGCGAGGAGGAAGTGGAGTTGTAAGTGACACTGAAGGTTTGGTGAGAAAAGTAAGATTCAAACCAACGTTCAGTGCAGCCATGGAGACCAAGAACATTTTTTTTTTTTGAGGAGGGGGCGGTCAACTGTATCAAAGGCAGCGGAAAGGTCCAAGAGTAAGAGTACAGAATAATGACCATTGGTTTTGGCTGTTAATAAGTCATTTGTGAGTTTTAGGGGGGCAGAGTGCTGTGGGCGAAATCCTGACTGAGGTGGCCGCTCAGTCGGTTGTAGACTAACCATTCAAGGAGTTTGGAGGCAAAAGGGAGTAAAGAGATGGGTCTTAGGTTGTTAAAATTGGTGCGGTACTTTTTTTGATATGGGAGTGACTAGCGCACGTTTTAGAGGGTTGGGGGAGATGCCAGTAGAGAGGTTGAAGATATGAGTTAAAGAGTGTAGGATATAGCCAGATGGTGACCGAAGTATTTGAGAAGGAACAGGATCCAGGGGGCAGGAGGCTAGGTTATACTTATATTTCACATATATTCCTTTATTACCACAAATGATATAAATCTACTTTGTGTGCAATAAACGTATTTGCAGACCCAGATGTTATCTTGCAAATGTAGCAGTTCCATCATCATCACTGAGCTGCACATAGCCTGTGCATAAAGCAGAGTTGTGGGAGAAACTAAAGGCTTCCTGTAGAAAAATACAAGAGGGATGTATACAGGATTAGTCCCCCTAAACAAGGAAAGAAAGCAGCAACCAGTCTTTATTTTAGGAAGCTCCCACACAAGTTTAAAGTATGCAAAGCCTTACCTTGTAAAAATGATTAAGCTATTGCCAGTCTTCACAAGTTTGTTGCACGATTGCTACAAGTCCTCATTGCATGACTCCAGATCAACTTTCTCTGCAAACATTCTGCAAGTCTGCTGCAAGTTCTGGTTCAGTTATGTTGTGCAATAGTCATATTACCAGAGGGGTCACTGTGGCTGAATTTTCATGCTGTAGACTTGCAGAGCTCTTGCTGTAGACTCACCAATGCAACTTTGCTCTTGCTAAAGATTTGCCACGCAAATTTGCTACAAATTGGAAAAGTGTCAACTAGAACTTGTGCATCAAATGCTTTGCAAGTGTACAACTTGTCAGTGAAAATGTGCAGCAAATTGACAAACTTACAAGTTAACACTGCCACAAATTTGTGGCAAGTTATCCTTGATATCTGGGTGTTACCAAAGGTTGCCAAATGTACTTAGAGAGATGGGGGTGGAGACTCTAGGGGTGTGTGTCAGCAGGATGCAGAGCAACAGCAGCACACAAATTTTCCCAGTTAAGAGCTGTGCAGGGGGGTGTGAATGCAAAAAAGAAAACTGACCATGCTGGGATGGATGTGTTTCCATGCTCTGGCAGGATCACCAGGTAATTCACACAAAGGAAGCAATGCAAAGAGAACAGCAGTATTTTCATACAAGTACATGGTATCACAGACACATATCAGAAATATGAAATGTTAAGCTAACACACAGTACACTTTAAAGCTGTTCTATTACACAGATCCAGAAAACATACTCAACTCACACCAAAAAGAATGCACATGCCTTGAAGTTAGACAATATTTGCTAATCTCAAAGTCCAACTTCAAAGTTTATGTAAAGCCTATTTTTTGGGGGGAATAAAATGTGATGTATGTAAAAAAGTAATGGTCATGCAATATAATTGAAATATACGTATGTAGGAAATTTTTTTGTTTTTTTAATAGAATTTAGTAGTTAACATTTTTGTTGCTTTTATATTGTTGTCTGGTCAGCAAGACAGAATTGGTGAAATTTACTAAAACTAGAGCACTCAGAATCTGATACAATGTTGCATGGTAGCCAATCACCTTCTAACTTCAGCTTGTTCAATAAGCTTTGACAATACGATCTGGAAGCTGATTTCTGAGTTCTGTGCAGAGCTGCACCAGATTTTGTGCTCTCCAGTTTTAGTAAATCCCCCCAAAGTAATCATACATTTTACATTTTATAATTGCCATGAGAACAGGAGCTAAAGAAAAGCTTGCAATAGGCTTTACCAGTTCTGTTGACAGCTTTCTAGGAGGAAATTAATTCTCACTTTGGGGAGATATCCTATTCCTTCCTGTTGTGTCTCCAAGACAGGAAATGAAAGGAAATCACCCGAATAAAATGCAGACAGGAAAAATCATACTCTAGCCCCAATTAAAAAAAGCCAAAACAATTTGATCATGCATACACTCTATAGAATAGAGACTACTGTAGCAAAGTAAATGTTCATTGGGCTTATTCAATAAGAAAATAAGAATCAGTTGTGCTTACTTTCATCAATAAATAATGTTCTAACAAGTATTTTCTTTTCCTTGCACACAATTTGGTATTCAAAAATGAACACAGATTCCCCTTGTTATTATACTTAGTGTATTTTCTTTGCAAAATGAACAAACACTTTTCAAAGAAGAAATTCTCTTTTCTAAGTGAACAGCCCCCACCCTTTAGTAAACCAACCCCAGTGTTAATGATTACAGTATATCAGGTTTTCGTCTGTGCAGGTAAATATGGAAATAATGGTTTCTGGAGTCCTTCCTTAGGGTAAATTCCTGTGAATTGAACTAACAAACTTCCTGTTTCTCAAATTTTACAAAAAAAAGAGATGATCTTGCTGAACCGTCAGCTACAAATCCAGCTGACATGAAAAGAACATCAGTTTCTTTTTATCTGCAACCCCAAGACACAACTTGTTATGCCAACAGGCGACCTGTAAACACAACTGCAATTAAAGCCACGGAATAATAAACAGAAAATAAATGACAAAGGGGAACTTTTAGACAGATGAACTTTGAGTGAAAAAAGCATAGATTCAACTATTAGAACTTTTTTTTTTGTTTAGGAAATATAAAGAAGGGCAAACACAAGATTTTACTGGTGGAAACCATGACTTGTCCAATAGACCTAATTACCATGTATGTTAAAGTGGTTGTAACCCTAAAAAAAAAAAAAGATACATGCATACATAGTTGTCGGATAATCCGATCGTTTCCGAACAAGGTGACGTACAAAACATACGACGGGACTATGTAGAGGCCAGTAGTCAATAGCTTTCGTCCCCAAATTTATTATGAGCATGTGTGGCACTTTGTTTATCTATACACTTTGTGAATTCTATACACACGATCGGAAAAAGTCTGATCGGATTTTGTTGTCAGAAAATTTTAGGTTCTGCACTCAAATTTTTTTTCAAAAGCCCGCTAGAGCCCACACACAATCTGATTTTCCAAAAACATAATCTGATCAGACTTTTCCGTCTGAATTTCCGACCATGTGTACGGGGCATAATACTTTCTGAGTCACTAATCTGGAACAAATATGTCATGGCTGATGGATATTTCCATCACAATAATAAAAACACTAGAATGTCAGCACGCCAACGCAGAAGAAGAGGCCAGCACTTGTAGCATCCGCCCTTCTTTTTCCTTTGACTATGAGCAGTACAAGCTGAGCTGCTGAGAAAATGCTTTGGTGAGGATGGATTTATCTACAGTACCTGCAACTACAGTGGTCAGTGTGAGCTTCTTTTGAAGTTCATTTACTAAATATGTTTAATAACTAAATCCTTGACTGTCCATAGTATGGCCACAGGTTAGGAAGTATAAGGACATTTTCAAAAATCATATCCATCGTTTTGTTCCTTAGAATCTGTGGGGTTCTACTGTGCACATGCAAGCATTGGTAAGACAAGGACAGTTGAGAATGCAGTTGAGAATGGAAGCGTGGTTTATATATCTGCATGCTGGGGAGCGCACTTTTTGAGAGCACAATTCTAGACTACACCTCTTATCGCATTCATATTCAGGGGCGTAGATAACGAACCACTGCATGTTGTGGTATCTTGCATTAGAAGAAATGCTACATGTGTGTTTTTGGTCCATTCTAGTGGAAGCCCATTTAAAATGAATCAGCTGCCTTAGTGCAACACACATTACGGTGTGGCACAATGCATAAGAACAGAAAATTGTCAATGGGCCATAAACCTTCCATCCAACTTTTACATTATTAAATTTCTTATTTTAGAAGCTAATTAAAATTAGAAATATAGTGCTGAAAAAAAACTTGCAGGATTAACAAATTGTTTTTGGCATACCGTATTAATTCTTTATGGTCCACTTTACATGGGGTGTGTCCTTTGCCTAAATATTTTGCGTTAAAAGGTGTCTCTCTTTCCCATCTCAGAAGATTGGATGGTATATTATAAAATCCCTTTCAGCATAATATGCCCTTGCTGCATGATAAAAGGTAAGACTGCGCAGTGATATAATTTTCTGTTGCTAATTGATTAGCTGTAATGACACAATACAGTTTTATTTATTCCACAGCAGATTCAATGGATGTTGTCTTCACAGCTTGCAGATTGTTTGTGGAGCTTGTCTGATGCCATCTTGCAACAAGCAGCATTATAATACATTGCTTCAAAGTTATTGGTTGGCATAACTAACCAAATGTTCCACTTCTGTCATCTCATTCTAATTCCCCCTAACCTGCTCACTTTTCTGCGGTATATTATTATTCTGCTTGTTACACAGCAGCGTCAGACAAACCCCACAATTATCTTTAATTTGTTGGTCTTCTAGTCATCCAGTTATTCATTTCAGCACATTGGTGGCCAAGTCTTTTACAGCCAGTTTGCGTCCTCTAGCTGTCACCTGTAACACATTAGTGGCCTCTAAAAGTTTCTTTCAGCCATTGGGTTACATCTACAAATCTCTTATATGATAGAAGTGGTTGATATAATGGTCATAGTATATGGGGGAAAGCCTTTGCTAGTATTGCACTATTTTGCCATGTCTGTTATGTTTAAGTCTCACTCGGTAGCTTATTACCTATATTGCCAAGGTTATTTAGAGTAACATTTAAAAACAAAGTATAAGAGTGGGACTTTAAATGAGGCAACGGTAAATGTAAACCATTGTCTCCATCCCTATCAAATTGTATCAAAGAGGGATTTGGAAGGAAAGAAGGGAAGAGGAAAGGGAAAAGGAAGGGGGGAATGCGTGCATTCCAGGGAGGTTTAGGCGCATATTTTCGAGCGTCTCCCTCTCCGATGTGGATGCCTTCCTTCCTTGCACACATCTTGACATTGGCCGGGCTATGCGGTGGATGCTCCGGTTCTTTTGCCACAATCCTTGGACTATACACTCCATCTATCCATTTTAACTTGTTCCCACCTCACACTTCTTTTTTGGATCATGTCTTTTACTTGCAGTTTCAGGTAATCTTCAACAGCACTGTTTCATAGTTGGTTCTTTGTGGAGGGCACTCTATTTCTTCGTTCACTATTTCTGGTGTTTCTACCAATTTCTCTAGCTCACAACTGTTCCCTTTTGGATTCCCGTTGCCTTTGGGTCATGGTCACTTCTTTACTTTTTCTTACCCATTACACTTGATTATCTTAATGACCTATCACCATTATTCAATATCTTTTTAGATATCTTATGGGTAGTATCACATACAAGTCACACACGCCATTGTGGCTTGGGGATATCCTTCTATCATTGTCCTATGATTGATGGCTCTTGACGGGCCATCGCCGCAGCGCCACGACCTCAGCTCCCCCCCCCCCCCCCCCCCCCCCGGGATCATTTTCTCCACAGTATTTCCAGCTGTAAATACCACCAGTACCATCTATGCTCCTTTATAGTATATATTAATCCACCAATTGGTAAGAATGCTGAGATTTTTGGTTTTTCCCCCTCTTTCCATTGTATTAACCTACCATTATCATATAGTTAATTTTACACTCTATTATAGATATATCCAGGCTTTACTTGCTCCTGATGAGTGAAAGTCTATCCATGAAACGCGTCAAGATTTTCTACTGATGCTATGTCACAGCCAGCTACTGTGCAACAGCATGCAATTTGTATCCTTTATCTTTAACTACTTGCCTACCAGGCACGAACACCTCCTTCCTGACCAGGCCATTTTTCAGCTTTCAGTGCTGTCGCAGTTTGAATGACAATTGCGAGATCATGCAACGCTGTACCCAAATAAAATTTTTATCATTTTTTCCCCACAGATAGAGCTTTATTTTGGTGGTATTTAATCACCTCTGCGGTTTTTATTTCTTGCGCTATAAACAAAAGAAGAGCGACAAGTTTGAAAAAAACATAATATTTTTAACTTTTTATTATAATAAATATCCAATTTTTTTTTTTTTTTAAACAAATTTTTTCCTCAGTTTAGGCCGATACATATTCTTCTACATATTTTTGGTAAAAAAAATTGCAATAAGCGTATATTGATTGGTTTGCGCAAAAGTTATAGCGTCTACAAAATAGGGGATAGATTTATAGCATTTTTATTATTCTTTTTTTTTACTGGTAATGGTGGCGATCTGCAATTTTTATCATTACTGCGACATTGCGGCGGACATATCGGACACTTTTGACACATTTTTGGGACCATTCACATTTATACAGCGATCCGTGCTATAAAAATGCATTGATTACTGTATAAATGTGACTGGCAGGGAAGGGGTTAACACTAGGGGGCGCTGCAGGGGTTAATGTGTTCCCTATGTTAGTGATTCTAACTGTGGGGAGAGGGGACTGACTGGGGGAGGGGACCAATCGGTGTCCCTATGTACAAGGGACACACCATCGGTCTCCTCCCCAGTGACAGGACGTGGATCTGTGTGTTTACATACACAGATCCACGTCCTGCTCGCTTACTGGGCAATCGCGGGTGCCAGCGACCCGGCGGGCACGCGCGCGCGCCTCCTAGTGGCCAAAATGTAGACGCCGTCATATGACGGCATCCCGCCACAAGAGCCGCACCGCTCCGCCGTCAATAGACAGTGGGCGGTCGGCTAGAGGTTAAGGAATATGAATAAATTTTTATATTATGGTATTTTACCATTATGCCAATTATGTTTGTTTAAGACAATTGGGTGAGTTGTATATTTAGTGTTAATTTGGGAACAATATATGGTATATATTGTTAATTAATGTTACCATTTCACCTTTTATGTGATTTACCAATCATGTTTATTATAATTTGTATGTTCTTCACCATAATGAAATCCATTGCTTTATATGCTCCAGTGTACCCAATAAATTACTTTTTATTATATCAATTAATTCAATATATTCCAGTGCTGTGTTGCATTTAAAGTCCCAAATCCCTTTTTGTTTACCTCTTTCCCAACTATCATTCCCCCCTTCCCTCTCCTTTTTACCATCAGGGACTGAGACGATGTTCTTTATGTATAGCTGTTGTCTCAACTATAGTCTCAACTATACCTGTTCTTTCTTATGCTACAATTCCCCCTTCCTTTTCCCTTTCCTCTCCCCTTCTTTCCTTCCAAATCCCTCTTTGATACTATTTAAAGTAACAATCATTGCTTGACTCTTATCTAAAAAAGATGGGTAGTTTACTTTATGCTATAAGTTATTTGCTTTATGCTATTTACACATTGATTATTTTAGTTTCTAATATGAGTTTCTGTGATTTTGGGGAGTCTGTCAGTAAAAATGTGCTTCATAAGAAAAATTGTATAAGTTTGGTCAGTAAAATGAGTAGTCAGTGTTTGGCAAACCCTGGGCCACATAGAGTACAGCCACGGGCAACATGTGTGAAGAGTTAAGATGGGGTGGTGGCCGGTGGGAGAGAAGGAGAGAGAAGAAAGGCAGACCATTAAAGAGGCACTATCGTGCTGTACCCATCTAGGTTCTGTGGACCACCTTGCTGACCCTTTTTCCCAGACCAGCAACTTTGAGTCAGGCAGTAGAGAGAATTGGGACAGTATTCATGAGACTGATCGCTGTCAGGATATCTGCAAATCATCAGTGTGGAGAGAGATTTTTGGACACCGTTAGTTGTATTAAACCTTGCTTGATGTTTATGGAACCTTGTGGTCACCAGTGAAGCTCTTTCCATGACACCTTGGTTGGAAGTATCCCTACAAATGTTTGTACATGTATATTAGACTAAAACTTGTGGCACAATAATTAAAACATTTTTTGTGGGTACAAGGACCGTGCAATAAGTTACACTGTGAGTAAGCTTACACTATAAAGCCTTTCCCAATATTAGTGCAATTTTTCCACACCCACAGTTCTTCCCTACTGGATACCCAAGACTGCCCACCGCCCCAGGAAAAAATAGATTATTTGGCCCTGATACAGATCCATTTCACCTAAAGCCAGATTGTCAACATGGCAGCCAGGGAAAAAAACTATTTAGAAGTATAACAACAATTGCATCCTTTGTATTTCTCTTAGCACAGATTTCCCTTAAATACTTCTGGTAATCAGATCACTGAATGTTATACATTTTTTAAATATTCCATTTTAATTATTGTGTGTATTGTGTATTAATGCCCATCACAATGACATATGCTAAAAAATAGAGTGTACATATTCAAAATATTGATTTGAGTGGTAAGCTGAACAGGACTCACAATACGGCTTTGAATAAATTACCACCTAAATGATTATAAATGTAAAAAGATGTTTTTCTCCCAAGTTTTTAGCACTTTTTTTTTATTTTTTACTTTTAATCGTATTATCTCTCACTGCAAAGCATAAAACATGACTGAGAAAGTATTGCAAATTCAATAAGCACGTTTTATCAGATTGAATTCAGGAAATTAATTTACAAATCCTTGAATGAATGAGCCACTAAAAAAGAATATAGTAACGAGATGTGTCTGAAAACTAATCCTTTCATATCATGTTTGATCATGGCTGATCACCGAGTACAGAGTGCCTCAGCAGTGGAGAGTTTTCTTATTGGTTTCATAGTAACAGCTATATAAAGCATTTTTTCCCTTTTAAACTGAATAACCTTGATGATTCATGCCTTTCAAGTCCCCCAGACTTCTCGGTGTATGTACAGTTCAGTGAAATGGCCTTTAAAAGGGTAAGTCCCCTTTGAGACAACTAGGATATATTAATTATATTCTACTAAAACATATATACGGTATATATATATATATATATAAATTATATATATATATATCTGAAATCACAGCATGGCACTGGTGACATTTGGTTCACCAGACAGATTATTGCAGAGCCACGTTGAACACAGCATTGTTTAGTCTGGTTACTTTAGGTGATTGATGTATTTTAGAGTTACAGAAATGTGTGCCCTCATTCCTTCCTCTATGTCCACCTCGGTTACTTGTTCTACAGCTTTTATTTCTGTCCATGAATCATTTAAAGGACATCTACCAAGTACTGTCAGTTAAAACTTATTTTGAGCTATAACTGCAATCTTTACCTTAAAATACTTTTTGACCTAATTTTCATATTTTTGCGGCTGTATAAAGGTTGGAGGTTGTCTAGTAGCAGGTTGTAAATCAGTACCCTGGCTAAAAAAATGCTACAAGAATACCATTTACATGAATACATTGGGGGTTATTTAAGAAAGGCAAATCTACTTTGCACTGCAAGTGCACTTGAAAGTGCATTTGGAAATGCAGTCACTCTAAATCTAAGGGGTGGATCTGAAATGAGTGGAAGCTCTGCAGATTTTATCATCCAATCATGTGCAAGCTAAAATGCTGTTTTTTATTTTCCTTGCGTGTCTCCCTCGGATCTACAGCGACTTTACTTCCAAGTGCACTTGCAGTTCAAAGTGGATTTTCCTTTAGTAAATAACCCCCATTGCATACAGTAAAAGTATGTTTTTAAAAGAGAAGTTTGAGGTTATAAAAATCGAACATACATACTCACCTCTATGCTGCAGCATCTGCGTGATGCTGCAGCTGTCCCCTCTTGGGTCTAGGCTCGAGAACTGAGCGATCACACGACTGCTGATCATTCAGCTCTTGGTGGTGACTGTCAATGGAGCACCAGGCTGGGGAGGAGTGATTCTGGACGACAGTAGAGCACAAGCATGCACACTCCTTTGATCCTTGTAGTATGGCTTAAAAAAGCTTTGACAAAAGACTTTTTTTTTGATGTAGTAAAGTACATTAATCGTGGAAGTCCACGCCAGTCTGTACACTATGCTGCATATTCCCTATCCTGAGCGCTGCAATTTATATGCTATGTTGTTCATTACTGTACATAGTTCTGACTGCTGCATGCTATACATACTTCTTACCAAGCTGCTTATTATCTTAAGGCCTAATGCACACTGAACAATAAAATAACGTTATAAAAATGTCAGTAACTTTGCAGTGAGTTTTTCAACTTTTTTCAACGTTTTTGCAATAGCATTTTTTAGCGTTTTTTAGCGTTTTCCGCGTTAGCGTCCCTTAACTTTTTTTTGAAAAAAATATTTTTTTCAATGGGTCAAAAACGTTAAACGCTGGTGAGCGATCTTTTTGAGCGTTTATCGACATTTATCAGCGTTTATCAGCATTAGAGTGTTTTCACAGCTGAAAAACGTCTCTCAGAACCCATTGGTTTTGTGTTTTTTTTTTACTGCTCAAAAACGCCACTGTCCAAAGCTGCTGATAACAGCCTAGGTGTGCATGGACACATAGGATAACATGATGGAGAGTTTAATGACTGTAGAAAAAAACGTCTACAGCCAAAAACAGCTGCTGCAAAAACATCAAAAAATGTCCAGTGTTCATGAGGCCTAACAGTTGCTGGTTGTAGGTTGTAGTGCCCAGTTTCTTGTGTGAGCTATCTATCAATATTCTGTGTGTAGAAAATAGTGGAAGAGTTACATTTTTTAATGATCCTTCACAACTTCAGATCTTTCATACTGGCAGTGGTGGATGTTAAAAACAGGCAGCCGAGCCATGGATTTACTAGCTACCCACTGGCATTCTGACATTACAGCCTGACAGAGCTGTACACAAGCAAAGTATTGTGGCTGCTGCATTTTTAACTCAGGTTGCAGAGTTTGACAGGTGACACCCTCTATCAAATTCGCACCTTGAGATCAATAGGGCCACACTGAAAACCACAAGCCAAACGCAGTTTAGCAAGTTAATAAAAAACAAAAAACGTCAAGAGGCAGCAGTGGCGCCACTTGAATGCCTGCTAGATGCCACTATACAGCTCTCTGGAAAACGGTCCACTGTGGATCCCATTTCAGAGGGAGGTAAGCATTACCACCAGAAAGAAATACCCCTAAGTCCTGAGGTTTTGGTGTGTGTGTGAGGCTGTCACATTTGATTAAATGATTAATAAAAAAAATGTTGTCGGTACTCAGACTTTAACACTCCGTTAGTGAACAGTGTGAACAGAGAATAGGCTCAGACTCTATTTAACCATTTTCTTATATAGCTACCCTGTTGCAAGGCCATTCATTAAAAAGAAAAAAAACCTCTTAGCATAAGAATATGTGTGCATCTAACTATATTACCTATTATCAAAAGTATTGGTACGCCTGCCTTTACATGCACATAAACTTTAATGACATCGCAGTCTTAGTCCGTAGGGTTCGTTATTGAGTTGGCCCACCCTTTGCAGCTATAATAGCTTCAACTCTTCTGGGAAGGCTGTCCAAAAGGTTATGTGTCTATGGGAATGTTTGACCATTCTTCCAGAAGCGCATTTGTAAGGTCAGGCACTGATGTGGACAAGAAGGCCTGGCTCGCAGTCTCCACTATAATTCATCACAAAGGTGTTCTATCAGGTTGAGGTCAGGACTCTGTGTAGGCCAGTCAAGTTTCTCCACCCAAACTCACTCATCCATGTCTTTATTGACCTTGTTTGTGCACTGGTGCACAGTCATGTTTGAACAGAAAGGGGCCTTCCCCAAACAATTCCCACAAAGTTAAGAGCATGAAATTGTCCAAAATGTCTTGGTATGCGGATGCCTTAAGAGTTCCCTTCACTGGAACTTGGGGGCCAAGCCAACCCATGAAAAACAACCCCGCACCATAACCCCCCACCAAATGATTTGGACCAGCGTACAATGCAAGGTCCAAAAAACATGGATGAGCGATTTTGGGGTGAATGAACTTGATTGGCCTGCACAGAATCCTGACCTCAAACCCAATAGAACACCTTTGGGATGAATTAGAGCGGAGACTGCGAGTCAGGCATCCTCGTCCAACATCAGTGCCTGACCTCACAAATGCACTTCTGGAAGAATGGTCAAACATTCTCATAGACACACTCCTAAACCTTGTGGACAGCCTTCCCAGAAGAGTTAAAGCTGTTATAGTTGCAAAGGGTGGGCCAACTCAATATTGAACCCTACGGACTAAGACTGGGATGCTATTAAAGTTCATGTGCGAGTAAAGGCAGGCGTCCCAATACTTTGGGAGTCCTGACCTTAACCAGATAGAACACTTTTGTGTCAGTGGGAGGAATAGTATACCAAGGACTGGGTTAAGGCAAGCTAAAGTTCAATATTTTGGCTAAATGTATTGTGGTGAATGGGGAAGGTGAAAGGACAGTGTTTTGGTGGTTATAAAAGATGAAATAGACGTTAACTTGCCGTTAAGGGTCAAGGATGCTCCTTTCAACTATCCTGTACCTGAGACCTTCATTAGCCTCATTATTTTACATTTTTTCACAGGAAGTAAAAAAGCAGAGAATAGGAAAAGGAAAATAAAAATTGAAATCAACAGTGTACAAATAATAATCAAATATAAAAATTAAAAAAACACGAACATACATAGAATATCAAATTAAAGAAACAAATCTACCACGAGAGTAGATTTTTTTCAAGCAAATTATCTGGATGTGTGAAATTCAGACAACATTACAGACAACAAAATGTATTTTGCCAAAGCTCTTCTCATTCCTACAGTAGACATATATCGTAAAATGTTGTGATCCATATTCAAATTTATCAAACACTGTGAGCCACAATAAAGCATAAATCTGGCTAAAATATATTGTTTTGCTTTGGTTAGAGTGGGGAATGGTTAGAACCTCTGTCTTGTTATTAATGCTGTTTGTGTCCCTGTTTCCTTACTTCCTGTTCTAGTGAACTTGCGCAAAGTGAGTGGATCTTCTCAGTGGGGACACAGGTGGCAGTGAAATCTCATAGAAGTTCTCAACTGTCCTCTCTCTACTAATATTTTGCACATTTTCTGTCTCAATAACCACACAGGAAGTGAGGCAATATCACTGCTATGGTTATTGAAACAATAAAAACATGACAGAGTATGTAAAATTTCTTCCAATTGTAAAAAAAAAATGTTGCAGTTCTTTAAATGCTACCTGTCATTCAGGAAATATGTAAGTTGCCATTGCTGAACTTATATAACATATGTTATATACTAATAGATTTTAAAACCTTATTACAGTAACTGATGTCCTACATCCCAGGGGTCTTCATATGCAATTTTTTTTCATCTGGAGCAAGGGAGGGGGGCTTTCTCAGCTAAGCACACCCACACCCTCCTGCCTGCAAGCCTAAGCTAAGGGCAGATGGACTCCATAAAGTAAATTTTACATGAATCCTCTGCCCTTACTCAAGATGGCTGCAGCTAGAAACTTTTTCTTTTCCTTCCTGTCTCTCTTTTCTACCCTTACCTTTCTAGTTCCACCTGCCCTCTCTTCCTTTTTGGTCTTAAGCTCCAGAGTATACATAAATGGATCCTTCTCTCCTCCCCTCCCATACAGGCAATCAACGATGTCAGTGAGAAGTAATCTCCATTGGCCTTGCACGCTCAAACATTATCTGCATTACATTCACAGTTTTTGATCCTTCAACAATGTATTCAACTTGCTTCTGTACTCACACCTCTTTGTAATTGCTGGGTATCCATTGTGTTCCTCTTTTCTCCCCTCACTTCTGGGTCTTGCTGGCTTTGCTGGGGCCCCGGGAGCCAGTGGCTCCCAGCTGTCATTAAAAGCAATCTATCATTGAAGGCTTATGATGTCTGTCGAATGTTCTAAGAAGATTTGACGGAGCAGCTAAACTGTACATTTCCGGTTGAATGTTCCGCCTACAAGCTATAGTAGAATTCTAATGTTGTATGACACTTGTAATAATTATATTTATTCATTATTATTACTAGTCAACCAACATTAGAATTCTTCTATAGCCTATGGGCGGAGCATTTGACCATAAATGTCCGCTCGCAGCGACTGCTTCGTCAAATCTTTATGTCAAATCTTTTCTCTCTATGTAGAATAATCTTGGATTAATAGAGCTAAGGTTAGGCACATTCGACCACAGGTTCGATGGACACAGATCGCTATTGTCAGCATCATGTCGAATCTCCTATCTATATCGAATTGTTGTCACGACGAAAACGAAAATAAAGCATTTGTTTATGTCGGATCTTTCGGTTTTCGGATTCTGCGCGTTTGTTATCGTTTGTTAAACCGATAACGAAAATACCCGAAATTCAGACGAAAATGCATTCGGACGAAAACGAATGCACATGTCTAA
Source organism: Lithobates sylvaticus (assembly GCA_028564925.1). Lineage (NCBI taxonomy): Eukaryota > Metazoa > Chordata > Amphibia > Anura > Ranidae > Lithobates > Lithobates sylvaticus. The sequence continues at coordinate 462,198,554 of CM053028.1, forward strand.
TATTTACTGTTTTCTAGGTGGGACTGAAGTTTGCCATTTTAGATGCTCTTAATGATAACAAATTTCATACACATCACCAAGCTAAATTACTGTTTTTTTTTACTAAGCACTCATTACCCCCATATCTAGAAACTGTATTTGTAAAGCTGTCATGTACAAGCTAGTGATCTTGAAAAAAATGTCAAAGTGGCTTTTGATTGTTGCAAACATAATAAGTAAAATAGAAAAAATGAGTACAGCTGTTATACTGTATATAAATTGACAGAATGTGCACAAAGAAAAATAATAGATACAAAAATGGACAACCTGTTGGGAAGATTCCCTTCACCAGGGAATGCCACCTGTTGTCACCAGGAAAGGAAGTGAGGGGGCATCTCATAGACAGCAAAATCTGACAGAAGCTGTATATGTTCACCACACTACTAACAAGCTTTTATTTTTTTCACGATTACTAGACATGTGCATTCATTTTCGTCCGAATGCATTTTCATCCGAATTTCGGGTATTTTCCTTATCGTTTTAACAAACGATAACGAACGTGCAGAATCCGAAAACCGAAAGATCCGACATAAACAAATGTTTTATTTTCGTTTTCATTGTGACAGTTCGAAATAGATAGGAGATTCGACATGACGCTGACAATAGTGATCTGTGTCCATCGAACCTGTGGTCGAATGTGCCTAACCTTAGCTCTATTAGTCTAAGATTATTCTACATAGAGAGAAAAGATTCGACAAAGAGAGAAAAGATTTGACATTATAGAGACAATAGCAAAAAAGGTCGAATGTGCCTAACCTAACTCTATTAGTCGAAGATTATTTGACATAGAGAGAAAAGATTTGACGAAGCAGTCAGCGCAAGCGGATATTATGGTCAAATGCTCTGCCCATAGGCTATAGAAGAATTCTAATGTTGGTAATAATAATAATAATTAATAAATATAATTATTACTAGTGTCATACAACATTAGAACTCTACTATAGCTTGTGGGCGGAACATTCAACCGGAAATGTACGATTGCAGCGTCGTACAGTTTAGCTGCTCCGTCGAATCTTCTTAGAACATTCGACAGACACCATAAGCCTTCAATGACAGATTTGACCTTAATTATTTCGGATTTTCGGATGAATGCATTTTTTTAACGAAACAAAATCAATAAAAACTAATTTCGGGAGTAACTAAATAAATACATTTTTCGGACGAAAACAAAATTCCGAAACAAAATATTTCAGTGTGCACATGTCTAACTATTACTGTTGGTCAGACTAGCATCAGACTAGCCCTTACTTCTTGTCCCAGTGGGCACACAAGATAGGGAGGGAAATATCTATGGGTGCACATGCCATGATTCACTAACCTGCAAAGTTAATAAGTTTGCAAAAACACACCTCGTCTCCATTTTTCAGAAAAAAACTGTCTATTTCACACTTGAAAGTCCACTTTAATACCTGTAACTAACTGAAGAATCAGCCACAAAATAAGCATGCTGTTTTTTCAACAAGCCTGTGCTATTTATTAAGCATTGTGTTCATACTAAAATATTTGCTTATGATGTCATCAGAATACTAAAAGTTTTGTAAATCAGATTCAACAGAACAAAAGTAAGCATGTTAAAATGGACAAAATAAAAGAACTGTAATGAATTTCACTTTTTTAGCACATTGGTTGACAAGAAGCAATAAATGTTTGGCACAGGTTCTAACATTTGCCCACTCTATCAAAAGCTACAAAAAAATGTTTTACTGGAGATTCCCCTTAATGAAAGCACAGTAAACTAATAATTTTTGAACATTATACACAGTGTAATTCTGTCAAAAGCAGGAAGAAAGGTTTGTCTGGAGGTTCACATACTATCCTTGTTTCTTTATAAATAGGATATATATTTTTTTCCAGTGTAAGTATAAGCAAGGTATCGCAGGTAGTCCAAGCAGAACACCTGCCAGGGTTTCACTCTGTTCTAGCAAGGACAGCTTCTTCCAGCATTCCATGATATTTTTCTGTAAGGGCTTAACGTTAAAAAATCAACCAAAAATAGTACATACAGAATGACAATGATTAAACACCTTGCGTTCTTTTCCTCCCTCTGTGCTTCTGGAGACAGAAGGAAAAAGAAAGCTAACTAATCCACATTATCAGACACCTTACTGTGTGCACAGGATTTTTTTTCAAATACATTTGAAAACACATCTGCAACTGTGCCTCATAGTTTTTAACTTTCCTCATTTAATTCCTCATGTTTATGAATACTATTTAATAGCTGCATATTTTTTAGTCACATATACAGCATACTTTACAGTATAAGTTGCCTTTGGGTCATATACACCTGCCTATTATTTGAACAGGATATTATAAGGTAATGAAACAATTGTTGGAAGCTTGGTGTCCTCTGAAGGCATATTCTGACAACACAGAGCACCCAACAAATGGATCATGTATTGTGTGCTTACCCGTGAAGACACCTAAGATTTATTAAGAGTGGATTTTGTCTTGAAGGCTATAGAAAGAAAATAAGTTGATGCATCATGTTAGCCAGGAATAAATACAGAGGTAGAAATAAAGTATTGTCAAAGTGATGCATTTCAGTTGTTATATAAACTACAACTATTAAAAGTACAAACTTTCAGAGCTCTAAAGCTCCTGCTTCAGGTAATATGACTGAGAGCCCATAGGCTTAGGGTGGAAAACATCTCTGTTTTATATAGGGCATTTTATCTGTTATGATACCTCAAAAAAGCTCTCAAAGCTTGTATTTTTATTATTTTAGTTAGCCACTAAAAGGTATCACTTTGACTCATACTTTGACAGAGAATCAACAAATAGCTTTAGTTGTATTGCCATCATGGAACAAATAACCTGTACCTGAATTTGGGAATAGCTATATCCATCAGACCCTACTGACACATGTGCTTTATTTCGTTACAGGTTATCTTTACATTTTTTTAATTTTTCTTGTCAAGTAAATTATTTTATTTAGGTTGAATAGTTGTATCTCAAACTCTTTTTGTGATACACTCTGAGCATTTTTTGCACTGTAATGCCCCATACACACGATCAGAAATTCCGTCAGAAAAAACTTGGATGGTTTTTCTGACGGAATTCTGCTCAAGCTTGCCTTGCATACACACAGTCACACAAAAGTTCTCTGAACTTTTGACCGCCAAGAACGTGGTGATGTACAACACTACGACGAGCCGAGAAAATTAAGTTCAATGCTTCAGAGCATGCGTCAAATTGTTTCCGATCATGCGTGATTTTTTGTGTGTCCGAATTGCATACAGACGAACACAATTTTCGGACAGAAACTTTTTCCGACCGAAAAATAGAGAACCTACTCTCAATCTTTTGCTGGCTGGAATTCTGCCAGCAAAAGTCCGATGGAGCATACACACGGTTGTAATTTCTGACCAAAAGCTCACATCTGACTTTTGCTGGCGGAATTTCTAATCATGTGTACAGGGCTTAAGGGTTAAGAAGCAAGCAAGATTCCATCAACTCTAAACACTTTTCTTTGCTTACTTACTAAAAAAAAAAAAAATTGCCTAGTTTAAATGTGTATAAACACATGGAGCAGAAGTGTGGCTCCCTGGTGTGAATGATACCAGTTCAGGAGTTGTGCATCCACCCCCTCACCTTGCTGTGCCATTCACAAGCACAGCAATTCAATGATGATGTTGTGGCTGTGCTTTGTGAATGGCACAGCAGAGGAGGATGGAGGCACAACAACTACACAATAACTCATCCATAGACACCATTCCAATGCAACAGTAAGCTGAAAGTATAGCGCCCCATTGTACATATCAGAGTTGCTCAGTGGAGCTTAGAGAGCTCCCAAAGCAAGAACATAAAAAGACAGTGTTGATATGTAAATTAAAGATAAAGAATAACATTACAAATTTAACATTAGGCTTTACATCAAAGGAACAGTTTCTGGGATTGCGTACCTATTTTTTTGTATATATTGTTTGAATTGGTATTTAGATTCTCAAGTAGCAGCACTCACACACTAATCACATTATTTTTTGGGTAAGTGCAGAATTAATTTTATACATAATAAATTTGCCAAAGTTGGAACAAATAACCTGTACCTGAATTTGGGAATAGCTATATCCATCAGATCCTACTCACACATGTGCTTTATTTCATTACAGTTTTTCTTTATATTTTTTACATTTTTCTTGTCAAATAAATTATTTTATTTAGGTTGAATAGTTGTAACTCAAACTCTTTTCGTGACACACTCTGATTATTGTTTGCACTGTAAGGGTTAAGAAGCAAGCAGAATTAAATCAACTCTAAACACGTGTCTTTGCTTACTTACTGAAAAAAAAAAGAAAAACAAATTTGCCTACTTTAACCACTTCAGCCCCAGAAGGACTTACCCCTTCCTGACCAGAGCACTTTCTGCGATACGGCACTGTGTTACTTTAACTGACAATTGCACAATCATGCGACGTTGCACCCAAACAAAATTGACGTCCTTTTTTCCCACAAATAGAGCGTTAGTTTGGTGGTATTTGATAACCTCTGCGGTTTTTATTTTAGCGATATAAACAAAAAAAAGAGTGTCAATTTTGAAAAGAAAATACATAAAAAAATACATAAAAAACAAATTTCTTTCTCAGTTTAGGCCGATATGTATTCTTCTACATATTTTTGGTAAAAAAAAAATGCAATAAGCGTATATTGATTGGTTTGCGCAAAAGTTATAGTGTCTACAAAATAGGGGATAGATTTATGGCATTTTTATTATTCATTTTATTTTATTTGTATTGGTGGCGATCTGCGATTTTTATCATGACATTATGGCGGACACATCGGACACTTTTGACACTATTTTGGGATCTTTGTCATTTATACAGTGATCAGTGCTATAAAAAAGCACTGATTACTGTTTAAATGACACTGGCAGGGAAGGGGTTAAACACTATGGGGTGATCAAGGGGTTAAGTGTGTCCTAGGGAGTGATTCTACCTGTGGGGGGTCGTCTCACTAGAACATGACAGAGATCACTGCTCCCGGTGACAGGGAGCAGTAGATCTCTGTCATGTTGCTAGGCAGAACAGGAAATGCCTTGTTTACACAGAGGGAGGAAAAGGCATCTGCTGCACCATAACACAATTGCGGGCCCCTGGCGGACATCGAGACTGCGGGACCAGCAGGCACAGTCAAGGAGTATGCGGTGCACCCACAATGTCACGATTTACAGGGGATGTACCTGTACACCCATTTGCCCAGCCATGCAGAGTTTGGCCACTCTAATGCCCTGTACACACGGTCGGAAAATCTGACGGAAAAGGTCCGATCGGATTATATTGTCGTAAAATCCGATCGTGTGTGGGCTCTGTCAGACTTTTTCCATCGGAAATTCCAACGGAGAGCAGGATCTCAAATTTTCCGACAACAAAATCCGATCGGACTTTGACTTTGTCCGATCATTTGTAGAGAATTCCGAACGGACAAAGTGCCACACATGCTCAGATCAAATTACTAGACCAAAGCTATTGGCTACTAGCCTGGATGTAGTCCTGTCGTAATGAACGAACGTTCCAAACGATCAGATTTTCCGACAACTTTGTCTGACCGTGTGTATGCAACACCCGTTTCGGACAAAATCCGACAGATTTTGTGGTCGGAATGTCCGACCGTGTGTACGGGGGCTAATATAAGAGGTGTGTTACTGGCCAGATCACCAGGTCAAAGCAGAGGGAAAAAAAAGGAATACAGCCACCATATCTAATAATTGGCAATCTGTAATAGATCACATTTTTGGTTTTGGGTTTAATACCGCTTTAACTAATTGAATTGGTTCTACATAAACTATCAGGCAAAATTAAGTTGCTGGCGCGGGTGTGAGAATAGATTTACAATAAAAAAAAGAAAAAACAAAACAATAAAAGCTCTTAAAAATTTTTAGTATACTTGTGTACAGTTTGGGATTATGGCAACACTGCAAAAGAAAACCCTGGTCACTGAATAGAAGAAGTGGGGCATGTGCCCTGGGTACCAGGGTTTTGAAACCCCCAGTTGCATTGTAAACATACACTTTTTAAAGTAAACATCCACTCTGTTAATTGTTCCTACCCCTTAAGTGAATCAATCCCAATTTAAGCAAGTACTCACAGTTTGACAATCAGTGCTTCAAACACAGCATTTACTAGAAGCAACTATTCCGTATGTAGTGCATATCTGTATATGAAAATACTGTGCAGCCCAAGCTCCAACACTTTAAATTGAAATTATTTATTCACAGTTTGCTAATTTTCCCTTTTGCATGCCAGTTTTCATGCTCAGGAACATATGTGCCAGACTGCAAATACAATTTTTCTATGTAATATTTATCTGTGTATTTATGATTTAAAATCAGTAACTGAAAGTCATTTAAATTTCTGAAATACAACAATTACTGGTTGGAACAGTGAAATGCTAATTTTCCCACTTCGGCATGGATTCTATGCCCAGAAGCACTCAGACCAGGCTTGAAAATACTTATTTTACGTGTGGTTTATCTTAAGTGCACTCTGAAATCAGAGGTCCAAAAAAATTCAGCCCTTTAAAAAACAACAGCTACCAATTAAAATAATTTACCTGCATTGATGGCAGTTTTCATAGCCATAATCATTTAGGGCCTGGCTCTATATATACAGAGTAAAATCAATGGTCCAACGTAATTTAATCCCTAAAATTGAATGTTATTTTTGTCCAGTTTTGCACCAATTTTTTAGAATTAGAACCAGAAAAACTAGATTTTTTTTTTTTTTAATTACATGAATGCACCTTAATGAGTAAAAGTACTATCAACAATTTTAAGAAGGAATGAACTTTAGAATATGTGTGAAAAAAAGTAAGCAGAGGGCTAAGAACTAGTCACCAGTATTAATGTACAAATATCAATCAGCGCAATCAAACAATTATTTGAAAAAATATTGTTAATAATATTAATAATAAAAGTGCTTTCACTCCACTTAAACTGGTAAAAAATAACAAAAACATTGCTGCGCTACTAAATAGATAAATCTATCTATTAGTATGTATAAAGACACCTACAAAAGAAGTCAATGCCTTGATGTCACATGTATAGGGGTGGAGCCTGCATACTGACGTCACATCGCGGCCATCTCGAGACCTTGTTGTCTGAATGCTGTTCCAGCTAGCACAGCTTGTAGTGCCACACTTGTAAGTGCACCTACTATCCTTTTGTGAGAATAAATATCTACAGACGGAGAGCACTAGATTTTGCCTTCTTTTTTTCCGCATACTTATCCCATTTGGTGAGACAATCAGGGTTCTTTGGAACCCAAAGATGCAGGTGTCTGAGATGAATGAGTGAAAGTGTCAATACCACGCCAGTAATCTTCATTATCTCCAGAGTGTCTTGTCCAATCAAAGCAAAATAGCTGTAAACCAATCACAATTGTTCTGAAAAGCTGGCAAAACCCAAATATGCAGTAGTCAAACCCCCAAGGCAAACAGGGTGGTATATGATTAACCACAGAAAGTATAACAAGGATCATATAACTAAAATTCAAAAAAAAAATATTTTGGTCTTTGTTTCTGTTGGTTATTATACATAACTAAGGATGGCGGTATATTGACTGATACAGTGTAAACCTTATCCAAACTCTTAGTTAAGGCTGACTATACACTATGCAGTCTGATCATGATCTCCTTATGTCAATCCTCAATTATATAGTGCAGGGGCCTATCTGATTAAACGCTATTTAAATGGACTATTTAGATTTGTCCTTATATTACCTTCTGGGAAATCCAAAGATGATTGTACATATATTTCACAATGAGATTGTACATATGTATGGACAGCTTAAAGCTTCCATACCATTGATGAGGATGTTCCCCCACAAAGCTGCATCTGCAGACCTAAACCATTTATGATTTCATTGCTTCTCAGTACTTTACACAATTTTAGAGTAGCTAGACTCATTAACAGAAGGCAGCATTTACCTATGCAACTGAAGGAAAAAAAACAAGTCTTTGTTATAAGATAATAACAACACAAGAACACTAAAATTAAAAGAAAATTACATAACGTTCTCTTAACTGTCAGATGATACTGATTTAAAACAATCCATTAAATAGAAAACACAGTTTTCTTGTCATGGCAGATTGATTCATCAAAGCGCTCCATCCAAAGATCTGACTGCAGCAAACACTCAAGCATGACACTTAAACAGGAATTCACTTTAAAACATTTGTGTATCTATATCAACTGCTGCCAGTCTTACAAAGCACTTTCTTCTGAAGGTTGAATAAACACAATTTGAATTCTTTTCAAAAAAAATAACTCTATTTCTAATTTATTATATGTCAATATCCAATCTATACTCTAAACGCGCTACATGACACAATGTGCAGTCTATGATGCATTCTTGGTGGAATCCTGCTGAAAGCATTTTGGTAGTCTTTTTTGTGTTCCCTTCTGCTACCACACCATTACAAGATCATTCAGATAATGGCCTCTACAGGTGTCACAGCTATAGGGAGGAGGGGGGGGGGAAGCAAAACATTAGCCAATAAAGTGAGAGTGTGGGTTCTCCAATTTGGAGACATGAAAACACTCACACATGCACAATCTACCGCCACTCACAAATTACGGGCTTGCAAAAGATTTAGTAGACAGCAGGCTAGTTCATTGTTTTTTTTTTAACTCTCAGGCTGCTTTCTTTAACCCCTTGGAGCTGATGTAACACAAATATGCGGTCTCACTGGACTGGGATTTTTTTCCGCAGGGCCGCATATTTGCACGCTCCCAGCACAGAGACCAGGGTCTCACCAAGAGCCCCAGGCCCCATTCTATTGATCAGGACTCGGAACGTCTGATTCCAGGGGAACCTGATCACTGCGATAGCCTATGTTTGGCTATCACAGTGATCAGTCACTGTGAAGGGTGCCCCCGTATTTTCTGTCTCTGTGAATGGATATATTTTATCTTTCTCTGTCCTTGCAGAGATAGAAAAAAAGAGTGTATAAGAAAAAAAAGGTCAGTGTCAGGGTTAGTGTTTGGGTCAAGTTCAGGGGGTCAAAGGTGAAGGTCAGGGTCAAAAGTCAGGGTCAGTATTTTTTGGACATTACTTTTTTTATTAATATCAGTGTCAGTTAGTGTCATTGTGTTTTAGGTAGGTTAAAAAAAGAAAAATGTTCACTGTTGTTTCTGGACCGTACTATGGGTACAACAACAACTAACATACACGTATGTGGTATTGCTGTGATCATCAGGAGCAGGAGAATTTATTTTGGGTTAGGTTATGGTAGTAGCAAGAAATATACAGTTACATTTAAAAAAATAATTCTATTTTGGGCCAGTTTTATAAAGTTTAATAAAATCAGGATATATCCATTACCATTTACCACCAAATGAAAGGCCAATTTGTCAAAATTGGGCTTAGGCAACAAGCTTTGTTTTACCCAGAGGCATGGAGGGGTTAAATCTAAAATATTAGTTAAATAACAGTATTAGGGCAGAAAACAACAGCCTCACTCTCTTCAATTTGTGCATAAATTTTAGCAATAAAAAAGTAAATAAATAAGACATTCATTTATACATAGTATCCTCAAAGTGTTACTAAACCCACAACAGTAAAATCAGTCTGTATATGCATTAAAACATGCTTGTTATACTCACTGTGGAACCTAAGGGGTTAATTCTGCACATTGTGTAAAAAGGCTGCTTGATCATGTCTTTTCCGACCCCCCCCCCCTTTCTTCCACAGTCTCCAATCCATCTTCTGATAGTTCAGAGCCTTGGGGTACACTGTACATGCTCAGTTGGGTTTGCATTGCTAGAGAGATTTTTTTTTGGAAGGGTACATGTGATCAGCACAGAGTGGTAATGCAGCCTCATAGGACAGAGGAGAATGAAAACTCCTCCTACAAACTTTAACGAGTGCTTGGCTAGACATTGATAGAAGTCACGAGACTGCTATATACTGCCGATGAGAAAAGGTATTTAGCAGTTTATATTTACTAAAATAATTTTATGGGGTTAGTAACACTTTAAATGCTGAGCAGTGCTTACATGCAAAAGAGACAATTGATTACAAAAGTCAAACATACAAGCAAAGTTGTTTAACAAAAGAAGGGATACAAAGCTTAGCTTCCCTTTCATAAATATTCCCAACTTCCTCTCCCTGTTGTTTCAGGGGATGTGGCCTCCTATGAATGATGTATTGCATGTGGTGGAAATGTCCAAATATCTGAAGCTTCTGGAATGGAATTTTTGCTTTGTTGAGATGGGTGACTGGACTGGACTTTCCATACAGAAATTGCCTAGTATTGCTTTCCCTAATGAGCTAGTGTAACATGCCCCTTGCTCCATGCAAACATTGGTGCTTTTTATTGTTTTGGTAGGTAAGATAACTATAGAAAAATCATGGCGAAAGCCTTCAGTTTCTCTTTCTCAAGTCAAACAAAATATTTAATGGATTATGACCCATGAACATATAGCCAGTATCTTGAATGATACTAAGAAACAATTTGACAACGTTTGGGAACCATGGGCCCAATTCATGTGTATTTCCCTGTAATCTTAATGTCCACATTTTGTCTAGAGACTTTCAGGTCTTATCTCTTCTCTTACTTCTCTTTCCTACTGTTCAATATGTACAATATACATCTTTTTGTTATCCTGTCACCTACAGGTCAATGGTACTTCTGAAACCAGGATTCATGCCAGTTGAGTAACTTTGTTACTAGTACTTGTCATAATTGTAACCTGAGTCTTGCCTTTGGTTTGTACTTATAGTGCTCAGGGGTTTTAAAATGTGTATGTATTATTCCTGGTTTTGTAGCATTTGTGTTGAATCTGATAGCTCTTGTGTAATTGTACTTCTTAATTTAACTAATAAATTAAAAACATTGAAAGTAAAAATGAATAAAATATGGAAATAGTATGTAAGCACTTTCCTGCTTCAGGTGGCAGAGGAAATGTAGAGTATAGTCCTAATCAGCAACTTGGATCTTTAATATATGAACAATTATTTCATTTCAGGCCTTTAGCCCTCTTAGCAGAGTTACTGCATGTGATACCAATGTAAGGATACCTTAGTGATACCGTGTGATACACCTGGATGTCAGAATCCTTTGGGTTCTGGATAGACACAAATTCATAATACTTCTCTCATATCCCAAGGCTTTCAAAGCATGTTTCCACTTTTGTAAATCCTTCTGCACAACCAGTCTTTTGCATCTTTGTATTGTAACTGTGTAATGCAAAGACGAAGCATCATGAGTTATTGAACCTTTTGAAGTTGTAATCTTGAATTATTATAAAGTATCACATATCAATTGGTAGGATAAAGTCCTTTGCAGGTAGTTAGGAGACAGTGGGTTTGTTTGAATTACTGAAGGCAAATAAGCTGTTCACTTTGCAAGAGAATTTTCACTTTGCAAGTATGTTTTCCATTAGCTTAGTGAATATGGTGAAAATTCACTTTGTAAAGAATAACCAATCGTGTGCAAGGAAAGTAAAAAAAGAAACAATATTTTTTCTTGCACATGATTGGATGATGGAAGTCAGCAGAGCTTCACCTCATCCACTAAGCTAAAGGAAAATTCTCTTGTAAAGTGAAAAGTCTCTTGCCAACTGAACAGTCTATTTGCCTTTAATAATTCAACCCCAGTATGTTCTTAAAAAGCTTATGAAGTAGGCTTTAGTTAATAATAGATATAATACTTAAGTGCTGGTGCGGTGAGTTACAAATAAACATAAAATGAAGAATAAAATTAAAGTAAAAGCTGCAACCAATGTCAGTGATCTCCCACTTGTATAGTATAAGAATAAATAAATAAAATTAGTGTGCTAGTGCTTATAAAATGAAACACAATGCCCCTACTCTATATATAAACCAATACAATAATGTAGGTTTATAACCTAACATATACCAAAAATACTGTGATACCATAAAACAAAACTGTTGTATCACAAATTATATGAATAAATAAATGTGTCAATGGTATATAAACATAAATGACAGTGCAATAAATTGCTGCATAAACCTTCTAAAAAACATGTGCAGTATTGTGGAACAAGTACTATGAATTGGATGAACCCTCCTAAAGCTGGACATTTTTTAGCTCTTATCACACAAGGTAAAAAAGAGAAAAATACTTGGTGGCTCCCAATCCAGCATACATATAACCAATCCACCCTGTTTTTGATCTATCAGTTAAGATCGAAGCAGGGTGGATTGGTTATATGTATGCTGGATTGCTAGCCACCAAGTCTTCTTCTCTTTTTTATCTTGTGTGATAAAAGCTAAAAAGTGTCTAGCTTTAGGAGGGTTCATCCAATTCATGGTACTTGTTCCACAATACTGCACATGTTTTTTAGAGGGTTTATACAGCAATTTATTGCACTGTCATTTATGCTTATATACCATTGACACATTTATGTATTCATATAATTAGTGATACAAGAGTTTTATTTTATGATATCACAGTATTTTTGGTGGATGGTAGGTTATAAACCTACATTATTGTATTGGTTTATATATAGAATAGGAGCACTGTGTTTCACTTTATAAGCACTAGCACACTCATTTTATTTATTTAGGCTTTAGTTATTCATGCCCTGATGTGGGCAATTTCTCAAGTACATTTAAAATAGTGGTTATAAAAGCCATCTGCATGATATGATTACATCTTCAGTGATGTTTAATATTTAATCTATTGTGTACTGACTCGGGACAGGAATCCGGCAACAGTCATAAGAAAGGGGTCACACTCCTACACATTAGCAATTACAGCATGAGTTATAACATTTTGGAGTCACATACAGTACATTGCTAGTTAGTTTCTAGTGATATGATAGGGACACTTTAAAGAATCAAACATTGATCTTTATTTTGTGCAAAAGTGATAATACAATTTAGACTTTTTTGGGCAGCACATCATAAGTGGGACATACAAGATTTGGACTTCAAGCAACTACATTGCTTGTCTACTTATTATCAAAAGTTGGAAAAAAATGTTCTATTTAATTTTGAAAAAAAAAGTTACTGGAGGGTTTAATCATTATGCATTATTTCTAAGATCAACATAAAGATTTAGCAAATTAACTTTTTAAGAACTGTACATGTATTATAGGGAAAGCAGTTGTATGTGTAGGAAAGATTTAAACTTTTGTATAGGAGGGAGGTTCTTTATATTGAACATGGTTAAGCTGTGGAATATATGATTAGGCAGTAATGGTAAAATAAGTCATGGTCTTAGAAAACATACTGCATACTTTTGCATTTTTTAAATAATGGCATTTTTGGAACCAGAAAAAAACGGGTCACTTTTGCCCACAGAATCTAGCGTGACAGGTTGTGAAAATTTGAACTTGATGAATATTAAACTGTTATTAATCATCTAGTTAATGTTTAAATTCATTTTTTACATAGATTCTGTACACAACCTCCATCATCCTCCTCATCAAATTTCCCCATAGCAAGTCAGACATTGGATATAACAGACTCCCCTCTACCCATCCTGTTCAGTACAGCATGGTGTTTATGTCCTCATGCTGCAAGCATTGGATCAAGTTGTATATCCAAAGAACACAGAGTAGCACACCGAAAGGTGACGGATCGGCTTCAGCGTGACCCCTCTAAAGCCACGCCCCTCTAACATGTTTAGTTGTGGACTAAGACTTTGGCGGCACAGTGGTGTAGTGGTTAGAACTCTCACCTAGCAGTAAGAAGGGTCGCTGGTTCAAATCCCAACCACGACACTACTTGCCTGGAGTTTGCATGTTCTCCCTGTGCCTGCGTGGGTTTCCTCCGGGTACTCCGGTTTCCTCCCACAATCCAAAGACATGCAGGTAGGTTAATTGGCTTCTGTCCAAAAAAATTGGCCCTAGTATATGAATGGGGACCTTGGATTGTGGGCTCCTTGAGGGTAGGGACCGATGTGAGTGTGCAATGTACAGGGATAAGGGACAATTGTAAACACTCACTCAGGTTGGACTGGTGTCTTTATTCAACCTTACTAACTATGATACTATGAAGCCAGTGTGTGAGTGAAACACATTGGTGGGGCGTGGCTTGGGAGGGGACATGCTGAAACAGATCTGTCACTGCGGTGTGCGCTTCTTCATTTGTTGCATTTGTTGCATTATCTACTGAATCAGATAAGACAGGTCCTATGAAGTATAGCACCTAACAGTGATTTGGAGTCACCAGTTTGCATATACACAAACTTAGAGCTGTGCTTTCTATGTCTACAGGTTATAGGATTGAAATAGCCATTATTTGCTATAGCCATGCCCAGTACAGATGCAATTGGTTTACAAACCCAGAAAAATAATAAACACTACCCAGCTCAAAGCAGGCAGGGCTGCAAGAATCTGGTTTTCTGTGCATTTGAGATCTGTCTTAATATAAAGAAATTTTGAAAAAGAGGGAGAAGGCTCCACCAAGGGGAAAGGAAAAAAAAAGGAAAAGGAAAAGTCAGAATATGAAGCTTTTTCTTTAACCGCTTCCTGACCGGCACACACACATTTTCATCGGCAGAATGGCATGGACAGGCATAAGGGCGTACAGGTATGTCCCTTTGAATATGCTGATGTGCCATTGCGTGTACGCCGGCGGTCGGGACCTCCGTGAGTCCGGTCGCGGGTCCTGCGGACTCGATCGCCGCGGGGATACCCGCGATCGTCTCACGGGAGGACGAACGGGGAGATGCGGAAGTAAACAGCATCTCCCCGTTTTGCCCAGGAACAAGTGACACTGATCTCTGCTCCCTGTGATTGGAGCAGAGATCAGTGACTGTCACACACTGTCACACACAGCCACGCCCCCCACAGTTAGTAACATGCCTCTAGGACTTAACCCCTACACTGCCACCCTCTGGTTAACCCCTTCCCTGCCAGTGCCATTTACACAGGAATCAGTGCATTTGTATAGCACTGATTGCTGTATAAATGACAATGGTCCCAAAAATGTGTCAAAAATGTCCGATGTGTCCACCATAATGTTGCAGTCACAATAAAAATTGATGATCACTGCCATTACTAGTAAAAAAAAATTATTAATAAAAATGCTATAAAACTATCCCCTATTTTGTAAACGCTATAATTTTTGCGCAAACCAATCAATAATCACTTATTGCAATTTTTTTAACCAAAAATATGTAGAAGAATACATATCGGCCTAAACTGAGGAAAAAAAATGTTGTTTTTTTATATATTTTTGGGGGGTATTTACTATAGCAAAAAAGAATGTGTTTTTTTTTCAAAATTGTCGCTCTTTTTTGTTTATAGCGCAAAAAATAAAAACCACAGGGGTGATCAAATACCACCAAAAGAAAGCTCTATTTGTGGGGAAAAAAAAGGACGTCAATTTTGTTTGGGAGCCATGTCGCACAACCGCGCAATTGTCAGTTAAAGCGACGCAGTGCCGAATCGCAAAAAATGCTCTGGTCTTAAGCCAGCAAAATGATCCGGTCTGAAAGTGGTTAAAGTGCCTAGCGATTAAGTAAATAAGTTGAGTTGAGCTAAATCCAATTACTAAAATCTTCTATAATCTTTTTCATGCCTATGTAATTTCAAGATCTAGTTCAAACTTTTTAAATCTTTAGGTAGTTTTAGAAAATACCTAATGATCTTGCCATAGAGGTCAAGCACTTTCTTTTATGGGACAACAACTGTCTCTCAATCCTTTTGAATTGTCATGCTGTCCCCAATTTTCCCAGTAGAGACTATACGTGGTTGCGCCATGCATTACGCAGGCATGGTCCACCTTTATAATTTATAGGAAGTCTACTCTTAACAATGTCATGCCACTGGAAAGCACCCACGTGGACATGTAGTAGCTAAAAAAGAGGCTGCAGGAACCCAACAGCACTGAGATGCAATGAAGGTGAAAACAATATATTCTGGGGGGAAAAAAAACCTCAGGGATTGCTTATATTATGTCCATCCAGTTCATGTTTATAATGGCAGAATGCATTAAGATGCCTCTGTCACTATTTTAAAATTGAGAAGTGTGGGAAGGCTGAAAACTTTTCAGTCAGAGAAGTTTGTGAAGACAGGTAGATTTTACCCCTTCCCTTTGTTGGCGTGCCTATAGTTGTGTTTTTA
Organism: Lithobates sylvaticus; assembly: GCA_028564925.1. Classification (NCBI taxonomy): domain Eukaryota; kingdom Metazoa; phylum Chordata; class Amphibia; order Anura; family Ranidae; genus Lithobates; species Lithobates sylvaticus. Next base: position 462,214,629 of record CM053028.1, read on the forward strand.
AAAAAGTCAGGGTCACGTTAAAATATCATTAATGATTGTATGGTGATTTTTCTCAAATCTTTGTATTATATCACAGGTTTAGAAGAACACACAAATGACTGAACCCATGTAAACCTGCACGCTCCTCGCTGGGAGATGTTTCAGGCTTACCTGTACATTTCAATACAGATTTGTAGTCATTATCATTGCTGTTACTTCTCTCGTGCAGAAGATATAAATATACAGCTCAGGTTTGGAGGAAGCGCATTGACTTTATAGACAGAGTAGAAAGAAGATAGAGCAAGAGGAAATCATTAAGATGTAAATATGCACAAGATGGCTAAGGTCTGCCACAAGACACAGATAAATGTGCCTGGATTTAATGCATGTGAGCTTGGCATGCAAGTTAAATTGTGTGCGAATGTACAATCAATCAGAGATGTGTTAGATTTAGATAATCATGACTTTCCTGGAAAGCGGGTAAACTACGATGCAGTAATGATAAATAAATGTGACCAATGCCAACAACATTTGGTGTTAAGAAGTTAAGAAAATGCTAAAAATGTGTAGTTTGTGCTGATTTGATGCAGTAAGATATTGCTACAATTGGGGATGTGCATCTTTAGAGGCTTACTTATTTTTATGATGTGAATTTATGTCATTATTATTACTAGAAAACAGGTAACTAGTAGATTACAAAAAAAAAAAACATTCAGATACAATCTTAAAGGGAAAGAATAGTATATTAGCATATCACATGAATTAGGTCAGTGTTTCTCAACCTTTTTTCCATCAAGGCACCCTTTAAAATTCCACACAATCTCACCCCATTCTAAAATGTAACTAAACTAATAGTTTTACATAATTTAGCAACATCCACATGTGTAGGACACCCAACATTAAAGGTGATTTATTCTTCCAAAGCAAATACACCTTTGTACACTAGCACTGATTAGTATTCCAATATTTCTCTTCTCCCTCACTCTAATGATACCCCATTGTTAATGAAGAAGGGAAGAGAAGGGAAAAATAAGGATGTTACCAACTGAGGATGTCATTGGTTGTTATGACATTGGTGGCTAGAAAGTTGTAATGGTGCACAATAAAAACCTGTGGCTTCATGTAACCAACTAATAGGTGGGCTTGATCGACCGGCTGGCTTGTATTCAATTTTTGGGCGAATTCAAGGTATTTTGCCAAGGCACTGCTGATGACACCTGAAGGCACCCCAAGGTGCATGGGCAACCTGGTTGAAAAAGACTGCATTAGGTTATTATCACGGTGTTTGCCTAAAAGTTTATTTTATATTTTTTGATGTGATTTTCAAATGTGTATAAAGGTTTTCTTCCATAGTTTTAATATTGTATTGAAGTATAACTAACGGCAAACTTTTCTTTTTTAGTTTTTCTCTACTTGTTCCTTTTACTGTTATCATGGAGAGTAAAAGAAAATCTCACATTTTGGGTTTACACCTGAACAGTAATAGAGGGGAAATCTTCCAATAAGGGCAATAGTTCTGGTGACCCTGGTGACACCCCCGTGACACCCCTGGCTTTCCTCACTTTGGAGGGCTTTCCTCTCATTTCCTGTTTTGCCTAAAGGACACGAAGTGAAGGGAAATCTACACTATGGGACACAGATGGCAAAAAAAGGGTTATAACCCTCTTTTACTCTATCCAAAAATAAAAATAAAGTTTTGTCTTTAGTAAGGTGCCTTTTACATGGCCGTTCTGTTGAGATCTACCTGTCAGTTTTTTAGGCAGACCTGATCGTAACGTTTATTCATCCCTGTGGATAGGCAGGTGTAAATTGACTTGTGTCTATTTAAACCCACCTACCTCCAGGTCTAATTGGATCCGCTAAAACAAACGGTGACAGGCCTTATATTTTCCATGTCCTATACAAATTGGACTTTCATGGCAAAATTGTCACCTGTAACAATTTCCAGATGTGTAAAGTAACTTTGGCATATTCATATTCATTAAAGTGTTTATAAACATTCACCTTGTAAAACATTTTTGAATAGCTATAAAAAAAAACTATAAATACCTTTTTTCCCTTTTTTTATAAGTGATCACATTCCCTCTGTTCTCAACAACATAAGGAGGGGGGGGGGGGCAGCTGCACACTGAGCTTCCCAGGGAATGGCTGTGCAGCCAGCGGGGGGGGGGGGGGGGGGGGGGGGGGGGAGGTTGTCAGGACAAGTCTGATCATTGGAGGAGTGCAGGCTGATTTCCCAGAATAGATAGAGAACTGACCACAGGTTGTTCTCCTGCTTAGTGTGGTCAGTTTTTTAAAAGGAAAGCAGAGGGACTAGCAGGAACACTAGGAATTTCACATAAATGAAGCAATACAAAGATAACAGGATATTTTCTCATAAAAGTACATGGTACAGCAGGCATATATCAGGAATATGAAATGTTGGGGTAACAAATGCTTTAAATGTCTAAATGTCTAGCTTCAACAAATGAGAACTGCATCATATTTTATCACCAAGCAGCAGCGTGTTATGTCACGCAGCAACTACAAATTAATCTGTCATATAACTGTATATCACCCACAAGCTGTTTAATATAGATCATACAGCAATGTCACATGTCATGCAACAACAGTACATTATATTACCCAGGAGCCCTTTAATTTATATCATTCATCAGTGTCACATGTCATGTACAAAGGTATACCACAAAGCTGTATAACACCCAAAATCTGTATAATACTGTATAAATATAATTCAGTAGTGTCACATGTCATGCAGTAACAAAATATCACAGAGCAATATATCACCCACAGACTGTATTAAATAAATCATTCAGCAATGTCCCATATGATGCAGCAACAGTATATTCTATCACACAGCAGAATATCACCCATGGCTTGTATAATATAGATCAGAGGTGCCCAACCTTTTGAAGAGTGAGCGCCACTTAAGCGACTTGGAAACCGGTTGCGGGTCACAATGAGCAGAGCAGGTGGATGACAGGTCCGTGTCCACCCTGTATATGCAGAGCGGACACAGACATAGCCCACTCTATTCTATGAGTCCTCCAATCCGATCCGCCCAGACGGATCCTCTTCAGTTTTTTTAGCGGATCAGATTGGAGATAGGCGGGTGTAAATGGACACAAATCTGTTTACATCTCCTGTTTCATAGAGGTGAATGGAGGGCCTGATTGGGTCAGACCGATTGTGTGAAAGGGGCCTAAGACTGTTTTCACACTAATGCAGCGCAGCGCACCTTTGTCTTTCCTGTGGGTTAGCTACACTTTGCCATAGACTTCTATTATATCCTGCAGGTGTGGTGCACTTTCTGAAAGCACACAAAACCCGCAGGTAATAAGAGAAGTGTATGCCTCAGTGCAGGTAACCTGAAGGTGCACTGCACCTGCGGATCAGTTTGAAAGCATCCCAGTAACCACTGCGCAGATATGCCCATACATACACTGCAATTTTAGTAATAAACTAATATTTAATAACAGTCTTCCATTCAGGTATCGTCTGCTGTTGCTGTCCCAGGCAGAATGCATTTGGTATCACTCCGCCTGTGACAGGAACCAGTGCTATACAGGAAGCATCAGATTACAAAGCTCTGCTCCACAGCCGCTTGCTTTCTCTACCGTCAGCTTCATTAACAACACAGATGCTCTGGGATGGCGAGTCTGCAACCCATGATTTTGGTTTGACAATCTGCCATCCCAGAGAAGGAGGTTCGCGGGCCACATTAGAGGGTTTTGCGGGCCACATGTGGCCCCCGGGCCACTGATTGGGCACCCCTGATATAGATCATTCAGCAGGTTGTCATACATCATATAGCAACAGAATATTATATGTAAAACCACAAAAGGGTAGCTGTAACTGTCCACTGCTTCTTTCTCTAATCAGTGCAGGTAGCCAGCTACACAGCAGCATCTCATCTACATGCTTAATGAATAGTCCAGGGGTGTTGTTTTGTAGTTTATTGCTAGTAACTGTTAACTTGGGAGGACAGTGGGGTATGAGATACTCCAAAAACGCTTGATGCATAAATTGCAGAGGACTCCTCTCTATTTCTAAACAGCAGCAATAGTTTATTTTTTTAATTTTTTTTTCAATAAATGATTTTTATTGTAAAGTTGAAAATGTAGCAACAAACATAATAACATTTATTTCATAGTAACATTAGTGTATATGGCTCGAATATTATAGCAGCAATCGTTTATCCTCTCCCAGCTGAGAACCAGGGGGGTTTCTGGACAAATTTAACAGAAATAGGTTGAAATGGTGTAACTGCAGGACCATCAGATACTGCACCTAGGGGATTGACTCTACTCATTTATCCTGGCCAAGATCAGTCTAGAGATAAAACCTCTAACAGAGTAGCCCAGCCTTCAATCCAAAAAGATTGGTCCAGAGGCAATCAGCCCCCCTTCCTTTGAGCTCCTGGATCCATCCCCACAGGGGGAGAAAAGGACCCAGTAGCCAGGGTTCCAGCCTATGTAACAGTTACCCAGCCACCTTCTGGGCACAACTCCCCAGGGATTGGCTAGGCCCTGCTAAATATTTAAGCAATGAGTTTAATCCCCCCCACCCTAAGCTTTAGAAGCTTCTTCTAGAGGCATGAGGAAGTAATCAAACCCAGCCTATGAAACCCCAAACAGACTGTACTGCTTCTGTGACTACAGAAGAAACCAACATTAGATTTACAGTACCTAACAGCCTAGCTTTGAGGGTGCTACATATGACATAACAGTATAACACCCAGGAGCTATTTAATATATATCATATCATATATCATATATCATGCTAACACCCACTGAAGGTGTGTCATGAAAACTTTGTTTTCTCAGAAATGAAATAGTGCAAACTATGACTTTACTTTCTATTATGTATATCATAATTAATGCAAAATGGTATTTTAAATAAAAATGCATTTTCTTTATTTCATCACTGTACATTAATACTAACAGGACAGTTCTTAGTCTCCCCAATACCTAATGCATGCCTTCATTGACATCTTAGCTTGAGCTGTTGAACTCTGTAAAAAACAGGCTTTTTTCATCAAAGCAGATAAGACTAATTTAACAAACATGTAAATAGTAACCCAGCGCTGCAACTGGATATGAAATCTGAAATATATATACAATAATGTGCAAAAGTTTTAGGCATGTGTGAAGAAATGCTGTAATGTAAGAATGCTTTCAAAAACATATATTTTGTTAATTTTCATCAATTTTCAAAATGCAAATTGAGCATAAGGTAATGGGAGACAGTTTTATATCAAGGTCATACACCATGGCAAGACTGAGCACAAGAAAAAAAACACAAGGTAGTTATACTGCATCAGCAAAGTCTCTCCCAGGCAAAGATTTCAATGCAGACTGGGATTTCAGGATGTTCTGTTCAAGTTCTTTTGAATAGGAACAAGGAAACAGGCAACCCTGAGGACTGTAGATGTAGTGGCAAGCCAAGGAAACTTAATGCAGCAGATGAAAGACACATAATGCTTACTTCCCTCTGACATCAGAAGATGCCCATCAGCACAGAAATGGTGGAAACCAGTTGGTCCCAGGTACACCCATCTACTGTCCAGAGACGTCTGGCCAAAAGTGGTCTTCATGGAAGAACTGTGGCCAAAAAAAACATACCTCCAATGTAGAAACGAGGCTCAGCAACTCAACCTTGCATGAAAACATAGGAACGGGTGCTCTGGACTGATGAGTCAAATTTTTAATTATTTGGCTGTAGCAGGAGGCAGTTTTTTTTACTGAAGGCCTAGAGAACAGTACCATAAAATGTGTGCTTGCAACAGTGAAGTATGGTGGAGATTTTTTGCAAGTCTGGGGCTGCATCTCTGAAAATGGAGTTGGAGATTTGGTCAGGATTAATGGTGTCCTCAATGCTGATAAATACATGCAGATACTTATCCTTTGTGCCATACCATTAAGGAGGTGTGTGATTTGGCTCAAATTTATTCTGCAGCAGAACAATGACCCCAAACATACAGCTAATGTCATTAAGAACTATATTCAGCATAAAGAAGAACAAAAAGTCCTGAAAGTGATGGTTTGGCCCCCCACTCTACATCATCAAGTCTGTCTGGATTTACATGAAGAGACAGAAAGATTTGTGGTAGCCTACATCCACTGAAGATCTGTGGTTAGTTCTCCAAAATGTTTGGAACAACTTGCCCATCATGTTCCTTCAAAAACTGCCTGCAAATGTACCTAGAAGAATTGATGCTATTTTGGAGAAAAGGTGGTTTTGCCAAATATTGATTTGATTTTGATTTCTGTTTGGTTCATTCACTTTCCAGTTTAAAGCGGAAGTAAACCCATCAATTTAACAGTTTCAAAAAACAGTTACATTTCTGGCATGCCAGGAATATAACTGTCACATTGGTTGTGCTCTCAACCAAACTGTCAAACCATCCAATGTCTGGTGTCATAACTGATCACATGTGCAGCATCATGGCAGTTGAAGATTTAACAGAGGCCAAGATGGCAGCTTCCTTGGCTGAAAACGATAGGAGGGTTTACTTCCACTTTAAGTGATAAAAATAAATACACTTCTATTTCTGACAGCATTTTCTGCCTAAAACTTTTGCAAAGTAGTATGCCTGTGTACAGTGTGTACAGTGTGAGTAACCCCTAAAGCTGAGATTTTTTTATTTTAGATAAATTAGGTACCGTATATACTCGAGTATAAGCCGACCCGAATATAAGCCGAGGCACTTAATTTTACCACAAAAAACTGGGCCTAGGGTGAGTAATGCGCAGCTTCCTGTAAGTGGAAAAGAGGGTCAACAATGCCCATTTGCAGCCTCACTGTGCCCATTTGCATGCCTCACTGTGCCCATTTGCAGCCATAGGTTCCCCGCACTTCAAACTTGGTAGTTAAGGGTTCGTAGATGCCTCCGAAATGACATTTGACCAATTTTGGGGCACTGTATCTCGGGGCTAGGAACCCCAAATTTGGATATGTTGTAGTGCTAGTTCCACTGGGTTTGCACATCAAATTTGGGGTTCCTAGCACCAAGTGGCTGGCCCCGAGATACAGGGCCCCAAAGTCGGGTCGGGAAATGTAATTCTCTGCTGCAGAAAAGTGCTTGACTCGAGTATAAGCCAAGGGGGGCACTTTCAGCACAAAAAAATGTGCTGAAAAACTCGGCTTATACTCGAGTATATACGGTAAGAGTTAAACCCTTTCTTGTCTTTTTTGCCACCTGTGTCCCAATAGAATTTTCTTCACCCTTTATTGTCACAGTAACAAGTAACACAGTAACAATATTTCCCCTCTATACTGTATCTGTTCTAGTCAGCTCAAAATGTTGAATTTTCAAAATCACTTTTAGACCCAGTGACAATATTCACCAGGACAATAGGGAGAGTAAATCGGCCTAATGGTGACATAGACTGAAATTAAATTCTTGAAGAGGCTTTATTCTCCCAACAATATTCAAACAAAATTAATGGTTTATATACAGTTTAAGCAGTGTATTTTTCACATTAACATTTTGCATGTGAACAGCACATGCACACATAGAGTCTTAAGCAAGGGGTCCTACCTACAATGTCCAAGGGCAGCTGTCGCCCACCAGCTTCCATGCAATAGTTCTTCAATACACAGGCTGCATACCAGGGGCAGAAGTCCCAGGAGAAAGACACTCTGAGCAAGCCTCCCAAAAATGTATTTTATCCCCCAGCCACCTTCTGGGTGCCCTTCCCAGGGATTGGCTAAGGTCACATAAATATTCATAACTTTAGTGGCTGGCACTCAGTATCCTGTCTCTTCTTGAAGAGGCAGACAGGAGCAATCACCCAGCAAGTTTAGGGAAACCTAAACAGACCTAGAAAACAGATTGCAGCTCCACTGCGTATAGCAGAGCCAAAAACTAAATTTAGCCTAACTGGGGCAGGGTGCTACAAGTGAATGGTTGTTCATAACTGTACTTTGTTAAACGCCAATGCTTTTGATAATCATCATAAAGGGATGCATACACATATGCTGTATTCCCTAATTGTGGAAGTTCCCCAGGATTCACTCTCAAAGATCAGAAAAGATATAAATAGATTCTGGATACAAAATAGATTCTAGAATAGATAAAGAGGTTAATAAAGATTATAGAACTGGACCTATCGCCAAATACATAACTACATTCACACCTCTCTGGCCAAACAATAACTACTTAGACATACCACCCCCTTTGAACAGGTCTGCCTCTCTGGAACCCCGGTGGACAGGACTACCTCTTTGATGTACTCTTGGCTTCAGGGAGACAGAGGTGAGGAGGCCCATGGAGCACAAGCACAGTGGGAAAAAGCCTTTGAAGCAAACTTTACGGATAAACAAACAGTAACAAGCCTCAATTTTCGCACATAAATGTTCCATTGATACAAGATTGCAAGAAATGTCTTATAAGTTATTAACGCACTGGTATGCCACTCCGGTTAAGATTAAAAAATGGTACCCACTGTCCTCAGACTCCTGTTGGAGATGAGAGCAAGCTGAGGGCACGTTATTACACATCTGGTGGGTTTGTTCCCTATTGAGGCCCTTTTGAAACAAGGTGTGTGAATTGACTAAACTCATCACGGACACAAAAATCCCCCTCACACCTATGTGTTTCATATTACATATTGCGGATTGCTCCATGAGACGTTATAAAAAGTCTTTGTTAAGACACTTGCTGAATGCAGCAAAAATTCCCAGGCACTGGAAATCGAAGGACATTCCTTCCATCCCCGAATGGTTTAACTCCATATGTGATATCTATCACATGGAGGAAACGGTAGCCATTGCTAGGGAATCCTTTCAAAAATTTCATGAACTATGGTCTCCCTGGGTGGTGTTCAGGTATTCTGACCAATACTTACAATTTGACACTGGTTGAAACTATTATAGTAACTTGGATTGCTACTCTTTACCACCTCTAGTAGTTTTGAACACTGAATGTAAGTTCCACGACAGTGGAAGACGGTTGTCATTGTTCCTTGTATGAGCACTAATGATTTTCATACCCACACTGTGACCAACTTCGTCTTTAGATTTTTCTACCAAGGACCTTTATCAATGAACCTCACACCCCCCCCCTTATTCTTTTTTTTTTTTGCTTATGTATGTATAGTTCATCGTTCTGGCCTAGGGCCCAGATAAGCCAACAAGTATAAAGTATTAGGTATAAAGTATTGGGTCGCTTATTTCACTCGATATGCTTGTTTCCCTTTATTGTTTTATTTTCCTTTTCTTGTTTTAAAAATTCTTGTATGTTCATGCTCAATGTGCTGATTTATTGTACGTATGTTCATTTTGAACTCTGTAAACCATTTTTTCCTTAATAAAAAATGTTATTGTCAAAAAACCTGACCTTGGGTGTTCTGAAAGGCGCCTATAAATAAAATGTATTATTATTAATATATATTGTATGTATACATTGTATACATTGTATTGTATACATTGTATAAATAAATTCTAGATTCTACAATGGATTGTAGACACAAGGGCAAATGAGGGTTTGTTTTAAAAGGCTTTTACTGCTTGTTCAGAATATGAAAATACTTCAGTGGGCATGACTTGGGCATAGATTAATTGTCAGTACCTAGATTGCCTGCTGATGATACTGTGGTTCCCTGGGCGAAGGGTTGTAGTTCCAGTGTCCACCAGCAAGTGTCTCCCAGCAGCCAGCAACTTTCATTAATGTCTTCATCTGATGCTGGTTATTAGGAGGGCATTTAGGTCCTCCCTTTCGGTGCCTTTTGTGTCAGTGCTTTGCTTTGCTGCTGCCAGAGCCTGTTGACAATTATCCTGTTCCTGCCCTGTTCGCTTTACCCTGTTTCCTACTGCCCTGTACCTGCTCTGACTTGTTTCTGATCCCAGGCTTGATTCCCCCTTCCCATCCGTTCTTTGCACCTCCAGTTTTCCCTGTTTTTCTGTATTCCCCTTTATGTATATAGTTAGTAGTTAACTTAGGTTTCTGTTTGTTAAGTAGTCAGGTATTCTGTCACAGGGTTTTTAGGTTTAGTGGTATTTTTATGTTTGCTGTGTGCTGGTGTTTGAATGGATTTTGTTTCACTGTAAATAAATCTCACTTAAAGCACATACAGTCTGGTCCTAGTCTCCTAAGTGTAGCCACACAGATTTGGCCATCTCTGCTGTTGATTCCTGATATAACACTGATGCCCACTAATGACCAGATCAGCTGCACTTTGGAACTGGGAGATATTTGTTCTGAGTATTATGTCAAGAGGCATCTAGGCTATATGTCATTTGAAATTGGCTTTGGAGGATAAAGATCTTTGCTGCCAGGTTTTGCAGAATTGCACCAGTGAAAAACTGCTGGAGTATTTTAAGAAGCACATAACTTAGTTGATCAGAGTAGTTTTTTATTTGGAGAAATACAGCCTTTGGTTCAGGTTTGTTCTGAATTAGCTGCTACATCTCATTGCCATGATGATTTCACTATTAAATGTTTCAGGTTGAGTCTTTGGTATGTTTGCTGGAAGATGATACAGCTTACTCAACCTGTTAACAAAGGCTCATGTCATGTTAAATTGTGTTAGTGATGTGCTTTACCTAGTCAGACAAGGGAATTGTAACATTGTTCAGCCATTACTCCGAGCCTGGTCAGATATACTATATACAGTTTCAGTTGATTCACACCAATTCAGATCCGACTCTAAACATCAAGAATCCCTTGCTTCGATACCCTTAGGAATCACAGCTGTTACTAAGTGTACCCTAACTCCTATATACCAGTACTCTGCTTTCAATAAACACAGTTCCCCAGCATATAACCCATTGAAGGCTCCCTCTACAGTTCTGTTACCCATATCAACCTCTAACATGCATTCCTCTGCTTCTGCTACCTTTTCCTCTGTGCTCCTCAGTACTGTTATAACTTTCCCACCAGCAGCAAAATTTGGTTAGAACCATGCAACCACTTACAAAACTCTAGAACTTAAACCAAACAATAAACAAAAGTTATTTTCTTATCATACAATTCCACCACTATCTATGCCTCCAGCCAATGGGGTTCGGTCTACTTCCATGCTCCTGCCGATGAGGTCCTGTTCACTTCCATGCTGCCTGTCAATGGGGTCCAGTCTGTCTCCAAGCTGCCTGTCGATAGTGTACAGTCTGCCTCCAGGCTGCCTGCTGATGGAGTCTAGCCCAAACTGCCTGCCAGTGAGGTCCAACCCTCCTCCAAGCTGCTTGTCAATGAGGTCCAGTCCGCTTTATTGCCTGCCAGTGTGGTTCAGTCTGCCTCAATGCCTGCTGATGGGGTTCAGTCTGCTTCAGTTTAATTTTGCATAGATTTGTTATGGTACTAATTACATTTTTTTGATTCGTTTTGGAACTTGTGTAGTTTAGTTTTGTTTATTCATTTTCTAATGAATTAAAATTTTTCATAAACATTCGAATTTGGATCTGTTGAAAAATGATCGACCGATTCCAATTCTGTGTGAAGAATACCTGGTTGTTAAGGAGCGGGCCAGGAAGCTGTCCTTAACAACCAATGACTCATCAACTGTCAGTGGGCTTCCCCACTGGCAGATAAATGTAAACAGAAGAATGCTGGCAATAGAAAATTCATAAAAAAAACTGTGTGGGCCCCCCCAATCCATACCAGGCCCTTTGGGTCTGGTATGAATTTTAAGGGGACCCCACAACAAAATTAAAAAAAAACATTGTGGGGCCCCCCAAAATCCATATCAGATCCTTATCTGGGCAGTTCAGGAAAGGGGGAGAGTGAGCACCCCCCCCCCCCTCCTGAACCCTGCAAGGCCACATGCCCTCAACATGGGCAGGGCTTGAATGCGGGGAGGCTCTGCCCTCCCACCCCAAATCTTCCATGTTAATGGGGACAAGGGCCTCTTCCCCACAACCATGGGCAGTGGTTTTGATAGGCTGCAAGCAGGGGGGCTTATAGGAATTTGGAAGCCCCCTTTAACAAATGGGCCCCCAGATCCTGCCCCCCCACGTGAATGAGTATGGTCTACCCATTCACCAAAAAGTGTAAAAAGTGAGTAAAGAGATGAGTTTTTGACAAGTCTTTTATTTAAAAAATCAAAAAACATTGTCCCCCGGTGTATATTCCTTGTCAATCACGATGCCCGCTGCACTGCCAGTCCCGAAAAAGAGATAAAAAGCCCTCTGTTCTCATCGAAGGCTCCCACCAGCTGCCTGCTCCACCATCTAACATTTCCTAAATAACTAAGGGGCGGGGTCACCCAAAGACATCATCTGATGAACCCACCCCTTGTGATGTCAACGACTCAGCATGTCTCGGTCGATGACGCCAGTCTGCCTCAATGCCTGCCTCTGGTGATTCACTGTCTACTGCCAAGCCTGCCTCTGATAGTCTGTGGGCAGCTGCCAAATCTGCCTCTGATCATCCGCTGCCTACTATCCAGCCAGATTATACTAATTCCTGGGCCACTGCTCAGCCAGACTATGCTCAATCGCAGGCCACTGCCCAGCCAGACTATGCTGATTCCCAGGCTTCTTCCCAGCCAGACTATGCTGCTTCCCGGACCGCTGCCCAGTCAGATTTGCTGATTCCCTGGCTGCTGCCTAGCCAAACTGTGTTGGTTTCCTACCTGCTGCCTAGCTGGACTCTGTTGGCAGAATTCCCTGTCAGCTTTTTGACCCTGGCAGGGGGAGGCACTGTGGAGCATTCGGAGGCTGCTCCTTAAGGCAGGGAACTGTCAGGACCTAGATTGCCTTGACAGAGGGTTGTAGTTCTAGTTTCCACCAGTGGGTGTCTCCCAGCAGCCAGCAGTTTCAATAATTAGTCTCCACCTGATGCTGATTGCTGAGAGGGTATTTAGGTCCTCCCTTTTGGTGCCAGTGTTTTGCTATGCTGTTGCCAAGCCTGTTGCCATTTATCATGTTCCTGCCATGTTTGCTGTACCCTGTATGCTGCTGCCCTACACCTGCTCTCCCTTGCTGTTGATCCAAATCTTGGTTCCCTCTTCCCATCAATTCCCTGCACCTCCAGTTTCCCTGCTTTGTTGTGTTCCCCTTTTTGTATATATTGTATATAGTTAGTTTTTAGCTTAGGCTTCTGTTTGTTAGGTTTATTAGTCGGGTATTCAGTTACTGAATTTTTATGTTTGCTGTGTGCTGGTGTTTTAAAGAATTTTGTTTTACTGTAAATAAATCTCACTTAAAGAATATACAGTCTGGTCCCAGTATAAGTGTAGCCACGCAGATCTCTGCTGTTGATTCCTGACATTAGAATTAAGTGGATTTTTTTTATTTATTTTTATATTTTGGTTGATTGCATCTCTAACTCCCTTGTAACTCTATTTTTATTTATAATAAAGTACATTTAGTAAATTAAAGGAAATTAACAATTCTCAACACCCAGTCAACAAATGCCTTTTCATTGCCTTAAAATTTGAACACATAGTTGATTACTGGGAGAAAGAAGTGAGCATATGGTGAACTGGGAGGCTTGCCAAATTTCATCTTTAAATATTATTTTTATTATTTTGGAATTCATGAAGAGGTTACAGCATAAAATAATCTATAGTGTGGCTCAGATATGCGTCTGTTTACGGGGCAGTTTCGTCTAACAGGACAAAATGTTTGTGGTTCAGAAGGTATGCAACCTGAATTCCATCACGGTCAATAAGGAAAACATTTTGGTGAGTTTTCTTGGGACTCTGGAGGGTAACTACAGCAGTCAAATGAAACAAAATGACATTGGAAGCCCACCACACGTCTGAGGAACATGTTATTAAAAAGAAAAATGTTTATAATCTATTTTTTTAAAACTTCAATAAAAATCTATTGAAATGGAAAAAAGAAGGAAACATTTGTACATTTGGCATGACATTGCAAAGCACAAATACTTGTCTTGTTGAGAAAATTAGATCATCAGCCCTGTCTTCAAAAAAGGAAAGTTTTAAAAGAGTTAAACGTTTTTGGTTTTGTTTTTATTTATTTTGAATGTATCTCTTAATATGCATACAAATTGGAATAGAGGGGAAACCTTCCAATAGGCATATTTTTTCTGGTGACAACTGTCTTAGAGAGAATATTCCTTACAATAGAAAATATAATTTAATTTCCTGTTGAGTCTTTAGGACAGGAAGTGAAAGGAAATACCTCAGATACCAACAACCTTAGAAGTAATGAAAGATCCCAACCAAAATTAACGTATATCCAAAGGCAACTTTTTTTTTGGTTAGGATAGGGGAGGAATAAAATTGCTATCAATCTTATTATGTTCCTCCACCCCAAATCCGCTCATCCATGCCTTTATGGACCTTGCATTGTGCACTGGTGCACAGTCATGTTGGAACAGGTAGGGGCCATGTCCAAACTGTTCCCACAAAGTTGGGAGCATGAAATGGTACAAAATGTCTTGGTATGCTGATGCCTCAAGAGTTCCCTTCACTGGAACCATGGGGCTAGGCCCAACCCCTGAAAAACCTCCCCCACACCATAATTCCCCCTCCATCAAATGATTTGGACCAGTGCACAAAGCAAGGTCCATAAAGACATGGATGAGCGAGTTTAAGGAGGGAAACTTGACTGTCCTGCACAGAGACCTGACCTCAACCCGATTGATCACCTTTGGGATGAATTAGGGCCAAAAAATGAGCTAGGCCTTCTCATCCAACATCAGTGCCTGACCTCACAAAAGCGCTTCTGAAGAAAGATCAAACATTCCCATAGACACACTCCTAAAGCTTGTGGACAGCCTTCCCAGAAGAGTTGAAGCTGTTATAGCTGCAAAGGGTGGGCCAACTCAATATTGAACCCTACGGACTAAGACTGTGATGTCATTAACCACCTCAATACAGGGCACTTACACCCCCTTTCTGTCCAGGCCAATTTACAGCTTTCAGCTCTCTCACACTTTGAATGACAATTACTCAGTCATTCAACACTGTACCCATATGAAATTTGCGTCCTTTTTTTCACAAAAATAGAGCTTTCTTTTGGTGGTATTTAATCACTAGTGTTTTTTTTTTTATTTTTTGTGCTTTAAATAAAAAATATGTACATTTTGTGAGAAAAATGCCTTTTTCTTTGTTTCTGTCATACAATTTTTCAAATTATTAATTTTTCTTCATACATTTTGGCCAAAATTTATACTGCTACATAGCTTTGGTAAAAATACCCAAATTAGTGTATATTATTTGGTCTTTGTGAAAGTGTTACACCCCTTTCACACTGCCAGCGTTTTTCAGGCGCTACAGTGATAAAAATAGCGCCTGTATAGCGCCTGAAAAAAGCTGCTACATGCACCACAGTGTAAAAGCCCAAGGGCTTTCACACTGGAGCGGTGTGCTGGCAGGGCGTCACAAAAAGTCCTGCCAGCCGCTTCTTTGGAGTGCTGAAGGAGCGGTGAACTCACCGTTCCTCAATGGGGCAATGCGGGCAGATTTAGCCCCTTTTCGGCCACTAGCGGGGGGTTCAAACCGCCACGCTAGCAGACGAATAACGCAGCTAAAACGACGGTAAAGCGGCGCTAAAATAGCGCCGCTTTACCGTTGACCCCGGCCGCGGCTCTGTGTGAAAGCCATCTAATGCCGCGTACACACGGTCGGAATTTCCGATGGAAACAGTCCGATCGGAGCGTTTCAACGGATTTTCCGACCGTGTGTATGCCCATCGGTCTTTTTCTGTCAGAATTTCCGACGGACTTTGGATTGAGAACCTGTTCTCAATTTTTACGACGGAAAACCTTTCTATCGGATTTTGCAATCGTGTGTATGCAATTCTGACACGCAAAATTCCGACGCATGCTCGGAAACAATTTGACGCATGCTCGGAAGCATTAAACTTCCCTTTTATAGTGATGTTGAACGTGTTTTATGCCACTGTGTTACTGACCGTCGGAATTTGGTGTGACTGTGTGTAGGCAAGACAGTTTGAGCGAAATTCCGATGGGAAAACCATCAGAGCTTTTTCCGACGAGAATTCCGACCGTGTGTACGCGGCATTAGAGTCTACAAACTATGGTGCCAATCACTGAAAATGTATCACATCTGATCAGGCCTTCAGTACATAAGGTGTATCTAATTTCTTGAGACACTAACAAGTCAGGAAAGTACAAATACCCCCCAAATGACCCCTTTTTAGAAAGTAGACATTCCAAGGTATTAAGTAAGTAGCATGGTGAGTTTTTTTAAGTTGTAATTTTTTCCCACAATTATTTGCAAAATGAAGATTTTTATTTTTTACAAAATTGTCATATTATCAGGTTATTTCTCAGACACAGCATGTGCATACAACAAATTAAACCCCAAAATACATTCTGCTACTCTTCCCGAGTATGGTGATACCACATGTGTGAGACTTTTACACAGCCTGGCCACATACAAAGGCCCAACATTGAAGTAGCACCTTCAGACGTTCTAAGAGCATAAATGACACATCTCATTTCTAAACCACCTATTACACTTTTGAAGGCCCTGGAGCAACAGGACAATGGAATTGCCCACAAAGTGAGCAAACACCCCAACGTTTAATCTATGAGGCATACTGAGTCTTTTGAACGGTTCATTTTTTTCCAAAAGCTTTTGGAAAATGTGTAAAAAAAAAATTAAAATGCATTTTTTTTTACACAAAGTTGTCAAATAATAAGATATTTCGAAAAAAAATAGCATGTATATAGCAAAAATTACACCCCAAAATACATTCTGCTACTCTTACCAAGTATGGCGATAACACATGTGTGAGACTTATACACAGCCTGGCCACATATATAGGCCCAACATTGAAGTAGTACCTTCGGGCGTTCTAGGAGCATAAATTACACATCTCATTTCATTCCTACCCATCACACTTTTGAAGGTCCTTGAGCACAAGGACAATGGAATTACCCACAAAGGACCCCATTTTGGAAAGCAAACACCCCAACGTATATTCTATGAGGCATGGGCTGCAGATAGGTTCTCGGGTATTCTGACGGGCTGCAGATAGGTACTTGGGTAAATTGATGAGCTGCAGACAGGTCCTTGGGTACTCTGATGGGCTGGTGACAGGTACTTGGGTACTCTGATGGCCTGGTGACAGGAATTAGGGTACTCTGATGGCCTGGTGACAGGTACTCAGGTACTCTGATGGCCTGGTGATAGGTTCTCGGGTACTCTGATGGGCAACAGATAGGTACTCAGGGACTCTGATGGGCTGGTGACTGGTATTCGGGTACTCTGAAGGGTGGTGACAGGTACTCAGGTACTTATATGAACTGTGACAGGTACTCAGGTACTCAGATGGACTGTGACAGGTACTCAGGTACTCTGCTACTCATATGGACTGTGACAGGTACTCAGGTACTTGGGTACTCAGGTGACAGGTACTCGGGTACTCAGATGGACTGTGACAGGTACTCGGGTACTCAGATGAACTGTGACAGGTACTCAGGTACTTTGATGAACTGTGACAGGTACTCAGGTACTCAGATGGACTGTGACAGGTACTTGGGTACTCAGATGGACTGTGACAGGTACTCAGGTACTCGGATGAACTGTATATATATTCTTCTATAAGTTATTAGAAATGTATTTGAATGCCCTGTAAGTAGTCTGGAGAACCATAAACCATCATTGCTTCTTATCAAGTAAATTCTATGAATAAGCTGTTACTGAGTGACAACACATCAGAGGGAGGTGCTCTGGTGGGCTACACTACATAGAGCAGTAAGTATGTCTTTCTTCTTTTTATTTGTATGATTCTTCTGAAGAATCTCCATAAGTTGATAATTCAGATAACCAATAGCTCCATGTATTCACTTATATTGAGTGATATCCCCGAGAGGTAAGACCCTTTACAATGCATAAATAACCTCTCCTAGATAAACAAAAACTGTTCTACTATGCATCTTTGTTGCTATTTTTAATAGAGATAATCTTCATCATTTATGAGGAGCACTTTAGTTAGTGGTTCTTAGAAATGTCAGAACTGTCAGAGTTTTACAAGGAAGGAGTCTGGAGGAGTAAAACCTTTGTACTGTGTGAGATGACGAAGAATGAACAAGGTCACCCACAATACATGCTAATGTTCATTGTCTGCGGGCTGTGTCACTTAGCAACAAATTAATTACGTTTTAAGACTGATAAACATTGGAACTTGAAAAGAGCTGATAAAGGATGTTAAAAACTTATTTTCAGTGTTCTAAAAGAAGATTATACAAGGGCGCTATTTCCAATGTTTCATGTTTGGCTTTCTGTTTGGACGCGTTTTGCCTGTTGGGATGTGTAAAAAAATTAAATTTTCTGAAAAATGATGGGAGAAAGCTAAAGGCTTTTTATAAACACAATCCACAAGAAAAATTGAGAGATTGGATCTGTACTGAGAAATAAAAAATGAATGATACTTGCTTATATTGTTCAATTTGGAGTGCTAAAAATATACAATTAAAGCAGAACTAGTGATAAAAAAAAGTATCTTAGTTCCAGTGGTTTGACAAAGTCCTTTACCGGTGCCAGCATCTTCTTCTAACTTCTTTCAGTTGCTGGTCTTTGGCCATCTTGGTTGATCAGCTTGAGACTACATTACTCCTGTGCAGACACAGGAGTGCAGACATCTCAGCACACAGGCAGTGTGCTAGAATGTAAACTAAGCTGCTCATGCGCAGATTATTATTATTATTATTATACAAGATTTATATAGTGCCAACAGTTTGCACAGCACTTTACAATGTAGAGGGTGGACAGTACAATTACAATACAGTTCAATACAGAAGGGACAGGAGGGCCCTGCTCATGGATCTTACATGTGCATTCTACAGGGAATTGGGAACAACTAGGTAAGTGTATTTTGTCACAGATGAGGCATTGTATGTGTCTTCTGCAATAAATACCCTGTCCGCAATTTATTATTTTTTAACTTTAGTTCCACTTTAAGGCTGGGTTCACACTAGCGCAAATTGGATGCAAAATTTCCTCGCATCCAATTCGCATGACAGGAGATTATGACCGGCTCTCAATGGATTTAGCTCAAACATCTCCAGCGCGGAAAAATTATTAGGCCTCATGCACACTGTGCATTTTTATAGCTGCTGTTTTGGGCATCAGACTTTTTTTTTAATTGCCTCTAAACTCCCCTGCATTTTATCCTAAGTGTTTATGCACACATAGGCTTTTAGCAGCATTTTTTGGCAGGAGAGTTTAGTGGCAGAAAAGAAAACCTCTGCCAGTATGTTCTTCAGCAGCACCATTTTGTCTGAAAAAAGCTGATAGCTCTTAAACTCTACTAAACTCTGCTAAGCACCGGTGTCCAGTTTAGCAGAGTTTTTTTTTAAGCGGAGGCCTCCAGCGTCTTTAACAACCAGTGAATATGGTTGGTAAGAAGCAGGTCGAGAAGCTGGCCGCTGCGTCCTCAACAATGAATGAGTCATCAGCCTACAGTGGGGTTCCCAGCTTACAGCTGAATGTGAAAAAAATAAACATTGCCAGTAATAAAAAAAATTGAAAAAAAAATGCCTGGGGTCCCCCTGTCTGGTATGAATTTCAAGGGAAGCCCCACACTAAAAAAAAAATGGCATTGGACCCTCCCCCCCCCCCCCCCCAAAACCAGACGCTTATGGTTTCATGCTTTAAACATGCATGATAAGTAATGTGTAAATTTAACACAATTTTTGAGGAATAAATGAACTGCCCACAGAATCCCAAAACAGGTCCAGAAGCTATTACTACAGAGAAAAACTCCACAAAAATGTATTAAAAGTGGAACACACAGTTTAGTATCCTACGGTATTGTAGGATTAGTATAGAGACTAGTGCTGTTCCATTTTTAATTAACACAATTATTTGTTGATTCTCAGAAAGACCACCTTAAGCCCCATACAGGGGCAGAATAGCAGGAGACATTTTCTGGTTAAAAAAAAAAACAGAGACATTCTGCCCGTGTGTGTCGGTCTTTCCAACAGAAGCCGGCTTCTGTCGGATGTACATGCTGGAAAACAGCAGCCGACAAGTGAGTATGCAACAGACAGTACAGTGGGCCAGATAGCAGGAAAGAAGAGATGTTGGGACGGTCATTTTTTTTTAATCACACTTACTTAGGTGGATGCTGCATCTGTCCTGCCGGCTCTAAGGCTGTGAACTGAGTAATCAGACACTGCCGATCACTCAGTTCTCAGTGCTCCCTCTGCTCTGCCCCCTGCCTGCACTGAAACACTGGGCTGTGGATGGGATGGGGGCAGCAGGCTGAGGCTGAGCTGGGTGCTGGTCCAGGCATGTGAGCGGATCCCGACCATATGGTTGCAATCTTTCCCCAGCCCGGACTGGCTCTGTGAGGTCAACCAACAGCCCGCTGTCAGCTGAAAACATGTCACAGAGGGTCACAGGAGTGCAAAACATTCTGCACTACTGTGATCCACAGGAGAAGCACAACCAAACAAGCAATAAATCTATCACACGATCTGTCTCTCTGCTCCTGTTTGACTTTAGATCCAGGCTCCCCTCCATGTCCTTCAGGCACCCTCTTTCCTAGTCCAGAGTGCTTCCACTATCCCCCTCAAAGTTCAGGACCTCCAGACACCTGCTGTCCTAGTCCAGGGCCTCCAGACACCCCCCTCTTCTAATCTGGGACCTCTAGGCACCCCCTCACCTAGTTCAGTATCTCTCCTGTGCTCCCCTACCATCCAGGGGCCTTTGCCACACCAACCACCATTTGTTAGTCAAGGGCCTCTTCTGCACTCCCTCTTCCAGTCCAGGGCTTCCTCTGCACTTCCCTTCAAGTACAAGGCCTCCTCTACAGTGCCCCCCCCCCCCAAGTTAGGAGTCTCCTCTGCACCTTGTCTTCTGAATCCCCTCTAAATCCAGATTCATTGCCACACCAACACCACTTTTCAGTAGCGAGGGAGTGTTCTGGCTCCTTCCCTGGCAGTCCATCTCCCATGGCAACTGGGAGCAGATTAGCGTTACAGACATCTATGGCCTGGTCACATGGTATGGGAAGGACAGAGTTAAAGAGGAAGTTAACCCCTAACAAAAAATAAAATAAGAATAAACCCTGCAAGGAAAAGGCATAATGAGCTAGTATGCATAGCATACTAGCTCATTATGAATAACTTACCTGAGAACGAAGCCCCTGAAGTGGTCCTCCTTCTTCATCTGCCATGTATCCCAGAGTGACTTCCGGGTCTCGCGGCTCCAGTGCCGTGATTCGCCGGAGCCGCCATGACGTCACTCCCGTGCATGCGCACGGGAGCCTCCACTAGCGGCATATCAGTGCGCCTGCGTGCCGCTGTCTACGGCGCATGTGCCGTAGACAGCAGTGCCTGTCTTTCTGCAAATATCTCCTAAACCATGTAGGCTTAGGAGATATTTCTTGGACCTACAGGTAAGCCTTAATCTAAGCTTACCTGTATGTCAAAGTGGTTTGTAAGGGTTTACAACCACTTTAAGTAAGTGCTTGCATGAGGTCCACTCTACGTCCAATGTGGAACCCCATTCTGTTACTGGGAGTGAGGAGACAGAGGTACACTGGACTGGGGGAGTGGGCGCAGGCTCAGCACATCCTTCCTAATGCAAACATACAAGTTACAGTATGTAGTAATGGGAGAAGTCACTTTTCAGAGGAACACTGCACTTGATTACTGCACACAATCCTCTCTAAATTGGGGAACTGCCTTAATGTTTGATTGTTCAATTGACTGCAGTATCTGCCAGTATCTGCCTGGTAAATGCGTTCCACATCACCACACTGCCCTGGGTTCACAATACAAAACAACAGAGAAATCATAATGCAAGCCCCGTTTTCTGCAACATTTAGGATCGCTCACTACCAAAAAATAAAAATAAAAAGGACTCCACTTCACATGAATGCCCAGAAACAGATGAAAAAAAGTATTTATACTAGAAAAAACATCAAAAAGAGGTGGGGGATCTCAAAGAAAGGAGGGCTCAAGTAAGAATGACCTACTTGGAGTTGGCTTTCTGTCAAACCAGAATTATTATATATCTTACCTAATCCAGCCCTTTTAGCACATAGGACACAAATCTAGGTTCTGTTGTTATTACTAAATAGCTACCTGAGTGTCCAGAATGTCTAAATCCTCTTAAATATAATTAGTAGTTCCATGGGTCAGGTAGCTGTCCCTGCCCATTCCCATCCACTAAGCCTCACTGTTGGTCCTTTAAAATAATGGTCAGTTTCAACACTAAAGTGTTGACATTTGTTGATGTTCCATAAATCTATGTTCTATGATCTTTCTATTTGCATAAGATATAATGTTCATTAAATATACTATTATGCAGTCAACCCTTATTTGCTTACAAATGAGAATAGAGGAACTCATAGAGAGTTATCAGAGGTTCTGGTATATTCTGGTTTTACTATGTAAGTGCCTTATTGACAATTGTTAAAACCATTGTACTGTTTTCTGTACTACAAACTGCTCAATAAAAATTATTTCAACTAAAATGATGGGCACTTTCATGGCCAATAGTAAAGTTTGGCAGACAAAAAGGTTCATTCAACCTAGAATTCGGCAGTAATAAACAAGGGAGGACGGCATTTTCTTCAGCCAATGAGGAGGTAGAGACCCAGGATAGCTGAGGCTCTCCTGCATATCCCTGGATCAAGATGGGGGCTCAGGTAAGGTCAGGGCTGTTGGGAACTGCTGCAAACAGGAGTTTTTTTACCTTCATGCATAGAATGTATGAAGGTAAAAAAACATTAGCATTTAGTGCCATTTTAATTTTAGACCCTGCTTCTTTAAGGTCTTTCAGGTAAATATATTTTTTAATACTTTCGGATGCATTCTATAAACGTCCTTTTACAAAGTATATACTTAATTCTTTTAGGAAATTGAATAATTTTATAAATCTGATTTACAGAATCTGATAGGAATAAATTACACTTAATGTAGGATTATAAACTGGTATAGGCCTTGTGCAGAATTTTCCAGTTGGTCATTGCAAACCTCTCAAAAGAAAGGGTCAAATTTTACTTCCCAGTTGGTGCTAGTTGGGATCTCTGATTTGCTGATAATGGCCATAGCAAAGAGTTATTCGAGCACAAAATCAAAATCCTCCTATTTCTTGCATATAATAAGGTTTCGGTAGAAGGACTTAAAAGAAAAACCAGTGGTAGCTATTAGTGCCATTATAGTATGTTGTAGGTATTTGAAAAAAAAAAGGATAATAGAAATCCACTTCATAAGTTCTAAAAAGATTTTAACACATCATCATTCTACTTGTATAACTGTTGAGTATATAGGATGTATTTTTTCACCACCTACAGTTATCACAGTTTAAATGATGCCTGATAATCAGAATTCTTTCAGACTGCAGTAAATTGGTTGTAGCCTATTATAGATTAAATTTATTGGGCTGAGTTTGCAAACTATGAAAAGGATGGTATAGTTTAGGTATGTTTCCATTCATACTAGAATTAATGTAAGCCATTAAATGGAAGTTTGACTGTATTTGACATATTAACTGGTTGAGTGTAGTTGGTGGCAGTACATGAAAAAGTTGCTATAGCTGTGAAGCAAAACAAAACAAAAAATAGTAAAGTAGAACTCCAGGTAAATGAAAAATGCTTATATTAATAAAAGATTAAAGAAATACACCAGCTTCTCCTGTGCACAGTCACACCCATAGCTTTATTTCACAGCCAATGTTTGGTTTGGAGTTTTTTCCCTTTCAGAAAAACACTTGGCAAATGTCTGGCTATTTACATTCCTTTAACCTTTAACTTGACCTCCGGAAGATTTACCCCCCTTCATGACGAGAACATTTTTTGCTATATGGCACTGCATTATTTTAACTGACAATTGTGTTATGAATTTTGAATTAACTGTCATGAAACGTTGTCCATAAATTTTATTTATGTCATATTTTTTTTTTAATTCACAAATAGAGCTTACTTTTGGTGCTATTTGATCACCCATGTTTTTATTTTTTTTTGTTTTTTTTTAAAACCGACAATTTTGAAAATAAAAACTATTTGTATAAAATTTTTTCTATAAAACAAATCCAATAAAAAATGTTTTAAAATCAAATTTCTTCATAAATTTAGCCCAATATGTATTGCCACAAAAATCTCAATAAGCATATATTGATTGCGCAAAAGTTAGAGCGTCTATACATTATGGTATATATGTATTGGAATTTGTATTTATTTATTTATTTATTTATACTAGTAATGCTGGCAATCAGTGACTTATAGCGGGACTGTGATATTGCGGTGGATAATCTGACACAAACTGACACTTTGTGGGAACCAGTGACATTAATGCAGTGATCAGTGCTAAATATATGCACTATCAACTAATGACACTATCTGGGAAGGTGTTAAACATCTAGGGTGATCAAAGGGTTAAATGTGAGCGTAACCAGTGTTTTTGCGTGTACTATGTGCTGTTTTCACTGAGGGATTTGCTGGATTTTATTCCCTGCTTTGACAGGACAGAGCTCTGCCTTGTTTACATAGGCAGAGCTCCATCCAATCTGTCTCCTCGATGATCAGTGGTACCAATGAGCATTTATTTGCCAACATCCCTCTGATCTGTGACTAATCACAGCACAGCACAGCTCCTATACCGCTCCTACCCATTGATTTCAATGGGACACTGCAGTAATACCGCGGCAATACCGCCGCAAAGCGCCGCTACGGCGGTGATTTGCGGGGGATTTTAACCCTTTTTCGACCGCTAGCGGGGGTTAAAACCGCACCGCTAGCGGCCGAATACCGCGGCTAAAACGTCAGTAAAGCAGTGATAAATATAGCGCTGCTTTACCGTCGCCGCGGCTCCCGCCCCAGTGTGAAAGGGGCCTAAGACAGGAAGTGTGTTACTGGCAGAATCAGGTAAAAATAAAAGAAACAATCTATAAAAAGATGGAAATAATTACAATCACCATATTAAAGGATGTCCACAATAAGCTGCAGTATGTTACATTTTTTTTAATACCGCTTAAACTGTTAATTGTACTTTTTCATATAGTGTCACACTTTATGTCACAACTTTCTTTTCCAATTTATTCTCTTTGCCCTAGGATAATGCTCAGTCTCTTTCATAGACAAGGTCTTTTCGATTCATAGTTCCTGTTAAGTAAAAAGACAGTGACTCACAGTTGTCAATAAATGCCTTTGTAACCAATGTAGCTGGCAACACAGTGTTTATTCAGTTATGCAGTCAGCTTACAGCTGTCACATAATTGCTCCTCTGAGTGCAGTTTCCTCTCTAAAGGAATCAGCACTGCACAGCATACAGACATTAACTTGCACAACTGTGTACCTTACTGGCTTCTTAATGCTCTTTTAATCATCCTTTTGTGTGATCTTTCCATCTCGCACAGCCTCTGTGCCCAGACTTGGTGACTTTAGAATCTCAGCAGCTTTTGACTTTTGTTCAAGACAACTAAAAGTCGCTCACATCTCCAAAGTTGTTGGTACAATAACTGTACTGCTAAATCCAGCCCGCTGGTCAGAAACATTGTCATTTTTTAACAGTGCCAGAAGTTTCCTCTAACCAAAACCAATATTAAAGGGTCTTAGTAACCATTATTTTTTCCCTGCTTCTAAATGGAGACACATACTCATACCGCTTTTCTGTTCCATTGCTCTTGTCAACATACATGGACTACAGCATAAATGACCAATATACTTGTAAATACAACATAAAAATGTAATATATATATATATATATATATATATATATATATATATATATATATATATATAAATATAAGCAACAATATCTTAACACACCCTGGTCCCTGACTACATTCTCCTAGGTTAATAAAACCTAATCTATCACTTTTTAGATTGGATAAAGCAGGGATAGAGAAAACCACTGTCAAATTGTTTTAATTGTTCAATGCATCTCATTGGAAGATATTCCTTCATTAAACACTGCAGGACATGAGAGGAAAGCTAATCAAAGTGAAGGGAAATCCACTCTTATGTCCCGTACACACGAGCGGAATTTCCGCCAGAAAAATCTTGGATGGTTTTTCCGACGGAATTCCGCTCAAGCTTGTCTTGCTTACACATGGTCACACAAAAGTTCTCTGAACTTTCGATCGTCAAGAACGCGGTGACGTACAACACTACGACGAGCCAAGAAAATGAAGTTCAATGCTTCCGAGCATGGGTCAAATTGTTTCCAAAGCATGTGTCGGAATTTTGCGCATCGGAATTGCCACAGACAATCAGAATTTCCGATCGGAACTTTTTCCGTCGGAAAAATAGAGAACCTGCTCTCAATCTTTTGCCGATGGAGCATACACACGGTTGCATTTTCTGACCAAAAGCTCTCATCGGACTTTTGCTGGCGGAATTTCAGATCGTGTGTATGCGGCATTAGTCAGTTGTCGCCAGAGCAGGTTTCCCCATGGTAGGATTTTCCCTCTATTTCTGTTCCAGTCCTGATGATAATGTAATCACATTGAGGATGCATATAGCACTAAAACCCCCATTCTACATAGTTACATAGTTATATAGTTACATAGTTAGCTAGGCCGAAAAAAGACACAAGTCCATCCAGTTCAACCATAAAAAAAAGAAATAATAAATAAAAATAAAAAAAATATCGTACAATCCAATATACCCCATTCTATACCCACAGTTGATCCAGAGGAAGGCAAAAAAAAACCCAGAAGAGCATGTTCCAATCTGCTACAGCAGGGGAAAAAATCACTTCCTAATCCCCCTAGAGGCAATCAGATTTTTCCTGGATCAAATTTACCTATAAATGTTAGTATCCAGTTATATTATGTACATTTAGGAACATATCCAGGCCTTTCTTAAAGCAATCTACTGAGTTAAGCCCCATACACACGGTAGGATTTTCCGATGGATTTTGTCCTATCGGACAATGTTGTCGGAAAATCAGACCGTGTGTAGGCACCATCGGACAGTTTCCATCAGATTGTCTGACGGACAAAGTCCTATCTCCTGCTGGATAGATTTTTTGACAACAAAGTCTGATCACACCAAATCCGATCGTGTGTAGCGAATTCCGACCGGACAAAGTGCTACGCATGCTCAGATCACATTACAAGACCAAAGCTATTGGCTACTAGCCTCTAAGTAGTCCCGTCGTAGACAACAAACGTCACCACGTTCAGAATGATCGGATTTTCCGACAACTTTGTCCGACCGTGTGTACGCAAAACCAACATCAGACAAAGTATGACGGACATGGTCTGACGGACCTGGTCCTCGGATAATCCGCGCGTGTGTATGGGGCTTTAGCCAGAACCACCTCTGGAGGGAGTCTATTCCACATTTTCACAGCTCTTACTGTGAAGAAACATTTCCTTATTTGGAGATGAAATCTCTTTTCCTCTAGACGTAAAGAGGGCCCCCTTGTCCTCTGTGTTGACCGTAAAGTGAATAACTCAACACCAAGTTCACTATATGGACCCCTTATATATTTGTACATGTTGATCATATCCCCCCTTATTCTCCTCTTCTCAAGAGTCTATATAAAAAAAGAAAGGTTTACATGAGATACACTGTACAGTAAATAGATAAATTAATTGAATGTTACTTTGTAATATAGTAGCACTGAACCTGATAGAGATGCGTTATTACACATGGTTTATGGTCCTAGAGGCTGCACACCAGCAACTGTGAGGTTTTGCTGGACCCCTAGAGGAGAGGGAAACTTTGAAATTTAAGTTTTAAAGGATGGAAGCACCACACAAGCTTGCATAGACCTTTTGAAAGTTGTGATGATATGTATGGTTTTACTAACACATGTCAAAGTCCCAAAATTAGGCTTACGCATTAAGATTTGTTTTACCCTTAGGCACGAAGGTGTTTAAAAGTGTTAGCTGGAGTTTGGATTTAATTTTCTAGTCAAGTCTATCTAAATATACAAGTCCATCTAACACTACCCTCTCCCCAGATTATCAATGCTGCTACCCAAGCGTGGCTCTGCTACTCCTTCATATAGTGGGGCTACTCTAAGGCCCCTTTCACACTGGGGCGTTTTTCAGGCGGTACAGCGCTAAAAATAGCGCCTGTACAGCGCCTGAAAAAATCCGGCCCCATTCACTCCAGTGTGAAAGCCGGGCTTTCACACTGGAGCGGTGCGCTAGCAGGGCGGTCAAAAATTTCCTGCTAGCAGCATCTTTGGAGTGGTATAGGAGCAGTGTATTCACCGCTCCTATACCGCTCCTACCCATTGATTTCAATGGGACGCCGCAGTAATACCGCGGCAATGAGATTTACATGAGATACACTGTACAGTAAATAGATAAATTAATTGAATGTTACTTTGTAATATAGTAGCACTGAACCTGATAGAGATGCGTTATTACACATGGTTTATGGTCCTAGAGGCTGCACACCAGCAACTGTGAGGTTTTGCTGGACCCCTAGAGGAGAGGGAAACTTTGAAATTTAAGTTTTAAAGGATGGAAGCACCACACAAGCTTGCATAGACCTTTTGAAAGATTTTTATTTTGTCAATGCGTTTAAGGAGCTCAGCACCCCCCCCCCCCCACACTTTCATCATGGCTGCAAAACATTTAGGTACCTTTGGAAAGCCCATTTTCAATCCCAGTGCCTACATTATCTGGTTTTTAGCCCTGATGAAGGGGAAGTGCTGAGCCTCCAAAACGTGCTGGCAATTACCAATTAGGGGACAGGAGGGTATCTGGGGTGTGTGCTAGGGGAGAGGTAGGTGGGGAGTGATCAGAGTGAAGAGATCTGGGGACTGGTAATTATGCAGGGGGTAATTATGCAGGGGGTATCTTGTGGGGTTCCCATAGTCTGGGGGTATCTGGGGGGGTGATCAGTCTGGGGGTATCTGGGGGGGTGATCAGGCTGATAGTATATGGGGTGGGTGATCAGGCTGGGGGGTATCTGGGGGTGTGGTGTGATCATATTGGGGGAAATCTGGGAGTGTAATAAGGTAGGGGGAATCTGGGGAGGGAGAGGCGTTACACACTGCTGTTTAGTGGAAGTTCAGCACAGCTCAATGTTCAATCGTGTGATGTACATTACGCTGCACCCCATCACATTATGGGTTATGGGCACAATGTTAAGGAGCTGCCAGCTTAGCTAAAGCCTTGCACTGGCCCTGCCCCTGATATACGCCATAATTTATTATTAACTAGTTCTGTTAAATCTGGTAAATTTTCTGAGCTCTGTGCCTGGAAATAATCAACTCAGGTCAGGTCTTTTTTACCTTCTTAAAAATCAGTGCAAACAATACCTTAATAAGTTGCATGGCTTTAACATTCTTAGGTATATCATCAGCATTGGACTAATTCAGAATTCATAGTTTGAGTTTTAAAAACTCGCTAAACATGTGATTTAACCACTTCACACAAAACGGCGTACCTGTACGTCAGTACTTTGATGCTAAATATCGGGGTTATGGCAGCAGCTAGCTGCCATAACCCTGGTATTTTTGAGAACGCTGTGCATTTCTCTTTAAGCTAAAAGTGGTCTCCGTGGCAGATTTGATGCAAGATCACTTTTATCGGCAGCGGGAGAGGTGCCCACCCCCCTCCTGCCAAGCTCTGGTCATCTCCGCCGCTTACCTGACCGCGTCCTCTCCTGTGGATGCCTGGCTGCCGACTGAGGGGAAGATGGCCCCTGCTCGGATCCCTGGCATAGCTCTTAAAGGATTTTTTTTTTTTTCAAGTGACTTTTTTTTTATTTTTTGTTTTAGTGTAAATATGAGATCTGAGGTGTTTTTGACCCCAGATCTCATATTTAAGAGGTACTGTCATGCTTGTTTTCTGTTACAAGGGATGTTTACATTCCTTGTAATAGGAATAAAAGTGACACCATTTTTTATTTTTTTTTAACCACTTGCCTACCAGGCACGAACAAACACAAACACAAACATCGCCTATGGAGTGCACAATTTTGAAGCCTGACATGCTGGGTATCAATTTACTTGGCGTAACATTATCTTCCACAATATAAAAAAAATGGGCTAACTTTACTGTTGTCTTATTTTTTAATTAAAAAAAGTGTATTTTTTCCAAACAAAAAGTGCGCTTGTAAGACCGCTGCACAAATACGGTATAACAGAAAGTATTGCAATGACCGCCATTTTATTCTCTAGGATGTTGGACAAAAAAATTAAAATTTTGAGGAATCTAAGTAATTTTCTAGCAAAAAAAAATAATTTTAACTTGTAAACAAGTGTAAAAAAGAGGCTCTGGGCTGAAGTGGTTAATGAAGCATTTTAAATCCATAAAGTAAAGAATTCTTTGCAGGGTTGGAGATTCAAGAAAAAATGGAGTGACTTGCAACATAAAAATAAATGAATATACAGTTATTATACATAGACCATCTTCATTCACACACACATACTTAGTTTAGTCTGTATACTGATATACATGTCAGCTTTTGTGAAATTTGCATCAGTTTCCTATTAAACATGTACATTTTTTTCATGAATAAACTGATTAGGATGGACTATCTTCTGGAAAGATGATGTAAAAGATGGAAACACAAGCAGGACCAGTTATACCTATCATAATATATCCAGACATTTTTATTATTGGTATTTCAGGACAGTAATGGATAAAAAGTTAGTAATCTAGGCATTGCCTTCCAGTAGCACTTTGGCACAAAAGTAATTTGCAAATATATTATAGCATTTCAAAAATTCAAATCTTTCTGGGATTGCAGGTATAATTTATATGAAGCTGCTTTTGTTTTCAATCTCTTCTTTGAAATAATGCAGGGCATACTGGGAATACCAGCTATATTTTCACCTGAATATTTATACAAAATAGATGTGAAAAGAAAACATAAAAATGTTAGCGCAACAAATTGTGGTTATGACCATCTTCCCTGATGTGCCCTGTGTTGTACAGAAGCATAAAAATGTTTTTTGCAGTATTCAGTCAGGATTTTATCGAATTCCACCCAAATGCATCCAAACCGTAACCAATCCCTAGCCAATTTTGCTCACCGATACAATTACAGTGCTTTGAAAAAGTATTCATACCCCTTGAAATTTTCCACAATTTGTCATGTTACAACCAAGAATGTAAATGTTTTTTTTTGGAATTTTATGTGATAGACCAACACAAAGTGGCACATAATTGTGAAGTGGAAGGAAAATTATAAATGATTTTCAACATTTTTTACAGTAAGTATGTATGGCGTGCATTTGTATTCACCCCCCCCCCCCCCCCTGAGTCAATACTTTGTAGAACCACCTTTCTCTGCAATTACAGCTGCAAGTCTTTTTGGGGATGTCTCTCCCAGCTTTGCCCATTCTTCTTTGCAAAATAGCTCAAGCTGTGTCAGATTGGAGGGAGAGCATCTGTGAAGAGCAATTTTACCGTATATACTCGAGTATAAGCTGAGTTTTTTCAGCACATTTGTTTGTGCTGATAATGCCCCCCTCGGCTTATACTCAAGTCAAGCATTTTTCTGCAGCAGAGAATGACATTTTCCGACCCGACTTTGGGGCCCCGTATCTCGGGGCCACTTGGTGCTAGAAACCCCAAATTTGGTATGCAAATCCAGTAGAACCAGCCCTACAACATATCCAATGGGGTTCCTAGCACCAAGTGGCCCCGAGATACGTTGCCCCAAAGTCGGTTCGGAAAATGTCATTCTCTGCTGCAGAAAAGTGCTTGACATATTCCAAACCGAATTTGGGGCCCGTATCTCAGGGTCACTTGGTGATAGGAACCCCATCTTTGGATATGTTGTAGTGCCAATTCCACTGGGTTTGCACAGCAAATTTAGTGGTGTTCTAGAGAGTGTTTTTTCTCTTTTCTGTTGGGACAGCTATCCGCAATTTCTACAATTTGGGCTATACAAAGGAGGACTCTGTTTAAAGTTTCTTTCCTTTATTTTATTATATGTGTACTGGTTTTATTGTATAGGTGGTAGTTATTTGTGGTATTTTTGGTTTTTGTCTGCTTTGTTGCAGAAACCTCAGATACAAGGGTTAATTGGCATAATCAATCACTGGTTGATTTCAGCTGAGTATATACTATATAAGGGTTATACTTATACCATTGTTTGTCAGATTATGACTAAGCGAATTCCAATTTGTGAAACGCGCTAATCTCTGGCAGGTCTGCATTGATGTCATGATGTCTACGATGTTGTCTGATGATTTTTATCTTCAATAAAGTATTCACTTTTGCTTCAAATCTGTGAGTGCGGTCAAACCTTTTCCTGTTCCAGTGGCTCCTATCCAGATTGCGGACTGGACCTGTACCGTGAGGTTGAAGCGTGAGATTGCTCTCACCTGGAGCGGCTTGGCTTTGCGTTCTACTAGTCTGCTTTAAACTTCTCCACAACTTTATCTCTGACCTGTCGTGTGTGTACCTTGGCCTTCATGATGCTGTTTGTTCACTAAGGTTCTCTAACAAACCTCTGAGGGCTTCACAGAACAGCTGTATTTATACTGAGATTAAATTACACACAGGTGGACTCTATTTACTAATTAGGTGACTTATGAAGGCAATTGGTTGCACTAGATTTTAGTTAGGGGTTTCAGAGTAAAGGGGGCTGAATACAAATGCACACCACACTTTTCAAGTAAAAAAAAAAATCAAAGCCATTTATCATTTTCCTTCCACTTCAAAATGATGTGCCACTTTGTGGTGGTCTATCAGATAAAATCCTAATAAAAAACTTTTACATTTTTGGTTGTAGCATGACAAAATGTGGAATATTTAAAGGGGTATGAATACTTTTTCAAGGCACTGTAAATAGTGCCCAAAGTTATATCAGATTTGAGTTACTTTGTAGAAGGGTAAGAGTACATTAATCATCGCAACTATAAATTTAAAATTAGCAGAAGCTATGGCTACTGTTTAAATTTTATTTTATTTTAGGACTTATACTTGGTAATACTCTTTCCTGCTGTCAGTGTGTTCTCTATCAGCAGCACATGTGCATGCAGCGGAGCCTGATTGGCTGTTAGAGCTGCCCCCCCCCCGACTGAGAACTTCTGTGCAAGGGGTTATTTTAGAAAATAATCTGGTACTTATGATTGTTTATGTAGAGAAACAAAATGTTTAAAGTATATGTGAATACTTAAAATTGACTTTTTTTATTTGCTTCTTTTTGGTCTGTTAAATACTGATGTCGTTTGTTATATCTGGGTGCAAAAAAAACACTAGTTGATCCTGACAGAAATTCAGTGCACACTTTCTCTGTTATCTCAAAGTGATTGTAAATTACATTTAAAAAAAAAAATGACAATACAGTGGAACCTCAGATTGCCAGTAACGCGGTTAATGAGCGTTTCGCAATAGGAGCACTGTTTTTTTAAAAATCGTAACTCGGTTTGCAAGTGTTGTCTCGCAAAACGAGCATGATTCAGGCCTAAGCGTGTGCAGTACCGTGTTTGGCCTGAGGTGGGGGGGTGCCAGAGCCCAGCGGCGCCGATCACTGCCATTCAGAAATGCACAGAGAGGCCAGAGGACAGCTTGGCTGACCTCTGCAAACCTCGGGAACTGAGTCTTTCCGAGGTGAGCCGAGGTCAGCCGAGGTGTCCTCTGGCTTTTCCGGCTGTCTCTGAGGCTCTCCGACGCCCACCACCTCTGGCCGCATGCGGAACAAATTATTTTTGTTTCCATTGACTTCAGTGGGGAAACTGAATTTGATATGCGAGTACTTTCGATTACGCACATTCTCCTGGAACAGATTATGCTTGTAATCCGAGGTTCCACTGTAAATAAGATGTTATACTTAGTTGCTCTGTGCAATGGTATTGCACAGAGTGATCCGTTACCCCCTCCTATGGAATACCCTGCCAGCACTATCTGCCCCTCCTTTCCTGCGAGTGCCCCCTCAGCAAGCCGTGTGCTAAGGGGGGAATCTGTATGGGCATGCTCCCAAGCCAGGCTTGATACTGCCTTGTAGAAGGGTGAAAGGCGTTGATGTAATTTCCGGTGCCAACTCCAAACAACATCACTTCTGGTTTTGGTGGAACGCACCCTGAATGCAGCGTTTCCTGGATTGAATTCCTGCATTGTGTACATGCTTATTTTACATCGGTGTCTTGTATGTACAAACCTTTTTGCGCCATAAACACCAGCTGTACAGAACTTCACTATCAGTTCTTTTTTTCATATTGGTGAATATCTCAAACTTTGACAACAATGCTGGGGGCAATCTTCATTGGACCTCTTTGAGTCATCATTCCCTGCCAGATTTCAGCTTGCATGACCCTTAGACTGAAAAGCTAGGGGTCCAGTATATCTGGTGAGTGGGGACACAGGAGGGGTGTGTGTCACACCACAGAGTGAAAGTTTGGAGCAAGATAGCACTTTTCAGAGGATTGGAGCACAAGAGCACTTTTATTGGGACGTTTTGCAATATTCAATAATATGATTTTTGGTTAATTGTTTTTGCATTGGATGATTTACACTTGATAATCTTTTCTGCACTATTGCGGGCACTGTACATTTTTTATTGTATGTGTGTATCCATAGACACACACAGCTTGACCTGCTCCCTCTCGCTCCCTCTCGCTCCCGTTGGCTCCAACTGCTGCCCGTGTCTCCTGCAAGACCAGGAAGTTAAGGGGGAAGAGCTGCAGCCAGGACAGCACTGGATCTGAGAGGGGTTCAATAAGCATTTAGGAAACAGGGTGTGTGCAGAGGAACAAGTAGCGGGGAGTTTTTTTTTTACCTTAATGCAGAGAATGCATTAAGGTAAAAAACATTGTGGCTTTAGATTTAAGCTTTAAGCATCATTATCAGCCCTTTCTAG
Organism: Lithobates sylvaticus; assembly: GCA_028564925.1. Classification (NCBI taxonomy): domain Eukaryota; kingdom Metazoa; phylum Chordata; class Amphibia; order Anura; family Ranidae; genus Lithobates; species Lithobates sylvaticus. The sequence goes on from CM053028.1 coordinate 462,249,231, forward strand.
TTTACAGTATGGTGAATAAGTGTTGTCACCCTAGCACAGGAAATGTGTTACCAGCAGAATTGCCAGATAAACATATAGGGGGAAAAGCCTGAAAAAGACAACAAATGCAGGCACCACATCTAAAGCCCCATACACACGGTCGGACTTTTTCATGGATTCTGTCCGATCGGACAATGTTGTTGAAAAATCAGACCGTGTGTATGCACCATCGGACAGTGTACGTTGGATTGTCCGACGGACAAAGTCTTATCTCCTGCTGGAAAGATTTGCCGACAACACGGTCCGATCACACCAAATCCGATCGTGTGTACGGTTGTCCGACCGGACAAAGTGCTACGCATGCTCACATCACATTACAAGACCAAAGCTATTGGCTACTAGCCTCTACGTAGTCCCGTCGTAGGCAACAAACGTCACCACGTTCAGAATGATCGGATTTTCCGACAACTTTGTCCGACCGTGTGTACGCAAAACCAACATCAGACAAAGTATGACGGACAGGATCCGACCGACCTGGTCCGCGGATTGTCCGACCGTGTGTATGGGGCTTTAGGACTGCTAAGCTGCAATGAGTTATACTAATGGAGCATTGGAAAAAAAATAATTTTTATTTCATTGGAGTTCATCTTTAAAAATAAATGAATAAATACATAAAATGAACTAATAGCCATTCTTGTTTCCCCTTAAATTTTTAGTATTTAAATGTCCACATGTGTAACCTTGGGCTGCAGTTTCTATATATAGAGATTTATCTCGTTTTCTGCTTTGAATTTTTCTCTGAATATTTCACATCCATTTTAACTTGTTTGTAGCCTAGCTTTGCTTTATTTGTTTGGGGATTTTGCTGTCGTACCAAAAATAATAAAACGAATCAACAATATGAAGCCAAATTGTAACTTTACTAATTATTTTATTTGGGTTAGAGAATGCTTGAAAAATGTATTATTCTTTAAAAAGCTATTTTTGTCATACCCTAACCAGCAATCATTGAAGGAAATTGACATGTAATACAAATGGTTTCATTTAATAATACAGTGCTTCATGCTACCACGTCTAAAGATATTGGAGTTCATTTACTTTGCCAAATTGTGGTTCACTTTTCTTAGTGAATGAAATAAAGCTGTTTGCACTTTGAATAAAAAAATAGTGTGCAGGGAAAGTAAATAAAAAGAGATTTTTGGATAATTGAAATTAGCACAGCTTTTTTATTCACTTTGCTAAGTGAACCGCCATACTTCTTTGGTACTGTAAATAAATTACAATATATCAAGTCTTAAAGCATGGGATAAAGGAAACAAACCTGTATCATATTATGCAAGTCAGATGCTGAATGTTCAATTGTAAAGCAGAGCTCAGAAAAGTCTTTCTTAAGATCCGAAGTAGAAATCCACACCCAATACTGTGGGAGCATCCAACCCTCAAATGAACAAATTAACTCACCTGAGGCTCTGGGGCAACAACATGCAGCTCCAAGATTAACAAACCAAAGATGCAAACCATCTCTCCTTTTTGAACCCACCCTGAAAGTGGTTGTAAACCCTTTACAACCACTTTAACATACAGGTAAGCCTAGATTAAGGCTTATCTGTAGGTGCTTGAATATCTCCCAGACCTGCACGGTCTAGGGGATATTTGCAAATTGCCATAGGGCAATTTCTTCTACGCATGCGCCGGAGTTAGAAAGGGCACGCTGTGCCGTTTCTAGCTCGGGTCATGCCGTTAAAGGCGGCTCCCGTGCACATGTGCGGGAGTGATGTCGCGCGACTCCGGCCAGTCACAGAGCCGGAGTTCGCAACCCTGGAAGAAAGAAGGGTGAAGAATGGTCATTCGCTACTAGTGAGGAAGACGGGGACATTGCAGGCTTCTCCTGCAGGTAAGTGTCACATAATGGGCTACTATGCGATGCATAGTAGCCCATTATGCTTTACCTTTGCAGGGAAACAAAGAGGAAGTAACACCCATCAGGGTTTATATCCTCTTGAACTGTGCAGGCAACCACACCACTCTGTTACCGAAAAACATGTGGCTGGCCAAAGCACAAAAATATTTTGCACACTACACTCAGATATTGTGTGTCCCCAAGAGACCCATTTCTCCACCTCTCTAGCTACAAAGTATTTTAGTCATACCATTTCACATGCTACTATAAAGCTAAGCGGCATCCTAATAGCTCACCCGACTTAAGTGTAAATACACAGCCAAAGCAAATAAAAAACCATGAAGGCAGATTCTTTATCCTGAAAGTGGCCTAGATTAAGGCTTACCTGTAGGTGCTTGAAATATCTCCCAGACCTGCACGGTCTAGGGGATATTTGCAAATTGCCATAGGGCAATTTCTTCTACGCATGCACCGGAGTTAGAAAGGGCATGCTGTGCCGTTTCTAGCTCGGGTCATGCTGTTAAAGGCGGCTCCCGCGCACATGTGCGGGAGTGATGTCACGCGACTCCGGCCAGTCACAGAGCCGGAGTTGCGACCCTGGAAGAAAGAAGGGTGAAGAATGGTCATTCGCTACTAGTGAGGAAGACGGGGACATTGCAGGCTTCTCCTGCAGGTAAGTGTCACATAATGGGCTACTATGCAATGCATAGTAGCCCATTATGCTTTAACTTTGCAGGGAAACAAAGAGGAAGTAACACCCATCAGGGTTTATATCCTCTTGAACTGTGCAGGCAACCACACCACTCTGTTACCGAAAAACATGTGGCTGGCCAAAGCACAAAAATATTTTGCACACTACACGCAGATATTGTGTGTCTCCAAGAGACCCATTTCTCCACCTCTCTAGCTACAAAGTATTTTAGTCATACCATTCCACATGCTACTATAAAGCTAAGCGGCATCCTAATAGCTCACCCGACTTAAGTTTAAATACACAGTCAAAGCAAATAAAAAACCATGAAGGCAGATTCTTTATCCTTTTTCCATTGTGGACATGCTAGCCAAAATTGTATTGTACTATGCTCTCAACACAGGTTAGTTGGACTTTTCTGTGCATGTCCTGCAAACAGTTGCTGGTCATACCAAAGTCTTTCTCATCATGTGTGACAATTCTAATGGGGTGATGCACCCCCTATAGAGATCTCCTAGACCATAAAAGCCTGGAGTGGGTGGATTTATTTTACCTCAACGGTAAAATATAAGGCATTCTTTCCCTGATCTTGTGTTCAAAATATCATTACCTAAAATGGTGGTCAATAACACTGTGGAAGGAATTTTTTTTTATTTATTTTATTGAAATTTTTTTTTTTTTTTTTTTGGAGGGATTGGTAGTGGAAGGAGGGGGAGGGGGGAAGGAGGGAGAATTTTTTTTTTAATTATGTGGGGCTCTGCGTATCATCCTCACAAACAACATAAATAATGTTATTAAGTAGAAATGTAATAGTCTTTTATTGTTTTCTTAAGAGCCATGAGCCGAGCAGGTGCACCAGATACATATAAGTGTATTGTAAATATGTATGCTGTACTTGGCAATTAGATTGTTGTGTACCTATGTGGCAATGTATATTTATGTTTCTTTTTTTTGTTTTGTAGTATATTAAAGCTTATGAATGTGTGCAATTTTTAATAAATCGCTATAAATAAAGAGTAATAAAAAAAAGATAATAAAAAAAGAGATATCATAGACCAGCTCAACCTTGTAGTCTGCTGGCAAAGCTTAAATCCACAGAATGTTTCCCACTATTCCCCTTCTGACAACACCTTCTGCTGAATAGACCACATTCTTATGTACCTCTCCATTTTCCCCTACTTTCCTCTGACAAAATAATCTCCACCTTGTGGTCTGACCACAATATGGTTCTAGTAACCCCAACCTCCCTTCATCTGAAATCAACAAATGTTCCTGGATGTCCACCCCCCAGGTAAGAGAGGACCGATCAGTAGCCCTGTACTGAACGACTCACCTAATGTATGTGATTCAGTTAAACAAAAAGGTTAAAATGTATCTCTAAAAACATTATTACTATTATCAGTGATCTATTGTTCCCCCCAGGCATCAATGACCCTCTAGCTTTCTAATTATAGATTAGGCATAACCTTACAACACCTTAATCTTACAACAGTACTAACTATGCACCAGAATGGCAAAATTGTTACATTTCAATAATTATAGGACAAAGATAGTATCCCTCAATAGGTAATATATTATCATCTTTAACCTAAACATTTTCTCTCTTCTTCCATTACATATACGGACACCTCCAGCCTGCTTCCCCTTGGTATTACATCTCAATATTATTTACTGACACCACTATATGGTGGGAAATGAGAACACAATATTACATATATATAGACAATCTCCTGGCTGTTGAAGCCAATTACAAGCTTTTGCTTCAATTGTACTTGCTCGACATGCTTCACCGGATGCTCCTCACACAAAACCAACAGCCGCATCCAGTGAAACTGCTCCAAGGTCCAATTATTTTGTCTAATGGCAAATTACATCATTTAGGCAGTATGTTCCATAAACAAAAAGAGCTTTGGGTGTTTCTCCAATAATTAGGCCAAAACCACAAAACATACATTTCCAAACCAGGTTAAATGTATCACAAAAATAACTTTATTAGAAAATGAAACCATAGCTAATTAATCTATTGACCCCCCAGACATATACAAAATATAAAAAAAATATAAAAATAGCCATGTATCCCTGTGACCATTGTGGCTGCACGTTTTTTGGGGGAATTATTGATGGTCGTACTAGATAGTTTCAACTGGCCACAATTCTAAGGAATAACTGACATACTTTATACTTCATTGGTAAAAAATTATTATGTGCAAGTGATTTTAGATCTTCAGTTGGAACAAGTGTTTATCTACTATAATTAAATATTAGCATTTTTACTCTTTATTGTATTAGAGGACATAATAAGGCATTCAACGGGGGTGTTACATTATGCTCTATGAATTGAATCATACCCTCTGGTTTGCATTTGGTTTTGCTGCTTTTTTTACCCTTTGTGAGACTGTATTACAGCAAATTCTGGCTTTGATGTTCTAAGTAGCCCTTTGCTATCAGAAGAGAATTTGGCCTAATAGGCATGCACCTTGTGGAGAATTGGCTCGATATTTGTTTGAGTCCTTTGTAAATACTGTATACATGCTCACAGGGTATTTAGTACTCTAAGCTACTGGTGTCTTAATAAATAAATAATAATATTTATAAATGTGCACTTTTTATTGACAGGAACACTTATGTTAAAACTAATGCTGGTCAAACTAGAAAAAACGTACTTTTTGTCAAATATTTTTTTTTTTTTCAAAGACAATATTGTCAATGGAAAGCAATGTTTGTTCTAGAAAAAATAGCAGTCAGGAATTGACAAAAGTTATCACCAAATCAATAGATCCATTACTGAAATGCACAAATTGCTCTGGTCCATACAGATGTTAGAGATTAAATTATTATTAAACCTACTGTAAGTGAATGATAGATCAAGAGTTAAGATTAACAAAATAAAAAATAAAGGACCAAACCTCTTACTTCTGGCCACGATTTGATTAGCAGGAACATTGCTGTGCATGTACAAAAGGCTTAAATTAGGTGTAAATGTAAGTGGCTTGGCACAAAACAAAGTAGCACGGCAGTGCAAAAGGAAGTGGATGATGGGAGCCCAGCAGGTAGTATTTACAGTCAAGCTTTAAAGGGTTAGTTCACCTTTATTGCCTTTTGCCAAAAACATGCCTATGCATTACAGCATCCTCGGTACATTAAGCACTCCATTTAGTACACAATGCTTACTTCTTAAGCTGCTTACTCTATTGCCTTCCCCTCTCCATCCTGCAGAGGGCAGGATGAACGGAACGTTGTATGAACAGCCCTTTAAACTCATGAACGTCAAGCTGCAAGAGAGTGGACTGCACATGGGTGAGTAGGGAATGAAGGCAAATAATCGTTCATAAGTTTCCAGGAGAGTGCATCCATCACCCGGTACATCCTGCCATCTGCAGGACAGGGAGAAAAGGGTAATGGAACAAACAGCGTAAATAGTAGGCATTCTTTTGCTAAACACAGCATTGCATATTAATGTACTGATGATGCATGTTTTTTTGGTAAAAGTCATTTATGTGAACTAACCCTTGAAACTCCAATTTTAATTAGATATTTTCAACAGTCTTAATGTTATTACAGCGTAATTTAGAAACAATTGTAATTAAAAATCCTCATCTCTAAACCCAGATTTTCTGACTAAGTTTGATACTTATTTCATAAAGTAAATAAGATTGTTTTAAAATATAATATAAAACTTCAGGGCGCATTTCTTAATGCATTTTATTTCAATATTATAATGCAAGACACCACATTAAGTGTATCTGAATATTTCTGTGTACTTAAACTGTTGTATTGAGAAATGACTTTGCTTCCAATAGGGCCGTAGTTTACGTCACTAGTCTAGGGTATTAAGAGTCATTATTGTGAAGGAAAGCTTATTTTTAGCCGTTATCTCACCGGAGAATATTGGTGAAACTGAGGTCTCCCATGGTTTATACATTAAGAACTGACTTTTAATTACTCCTTCACAAATAAATGACCTTTATTGCAACAAAAGCACTCTATGTGGCCAGAACACAGTGTTATACCAGGCTACATTTATAGCCAAAACAAATATCACATTATTCATTTAATTTCCATCCAAAATGAACACTTATAGTGTGTAGTCATGCAAAATACAACATTTTCTATATATCGATCAGACCTATGCAGTGAATTTTCTATGCTTCACTTACTTAAATACCAGACATGATTCAAAATCAATTGTCTCTTTGTGACAAAGTTGGAAAGGCAGCCAGTGCTGATTCTGTTCTCCAAGGAGCCTTCATAAACAATGTGGTTATTAGTTCTTTCGATGATAATTGCAGGTTAAAAAGACAAAGTGAAAAAAGCTGATTATTTGATCTTTTTTTTTTTTTAGGCATTCCTTGGTCCTATCAGTGTTCTATTTGCTTCACCCTAAATCTTGATACTGGCTTTACTAGCTTGTCCTAAGCCACTTACTCACTGGGAAGTAAAAGCCAGGAGCACAGTAAAAATGCAAACTTCTCTACCTTCAAGAAACAAGGTAGCTTCCATATATATCTGTTCTTTTTAGGTTAATTTTAAAGAGACTGTCACTTTGCCCTGAATGGGCAAGGCAACAGTTTCTCTTTAACTTCTACTGTCTAGTTTACTCCACCCAACACCATGGGGTTATTTACTAAAGGAAATCCACTTTGCACTTTCAGTGCACTTATAAGTGCAGTCGCTGTAGATCCGAGGGGGATATGCAAAGATAATAAAAAAAAACAGCATTTTAGCTTGCACATGATTGGATGATAAAATTAGCAGAGTTTCCACTCATTTCAAATCTACCGCTTAGTTTTAGAGAAACTGCACTTCCAAGTGCACTTGCAGTGCAAAGTGGATTTGCCTTTCATAAATAACCCCCCATATGTCCCAGCTTTTTGAGATGGGAACAGGGGGCATCTATTAGCAAAACAATGTAAGGATAGGACACATCCCATGCCAGGAGAATTTTATAAAAAAAAATATTAGTTAAAAAGTGTTTTTTTACAACTACTATGTCTTTATACTGGCTTTTGACATTTACAGATGCAGCAATTTAGAAATTGGATGAAAGATTTAGCCCTGTAAAACACTTTTTGAAAGATAAAAATTGCATTTTATATACAACTATATAGATTAGACCAAAAAGAGGGATGAATGAGGAGGAAAGAGGGACAGAGACACATTATTCCAAATCAGGAACAGTTCCTCAAAATCAGGGACAGTTGGGAGCTGTGCAAAACCAGAGTGTGATATGATGCACAGCTGCTAACAGGAGTTTGCAGATGTGATTTTTCTGCCTTTTTATCCTGATTTGATTAGCCAATGAAAACACTACTGTGAAGCTTAGTGGGAAAGTCCACTTTAAAATAATTTTTAGTATTAAAAGAGACTAGATTTTCGTGTAAAAGAGCCTTAATGTAGAACTTGCATAAGTGTATGGATGAAGACAGCTTTTGAAGGAACCTTTGTAATTCCAAGTGTACAAAACAGAAATGGCTGGGCCAATCACAGGGCATTTTCTATCTTATCAATGCACTGTGTTGTAACAGCTGCCCTTTGCCAGACCAGAGACATTGTCGATTGAACTGCGATGCAATTAGCCCAGCTTGTCCAACCAAAAAATAAATAAAAATATTCTTACTTTTGGACAGAATGGAAAGGATTAAAAGATGCTTGTCCAGGCACCCACCTAATATTGGGTGACAATTGTCTCCCAACTGAAGAAAAACTGTTTGGAAATAGTATTTAAAAAATAATAAAAAATAAATTAAAAAATTGTAATTTAAAACTGATCGCGGCTGTAATGAATTGTCGGGTCTCGGCAATATAGATAAAACTGGGTCTGGTATGAATATTAAGGGTAACCCTGAATCAAAATTAAAAAAAAAAAATAGTCATGCAACACTGTACCATTATGAAATTTGTGTCCTTTTTTCACACAAATAGAGCTTTCTTTTGGTGGTATTTAATCACCACTGGGTTTTTTATCTTTTGCGCTATAAATAAAAAAAGACTGAAAATTCGGTAAAAAATAAAAGTTCCTTGTTTCTGTTAAAATTTATTGGCAGAATATTGGCATTGAGCAGCGCTGTGGGCACTACAGATCCAGCCTACAGCACTGCTACAAACAATCTCTCCTCCTCTCCCCCCACACTGTACAGATCGGTACAGAGAGGGGAGGGGGAACCGGCGTCATGACATGACGTCAGTTTGTTTACAAGTGATGTTTACAAGTCATTTGACGGAGCGATCACATGGTAAACGCCCGCTACAAGCGGCCACTACAAGTGAGACCCAGCGGTCACAGATATTTCCGGGGGCGCGCCCAGGGGGTGCGCAAGATCAACATTCTGGGAGGACGTCCATGGATGCCCTCCCAGAATAAGCCGACCGCGCTGTAGCCGTCTTTCAGCTATGTCCCGGTCAGCAAGTGGTTAAGGATGAGAGGTGTGCTAACCGTAACACTTTGGACAAGTACTCTTTTTATAAAACAAGCTGCATCTCGGCCCTTTCTTTCTACTGACATCACAGCTAATGCAAGACCAGAGCAATGGTAAATGATTTTACTATGGAGGAGTTAGACATTTTTTTCTGGACCTTCCCATGTATGATGTGCTGATAAGGAGTGCCCACACACTTGGACTAACGTTCAAAAAATTATATCTTCTGGAAACTATAAAAAGTTTTCTTTTTCCTTTACTGAAAAAGGATGTAATTTTTCTAAAACTCTAATGGTGGCATATATATTGTTAGCATCTTGAATATAAATAGAACTTAGCAGAGTATGCTACAAGGGATACATATTTTATAAGCAGGTTTTACAAGTTTTCCCATTGTGACCATTAAAATGCATACGTATCACAGAAGGTAGATGTTTCTGGCCTTCTGTTATGTTTTAAGATTTCGATTTTTTTTGCTGTTTTTACATATAATAGTGTTTTTTTTTTTTCATATTTGTAACTAGTGAAGCTGATTTTATTTTTTGGTGCAAAAGTAATACATGTTTTGGTTAGAATGCTTCTGTTAAAGTTTACAGTGGTGTGAAAAAGTGTTTGCCCCCTTCCTCATTTCCTGTTCCTTTGCATATTTGTCACACTTAAGTGTTTCGGAACATCAAACCAATTTAAACAATAGTCAAGGACAACACAAGTAAACACAAAATGCAATTTGTAAATGAAGGTGTTTATTATTAAAGGTGAAAAAAAATCCAAACCATCATGGCCCTGTGTGAAAAAGTGATTGCCCCCCTTGTTAAAACATACTATAACTGTGGTTGTCCACACCTGAGTTCAATTTCTCTAGCCACACCCAGGCCTGATTATTGCCACACCTGTTCACAATCAAGGCATCACTTAAATAGGAGCTGCTTGACACAGTAAGGTCCACCAGAAGATCCTTAAAAGCTACACATCATGCCGAGACCCAAAGAAATTCAGGAACAATTGAGAAAGAAAGTAATTGAGATCTATCTATCTGTCTGGAAAGGGTTATAAAGCCATTTCCAAAGCTTTGGGAATCCAGCGAACCACAGTGAGAGCCATTATCCACAAATGGCGAAGACATGGAACAGTGGTGAACCTTCCCAGGAGTGGCCGGCCGCCCAAAATTACCCCAAGAGCGCAGCGACGACTCATCCAAGAGGTCACAAAAGACCCCACAACAACGTCCAAGGAACTGCAGGCCTCACTTGCCTCAGTTAAGGTCAGCGTTCATGCCTCCACCATCAGGAAAAGACTGGGCAAAAATGGCCTGCATGGCAGAGTTCCAAGGAGAAAACCACTGCTGAGCAAAAAGAACATCAAAGCTCGTCTCAATTTCTCCACAACACATCTTGATGATCCCCAAGACTTTTGGAACAACATTCTGTGGACCGATGAGACAAAAGTGGAACTCTTTGGAAGGTGTGTGTCCAAGTATATCTGGCGTAGAAGGAACACTTCATTTCAGAAAAAGAACATTATACCAACAGTAAAATATGGTGGTGGTAGTGTGATGGTCTGGGGCTGTTTTGCTGCTTCAGGACCTGGAAGACTTGCCGTGATAAAAGGAACTATGAATTCTGCTGTCTACCAAGAGATCCTGAAGGAGAATGTCCGACCATCTGTTCGTGTACTCAAGCTGAAACAAACTTGGGTTCTGCAGCAGGACAATGATCCTAAACACACCAGCAAGTCCACCACCGAATGGCTGAAGAAAAACAAAATGAAGACTTTGGAGTGGCCTAGCCAAAGTCCTGACCTGAATCCTATTGAGATGTTGTGGTATGACCTTAAAAAGGCCGTTCATGCTCGAAAACCCTCTAATGTAACTGAATTAGGACAATTCTGCAAAGATGAGTGGGCCAAAATTCCTCCAGGACGCTGTAAAAGCCTCATTGCACGTTATCGCAAACGCTTGGTTGCAGTTGTTGCTGCTAAGGGTGGCCCAACCAGTTATTAGGTTTAGGGGGCAATCACTTTTTCACACAGGGCCATGATGGTTTGGATTTTTTTTCACCTTTAATAATAAACACCTTCATTTACAAATTGCATTTTGTGTTTACTTGTGTTGTCCTTGACTATTGTTTAAATTGGTTTGATGTTCCGAAACACTTAAGTGTGACAAACATGCAAAGGAACAGGAAATGAGGGAGGGGGCAAACACTTTTTCACACCACTGTATGTGTGTTTTACAAAACATGTGTTCTAGTTTTAACTATAGTAGGGAAGGATAAGGATACCTGAAAAATGTATTGCTGACTTTACCCCCACTAGGTAGATTATTCCTCTCTAATAATCCTAGTAACCATTGTCACACAGAATGAAAGTGATGGGAAATCAAAAACAAAAAGCGGGGTCAATTTTTCAATCAAGGAACTTGTCCCTGTGACTACTGTATAAGGGAAGGGAAGTTCCAATTGTAGCAATTTCCTATCACTTCTTGTTGCATCACTGAGACATGAGTCTTACTGAGATCTTCTTAACAGGACACAGAGGTTTTAACCCTTCATTGCTCTTGAATTTAAATTGGTATTAAACCCAAAACCAAAAATGTAAAACATTCCACTTACCAATCATTAAATGTGGTCGCTACCTTCATTTTCTTTTTTATGCTATTTTCATCTAGGGGTCTGGCCAGTAACACACCTCTTGTATTAGGGTGCCCCACTCTGGATGAAGGAGCACACGGGGCACCTTTGGACAGCAGCATTGTCAGTCTGGGGGGAGGGGATTGTTAAATGTACTAGCAGATTTAGATACACTAACAAATTGAAGTCAAACGCAAGATTGCACTGCAGTTTCAGCAACATTTTTTTTCTTTTAAGATACATGCTTTAAGAGAATAAATAAAAGCTGATGATTGTAAGCACCCCTGTCAGGGGTAAATGGTTTGTCTCAACACTCTAACTTCTACATTTGCAGGAGAGCTTGTTCTGTTGAGAGACAATAGACTTACTGGTGGGAGCCCCAGATGAAAATATAGGAAAAAAAGCCTAAAAAAAAAAGAAACTAATTTAGCCACCACATTTAAAGATTGCTAAGCGGCAATATAATATGTGTTTGCTTTTGGGTTTAATATCGCTTTAAAGTATAACTAGAGACTACACTTTTGTTTTAGCAAAGGGGCGGTAAGGGAGGCTTTGGGACTTTAAATATACTTCTAATGTCACTTATGTATGATTCAACAGAACATGTAAGTTAATAAAAAACACAATTTTATCAGATACAGTTTAAAACAATATAGACATTAGATACATCAGTGGTTCTCACCCTCAGTACCCCCAACAGGCCACGTTTGCAGGTTTTCCTTTATCTTGCACTGGTGCTTTAAATCAGAGTCAATGGCTTGTTATTTTGGACAGCTATTTTATATAAGAAAAATTCCCAAAACATGGCCTGTTGAAAGTATTTGGGGACTGAGGTTGAAAACCACTGCGAAACATCACAAAGGAAAGCAAGCTGTGTCCTTTACTTCTACACGTTCTGTGGATATATCACTTCTTCAGGCCCCACAAAGGTTTTTTTAGGTTCAGAGAGCTTGTTCACAATCATAAAACAATCTACAGAAAGAGGAATAGAGAAAGCAATAAACAAACAAAATAAGCTATCACATTGACAAATTCCATAGGTACAGAATTGGTTCCATTTTCCATGATATTCACAAATCTATCAGTACCAAATGAAAAAAAAAAAAAAAATATATATATATATATATATATATATATATATATATATATATATATATATATATATATATATATATATATATATATATATATATATATATATATTTCATATAGGTTTATACATTCCTCATGTATGGTTTAAGCAAAAAAAAAGTAAAAAAAAAAAGGATATTGGCAAGATGCAGAGGTATAGAGGGAAGAGTTAATAGGTTCTTCCCTGTATACCTCTGTATCTTGCCCTTATCCTTTTTAAGGTAAGAAACTTTACAATATTAATTGATATGGGTTGTGGGTTTTTTTTTTCTTTCCTTTTTTTGTTTACATCATACAAATCTGACTGGCAGGAGTTATACCCCTCCCTTACTCTATCCAAAAATAAAAAATCGGAAGGGTCATTCATCCTTATAAACAGGCGGTGTAAATTCAAAATGATAAAAAAGTTTTGCCTATAAAACTACCTTAAACTGGTACCAGCCTCTTCATCATTGTAAGATCCATCTTTATTTTTTCAAGCCCTGCAAGTTTTATATTCAAATTTCATTTTCGCCTATGTATGAACTTTTTGAGCCTTGGTGCTCAGTTTTAGAAGTGGCCATGAGATCCCCCCCCCCCCCCCAAAAAAAAGTGCAGAAAGAGGTTGCTTCCTTGTATTCTCATGTGCCTAAATAAATTATTTCTGATCCTTGCATGGGAATTACTTCTGGAGCTGTCCAGCATTTCAGCTGCTTTTGCATGTTGTACTCTGATATACTCTTTGTGCAAATCCATTCTGTGTTAGCTGCAAGCCCTGTAATACGAGCATTGAGCTGCTAAAAAAATGAAAACGAGCCCAGAGCTCAGTGTTTTATTTAAATCCACCACCCAGAGATTTTGCTTTTTTCTTTAATACCTTGTTCTAACCTTATTCGTGTTCTTGTAACCTTTGAAATATATTTCTTGACTTGAATTTGTAAGCAAGCAGCTGGCTATGCTGTCTCCACCAGCCAATCCCATCATTTTTATTCATGAGCCAAACTTGTCTTGATCCGAGTTTTGTGTCTAGGCATTGAGTAATCTCTTTTTTTGTAGGTGTGCTTTCTGACCTCAATGCTTCTTTTTACTTGTTATTACATTTGTTTCATTTCAGTTAACTAAGAGATGCAAACACTTACTGCAGAATATGAAAAGTTTTAGGACACCATTTCCATATTCTATTAAATACATACAGTATGGGTTAGTAATTCTAGGAGTAATGTAATTTAATTTTTGCAGAGCAGGGAACTCCAGGCAAACATTTACGAAAGTAATTTTAACTCTCCATAGTCTTTGATAATTGCTAAATTTATTTTAAACTGTTCTAATATCATTAAGATATTGGAAACTTGTGCTTTAGCATTAAACTACTATAATCCCCTACACTACAACTGAAATTTCAGATCAGATTCCCTGTGCAATTACTTGCATTGACTACTGAAAAAGTTTAGAAAATTAGAATGAATAATTAAAAATGTTTAGTAGACTCTTTATAAGCTGGGTAGAAAGACTCTCAGGCTAAATCCCAACTTCAGCAGAAACCCTTTTTAATTGTATTCAAAGTAGATAAGTGTTATAACCACTGTTAAGTTTTATTATTGTCTGTGACATGCATTGGGGGGATATTACTTGACTATCTTTTTTTTTGTTTCAATAGTTTTTATTCAAGATTATCATTGGTACAAGGAAGAAAACAAAGCAAACATAACTGCCAAATGGCAGGGCATAGCAGATAGAACTACATGGGCGGTTACAGATAACAAAGTTGTAGCCATACATGAACAGTGAACATTGATTGATACAAATAAGTATCACATGTTGTATATTGGGTGAATGGTATTGTCCGACTTCCCCCCAGGCACCTCATCTGTGATTAAGCTGTGCCTTAAGGTGAGGACAACACGATCCGCCTTAAACTTCCATAGTAAATAACATAGTAGTGTTGCATTGTCAACAAGTGTATATAACATAAAGAAATAATAACATGTACTGTAGTTACAGATGGTTAGAATACCACATACTCCATGGTGACCATTGGAGGATTGATTGTTCTGTGTGCTCATAGCAAGATGCCATAGTTTGGTCATAGGAACAATGTAGTTGAGTCAAGTCGATCACCTCTGTTAGGGTTGATGGGAGGGTATTTTTCGACTTTCTAGTGATGCTTAGCCTTGCGGCAAGAAGAATGTGAATGATTGTGTGTAGTTTTTGTGTGGGAGAACACTCATGTCCACTTTTGTTTTTTTTTAAATTATATTTGGAATAGGGAAGGTTGAACCTTCTGCTAGTTTTAATTGTTGTCTGTGTGTTGTTGGGTGATTTTTTATACACATTTTGCGCGATCACCAGGATAGAAAAAGTTAGGGTAAGTTTATCTGATGTGGAACCAGATAGCAAGAAAACAATATACACACAACTTTTTCTTACTTGAATATGAATAAATTACTTTTCTTTTTCACAAGAAAAATCGCTTGATTGTCATCTAAGAGTTCTATTCCCCAAGCATCTATCCATTCTAACCATATTTTGTCAAATTTGTTAAGGCAATTTGTATTAGTATAGGTAATCTTATAGAGTGGCAGCACTGAGTTCAATACCGAGCGCCATGAGGACACTGTAGGCGATGTAACGTCTTTCCAATGAAGGAATATATCTCTGCGGGCATAGAACGTGGCATAGCTTAGGAACAAACTGGTGTGTTTGCTCCGTACATTAGAGTTATTTTTTTTTATTACAAACGTTTTTTATTGAAATAAACAAAAAGTAAAGAAATACAGACGATTGACAGTAGGTATCGCACACAAACATGTGATAAAACATAAGTACATACCTGTCAAGGCAGTGATAATAAAAGAAAATAATAATAAAAAAAAATACAAAAATAACCAATGAAGCATCCGAAGGCGGCAGTTGCCTGTAGTAAAGTTTCTAAGGGAGACACAATTTCTTATACCAGAATGTGGGGTTAGGGGAATGTAGCAGCGCAACATGGTCTAGGGCAGCTTAGTTACCTGTATAGGGATGAAAATTAGGGCAATAGGGATTGTCTATGAGATTTCCAGGGAGTCCACCTCTGGTCAAATAAGTGCATCCTATCACTCAGTGTGTAGAGGATCCTTTCCATTAACATAATGGTATCCATCCTGTTAAGGATGGAGGAGATAGGGACCGTAGGGGTTTTCCAGTGAAGAGCAATGGCCCACAGAGTGGCTAAGCAGATAGTGTGAATGAGGCATTCCTCGGATCGAAGTACGCCCGGGATAGGTGCTCCAATGAGGCCCATAGAGGGCGTAAGTCGTACCGGGATCCCTGAAATTGCCGATGCTATAGCCATCACTGTATTCCAGATGTGGGACAGCCTAGAACAGTCCCAAAATATATGCATAAATGTACCAGGAAGTTGACATCCTCTGAAGCAGAGTTCAGAGGTCCCAGGGAAGATGGAGTGAAGTTTGGCTGGGGTATAATACCATCTAGTTAAAACTTTATACGCCGTTTCTCTAACGGCCAGGGATTTAGAGGGTTTGCGCAAATTGGTCAGCATCGTGTCCCAGTCCTCCGAGTCGAAATTTTCGTTGCAATCAGCTTCCCATTTTTGTTTGTATGGGATAGCTCCAGGAAAAACTGCAGTTAGGGCTGATCTGTAAAGGGTAGAGATAAGGCCCTTTCCTCTTGGGGAGTCACGGCAAAGCTGTTCAAATGTAGTAGAAGGGGAAGATGGGGAGAGAGCAAAGTGGGACATGTAAAAGTGTCTAATTTGCATGTAGCGGAAGTGTTCCCTTAATGGGATATGTTTTTGCGTACGTAAAAAATCAAATGAGACAAATGAGTTACCCATTTGCAGGTTAGTTAACGTGTCCATAGAGTTAGAAATCCACCAGGAGAAGCTTTCAGGGTGATTAAAAGCCATGTTAAATAAAGGTTCTCCAATAAAGGAGGAGCCACGGGGTGCTTGAGATACTAGGTGTAATTTATGTTTATACCGGCCCCATAGGATGAGAGAGTGGGCTACTAGGGAATTAAGGGAGATCATTTTATGGACTAATTTGGAAGGGGACCAAAGTATAGTAGAAAGTCTATATGGTACAATGGATTGTGATTCAAAATCCACCCAGGGAACTCTAGAGTTAGGAATATTCCATTGAGCAATCTGAGAAAAACGTGCGGCCAAAAAGTAGAGCCAAAGGTTTGGTAGACCCAGTCCACCATTAGTTTGTGGGTTGTAAAGTACTAATTTGGAGAACCTAGGCCTCTTGTTTTGCCATATAAATCTGTGAATATCCTGCTGAAGTTTATCTATAAAGGATTTAGGGATAAGAATTGGAAGGGCCCTAAAAAGAAATAAAAGCTTGGGCAAGAGGGTCATTTTGATTGCCGTGACTCTCCCAAGAAGTGAGATATGGTACGTGCTCCATAGTTTAAGCATGTTGCGGAGACGGGACACACATGCCGGGTAATTTGCAGCAAAAATAGAGGACCAATGCGGGGTGATGTAGATGCCTAGGTAAGGAATCTTGTCGGCAGACCAATGCAAGGGGAAGGAGCTCCGGAGTGTTTCACACTGAGCAGGGGGGATGTTAACTGGAAGAGCAGTAGATTTAGACATATTTACTGTAAGTCCAGAGAGGGAAGCGAAACGGGATAATAAGTCAAATAGGTTGGGTAGGGAGATATGGGGCTGAGTTAGAAAGAGCATGACATCGTCTGCATACATGCATAGATGAGAGGTGGAGGAAGCCATAGGGTAACCTGATATGTCAGGATGTTGTTTAATAGCGATGGCAAGGGGTTCAAGGGCTAGGGCGAATAATAAAGGAGATAGGGGACATCCCTGGCGGGTGCCCCTACCCAGTGTGAAAGAGCCGGAGCTGCAGCCTGGAATTTTAATTCTTGTTTGTGGATGATGGTATAGGGCTTGTACACCCATCAAAAATTCATCCCTGAAGCCCAGTCGTTGAAGTACTGCGATCAAATCGTACATTAGAGTTAAAGACATTTAACAGCATCAATTTAGGGTCAGATCCGAAATCCAGGGAGGTAATCTGGGCAAGGCTATTGACAATCCCTGACCAATAGTCCCTGAGGCGGGGGCAGGGCCAGACCATGTGAAAGAGGGAGGCAGCTCTCAGGTCACATCTGGGACAGGCCACCGGGGTATTAGGATTCATAATTGTCAGCCGTTTCGGAGTGTAGTAGGCTCTGTGGAGGAACCTGACCTGCATAAAAAGGTCTCTAGCTGGGATCATATTGGTGACAAAGGAGGATACGCATATTTCCCATTCATCCTCTGGCAGTTCAGGAATGTCTACCCTCCATTTATCCAAGTTTTTTCAAGTTTCTTTGTGAGAGCTATGGATAATTGGAAATATAGGGAGGGTAAGGGTTTATCTATGATCTTTGCAATAAGTAGTCACTCCACAGAGTCTTATTCCAGTGTAAGAGATGTTGGGAACTGTTTCCTATATGCATGGCGGAGTTTGTAGTGGTGGAACAACATCCACCCTGGTAGTGAGTAGGCCACTCTAAGATTGGAAAATTATTTCAACTTACCGCCTGCAACAATGTGTTTTAGTTTCACTATCCCTTTCTTGCCCAAAGCTGTGGATCTGAAATTGTATTCATATGTGGTAGATTAGGGTTACCCCAGAGGGAAATATGAGGGGAAAATGTCCCAGGGGAGTTAAAGTGGGTCCTAGCCCTGTGCCATATCAAAATTGTTGTGCGCATTAATTCCATGATGCCAGGGTGGTATCACAACCCTCTGAACACCACTTTGCTAAGGAAGGAGTACGATCCCATTATGACTGCTTCCAGAATCACCGCTGGGTTATCATGGGGTTGGGAGAACCACCATCTGACCGTCACTAGGACACCTGCCCAGAAGTAAACCTGGAAGTCTGGTAGGGACAAGCCCCCCTGGGTGATGGGAAGCTGCAGGGTGGAGATGGTGAGTCGTGGGGGCTTCCCAATCCAGACAAAGGATGATATTATAGGGGCCATTCAGCTTCATAGGACAGTCAGAGTAGAATGAAAACTGCTCCTACAAGCTTTATCCAGTGCTTAGCCAGACACTGCTAGACCTATCAAATCACATGACAAACCACTTCAATGTGAACAAGGGCTGAAACATAGAAGCTGATTGATTACTATGCACAGCTGCACCAAAATCTGTGTGCACCAGTTTTAGTAAATATCCTCCAATACTAGCATGACAGCCAAATAATTAGCATTTTCAGAAATAAGATTAGCAATGAATAATTGTGTAAGTAAAGGTTTCCTTGAAATAGTTTCCAGGAGTTCAGCTTTAAAGTGTTACCAAACCCACTACACTAAAATTAGTCTGTATATGCAGTAAAGCATGCTTGTTATACTCACTGTGGAACCTAAGGGGTTGATCCTCTGAATTGTGTAAAAAGGCTGTTTGATTCTGTATGCACAGATCCTCCCCTTCTTGCATTGTCCCCAAAACATCTCCGGATAAGACAGAGTTAGTGGAGTCAGTGTACACATGATCAGTTTGGTATGTATTGCTAGAGAGATTTTTTTTTTCTCTTGGGTGGGTGCATGTGATCAGCACAGGGCCAATCAGCACTGTCCAGACAGAGGGTCAAATATCATGCAGTCTCATAGGACATTCATAGGAGAATGAAAACTCCTTCTACAAGCTTTAACCAGACACAGAGAGAAGTCACAAGACTGCTATATACTGCTGATGAGGAAAGGTATTAGCAGTTTATATTTACTAAAGTAATTGCATTGCCATGTTTAGTGTATTGTGGGAGACCAGATATAGTGAATTCAGGGTCTTGAGTTTAGTAACACTTTAAATATAAAGTAAACCGATATCACATAAACCAAGTGAGCAAATTTTTTTTTTTTTAAATAAACACTATTTTAGGATATGAAAATGAGCATGATGTAAAAACCTAACCTTAGATTGAACTGTGGAATGAAGTCTCAGTAGCCTGAAAAGTTATAGTATTTGATACAAGCCTATAATTATTATGTAAACCAGACAATTACATTTCTTCCAATGTCCAGAGAAAATGGAAAATCCAGAATATCATTAAATGATTAACATTTAAATATATAATTCAAACATCGTTACAGCCACATTTTTAGACAAACTGTTAAAAATGTTACAATCACAAATGAATTAATGGAAATGTTACCATCATTTCAAACCTAATTAACATGAACACTGGTTCCATTATTTTTTATAATGTGTTTATGCAGTAAAAGGAATTGTATTTAGTCTGTTATTATGGTTTTATTGGATTTACATTATGTCCTTTATATTATGTTGTCTTTGAATTTTTGCATTAACATCTAACCTAATGCATAGTGATCTATGTGTTCTAATCTTTACTAAGTTGCTCCGTTGGAATGTCACATCCCTGGCTTTACAATAATTTGTTCACAGCAGGTTTTACATTTCTTTTTCCTCTTACTTCAAGGACCTTGAACTATTGCTTGCACTGGCCTCATTTCTTCACATGAATTCATTAATTACTTTGGCTTTTCATTCTGTATGAATATAGGAACTTGTATCAAACAGAGAACAATACATTGCAGGTCAGTGGAAACGTGCTATGGTGCAGTGCATATGCAAAGCCTATGTGGCATTAAAGTAAAATCTTTAAAAAAATGTGTTCTCATTTTGAAAAAAGTTTTTACTACCATGTAGGGCTACACAGGGCTTCACTAGAGACTTTGTTGAGATAGAGGGGCAACCTGGAAAGAAGGAAGGACAACCTTGATTAAAATAGTTGGAAACTACTAAGCAACCAGCAACTGTTGAGACAATAAATCACTTTAGTCAGGAATATATAATGTACAGTGGTAAGCACTTTATTATGTACAACACAATGTATAAAGTGCAGTAGTCTGTGTCATAGTATCCACCATCAGGGGGAAAAAAATGCCCGTAGTTGGTGGTCAGGGGAAGAAAGAGTACCTGGAATGAGTTGGTCAGAAAGAAATGAAAATGGCCAGCATCAGTGGGAAATTAAAAATGCCTGAGAATGATGGGAGGAGAAAAAATGTTGAGGGTTGGAGGGATGAAAAAAATGCTCAAAGTTGGTGGCCAAGAGTAGGAAAACCGTTCGGTATTTGTGGTCATTAGGAGGAAAATAAGGTAAGCATCCGTGACAAGTGGAAGATAAAAATCCCTGGCATGGGTGGTTTACAGGAGAAAAAAATGCTTGTAATCGCTGGTCAGTGGGAGAAAGATAAGTCTTGGCGTATGTGGTCAATGGGATCAAAAATTACTCAGTTCAGAGAAAGGGGGGCATTATTGTTGGGGGGGGCATTGGTTCTGTGTGAGAGTAAGGGGGGAACTTTTTCTCCCAAGGTCAGAGTTGCTGGAACAGGCAGAGAGAGAGAGAGAGAGAGTATGCAGTGTGCATACATGGCTTTTGAAACAGGAAGAATGCTTGCTGCTGTGTTGCTAGGGGTGAGCGCCAATGGCTGCTGTACTCTATGTCCTGCAATTGACACAAGACATGAGGATGTCAACAATGAACTATATGGACCAGACTGCACAAGGGATATACATGGCCTATCAGTATGGAACTGTATCTACCTATATTTTAACTGGGGTCCCTTATCTACATGGGCCAGTTTCTGGAAAAGGGAAAATTAGCCTTCCACATAGAACACAGGAAAGAAGAAGTAAATAGAATGTAAAAACAAGCTATTACCAAACTTCTTGCAAGGTGCTGTCTATGACAGATGCCCAGAAGATTATTGTTTTTTTTATAAAAGCAAATTTATATTTTAATATGAAGAGAAGAACTATCCAGGTGTTGACTAATCTTTCCCAAATGGCTGAATGTCTTAGCAAATACAGAAAGTAAAAAACAAATAACTGTGTACTTCTAGTAACCACATTTAATCCAGCACTAGAAGGGATAAGAAAGATAATCAAAGATTTACAACCCATAATAACAGAGGATGAAAATCTGAAGGAAATATTCCAACAAGCCCCCATGCTGGCTTCCAGGCAAGCACCCAGCCGCAGACATAAACTAATTGGCAGGAAAATTCATTCTGATTATGAAGTCACAAATAAGGAACCAAACTCTGCAACAAAAAACTTCAAACTTTGCAGCCAAATCAATCTATCCAAAGGTGTCACACACACAAAAGGGACCTTCAATATCACAGGCTCATACAGTTGTACCTCTAATAATGTTGTGTACCTCAATGCAAAACATGTAGCAAAGGATCTTACCTTGGTGAAACAGGACAGATATTGCAAAAAAAGAATGAACTTACACAGACACACCATTATTGAATATTTAGAAGATGATTTCTGCACACCTGTGGTGGGACATCGTTTCTCACAATCAGACTATGGAAGACATGAATGTTTTGGTTATTAAAGGGAACATCAATACTACTCAGGAAAGGAAAACGAATGGACGTGTGGACCTTAGTTTTCTAAATCCTTACCTGGCAGCTTTACGACCTCTTTCACTTCTGTGACTCTTTCTCCCCTCTTGGTCCATCTCTCCATGCCTTATTTCACTAACTATACAAGTGTGTGTGTGTCTTTTCCCCCCTCAAAATTTGGTGTGCACAGCCTATGGCATTAGGGTGTGCACCCCAAAACTCAAGCACATAAGCGTGTATATATACTAGACATGTGCGCCATCAATGAATTTGTTTAGTTTCATTTTGTTCCGTTCCATTTCGTATTAAAATTAATTCGTATTTCGTGTCCAAAATTCAATTTGGATTTGTATGAAATACGAATTTTCGTTAGGTTCGTAAACTTTTCGTAACAATTACGAATGTTCGTTATGATGAATTTATCATTATGAGGGGCTCCCACCATCCATAACTTTTAGGTTTGTTAACTTTTCGTAAAACTTTAAGAAAGTTTGTTATGATGAATTTCAATTTATCACCAGTCACGTTTCCTTTGTAACAGGATTTGGATCCGGAATTTGTAAACAAAATTTCGTATTTCGTACAGAATTCGGAAGCATAGCAATTCGTATTTTGGATCCCCCGAATGTATGAATTTATGGAAATTTGTACGAATTTTTGATTCGTATGAAACTAATCGCACATGTCTAATATATACTGACAGTGTCAGAGGAGCAATGGATGATGTCAGTAGGGCAGTGGATGGTGTCAGTAGTTTTTATTTTTATTATTTTATTTTTTACAATTTTATTTTTTTATTATTTATTTTTATTTTTTACAATTTAGGAGTCCCATCAGGGGTCTTTTGTGAAATATCAGGGGTCTAAACAAGGGGAATCTGTGCCACACTGGGTAATTAGTGTGTGCCCAGGCATACCCTGTGCGCACACCTATGAGAAGGGGTTATACCCTGAACACTTATCCTGAAAATGTGTATGTTTGTTCGGATTAAAAAGTATCATAGGCAGTACTCATATGTTTTTACCAGCAAATAAGATAAATTGTTTTCCTAACACTTTAGGGTAAATCTTGGTAAATCAGACACTCATCTCTTCATGGACTACTAATGTTCCTTTGATTGTAAAAAATAAAACAAAAAACCTTGCAGATATAACATATTAAAACTTATACTAAGGCTTCTATGTGTTTAATCGTATCAAAACTGTTGTTAGTAGTGGAGAGTGTAAGTCGTTCCATGGAGGTTTGCTCTAATGGTACCCTTGTTTTGGTGGAAAACCTACGCTAGGTTCTGCTCTCAGATATATAAATCACTGGAAGCCCTTAGCTGGTTTGTACAGTACTTTCCTCCTACTGTGTCTTTTCAGGCCATGTAAGCACATTTACATATAGCCATTTATCTCATCTGCCTGGCTTGTCTACAGAAACAGTGTATGGCTTTGTATATCTGTGGGAGACTTGATAGTAAGACACAATGTGACCAATGTTTATGTTAGTTGCAGTACAAAGATATGCTTTTCTCACAGTGGGTCTGCTATCACTGATGCCTACAGCATGCACACTGTTGCAATGATTCACATAGTTCAATGACACAATGCTCCTAATATTAGTGTGCTATATTCCAATAATGTTTGAACAATAGGACTAACATATTTTGAAAATGTTTGCATTTGTATATGTGACTCTACATGTCACCAGTATACTTACATATTTACAGAGGAACTATTGTCCATAAATAAACATTACAATGGTTGTAAAATTTCCCTGAAAGCCATGTTTGACCTACATTATATTCTTCAATATTTGTATTATTTTTTATTTAAAGATTTGGAAATAATTCCTGTAGTGGTCATCTGTGGTCATATTGTGAAATACGTAAATAAATAAAATAATAACGCGCTAATACAATATATACACCTATGAAATGCTAATACTCATACAACTATATTATACAAAGTGTTATAAAACATATTGTGCAAAAAATTGTACAAAACAAATAATAAATAATAACAGTCCAAATGAAGTCAAGAATATAAAGGTGCAATCACTTCTGTGATAATATTTCTCTCCAAATCTGTGCCACACATCGATGTAATAGTGTGTAATTCAAAAGACTACCACCTCTAATTGAAATGCCTGGAGAGCTCACCTCCTCACCGTACTTCCGAGTGCTCGAACCACCGGAAGTGACGTCAACGTTTTCTCCCGATGTGTTGCGTCACTGGTCACATGACTCTCTTCCTTGACTGGCCTGCACAGAGTCCTAATACTTTTGGTAATATAGTGTATGTACACCAGGAGGCTGTGAGCAGCTTAATATGTCATCCAGGAAGTGTAGGAATGTGTTTCTAAAAGAAGGTCATTAAAAAAATATTTTAGAATGTGGAATAGGATTGATTCCAGAGCTTTGCTGCAGAGCAAAGTTTTAGAAAATGGGCCAGTGGACAGATAAGCATAAACCTGCTTTCTTTACACAGTAACAGCTTCCTAATTTTATTGAATCCTCTGATAGGGTCACTTTAAAGTGTATCAGAATAAAAACGTAAACACATAATATATTGCAGCTTACCAGTCCTTGGTAGTGTTGACTGCATTAG
The DNA here is from genome assembly GCA_028564925.1 of Lithobates sylvaticus. Classification (NCBI taxonomy): domain Eukaryota; kingdom Metazoa; phylum Chordata; class Amphibia; order Anura; family Ranidae; genus Lithobates; species Lithobates sylvaticus. The sequence continues at coordinate 462,273,944 of CM053028.1, forward strand.
TTTCCTTTTTCAGGCTATTTATTTTAAATTTGTGCCAGGTGATTCTGTTGGGTAACACATTTACAATCCTAAGGCAATTATACTCACTATACTGTTTCAGAATAACAGAAACTGGTCAGGACTATATACATCCCCTCCTCTTCTTCATAACAAAGAGTGGGGTTTGTATGTCCTCAAATAGAGCGCTAGGAACAATGTAACTGACAACTGTCAGCAGAGATAGAAAGCACAGGAAGTTATAAGCCTACAAGATTTCTGGCAAGATCGGCATCAAACAGATATAACAAACACAACAAAGACCAAATTAAACTGTTTACATGTCCTTAAAGTTTATCCAAAATCCAATAACATTATTGGGACGTATAGTAGATTACAAGTCCCTTAATGTTGTGACTGCATTTTTTTTTCTTTCTTCAAGCTACGTGCACTTCCTATAAGTATAGATAAGTGGAAAAGTAAAAGATTTACTAGCAGAATCAATAGGTAATAAAACTATGTTACAGGGGGGAAAAACCAAAACTGATATACTAATGCTACTAAAAGAATTCATCATATATGCCATTTTTTATTTTACTCATAGTTCCACTTTAAACTACCTCTAATAGTCCCTATCCCATGTGTGGATTATGCTGCCTTCAGAAAAATAATTACTTTTATTCTTTTTTTTTATTACTTCTATTCAGCCTATGCAGTACTGTAAGAGACAATCTTCCAGTCACTCGCTCTCCACCTCATCCATTCAAAAAATGTATTGTGGTCTTTTCACTGAATACAAGGCTTTATGTGAATGGAGGAGTTGTTTCTGAAAGCCACAATCTCCCCCCATCAAATCACAGAACACCTTGTATTCAGACATATGCAGTTTTTTGAATTGACAAGGTGGAGAGTGGGCGACCCACTACTGAAGCTGGACCTGTAAATCTAGATGTTCAGTGTTATAGTACTGCGCAGGCTTAATATTATTACTGTAAAAATGTTCCTGAATGCAGCAGCAGCCACACATTTGGGCAAGCATCAATAAAGGTATACTTTGTAGTTTATATTTGCATAGCAAATATTTAAAAAATGATATTCATCTTTACAGCAAAAAAACTGCCGTGCACATAGGCTTTTCAGAATGAAGTCTGCAGTGGTAGCCCATATATTTCTCCCAGTTCAAGTTTCCTTATTTTGACTTTTGAGATAGATCCATCACCACTTGTGTCCATTGACGTCCATCCACCTGCAGCTCTTTGTCTGCATGGACCATAAAAAAAAAGTCGTCCCTTTACCGCATTCCCTGACTCTCTATCAATAAACTCATCTATTTTTGCTAGGAAAAAAAATGCACAAAATTTGATTACGCAAGGAATCAAAATGTAATTAGTTAAAAAACTGAAAACTCATGCAGAATTCTGCTTTTGTAATTTACACACAAATTTTTGTCTTTTAATACATTCAGCCCTTCACAGCCTTTCTCATTCATCTCAAAATAATTTGGCATTGCTTTCAGGCTCGTGTCATATTTTTTATACTAGTATTTTTTATAGAGTATTATAACCACTAAAGGGTGGAAAAATCTGTATGCCAAAGTGTTCAGTCAGAATCCTTTGGGATAACTGTGTAAAAATTCACATCACAAGATAGATGTAGGATGTATGTTTCCCATGCTGTATGTGACCTGAGTTAGATAGGATTTGCTTAGTGATACAATCAGACATGACATATGTTTAGAGAACACAGAAAAAGGAGGAAGGTAAAGGCATATACCACCTTAAAAAAAAAAAAAAATGAATGAACCCATATTGAAAAATATTGAAGAAATTAAAATATGCATTCATAATTTTTTAGCATTTGAGCGTGCAAAACATTGCAACCACAATCAGTGGGTTGGGAGAGCAATGTACAAGCTTCTTACAGCCAATGCTCTGTACCTAAATGGAGCTGGAGGAGGTAATCAATGTAGTATGAGTGCTTTGGTGACAGTTTTTTCAATCACAAATTTCTGTGACTGGTTGAACAGAAGCCTGCAGGGAGAAGAACGCAGTGATTCAGTAAAGTGGGTAGTCAGTTTGGGGGTGGGAGCTGGAAAATGGCACTATGGTACATGTTACATCCAAAGCACCCTAAAGATATTGTCCCAAAGAGCCTTTAACCTAAGTGCTCTTTTACACATAATGCAGTGGCTGGCATTTTTCATCACTTGAACAATTTTTTTTTATGTGTCCTTTTTACACTACAACGCAGCCCAGAGGAAGTCATCGCACAGCAGCGCAAAGCAGCATGCTTTGGTGTGGTTACATGAATGAATTGTCGCTTTGTGCACTTCAAATAAAGTTGATAAAAAAAAGAAAAAAGGGAACTGTGTGACACGCTGAAATTAGTATCACATGCTCCCTCACTGAGGCTCACTGCTAACCTCTTCTTCCTCCTCCTCCTCCTCCTCCTCTTCTCCTAATCCAATTATAGCCCACCAACCTGGCAATGAGAATTATTTTATCACACAATCACTAGCTTTCTGAAGAAGGCTAATCTTAGTCATGCACAAGCATTTTTCCTTTCAGAGGATGAAGAAGAAGATACTATAACCATAGAGGGAGGAGACATTACACAGGGAGCAGCAAGAGGCAGTAGAACATACTGACATTTTCAGTGATGATGAAGGGATGGGTGATAACTCTCAGATGGCAGACCACCTTCCAGTGCCACTCCTACTCATTTTTCGCATCCCTCTTACAATATTCTGTTTCATCTACTGCAAAATGTGTAGCCTCAAATGACAGGAAGAGAAATCTCACAAGGTTTCAGAGGCTTGGGATATGCCAAAAGGGGAAAGGGTCCATTGAGCCACATTAAGGAGGGTCAAGCAAAAGCTTGAACCTCTGCAGAATTCTCCTATACCGATTCCACCATCAGTGGCAGCATCCTTCCAGGTGTCTCTTCTGCAGCTGTTTTAGCAGAAGATTCAAAATGCCCCCAAAGCAGAAGATTCAAAATTCCCCCAAATCACCCCCAGGCCCAGTGTCTTAATGCCAGATTGATAACATTTCTGGATTTTCAACACATATTTTTTGATTGTGCTACACCATAGTGGAAGGTACCCAGCCACCATTATTTTGCCCAGAACGCCATTCCTGCCCTCCACTAGCATGTGGAATGTATTGTGTCTGTGTCACTGGACCACGTTGTCATTGGCAGGGTATCCAAACAAACATATGGTCTGGTAAACATGAGCAAGAGCACTACATACCCTTCACAGCACACTGGGTAAATATTCTGGTGGCTGGGAAGGAAACAGCACAGGGCACACTGCTGTAGCTGTCCATGTCCAGGCTGAGAGGTGGCTGATCCTATGCGATCTTCAGTCAGGCAAAGTCATGTGTAATAATGGCACTAACTGCTGGCTGCCATTCACATGGTAAAAAAAATAAATAGACATGCACATTGCCTGGCACATGTCCTCATTATAGTGCAATGGTTCAACAAGAAGTACCCTGACTTCCAGCTTTTCCTTTGCCAGACCAAAATATTTTTTTGCCATTTTAGGCAATCAAACAAGGCCATGGCAAGTCAGTCAGAAATGCAGCATCAATATCAACTGCATGCACACAGCCTAATCTGTGACACAAGTACTAGAACTGAAAGTTGGCCATGCTGCAGACATTGCACCAGTAGCAGGGTGCCATCAATGAGTACCTATGAGATTATGGTGCACGGATTAAGCTGTGGAGACCTGTTGTTCTTTTAACTGCATTGTTTTGGCACCATTTGATAGTGAGCCACTATGATGCAGGGATTTGAGATATAGTTCCTGTCATGTTCCTCCTGAAGCACACATCCATGGCCTGATAGACTGGGCAATGGGGACACCATAACAGGATTCAGAAGAGGACATGCTACTGTCTCATGACCAGCAGGATCTTTTGCCTAATGCGTCCATTCCTGGAGCAGGAAGCACATAAGGAATAGGAGGAGGAAAGGGATTGTGGTGGAAACAGAGAGGAGGAGAAGGAAATGGAGCAGGGTTCAGTTGGGAAAGTTGACCCCTTCTAAACCATTCTGTACATGTGTGGGGTGGGATTGTTAAGGACAGTGTTCTATTTAGCAACACAGAAAACAGCATTCCAAAATTCAAAATTTCTGATGTTTTCTGCAGGGTAAATGCTGCATTGTGCCTTAACATTTGTGGTCTGTTTCAGTTCTCTGGCACTGTAAATGTGCCATACAATGTTTTCTTAGCTGGACCTCTACTGGCAATTTGCCAGAGTTTACCACAGGGTATATTTGCACCTCAAAGTTGGAGGCCTATTTTAGTGCTCTGCAACTAGACTTGAACTGACCTTCTCTGTGCTGCAGCACTCAAAAATATGTGTGGCAATTGTCTCTCAGATAATACACTCTAATGTTTATTTTCAAATAAAACATGTCTTATCTTTACCTTTTATATTATGGCTTAACCAAGCTGCTTACATACTGTCCAGTCACTGAGTAATGTTTGTGGCTATTGTCTCTCAGATAATAGACTTTATGTTTTATTGCTTCAATTGTATCTCAGATTCATGTTCTAACTGAGCATCAACAAGGTCATTATGTGCTGCGTATAATTCCCCCATTTTTGTTTCAATATTATGGATCCACTCGTCATGATCCTGGACAGAGATAGAGAGGGAGAAGAATACCCCTGAAAAATCAGCATGAAGCATTTGTCTCAGAGAGATCAGCATGTTTTTCATCATGTTAGCTCAGATATGGGCTGATTTCCAGTGGGGAACTCAGTGATTAGAGGTTGTGGTTGTGAACAGGTACATGCACACAGTCTACAGGCACAGACTACAGATCTGACTCCTCTCTCCTAGCTCTAGATTTGGCTGGGCTTCTTGTAGAGGGTGAGGGAGGGGGGACACAGATAGCCTACAGCATGACTTGAGCGTCTATTCTCTGGCTGGATGTAATACTCTGCCAGGGAGGAGAGGCTCAAGGTTCTGATACTGAGACTGCCGGTGCCATATTGGCTGCAAGTGGGTTCCGTTGCTGGGAAGAAGTCAGTGAGGTGCTGAGGCTGCTTACATGGCTTACAGTGCTTGGACATACCCATAGCTGAAGATGACAGTGGAACAAGTTCAGATGAAGAAGTCCCTTACATCCACTGCTGATGTGCTGCTTTGAGGCTCAGGAACAAGTGGAGTTTGAAATTAGGAAGCCATCTTCCACACCAGCTGGACACGCCTCCACACACTTTATGTTTTATTGCAAGATAAACCTGCTGCCTATTCAAGTGCTAATAACTATCCTGATGCTAGCCAGTTTAAACCAAGTCTATTTTTAAAATGTTTTTGGAAAACGGGGAAACAGAGGGTGGGAGGGGGTTCAGTGAATGAAGGATTGTGGTTCTAAAGTGTATTTGTGCACTCTGTTTTGACATTTTATTAAACTTTAAAGAGTGCGCAGTGTGGTATGTGCAAAAAAGAAGCTTAAAAACTATACTGATGCACTGCTTTGTGACTAGCCAATTTGTAAGAAGCCATAATACTGTCTATGTATAGGAAAGCAGTAATGGTTTTGTGTCAATTTTTGTTTTTATTTTATGTATTAATATATTTTGTGTTTTAAATAACTTTTTTAATATTTTTATACAAGTTTTACTTTACAAATAAATAATAATACATCACAAAGGATTCCCAATGAACTATGGCTTATGGGTTATTTGAAGACTGTGGCAGCTTGCCTAGCAGCTGGTTTTAGACATAACAGTCTTATAAAGGAATTGGTCACTGCTGTAAGTCATTCAGTTCTGTGTGTAATTTGCAGCTTGAACTATGGAGCTCGGTAGTTAACATGCTGATAAACAGACTGTTAAGCAATCTCTGGAGGATATTTTAAAAGAAAATGAAAGATTCACAAATATTATTGTGCAATATTTCATATTTACCTATTAAAAAATAATATATTTTATTACTGAACATAATAAATTAATTAAAAAATGCTTTAAACTTTTCTTTTAAAGAAAATCTGGGAATATCAAATTAAATAAGGCTGGCCAAGGTTGCTTTGTTTTTTTCAATCAGCCAGAGGAGGAATCTTTCCCGCTATGCCATTGTATTCTGATTGCAGGACTCCTCCTCTGCCAAAAGACACATTGATCAGCAGCTGCAGCCTATTGGCTGCTGTCGGCTGGTGGACAAACATTTTCCAACAGTCCCATTAGACAGAAGTCAATCATTAGTTTCACTTCTGTTGAGCGGGGACTGCCAAGTTCAATCCATCTATTGGCAAGTTAAACGTCGAGCTACAGCTGGCAACAAACATTTATGTTACAATGTAATATTTAAAGCCTTCTCAACTTGGGCATTGGCATGTGGGTGAGAGGTGTCAATGGAATGTAGTGTACATTTGTATGTAAAATGTATATTTACGTAGACATTTCAGGTGGGCAAGTGAATGGTGTTAGTAGTGCATATCACTAGAAGAAAAGTACATGCAGGCTGCTTATGCAGCCAGGTACTAGTTGCAGCTCTTTGTTTTAAGGATATTTCCACTAGTTATGACTGAATCAGAAGAATCACTTATTCATAAGTTTTTGCTTGTCTGAATGTGTCCAAGTAGATTTTTCTGATCTGCAGAATATGATACTCCCAGAAGAAGAAAGGGCTATAACATGCAAGGAGGGAGGGAGTGTTAGAGAATTGACTGTTCCCAAAGTGGTCAAATTTGCCAGCTAGTTCAAAGACATAGTGCAAGTGAATAAAAAAATATTGCAAGGACAGACAGTGCAAATAATCTTTTTAATACTTGATATCTCTGTGCTTTCAAATGCAATATTCTTAATTTGGTGACAAGGTCTATTTAAATATTATGGTTAGTATGTTATACTAAATATCGTGGTCAGTAAGTTATTGTATGTTCCTTTACTGTTTTAAATTGGCAGTTGATAGTGGTAAAAAAGACAAGCTATCAGGCAGCTTTTATCATCAGTGTGCACTGTATATACAGTAGTCAAACTAAAAACTAGTACAAAAAAAAAAAAAAAAAAAACTGGTGGCGTACCGTAGCAAATGAAAAGATTTCATTTGACATATTTTTACAGCAGATTAAACAACTAAGGCAAAATCACAGTAGGTTGTTACAAACATCACTAAGAGTTTACATTTACTCTTCTTTTCATGAGAAAGATCAAATATGTTTAGCCACTTTGGGCAAGATGCCAGAAGAATCAGACTTAACTGCCAAGAGAAGTCATTATGGTTTCATGGAAGTTCAATCCAGTTCATGTTTTTAATGAACACAAGTTATGCTGACCAGGTCTTCAAAAACATGGAGCTGATCACTATTAAACAAGGAATCCATTCTGCCTTTGGACGTTAAAAGTTCTAGGACATTGACCCGTGTGCTGTACTTGCCTGACCTCTGTGAACATATCAAAGATTGCCAAGTTGCAACATAAAAAGTGTTGAAAAGCGTCTGAAACAATCAATATGGGAATGTCACTGTGAGTGACATTTCACTTCCACAACAACTGACACTCAGCCCAACTCAGCAATTTGAGCTCCCCTCAATACACAAGCGAAAGAACATTTTCTAAGGCCGTATAGCATTTATTTATTACATTTTCTCAGACTACACAGAAAGGATTTGGATATGTTTGATATTTGAGAAAGCATTATGTCACTTTCGGGAGGATATAAAGAAAGTGCAAATTGTTTAGCTGCACAGGGGCTTTAGAGCAGGGGTCTCAAACTGGCGGCCCTCCAGCTGTTGCGAAACTACAAGTCCCATGAGGCATTGCAAGGCTGACAGTTACAAGCATGACTCCCACAGGCAGAGGCATGATGGGACTTGTAGTTTCGCAACAGCTGGAGGGCCACTAGTTTGAGACCCCTGCTTTAGAGGGTGATAGGAACATTTTTGGGCATCACCATAGTTTATTTAGGAAGAGGGAACTATGAAAATTAGAAGGGTGCATTTACATTTGGGAGGGTTAGTAGTAGCATTACAGAAAGGAATAGTGTTACGGTTATAGGGAGGAATATTATTAGGTGAGTTAAGGTGAGTGAGTTAGGGTGAAAATGTTGTGTTATGGTTACAGGAAGGGTTAGTGCTAGGATTAAAGGGAGGGTCAGTGTTAGGGTTACAGGCAGTGTTAGTGCGAACTGTTAGCAGTGAGGGTTAGTTTAAGGGTTATTCGGTTATTATTAATTTTATAGGGAAAGTAAGTGTGAGGGTTAAAGGTTGGGTATGTGTTAGATTTACAGAGAAAGTTAGTGTTGGGGTTACAAGAAAGGTAAATGTTAGCGTTACAGGGAAGCTTAGTGTTAGGGTCTGTTTCGGTTTGTCTCTTATAGGCCATTTTGCAATAAAGCAAGGAAGCATAAAACCTGTAGTACAGTATATTAATGTGCTTTACTAAACAAGAATGCTGTACTTAAACTACTTAAAATTGTAGGAAAACAATGCAAGACATACAGAATATTACAGACATATTGTACATACAACACATGTATACGCTACTTAATCTTCTTAGCAAATGAGCATGGCTAATGGTCTGCATACAATAGGGATACACTAATAAGTTACTTAGCTTGTGTTATAGTTAGTGATTTCCATAACAAAAAGGACTCCAGACTGGAGATTGCAGAGTAACAGGTGCCAGCATCATCCCCAGGTGAAGTTTCTACTTTGTAAACAAATTGCAGTGTCAAAAAAATAAATAAAAATCAATCCTTACATCAATACAGGATAAAAAAATCCATCAGTGCTGATAATAAATTCACTATGAGAAATCCATCAGTGAACATACAGTAAATTGATAATGAAATCAATTTTCCCATATGTATAGACTAATAAATAAATAAAAATTCCCATGTATGTAATAAATCAAGAAAAGGGGCAGAGATTGAGCATACTGACATTATATGCGCGTCTGTTTGGCAATGGCCACTTTGTAAGCGCTATTTATCCTTTTTTTTTTAATGTTGTGATTTCTATGACATATGTGTGTTATATCTACTGGTCAAATAAAGGTATATATGCTGCACTATGAGAGCCTCCTTCCTGTTATCTCTTTGTGCTATTGAGCTGTCTGTGAGGAGTGGAATCTGAATTGGATGGCTGGGTTGAGCAAAGGAGAGCCAGGTCTCTGATATTTTGCAGCAGATCAAAATATACTTCTTAAACAAACATATTTTATAAGTGGAAAATCACAAAACCTATACTATATACTTTAATATACTGTATAATATATATTACAGGGTTGGTAAGTATTAAGCAATGGGTAAAAACCTTGTGAGCTGCCACACTAAACCCCTGTACACACGGTCGGAAATTCCGACCACAAAATCGTCCGTTTTTTTTCTGACGGATTTTGTCCAAAACTGGTGTTGCATACACACGGTCGGACAAAGTTTTCGGAAAATCCGATTGTTCTGAACGTGCTGACGTTAGCTGCGTATGACGGAACTATGTAGAGGCTAGTAGCCAATAGCTTTGGTCTCGTAATTTGATCCGAGCATGCGTGGCACTTTGTCCGTCGGAATTCTCTACACACGATCGAAAAAGTCTGATCGGATTTTGTTGTCGGAAAATTTGAGATCCTGCTCTCAAATTTTTTCCGTCTGAAATTCCGACGGAAAAAGTCTGCTAGAGCCCAAACACGATCGGATTTTCCGACAACATAATCCGATCTGACTTTTTCCATCGGAATATCCGACCATGTGTACGGGGCATAAGCCTAAATTAACCTAAAATAAACACAGACAATATAACTATAATCAGCTGCCCCCACTTCCCACACTTCCCCAAATTGTGATAATGCAATATATATAACACACTGTGCAGTGCTGATATATATGGAATCAATACTAATATAAATATATAAATCCAAAAAACACTATATATAACATAAATGTCTAAAGCATAAATGTATAAACACTATAAATAAAGTGCGGTTATTAAACTAAACAGCAACAGTCCATATATATGAAAATAAAGTGCTCATGCTCTGTGACTTTGAATTAATCCTTGATGAGTGTTTAAACTAAACAGCAAAAGTCCATATTAACATCAACCATGTGATAATTGTGTCTTCATGCGTTGTGCACACACAACCCCCACCAAGTGTATCCTCACCTTAGGGGCTTAAAAAATAAGCCTGTATGTCAGGAAGATCCTGCCAGTAACAGGCATATTAGACCTATTGGTGCGCAATTGCGTGCGCCTATGCGCATGCGCGCACGGGAACACACGCTTATTTAATTTTCAATATTTTTATTGAAGAAGTTTCATATTACATATAATCAAACATAAATCAAAATATCTTCACATTCCAATACAGACACAAAACTTACTGTTGCATTGTAATAGTGACATCAACACGTCTAAAAAATGCTAAAGAAATACAAACAATCCAGTAAAAACTGCATAACTATGCTAGAGCCATTAAGACTGGAGGACTGTAAGAGGTGTTTACGACCTTAGAAGGAGTTTGAGTCTTATGCAGAACTCTATATTGACTAACACCTAAAAATTTCCAGAAAGATCAGGTATTCCACCTCTGCACCCACACACCCCTGTCGGGATCTAACTGTGTGTGAGTGGAGAAAACGTCTGCTCAACACAAAGTAGCCTCATTGTTGGTGTCCTGGACGTACTATTCAGTTGATTATGCTTCCCAAAATGTTTTATAATTGAATAAATAGAAATAGAATAAACCGAAGTGCACACAACAATATAGAGTTACGGCATCTCCAACATAATGACAAACGTATGGTGATAAAAAAGTTGAGCCGAATAATAGTCCATGGGAAGAGTGAGCATACTGTGTACTCAACTAAGGCATCAAGGTCTATGTATAAATCTTGACTGGTTGCCATTAGGCTGGAGAAAAAGATTGAGCTGATTAGTTACGGCCCCAGTACTCTCCGACACCCCCATGGGGATCATACAGTGTCAGAGGGGGCCGGTACCAATTCTCACCAATAACGCGCATCATCTCAAACAGCAAGGACAAGGCAACTATGTTCGGGTGTCAGGCAGCAGACCAAACACTGCGTGATCCACCATCTGAGACACGGCTATATTCACCTGAGCCAATCAGAAACACCTGTGTCCCGACCTTGTCCCTGAGAAACTCTGACCAGAATTACGTCCCTATTGGAATATCTTAATACAAAAGGGAATAGAAAAGAAGAGAAACGTAGAGAGAGGAAAAGAGAAGGGGATAGAATAAGAAAGGGAAAGGAGCACCATTACCCGTCCGCATGAATAGTTATGTTCATGACAAGGAGGGAAAGTCGGACAGTCCCATTAGACGGTTCCCAGGTGGCTTCAAATTTTTCAGATGAGTCCTGTAGCAGACTGGTTAGTTTTTCTTGAGACATTACCCACAAAATTTTTCTTTTAGCCATTGAGAGAGAAACGGTCTGTGTTTTCCAGGCCCTAGCAATCGTGAGCTTAGCTCCTAAAAGCACAAACTGAACCAATCTATTAGAGGGTTTAGACATGTGTGGGATGGTTTCGTGAAGAAGGGCCACCAAGGGGGACCTGGGAACTGAAGAACCTACCAATTTATCCATCATATTGAAGATTTTTTTCCAGAAGGATCGAATCTTCGGGCATTCCCACCATATATGTGACATTGTACCTAAAAGCTGGAGACCTCTGAAGCAAAGGGGGCTGGTCGCCAGATACATTAAGGCTAATCTGACAGGTGTGTAGTACCATCTGGTCATCACTTTTAGACCAGCTTCCATCAGTGTGGTATTAAGAATTCCCCGGAATGATTTAGTGCAAGCAGAATGCCATTTCTCTTTGGTCCAGAGGAAATTGAAGTCTGTCTCCCAGGCGACCATAAATGACGTCTTGGAGACAGGAGCAGTAAGTGATGTGTAGATCGTGGAGATCCCCCCCCTCTGGTCCATGGCCTGACCGCACCATATTTCGTAGTCTGTGAATACTGGCGTGTTAGAATTGTTTTTACATAGGGATTGCAGAAAGTGATGAATTTGATAGAACCGAAATAGTTCAGAGTTGGGGAGATCAAATTTTTTAATGCATTGTTTAAGAGTGAGCGGTCCCGTAGCTGTAAAGAATTGACCTATTCTATATAGACCTTTATCGACCCACCATTTAAAGGCCAGAACGTTCCTACCTGGGGGGAATTGTGGGTTGTTAAATATGTGGGTCAAGGGTTTGTAGGCAGAGACAAGAGAAGGTGAAGAACGTAAGGAGTCCCATAGGGCGAAGGAGTGAGACAGTGTAGGGGAGAGAATCGGGGGCCTATTCTTCTGAGGGGACCACAATAAGAAATCCAGAGTAAAGTGGGGAACAGCGTGTTTTTCAATTTGGATCCAATCCGGCTTCTCAAATTTGGAATAAACCATTGATATTTGGGCAAGCCTGGCTGCTTGATAATATCTATATAAATGAGGAAGACCCAAGCCTCCTCTTTTCCTATGCGCATAAAGGATTCCTTGGGCCAATCTGTACCCTGCCTTGCCCCAAACAAACTTCAGAAGCTTACTTTGGAAGGTTTTGATGTGGTCCTTCCTAATGGGAATGGGGAGGGATCGAAATAGATACAGTAATCTAGGAAGTAATGTCATCTTGATGGCATTTATCTTTCCTAGCCAGGAAATGGTATGTTTTGCCCAGTTGCGCAAGTCTGTTCCTAATTTAGGATACATGGGAGGATAGTTGTGACTGTATAGACTTTCAATTTTAGCTGTGAGGTTAATACCCAAGTAACTGATGGAAGATTCACTCCATTGAAATTTAAAGGATTGTTTTAGGAGATCTACTGTGGGGGAATCCAGGGAGACATTAAGGGCATGCGATTTGGAGTAGTTCACCTGAAGGCCTGATAACTTAGAAAAGGTGTTTAGCAAAGAGCATAGATTGGGAAGAGATATAATGGGAGATGTTATGAAAAGCATAATGTCGTCCGCAAAGAGGCCACATTTATGAGTTTGGAAACCACATGAGACCCCTTTAATGTCCGGGTTTTGACGAATTGCTATGGCGAGCGTCTCTATTGCAATCGCAAAAATTAGTGGTGACAATGGACAAACCTGTCTGGTTCCCTGTCGTATCGATATGGGTTTAGAATAAAAGCCTTGGATCCTAACTTTTGCGGAGGGGGAGGAGTAAAGCGCCTGTATGAGACCCATAAATCGCGGACCGAATCCCCATCGCTGTAAAATGGTGAAGATGTAGGGCCAGGAAACTGAATCAAAGGCCTTTTGTAGATCTAGAGATAGAAGCATTCCCGATTGTTTGGGGCCACCATCCCAATTAGTTTGGAGGATAGACATGATATCTATTGTCCTCTGTATCTGGTCTGGGCCTTGTCTACCCGGAATTAAACCCACCTGATCCTTATGAATGTAAGTACTAATAAAGGTTGCAATGCGGTTGGCGATAATTTTGGTCAGGATCTTGACGTTGCAGTTAATTAAGGAGATGGGGCGGCAGTTCCCAACTTCTTCCGGGTTTTTGTTCGGTTTTGGGATAACTGCGATAAATGCAGTATTAAGCTGAGGATCAAGTGGGTTACCTTTCGTTGTGTAGTTGAAGAATTTAGCTAAGTATGGGGCTAAAATGTCAGCAAATGTTTTGTAGAAAGGGTTCGACAGACCATCTGGTCCAGGGGCAGAGCCGTTTTTCAGGGCTTTTATTGCTACTAAGACTTCCCCTTCTGTGAAAGGGGCTTCTAGACTATCTCTGTGGTCGGTGGAAAGATGGGGGATGGGTAGATTGTCGAGAAAATTTTGGGACCAACGGATTTGTTTTTCGGCTTTAGCTGTGAGAGCAAGGTTGAGTTCTAACTTGGCTTTGTCAAGCTGAGGAATCAAAGAGGGGGAAGGGTTCAGTTTGTGCTGTGCCTTGAGTGTAGTGTATTCATTTTCTAATCTTTTGATGTCTGCTTCCCTCTCTCTCTTGATGGAAGAAGCTAGTCTGATGAATTCCCCTCTAATGAAGGCTTTATGAGCTGCCCACAGTGTTTCAGCAGAAACATCCCCCTGATCATTGAATTTGAAATATTCCTCAATTGATTTTGTCAACATTGTTACTCGAGTGGGATCCGAGAGGATGGACTCATTGAGTCTCCACTGTCTCTGATCCGGCCTGTTGTAGTGGGATTGAAGAGTCATAATCACCATGGAGTGATCAGATAAGCTGGAGTCAGCAATGTGAGATTTCAAAATGAGCGGGATAGTTTGTGATCGCACCAGGAGATGATCAATCCTGGTGTATGTGTTGTGTGGGTGAGAGAAATGGGTGTAGTCTCTACTATTGGGGTTCAACTCCCTCCAAACGTCCGCCAATCCCTGTGCATGTATCAGTTTCGCAATCTTAAGGCTTTCGTTGGAAGGGCGGGTAAGCTGTGCATTCAGAGGTCTAGACTTGTCCCGTCCTTGATCAAAGGCCACATTGGAGTCCCCCCAAAAAATGACCGTACCCTCAAGCAGTGGGGTTAGGGTTTGAAGGAGGTCTCTGAAAAAGGCTGCTTGTCCCTTATTAGGAGAGTAGTAGGAAATTATGGAGTACAGCTGACCCTCAATAGTTCCTTTGACTAATAGGTATCTACCCTGTGGATCTTTCATATCAGAGATCCAAGTGAAATGACATGTCTTCGCTATGGCCACTGCTACTCCTTTGGTTTTATTTTCCGCATTGGCCAAAAAAAATGTAGGGAAATGTGAGTGAATAAATTTGGGGCTAAAGCTAGTGGGGAAATGGGTTTCTTGCAGAAGGACGATGTCCAATTTAGACGTTGTATATGTGTTAAATATTTTTTTGCGGGTGGCTACCCTCCAAAGCTTACGTGTATGATCAGCCATGGACCTGGGAGGGGGAGGAGTTGCCCGAACCCGCATCACCTACCTTCATTGGGGATTTGTGTAGAGATGTCGTATGGAAGAGCTTTGGACCATTCCTGCTGGCATCGTTCTTTCGGTACTGACCTCCGCTAGATGGTTCTGAAAAACAGAGAACGGGTAAGTAGTGCTCCAGAAAGGGGGAGAGAAAAGAGAGAGAGAATAAGAAAAAGCAGAGATAAAGGAGTTTACTCCCACCCAGGCGAGAAAAGGCCCGGGGGAGAGCAACATCCTTGAAGGACATCTCACCATAAATCGTGAGATGAGAGGAAAAATCCAAATACCAACCGAACTGGTCGGTCATCCTACCACCTTGACGACCGAAGTAGTCAAAGAAGTAGGAGGAGGCGCATGTAAACCACACCGCCCCTGAGCGCCCTAAAACCTACTACACTTGTGGCTGAACAGACAGAAAAAATTCACAGAAAAGCAGGTAGTGATAATTGATAAACATACATACCACCCGTAGGGCTCGCCAAGCCCCAAAAACAGAAAAGCCCCCCCCCCCCCTCTCAAGAAAGGGAAGAGAGGAGAAAAAAAAAAATTATATATATATATACGTATAAATAAAATAAAAGGAATACTGGGAGGAGCTAGGACCTACGTCCTCAAGGGAGACTAGGTAGACCCCATGGGAGCCCAGAACCACCCCCGATTAACAGAAGACACAGGAGAAGTCCGTTCCTAGTCATAGAAAAACAACCCTGCCTGCAGACCATAAAAGATAAAAAAAAAAAGGGAGGAATGGTCCAGTGGCCAGGGTGTAAACCAGTTTTAGGTATTAAAGGAGGATCCTGTTCAGGTGGGGCCCTTGTGTGATGATCTTCTGGACTTGTTCTTGTTCCATAGAGGATTCGGCGGGCTCGTCGGGAGCGGGCGTTTGTTGGCTCCTGGGAGGGATGAAGAGGCTTCCGTTTCCATTTCCTGTGAGATGATTTTTAGATTAAGAAGTAGTTGTTCACCCGACACGAAGGTGGAAAAAGAGTGTAGCTGGCCCTTGAAAGCAAACTTAACCGCAAAAGGGAAGGCCCATTTGTACTTAATGTCCTTCTGGGTCATGGCTGTCAAAAGCGGTTTGAGAGCTCTTCTCCGTTGAATGGTAGAGGGGGAGAGATCTGCAAATATCTGGACGGGATGACCTTGGCAGGTGATCTGGGGAAGAGCTCGGGCTTGTTTCATCACGGACTCCTTCACAGCGTAGTAGAGCGGTTTGGCAATGATGTCCCTGGGAGAGCCGTCCTTCCTGGGTGGGCCTAGGGCTCTGTGTACCCTGTCTAATTCAAGGCGGGCCGGCGGAATGTTCGGCACGAGCGACTTAATCAAGTCTTGTGTGGCAGTGGAAACGTCAGTAATCGATTCAGGCAGGCCTCTGATTCTGAAGTTCAATCTCCGTGACCTATTTTCCAAGTCGTCAATACGTGAAAACGCAGTATCCAGTTGGTCTTGTAGGGTTTGGATAAGGCCTGAATTCTGAAAGGATACTGCAGCTGTCTGTTCCAGTTTGTCTTCAATGGCGTCCATCCTGGAGCCAATGTTCTGTAGGTCTGCTTTGATTTCTCCCGTGATGGCAGCTGCGTTAGCAGTGAGAAGTGTAGAGAATTTGAGGAAAAGATCATCAACTGAGATCTGAGGAAGTTGTGAGATGGGTCCATGAGGGTCAGAAGCTGATATGCCTTGTGGGCCTGCAGGGAATAGGGCCTGATCCCCAAATGAGTGACTGAGCAGGGACTCTGTGGAAGCAGGGGAGGGATTCTGAGAATGAGTTCCAATGCCACCTGACCCTGGGGATAAATGTGGTAAAGCAGAAATTTCCAGCTTTGTGATCTGGAGTTGTTTCCAGATGTAGATGTGAGGGCATAGAAACTGCAGCAGCCATGGCGGCCATCTTAGGACACCCAATTTGTGAGGCGGCTAAGAATTCAGGTTTTAGGCTCCTCCTGACCCCAAACTTCTGCATATAGAGGGCTTCCTATAGGAGATGGAATATGGGGTACCTGTTCAAGTGACCTCCTGCTGCGATCTGCGGGATAAAAGAGCCCCTTCTTGTTCTAGAGTGGTCCGGCGGCCATCTTGGAACACCCTTCGTGTGCTGCTGCGACTGTGTGGGGCCAACGGCCAGAGCTGGTGGCCTGAAAAGTATGTGGGGAGGGTCACCGGGTGGCGGAGGTCCCGGATGGCTATTCCTATGCCTCGATCAGCGGGATTAAAGTGCCCCTTCTGGTGTTAGAAAGATCCGGCGGCCATCTTGGTACACCCCTCGTGTACTGGGGCTTCTATGCTGGGTCAACGGCCGGCGCGGGCGGCCGCAAAAGCATGTGGGGAAGTTCACCGGATGGCGGAGGTCCCGGATGGCATATCCAATGCCGGTAAATAGCGCTGGGTGGGTTACGGCGGGCGCAATAGGGTCTGTGTGGCGCGGAGCTCCCAGCTTAAGCGGCCATCTTGGAGCTCCCGCGCATGCGCACTCCACACGCTTATTTAAACCTGTCTGACATAGGTAACATTGCTGTTTGCTCTGCAGCTCTGTGTTTCCTGAAAATCCGATATCTGCTCCTGTTTGACCCGGCTTGTTTTGAGACTGTTCCTGTTGTCCGCCTGCATCTGTCCCTTGGCTTGTTTGATGATTCTTCTGCCTTCTCCTCTTGTACATCAGTTTGCCAGCCTGATTACCGACCCAGCCTGCCTGATGTTCCATGACTATCCTCCAGTCTGCTATACTTACCTAATGAAGCCATCCAGCTCCAGTCCCGGTTTGCCTAACCTGTCTGCTGATCCTTCCGGTCTGCTGGTCCTGTCTGCTGAGCTGTCCAGTCTGCAGTGCCTGGTACCTCTCTCGTCAACCAATCAAGCTCCTCCTACCAGTTTCGTCACATTCTCGTGACTTCCTCTGGGAATACTGAGAGGTACTAGGAAGTGTTGCAGAGCTGGCATAGGACAGGGGGAACGCCATGAAAACCGGGGCTGCAGAACTAGATCACAAGTGACTCTATCACCCCTCAGCACTATAACACTTTAAAATATATATTTTTTATTTATTTGAAATGTGAGTTGTATATATGTGGAGTTCTGTTTGCAACTAAAATGTTTTAAACGTTATCATGCTATTGCATGCCTCTGTCATTTCCCGTATGTGATGTATATAAGGAGAGTCTCTGAACATACCAGGAGAAAATAGTGACCTCTGAACAGGGTTATTATCAGAAGTAGCAGATGGCCTGTGTTCCATACAAGTGTCCCATAAACCTGCATATGATAAAGGAAGCAAAGGAGGATCTCTGCAGGCTATTGCTATCAATTACAGGCTTATTTTTTAAGCCCCTAAGGTGAGGGTACGCCTGGTGTCCACAACGTATGAAAACACAATTATCACATGGTTGATGTTAATATGGACTTTTGCTGTTTTGTTTAAAGACTCATCAAGGATTAATTGAAAGTCACGGAGCATGAGCACTTTATTTTCATATATATGGACTATTGCTGTTTAATTTAATAACCTCATTGAGAACTGAGTGCAATATCATGGAGCACGAGCACTTTATAGTGTTTATATGTTGTTATGCTTTAGACATTTATATTATATATAGTGTTTATTGGATTCATATATTTATATTAGTATTGTTTCCATACATATCAGCGCTGCACAGTGTGTTATGTATGGTAAGTATTTTTTTTTTTTTTTTTTTTGTTCAAAAAGTTTTATTGAATTTGCAGGTTAATACAGAGTACAATTTAACGTTGTACGTCGCGCAACGACGTAGATGGTGTTATGAAAGGACAAAACAAGAAGAAAACTGGGATGAACAGTCTAACATGTGTTAATTAACTTATGGTAACCAGTATATGGAGGTAACTTTAGTCCTATAGAAAGGACAACCAGTGAGAAATAGTTACCGGTAATGCAACCTGACCACTCGGGTGGCACCCCATATGGGCTCTTTAGTGCCACAGGAGTGGACAGGTTCGAGTATGGGTAGAAAGATGCAGTCGTAGTTGGGTGTGAGTAACTTGGCGGTCTGTGTGGAAGTAGGGGTAGGGAGGGTCCGATAGTGTTGCTCGGTCAAGAAAGAGTCATCTGACTATGTGCTGGAGTTTTTTTAAGTACTTGTAGCAGCTGATGTCCAGTTAGTCCAGGGTTTCCAGTGGAGGGCTGTTTTGGCGGATAGAGTATTGGTGGGAGACGTCACTGTCTCGTAACTGTAGTGCAGGGAAACCAAGTCGATGACTTGGTGTAATGTCAGGGTGGTATCAGTTTTCCAGTTTCTGGTAATGTTTAGTCTGGCAGCAAGAAGGATGTGGATTGTCGTGTACCTTGAGGGGTAGGGGAGGTCTTCAATAGTTAGGTTGAGGATTGCAAGTGCTGGTGACGGGGGGGTTGAGTGTCTAGAGATATTCGTGATGAGCTGGAATATGGTATTCCAGTATGTTTGTAGCTTGGGGCAAGCCCAAAAAATGTGGAACATGTCGCCATCGTTTGAGTTGCACCTCCAGCAGGTGGAGGGTTTACGTGAGTCAAAGGAGGAGAGTTTGGATGGTGTAAGATACCACCTTAGTGAGATTTTCTGAGTAAGTTCCCACAGGGCAGCACATTTGGTGGACTTGTAGATATGTTTAAATGCACTTTGCCATTGAGAGTCAGAGAAGGTGTGCGCGAGGTCTGTTTCCCACCTGTGATGAGGGTCAAGTTTAGTAAAGTCGGTTTTATTCTGTAATTGGTTGTAGAAGTGGGATATGCCTCTAATTCTAGAGGTGGGGTTGGTAAGGTATTCCCAGGTTTTGGTATCAACAGTGTATAAGGGTAGTGATAGAGTGTTCAGGCAGTGGTGTATACGCAAGTAATTAAAGTGTTCCGAGATATGGAGGTCGTATTCAGTCTGGAGTTGTGGGAAGGGTTTGGGGTGGTCGGCTTGGATGAGGTCCTGTAGGGAGCGGATCCCTTTAAGGGTCCATCTTGCGATTGGTAGGTCTGGCGAAAGGAATGACAGAGTACCTAATGGGATATTAAATTGGGGGGCGGGTGGGGGAGGGTGTTGGCGAGCCGTAAATCTCTTCCATGCGTGTGCGGAGGCTCTCATAGTTGGCGGTATGGAGGTCGGGATTGGAGTGCCTAGGGGGGCGCTCATGAGCCAGTCTTTTAGATTGGGTCGGGTGAGAGCAAAGCTTTCTAATTGTGTCCAAGATGAGCTCGGACCTGGTTGGAACCATTTGGGCAGTTGGGCTAGGATCGCGGACAAGTAGTAGTCCTCAAAGTCGATGGACCCTACACCACCCGCAAGTTTGTGTTTGATTAACTTGTGGTGTGGGCATTGTGGCTTCTTATTTTTCCATAAAAATTTGTTGAAGATGGTTCGAAGGGTTCTAAAGAAGGAGGAGGGGAGTGGGACGGGAAGGGTTCTGAAGAAATATAGTATTTGGGGGAGACAGGTCATTTTAAAGGCTGCTAGCCTGCCAGACCAAGAGAGTTCGTGTTGCGCAATTGCTCGGGAAGATGATTGAATAGTTTGTAGAAGTGGCAGGAAGTTGCAAGAGTACAGATGTCTGAGTGTTCGTGGAAGTGTGATTCCTAGGTAGGAAATGTTGTTGTCTGCCCATGTAAACTGATGCTGTAGTTGCAGTAAGTTTCTGGTAGTAGCGTCAATGTGTATGTCGAGTATGAAAGATTTGGTCGTGTTCACCTTGTAATATGAAATTGAGCTAAACCAGGTCAACAATTTTTGTACTTCAGCCAGGGAAGAAGTCGGATCAGTGAGGATTAGTATGACGTCGTCAGCGAATAGGCTAATTTTGTGGGAGATTGGACCAATTTGGAGCCCCGAGATACTGGGATTAGAGCGGACATGTTCAGCCAGGGGTTCCATGAGTAGGTTGAATATGAGGGGGGATAAGGGGCAACCCTGGCGCGTGCCGTTGGTGATGGGGAATGGGCGAGATAGCATGCCTTCGGTGAAAACTTGGGCTTCAGGATTAGAGTACAATGCCATAATGGCGTTTAATATATGGCCTTTGAATCCGAATTTTCGGAGGGTAGTGTGTAGGTAAGTCCAGTGGACTCTATCGAACGCCTTCTCTGCGTCCAAAGATAGAAGCAGAGAGGGCGTTCCTGTGGAGTCTGCATGGTGGATGAGATTAAGCATCCGTCTGGTGGCATCTGAGGCTTGTCTGCCTTTCGTAAAGCCCGTCTGGTCGCTATGTATAAGGGTGGGCATGATCTGGAGTAGTCTTGTAGCCAACGTTTTTGCATAAATTTTGAGGTCAAGGTTGAGTAGGGAGATTGGGCGGAAGTTTTGGGGCACGTTCGACTCCTTCCCTGGCTTTGGTATTGTTATTACAAGAGCATTTAAATATTCTTTAGAGAAACCAGAAGAGGAGGCAGCGTTGTTGAGGGTTTCAGTCAGGTGTTGTAGTAGTTGAGGGGAGTATTGTTTATAGTATTCTCCTGATAGCCCATCGGGGCCCGGTGCTTTGCCTGCCGGTAGGGAGTTGATGGTCATCTGAATTTCTTGTTCAGTGAACGGGGCGCTAAGGGCCTCTAGTTGTTCTGCAGTCAAAGTGGGCAGGTTTAGGGGTTTTAAAAAATTGTCAATCTCGTGTTGGGAGGGTTGAGGAGTGTGTGGGTCTCGGTTTAGATTGTAGAGGTCACCGTAATAAGTGCTAAATGCGTCAGCTATGTCTTGTGGGTTGTGTAGGGGCATTTTCGTATGAGGGTGGAGGAGATGGGAGATTTTGGTCTTTGTTCGTCTGCCTTTGAGTCTTTGTGCAAGGTGTTTCCCCGCTTTGTTGGAGGTAGAGTAGGTGGTCGCTTTCAGTTTTTTATGTAGGAATTCATATGAATGGAGTAGTAGAGTCCTGAGTTCCTGTCTTAAAGTCAGTAGTTGGTCTGCTAGTGAGTCTTTAGGATTACGTTTGTGGTTTGATTCTATGGTGGCTATTTGGGTCGTCAGTTCGTCTAAACGCTGCGTCCTCTTCCTTTTGTGGAGAGAACTAATTTTGATCAGCATCCCTCTCATGAAGGCTTTGTGAGCACTCCACACCACACCAGGATCAGACACTGTGCCCTTGTTCAGGGAAAAAAAATCAGTAAAATAGTTAGATATCTCTGGTATGTAGTTGCTATGTTGGATTATATAGTTGTTTACCCGCCAGAGATAGGTATTTCGTTGGAAATTGGAATCATCAATAGTAATTGTAATTGGGGCGTGGTCTGACCATGTCGTGGTGTGGATCTCAGTGTTGGAAATTTTTTGCAGGAGCCATTTGTCCAACAAGAATAAATCAATCCTTGAGTAGGAACGATGTCTGGAGGAAAAAAAGGTATAGTCTCGTTCGGAACCGTGTTGGCACCTCCAGATATCATACAAGGCTTGAGAGGAAATAAAGTCTTTCAGAGGTGAACTTTGTCTTTTGGCAGAGGAAGTGGAGTCTAGGTCGACATCCGGGACTAGATTGAAGTCTCCGCAGGCGATCAAATGGCCCTTCTGTATGGGGTTCGCAGTGCGGAGCACTTTACGTAGAAAGTTCAGCTGGTGGGAATTGGGGGCATAGACGTTGATGATGGTATACGTTACCCGGTTCAGGTTGCAGACGAGGATTATAAAGCGACCGTCAGGGTCTGATATGGAGTGTAACAATTGGAAGTCCACTGAGTCTTTGATTGCTACCATTACACCTTTGGACTTAGTGGAGTGGGAAGCAAAGAAGGTGTGTGGGAACTGGTGGCTTTTGCAGAGGTGGGTGTCTTCAGGTAAAAGGTGGGTTTCCTGGAGGCAAATGATGTCACTGTGGAGAGCCTTGACAGTTTTCCACAGTGAGTGGCGTTTGGCTGGGTGATTCAACCCGTTAACGTTAAGCGAGAGAACAGTGAGTGGCATCTTGTATGTGGGGTGTTTGTGGGAGTGCAGATTAACACTTACAGTTGGTAGTCCTAGATGGGTCCGGGTACTGCTTGTGTCGATAGGTTGACGTTCGGTGATTCAGAGGTCTGCCGGTAGAGCAGAGTGGAGAGCTGCGGAAAGAGTAACACTACCAAGCCAAGTTAGGTATGCGGGTAGGGTGAGAGTGGAAAAAACAAAACAAAAAAATAAAAATAAAAAAGAGGAGCTAAATAAAAAAGGTTAGAACAGTTGGTCACAGAGGGGGTGCAAGCACCACAATAGCCTCTCAGGGGAGGGCACAGAAAGTCAATTGTACCGGAGAGTATATGTAGGGTTGACGGAGTGTCAGGCTTTGGGGGACTCAGTAGCAAATTACGGCCATGTTGGTTGTCAAGTTTTGCAGCTGTCAGGTGCGTTGTTGGACCGGGCTCCTGCGGGGTGCGGGTGGCCCTCCCTTGTGGAGTGGAGGGTTGGGGGGTTCCAGCAGGATACCCCATGAGTGGAGTAGGCGTAGGCCTTTCTCGAGGTCAGCGACAGTGTGGGTTTGGCCATTTCTGGTGATGAGAAGGGTCGCAGGGTACCTCCACTTATAAGGAATTTTGTGGTTTTGAAGGCCTTTTGTTATCGGGTTCATTTGCCGTCTCAGTTGGAGGGTGTATTTGGAGAGGTCAGGGAACAGTTGTATTCCAGTGTACGGTGCTGGGAGCGGAGTTTTGGCCTTCAATCCCATCAGCATTTTTTCTTTGATGTGGTAAAAGTGTACCCTCATGAGGACATCTCTGGGGACTGAGGCAGCTAGGTGGGGTGGTTTGGCGATTCTGTGGATCCTGTCAATGATGACATCTCTAGGAGACGCTTCAGGGACGATTATATGCATCAGATCTTTTGCATAGCGTGGTAGGTCTGCAGGGGGTATATTTTCAGGGACCCCCCTCAGTTTAATATTGTTCCTTCTGGATCGGTCCTCTAAATCGGCCAGCTTGGAGCGCATCCAGATCTGTTCCTCTTTTATGTCATCATATGTGTCGATAATATCATTCACAGTATAGGTGCAGTCTGACAGGCCTTTTTCAGTGTTGGTAATTCTGTCATCTAGTGTACGGATGTCAGAGGTGAGATTAGCAAACATTGAGGAAAGGTTTGTCATTAGGGAGGTCTGGAGGGACAGCAGCATGTCCTTTAGTGTGGTGTCCATGACTGGTTGGCCTGAAGTGGGGAAGGATGCCATGGATGGTTGTACGGCCTGGTGAGGTAGGAGGGGATGTGAAGCCTGGGCCTCAATTTTGGAGTGCAGCGGCCGCTGCGGGGGCGTATCTAGGCGCATTTTGGCCTTGGCAGGGCTCCCAAGGAGGGGATCATCCTCCTGGGGATTGGGGGGTCCTGTGGAGGTACCTGTGTTTAGGTGGGGGTCCGGTTCTTCATCCGGGAGGTCCGTGTATGGCGCGGACGGCGCGGCCTGGACGGCGCCATCTTGAAGGCCCGAGGTCCGTTCCGCCGGCTTGTAGGAGAATTCTGTGAGTTTCACAGGCGAACGGTCGGTGATCCGCTTCCTGGACATGTTCATGGTGTCCAGCGGAGTGTCTGGAGCGGGGATGGCTGCGGATGATGGTGCGGGTGAGGCCTGCGTGTCTCGTTGTTTTCCCCTGCCTGACGAGCTACAGGACTAAGCGTCCATCTTCCTCTCCGGTCGGCCACGCCCCCCTGTATGGTAAGTATTAAGGTTACAGGGAAGGTTAGTGTGAACTGCAAGCAGAGAGAGTTAGTGTGAGGGTTATTGATAGGGTTACAAGGAACACTAGTGTTGGGTTAGCGTTATAGGGAGGGTTAGAGTTCAAGTGTATTTAAAGACTTTTTTTTATTGGTTTTGATAGTATAGGCAAGGCTTAGATCCTTAATCAGGTATTTATTGCTGTATGTGTCCTGGTGACCATTATGGATTTGAAAGTGAATTAAAATAGAAAATTTTGAGTTGTCACTGAAACATAATGAAGGAATTCTTTGCTTTTGTCTGAAAGCAAATCTTCCTTAGTTACTAGAGTACTGTTTTCACTTCCTATTGTCCCAGATACAGAAAGTGAAGGAAAATCTTCCCAATATAACAGAACAAAAATTGAAAATGGTATTAACCATTTTCTGCTCTCTCCAAAACCAAAAAAAAAAAGTTTTGACTTTAGATACACCTTGAGGTTACCAGGGCACTCAATTAAGTATGCAGTACATGTAAATTGACAACATTTATAAGTCTGGTTTTGATTAAATATACAGTTGACATACACTAGTAAAAATTTTATTCAAAATGATTTGTTTTAAGAATGTTCATTTGATGTTCTGATCGCTATCTGGGTCAAATTGATGTTCATTTTCGACCACAGTGACAGTGAGATTGGAAGGAGCAGGATAGAAATGTTTTCTTGAACAAACACATTTCAAACAGTGAATGTGTTTTTGGTTCAGGAAATTATATTCATTCCAAAAATGAATGGTACAAGTAAACTGAATTTTGATGTACTTTCGAATGACATTTGTTCAGTCATCAAATTTTCATATGAATGTTAGCTTAATAGTATTTTTATCTTTTTTTTTTTTAAGTAGTATGAACTAACTTAATTACATTTAGTTGATAAAGCACTGTGCATCATAAACAACTGTTCCTTTTTGTGTGTCTCAATGCTGCTGATCTCCTGCAGCCTTCTGTTGTCTATATCTACAATGGCTACATGACATTTCTCAGGATGAGTTCTGATAGTGACAACAGTGGATCATGCCTGCCTTATGTATGTTTAAACTGCCACATGAAGTCTCCATCAGAAGCCCATGTGATAGGGTGTTAAAGCAGGAGCACACCTGAGAGACAGTTTTCACTAGGGATGAGATTCAGGTTTGCTGCTACCATAGGTTCATAAAAGTTCCAGCAGCTTTGAAATTCGATGCACTGAAGAATAAATGTATAATTTGTCAGACTGAATTATTTTACCCATAATGTACTACCTGGCCTTTAGATATAGTTCAATTGGCTTACAAAGGCAAATAGGAGGGCTTTCTCGATAAGCCAGCCCCCTTCTATAAGTAGGTGAAGTCACAGCAGCCTTCTTACAATGTTCTTTATCTGCTATAGAAAAAGCAAAGGGAGTGCCTTTGACAAACTGCATTGAAAGGTATTAGCACTGACAGGCCCTGTTAAGTAGAAGAAACGTAAACCCTTGCTAAATGTAAAGTAGCAAAATATCACGTATCATAGAGAATTCGGGGGCTTACCTCCTATTTCAGCACAGTGGTGTAGTGGTTAGCACTTTCGCCTAGCAGCAATAGGGTCGCTTGTTCAAATCCCAACCACGACACCATCTACCTGGAGTTTGCATGTTCTCCCTGTGCCTGTGTGGGTTTCCTCCGGGTACTCCGGTTTCCTCCCACACTCCAAAGACATGCTGGTAGATTAATTAGATCCTGTCGAAAAAAAAAAAAAATTGGCCAAAATATGTGTATGTTGTATGTGTATGTGTTTGCAAGTGCGTCGGAACCCCACAGGGTAAAGGACAGCACTATACCGCAGATGGATACCGGCGGAAAAAAGCGCCCTGAGGCGCTTCAGTTCACATAGGTAGTGCTATACAAGTCACTCATTCATCCTTCGTTAATTATTAATTCTACTGATGTCCTGATGCCTCTTTACAGCCTGTCACTGTTCACATGCACTACAGTGATAACAGGCTGCATGTGTTTTTCACAGGGCATATTTTCCGAGTGTTGCTGGCTGACTTTTTTTCACAGGACTTTTTTAAAATTGTGACAGTGTAGCATTTTTGGACAATGTGCATCAGCACAACAGCTTATAGTTTCATTGGAGAGATTCTGTGGCAGGATTATTTACAGGCAGGGGATTGTGGGGGACAGTTGCAGAGCGCTGTCACCACATTACACATAGTGCCTAAACAAGAACATTTTCACCTGTATTATCAGGTGTTAGTTTCATGAAAACTAGTGATTCAAAATGAAAAACTTTCCAAGTGACATTATCATGTGTAAAGGAAATTTGTAAGTTCTATATATAACTGTATTCTATTTTGTATGTATTGCACACTTCACTCATTGTAATCATGTGTATAAAATCCTTCAATTGCGTCATAATAAAGCAGAACGGTTATTTGGAAAGATGCTGAGCGTATCTTTTGTGTCTGTTCCCTACTGCAGTAGTTATTATTAATTTGGAACCACTAATCAACATGAGGATAGGAGTTGCCTCCAATATATGTCTGCAACAACTGATTTACAGCTAGCTTATCAATTGTCAACACCTTAGCTATTTTGTTCTCTTAACTGTAGTCCTTTTCCTTTTTTTTAGATTACCGGTATACAGTACATTTTAGCTTGGGATGATTAAATTGCATCAGGCAGTTGTTGCTGACAGTTTGTGTAAAATCTGTCTCACTATATTCTTTTTTTTTTCTTTTAAAGTATAAAAATCTGCACCCAAGATGTCACACACCTTCACCCCAGATGTACTGCAACCCCTGCTATATGCCCATATAGACAATTGTTTAAAAATATCAGGAATGTTTTGGTAAAAATTGGTCAGCAGCAGGAGAGTACATAAATCATCTCAGAGACTTTACAAAAAAATGACTATATAAAACCCCTGAAGTCATCCATAAATATGACTCCTCAGTCCCCGCGCACTGTTGGCGCTGTGGTTTGGAAGTGGGATCTCTGTACCATATATTTTGGCAATGTTACTTGATACAACCCCTTTGGCAGGAAGTAATGCTACTGATCCAGAAAGTGGTAGACGTCTCTCTACCACTTGATCTTATACACTATTTGCTGGGCCTTCCCTTTCTAGGCATTACAAAACATGGCAATCGTTTGATAGCATACTTTCTGTTGGCTGCCAAACGATTGATTCCCCTATGCTGGTTGTCCAACTCCACCCCTCTAAAGTCCAGATTGCTCCAACTTATAGCAGATGTTCACAGGATGGAATATCTAACAGCTTCTGTCCATGATAATATTCCTCAATTTAATAAAATTTGGGATCTCTGGGATCTGTCGGAATATAGATCCCCTCTGCCGGCTACTATGTCATGACTGGCCATAACCTTCACTCCTCCCTGTTCGATGAACTACCTCAGTGAAACCCCCTCCCCCTAATTGATTACTGTATGTTATCTCCTAACCTCATTCGACCTTCTGAGCACTTACCTTGAACTATTCATTGATCCATGTTATGTTTGACCTCTATTATATGTTACATAGTTAAAGTTAAATCAACCTATACTTATGTTTTGGCAGTCCACCTATGTGGACTGCATATGCTGTTGATACCTGAAGCATTGTCTTTTTCTATTCTGAGATATTGAATTCTTTGTATCCTCTGAAAATTTTCAATAAAAATACAATTATAAAAAAAAGAAAAAAATGACTAGAAGCCAGGGAAGTTTTTTGAGCAGATAGAAGAGGTAAGAGGGCTTAGACACAAGGCAGATGCTTTGTTCCACTAAAAAAAGTGACCAGGGTGGTAGTTAAATATATTTAGGTGAAAAGGTAGAAACTGTGCAGATACAATGTAGATTTGTTTTCTACAATTAAATGTAGATATGCTTGTGTAAAACAATTAAGCAGAGGCAGTATGTGAGCTGTTTAACCACTTCCTGTCCAGCCACCACAGTTGCACTGCGGCAGGTTTGCTCCCCTGGGCAAAACAACGTAACTGTATTCTGCTTTGCCTTTCGACCACTAGGGGGCACGTGCGTGCACACACACACATATATATATATATATATATATATATATATATATATATATATATATAAGCAAAAAAGTCCGAAGGATTGCTGCACTTAAAAACGTTGTTTATTTGTTCAAAGGTTCGTAAAGTTACATCTCAGAAATTGTTCAAACTGTGCAGGAATCCTTTGGACTTTTTTGCCTATATGTATGGTCAGTGGGAAGACCTGATTGCTTTGCACTAATTGTGGACCGGGTGCAGCTTTCCTTAACAACATTTAAATATATATATATATATATATATATATATATATATATATATATATATATATATATATATATATATATATATATATATATATATATATATATATATATATATATATATATATATATATATATATATATATTTGTTTTTGTTGACGGATGCGGATGAAAATTGATGTAAATGGATGATTATCCTTTTACATCTGTTTTTCCATAAAAAAATCATTGATGTTTGTTTTTCTTCCATCAACGGATGGATGAAAAACTGAAAAACGGACAGCATGTGTGAAAGGGGCCTTATTGTCAAAGCTTAATTGAACAAGCTGACATTAGGAGCTGATTAGTTATTTTGCACAGCTGTACCAGATTCTGTGTGCGCCAGTTTCAGTAAATCTCACCCTACAACACCTGAAAAAGTATGATATCAATCTGATATCAATCTGATATCAGTCAAATGAATGTAGATTGGGGTACTGCTGCTGTCTGTAATTCCTCAGTGGATATATGCTGCCAAAGTACACCATGATCAAGAATGTTCCCTACATCTATGCTGGTTCTGAAATACAACACAACACAGCTTTAAGGCATCCCTTGAAGAATCACCCATCCCTTGTTGTCACCTCATAACAGGAAGTACCTGAACGAGGACCTTAATGAGAGACTCAGAATATATTATTTTAAAGCATATCTATGGTCAAAATTTGAATTCAGATATTTATTTCCACATTTTAAACTTACCCTGTGAAGATCCCCACATTTTAACTTCCTTGAATTCTATGACACATATTCACTATGCCCTGTGGGTAGGCACTGTGTGTCACACATTTCACAGAGCCTGCCCTCTAAACCACAGCAGTGCTCCTCTGTAGTGTCTAACCATGCCCAAACAGCTCAGATTGGTGCTGTTTTGGTCACATGCTGCCAGTGAACACGCCCTCAAGAGGACCTGCTCCTGTCTCATTCTTGGTGCTTACCCTGAAATGACAAAAAAAGTCACAAAAAAAAAGATTTCTCTCACTTACTTGCGGCACATTCACAGTAATTTTGTCAATGCTACAGCTAGAGAATTGGCTGCTATTGAGTTGGCACCTGCATCTAGGTAGTGATGAGAAATGGTCAACGATGTATTTACAGATATGAGAAGTTACATATATAAAGCCTGCTGCCATAAAATAAAATACCTAGTTTTACATTTGTATAAATACTCTTAAAAGGTTTTTGAGTTCAATGACATTTTAAATCATTCATGTGGAGGAAGAACTAATTTTGACATGACCTGATCTGATTTGAAGTCTACTATAACAGCACTCTATAGACTTTTAGTTTTTCCTTTTGCTAATTAGTGTGGAAATTGTGAATACCACAAACATATAGTGGAGGGGGGTTATTATGGTGTGGGGTTATTTTTTAGGGGTTGTGCTTGGCCCCTTAGTTCTAGGGATTGGAACTCTTATGCCGCGTACACACGTTTGGATTTTCCGACGGCAAATGTTCGATGTGAACTCGTTGTCGGAAAGTCCGACCATGTGTATACTCGAACATTTGCTGTCGGAATTTCCGCCAACAAATGTTTGATAGCAGGTTCTCCAATTTTCCGCCAACAAAACTTGTTGTCGGAAAGTCCGATTGTGTGTACACAAGTCCGTTGCACAAAAGTTCATGCATGCTCTGAATTAAGCAGAAGGAGGCACTGGCTATTGAACTTCCTTTTTTTCGGTTCGTTGTACCGTGTGTATGCGAGACCAGTTTGTGCCAAAATCCTTCGAACAAAAATCCACAGTTTTGTTGTCGGAAAATCCGATCGTGTGTACGCGGCATTAAGGTGTCAGCATACCAAGACATTTTGGACAATTTCATGCTCCCAACTTTGTGGGAACAGTTTGGGGATGGCCCCTTCCTGTTTCAATATGACTGCACACCAGTGCACAAAGCAAGGTCCATAAAAACATGGATGAGCGGGTTTGGGGTGGAGGAACTTGACTGGCCTGCACAAAGTCCTGACCTAAACCCGATAGAACACCTTTGGGATGGATTAGAGCAGACACTGCAAGCCAGACCTTCTTGCCCAACATCAGTGCCTGACCTCACAAATGCGCTTCTGGAAGAATGGTCAAACATTCCCATAGACACATTCCTAAACCTTGTGGACAACCTTCCCAGAAGAGTTGAAGCTGTTATAGCTGCAAAGGGTGGGCCAACTCAATATTGAACCCTATGGACTAAGCCCCCGTACACACGGTTGGAAATTCTGACCACAAAATCCGTCAGATTTTTTCCGACGGATTTTGTCTGACACTGGTTTTGCGTACACACGGTCGGACAAAGTTGTCAGAAGATCCGATCATTCTGAACGTGGTGACGTTCGCTGCGTCCGACGGAACTACGTAGAGGCTATTAGCCAATAGCTTTGGTCTCATAATTTGATCTGAGCATGAGTGGCACTTTGTCCGTCGGAATTCTCTACACACGATCGGAAAAAGTCAGATCGGATTTTGTTGTCGGAAAATTTGAGAGCAGGATCTCAAATTTTTTCCGTCGGAAATTCAGACGGAAAAAGTCCGATGGAGCCCACACACGGGCGGATTTTCCAACAACATGGTCCTATCGGACATTTTCCTTCGGAATTTCCAACCGTGTCTACGGGGCATAAGACTGGGATGCCATTAAAGTTCATGTGCATGTAAAGGCAGGTGTCACAAAACCTTTGGCAATATAGTGTATATCCATTCATTATTGGAGCCTGGAGGCCCAACTTCTCTTTGCTGCAGTTTTAAAATGCAACTTTTTCCTCCCTCCCCACAGCCTACAAAAAACAAACTGATTAGCCCATTTCTCTGTGACTCTTTCCTCCTATGAACAGGAGCACGTTAGCATTGCGACACTACTGATTGGCTCACAGTTCTGCTACTTACTCTTCCAGTTTGAACATTTTTCTTCTCAGGATAAAAGGGGCTAACACCAAGTCTAATTCAGATATATACACTAGATGTTTTTTAATAACTACCTGTGTAAAGGGGTGTTTTCACAAGCCTTAGGTTAATCTCTAATGGTTGTGCAAGCTTAAAATGTATGATTAACAGTTAATGCAATAAGTATTAGCAAGTTTAATTTACGGAGTGCTTTCATATACCTATGAGGGCATTGGCAGAGAGTAGAGTTCCTTTATTTGCTCACCTACCAAAGTCCCTTAAAAGTGATCTTATTCCTCCCTAGATTTTTGATATTCCTTACTGTACATTACAAAGCAGCAGAAGCAGGACCTTCTAAAATAGCTTCACAATGGACGCTGCTTAGAGTTCACGTCTTGAGAACCGTATGTACTGCCATACTCAGGAAATCTGAACATAAAAAAGACAGAAGGCCATTCCAACCACTATGATCAATAAGCCTTTTTATGTCAGTATTAAATACATGAGAACAGATTTTAAGTCAGACGGCTTGAATTGTTATAATACTGGGATAAAAATCACCATAACATTGTTATTATTGTGCTTCCTGACTTCCAGGATGAATATCAACACATTTGCATTGTTGAAAAGCTTTGGGGACTAGAGTTACTAGAACAGTTAATGGGATTAGTTTGCAGCACTAGTACTTACCAGTTGGTATTCAATCTACACAATCTTAATCATTAGAAAACAAGCGCTAATGTCTTTTTTAATTACTTTACGCTCAGTATGTCAGCAGCTAATTAGTTATGATTGATTTTGTCATCTTCATTGTAGTCTCAAAACACAACACAGGAATATGGAATGTGTAGCGATGATATATTATTTTACTCCAATGCCACCAGTCTAATATTTAATTTACAAAGATTGAATTAATTATCAATCATGTAATCTTTTGTCAGTGTCATCACCCTAAATTGTTTTATACTGCACCTTGCTTAGCTCAAGAACAAATATTTAATATACAGCAGCTTAAAAAAGAACTCACAATTTGAAATGTGCTGACCTACAATGGGTTAGGTCCAATAAAGTGTATGCCACCTGTGTGTGTGTGTGTATTTCTCTCTTTTACCTACCTACAGTTTTACGGAATGCTGAACGTATAGCTATAGATATACTTCTGGCGCTCTGACACTGGACTTTCAGGTTTCTTTACCCATTAATAGAATGCTTAGTATTATGTGAACCCATTTAAAACATTTTAAAGTCTTAAGTGAATGGACATGAGAGAAGAAGGCTGGGCAATCATATGGCAGGTGCATCTCTCCTGTATTCATTCACATCAGTAAGCTGCAATAATACATTTTTGTTTTTGAGTTGAAAGTGGTTCTTCATCACCCCCCCCCTCCAAAAAAATAAACAAATAAATAAAAGTCAGCATATACAAATACTGTAGATGCTGACTTTCAATAAAAGGACACTTACCTGTCCAGGGATCCAGCGCTGTCCTCCCCAGGGCCACTTCTTCCCCAGTCTTTGGGTCCCTGGCACCACCATAATAAGTGTGGGAAGTCGGCTGTGACTCCTTGTGGCTGGACAGCTGCCTTCCCACAGAGCATGTGTGGGCCGCCCTGCATGAATGGTCCCATAGCCTACTGGGACCTATGACATGTCCCAAAAGGCTTAAGGGAGAGGGGGGTAAACTTTGACTGTCAAAACCAGGTAGCTGCTCTTCCCCACAAAAGTTGAAAAGGAGAAGGGGGAGGAACCCTTTTGGTTTAAGTTCTGCTTTAATACCGGTTCAGCTTTGGATAGTGTAGGGAATATTTAAAACCTCCATGTTTTTCTGACTGGATTTAACTTTACTTCCTGTCCCTGATGGCACTAGTAACTGGAAAGTGAAGAGAAGTTTCCCCATGGAAAAACAGAACAGTTCTAAATCTTCCAACTCACCTACGTTTTTATTGTTGCCTGTGTTCATTTCTACTCACTTCCTGTCCTAGGTATTGATAGAACAGGAAGTAAGGTGAAATCTTGTGAACATGGACATAGGCAAAAAAAAAACTACCCAGCTACCCCTTGTTTAGATTATTCATTCATATACCACCTACAGTACCTTGGAAAAGTATTCATACCCCTTGACATTTTCCACATTTTGCTTACAACCAAAAAACATAAATGTATTTTATTGTGATTGTATGTGATAGATCAACACAAAGTGGCACATAATTGTAAAGTGGAAGGAAAATGATACATGGTTTTCAAATTTCAAAGTCAATACTTTCACTGCAATTACAGCTGCAAGTTTTTTTGGGGATGTCTCTACCAGCTTTGCACATCTAGAGAGCGACATTTTTGCCCATTCTTCTTTGCAAAATAGCTCAAGCTCTGTCAGATTGAATGGAGAGCATCTGTGAACAGCAATTTTCAAGTCTTAACACAGATTCTCAATTGGATTTATGTCTGGACTTTGACTGGGCCATTCTAACACCTGAATATGCTTTAATCTAAACCATTCCATTGTAGCTCTGGCTGTATGTTTAGGGTCGTTGTCCTGCTGGAAGGTGAACCTTCCCCATTCTCAAGTCTTTTGCAGACTCTAACAGGTTTTCTTTAAAGATTGCCCTGTATTTGGCTCCAGCCATTTCCCATCTACTCTGACCAGCTTCCCTGTCCCGGCTGAAGAAAACCATCCCCACAATATGATGCTGCCACCACCATGTTTCACGATGGGGATGGTAGGGTGATGTGCAGTGTTAGTTTTCTGCCACACATAGCGTTTTGTTTTTAGGTCAAAAAGCTCCATTTTGGTTTCATCGGAGCACTTTCTTCCACATGTTTTCTGAGTCCCCCATATGGCTTCTCGCAAACTGCAAATGGGACTTCTTATGGCTTTCTGTCAAAAAATGGCTTTCTTCTTGCCACTCTTCCATAAAGGCCCAATTTGTGGAGTGCGCAACTAATAGTTGTCCTGTGGACAGATTCTCCCACCTGAGCTGTGGACCTCTGCAGCTCCTCCAGAGTTACCATGGGCCTCTTGGCTGCCTCTCTGATTAATGCTCTCCTTGCTCTGCCTGTCAGTTTAGGTGGATGGCCATGTCTTGGTATGTTTTCAGTTGTGCCATACTTTTCAGATGATGGATTGAACAGTGCTCCGTGAGATGTTCAATGTTCAAAGCTTGGGATATTTTTTTATAACCTAACCTTGATTTAAACTTCTCCAAAACTTTATCCATGACCTGTCTGGTGTGTTGCTTGGCCTTCATGATGCTGTTTGTTCACTAAGGTTCTCTAACAAACCTCTGAGGGCTTCACAGATCAGCTGTATTTATACTGAGATTAAATTACCCACAGGTGGACTAATTAAGTGACTTCTGAAGGCAGTTGGTTCCACTAGATTTTAGTTAGGGGTATCAGAATAAAGGGGGCTGAATACAATTTTTCTTCCTCTTCCCAATTATGTGCCACTTTGTGTTGGTCTATCACATAAAATCCCCAATAAATACATTTACGTTTTTGGTTGTAACATGACAAAATATGGAAAATGTCAAGGTGTATGAATACTTTTTCAAGGCACTGTAGATATAATGGAGGATTTGGCCAAAGATACCATCTAACCTTCAGGCTTGCTTCACTTCCTCTTACCCTGTTAAACACTATACTATATATTAGCATATATGACATTATAGTTAATTTTCATAAACTAATGTAGCAATTGTGCTGTTTGTGTTTCCTCCCACCTTTGCTACTTTTTGTGTGTTTCACCCCTGCACTGTTCCCCACAGGATGTCTAGCAGGAACTTGGTAAACTCATAAATATGAAAAGAATTTATATCACACTGTTCATATACGGTCAATTTGAAATTTAAAAATATATTATTTCTGTTAATATTTGCAAATATCTTTTTACCCTAGAATTTGCCATTATTTATACCCCTGAAGAGTCAGAGATAATTTTTGAGTTGAGAGTCACCCCTTTCATTCCCAGTTGGTGCTGTCATTACACTGTATCACTTACCATACAGTATATATGACATTGTAAGGGCTAATATTCTAACAACCAGGAGTACTGTTAGACTCTTCAAAAACTGTATCTGACATTATAACTGTTGATTTTGTGGTGTTAAGGGTAATTATGCCAGTCAATAAATCTGTTGTAGGGCTTGGCGGCCCCCTTTTATTTAAATTAAAGAAAAGTTCAACACAGAACCATTGTCCATGCAAGGGGATTCCGCCATCAGTACAAAACATGAAAATAAATGATGGTTAGCCCCCTTGCTCTGCTGATTGGGCCTCGACTTTAGACCTATTGGTTAGTCCCTCGGACCAGTTCACAGTATCTACTGTGCCTAAATACAGTCCATGAACTTCTCACACTTGTCCCCTGCATATCACTTCACAGCTCCATGTTGCATGGGTCCACACCCTGGACTCTTGATAGGGGTATATCTTGGCAC
Source organism: Lithobates sylvaticus (assembly GCA_028564925.1). Lineage (NCBI taxonomy): Eukaryota > Metazoa > Chordata > Amphibia > Anura > Ranidae > Lithobates > Lithobates sylvaticus. The sequence continues at coordinate 462,309,994 of CM053028.1, forward strand.
CCAGCTAAAGCCCTCCTGTCCTTCTGGATTTTGGCTGGAGAACACCTGTCCCCTTAACAGGGCAGACGTGTTTCCTGGATGGAACGCACCTGTCTCCTAGCAGTCCTGAATTATGTCCAAATCATTCATTATAAGGGCTGTGCGCACCTACACTCACAGCCTGCCAATCTACTTCAAGTCCTGGTCACTGGGTTGTAGATTTCTTCCTTCCCCAAACTTTTTGAAATCTCCAAACTCCAGAACCCAATCCAAGAATACTAAAACCTAGAGAAAAACAAAAACCCAGTTTTCTCCACTCACAAATTTTACACCAGAGCCATGTACTCTGGTTACATGTGGATCCTGCTTCCCTTTTTCATACTTCCACACAGTGGTAGGGCCTCACACTGTCACAATATGCTTTAGTTAGTTTTCTACATCACTTGATGAATATGTTTTTGTAGTTTTCTACATCACAGATGAATATTTTTAAGCTGTAAACTGTATACTTAATAAAAAACAGTTTTTAACATATTATAACATATTGTGTACAGTATATTAAAGATACCTTAAAAGTCCACCTTCTTGTGGTTCATTGTGATTATCCAAAATAATTATGGATGTGGTATCCTAGATGACACCAGCCAATTTCTTAATTTATCTTTAGGCAACAAAAAATTTTTTTTGTTTAGACCTCTACTTAAATTTATTACAAAATAGATGATTGTCCATACATAGCTGATCTGTACTAATAAGAGATTATAAATGTCATGTGCCATCTGCTTGTCACGTTAATTGGTTCCTCATCATTAATTACATGAATGGGTATGATTCCACTATGTATGTAAGTGTGGTTCATTGGGAGCCCACCCCTTTATGTCCAGGAATAGTAAGTAGAGACACCCAATACTCTACAATAGATGCAGAGGGTACACCGGCAAAAGTCCTATCCTTTGATCCTTGTTAGCCAGGTACCACTGCATGCCCAACACCAATGGTAGTTCTACATGTGATAGAGCTAATATATAACCCCTGGCATTCCATCCTGTGTGATATTTTAAAACATTAAAAGTACGGAAACATGGACAAGATGACAGTTTACATAGGTTTATGCAAAGTACTCTAGGCCTCATCAAAGTGTCAGTTGCTTAGCAGAATGTCTGAGGGCAGAAATGTCTCACAGTCTGAATTTGAAAAGAACTGACTGGCTTGCCACGCAGAAGCCAATCAGAGTGAAACCTTCACTAGAAAATGACAGTTAGAGAATGAAAATTTGAATGAGATTAGTAGCTGTGCAGCAATGCAGACAATCCTTAAAGAAGACAATTTGATAGATGCAGCACACTGTCTGTAGAGATGCTTCCATAACAACCGATTAAATTCAAACTTTTCCTCTCTGTCACTTTTAGGTTTCAGTTTTATTGGTTACTGGGCTTAGACATTTCTTTCCTTATACATTGCTATAAGTAGGGCCAAGTGTCTATGAAACAGACAGAGAGAGGGAGAGGGAGCTAGAAATAGAGATTAGAGAGGGGGGAGGAAGGTAGAGATTGATAATCAAAGGTAAAATGAGAAGGATTTAATGGAGGATTTGTCCAGGAGATAAATCTAAGGCTCTACATTTACAGTAACATGGAATCATGAGAAAGTGAAAAGGGCACAGAGGCAAGGCACAGCCATGATGTTAGGCACCTTTATCATACGGAGAACTGTCATAATTATTATTCTTTCCTCTCCAGAAAAAAACTCCAGTGAAATCTTTGAATTGTTTATGTAAGGTGGTGACATCTGTTTAAAAGGTAACACATTTCTCGTACTTTGGCTATTTGCAGCAAGGACAGAGACACTGTCCCTTTCCCAGCATTTGGTCTTTTTGCAAAACTCAAAATGGCCAGAGGATCAAATAACTTTTTCTTCAGGTCCATTACATCCAAAGGATTTGGTCAGCCAGAGAAACAAACACTACAACTCAAATCCTGTATACCAAACTGTAAATGCAAGTTTGTAATAATTAATGTATGTTAAGCTAGGCAACTATAACATTTCAGTAAATACATTTTTCATTTAAAAAACATTTCTGGGTCCTTCTTCATTATATATTGCATTTGGAAGCATTCAGCTACATGTGGTAATTTGGTTCTTAATATCCCTATCATATTCCTGTTCTAAATGGAACTTCTATGCAGAAGTAGATGTCTGTGGCTTGTAATGAACAAGGCAACAGTAGATCTCTACTAGTAGTGCAAAAATGGTGCAGACATTTCCAAACATAGATGATTTTTATGATATGAAGCTTAGATGAAGCATAAGTTCTGCAAAACAGAGTCCAAAATAACACAAAGACAGGGAATATCTCCCAGCCGAAGAGCTGTCAATATGTCCTCATATGCAAAGTCAACACAAAATGATGGGCATTTCAAAAATAGCACAGATCTCCTCTGATACTAACAAATTCCAAAATATAAGTGACATAAATGTACAGTATGATACTCAGATGGAACAAGTGGTTTACCAAATCGATACCTCAAAGTATGTGGGCATGGCAGCCCTCTCAGGCAGGGGAACTAGTGGTATGTGTCCAAGATGTGAAATCCACTCTAATGCCCCGTACACACGGTCGGAAATTCCGACCACAAAATCCGTCTGATTTTTTCTGACAGATTTTGTCCGACACTGGTGTTGCATACACACGGTCGGACAAAGTTGTCGGAAAATCCAATCATCCTGAACGTGGTGACGTTCGTTGCGTACGACGGGACTACGTAGAGGCTAGTAGCCAATAGCTTTGGTCTTGTAATGTGATCTGAGCATGCATGGCACTTTGTCCGTCGGAATTCGCTACACACGATCAGAAAAAGTCCGACTTTGTTGTCGGAAAATTTGAGAGCAGGATCTCAAACTTTTTCCGTCGGAAATTCCGACAGAAAAAGTCAGATGGAGCCCACACGCGGTCGGAATTTCCGACAACACGGTCCGATAGGACATATTCTGTCCGAAAATCCGACCGTGTGTACGGGGCATTAGGCTGGGTTCACACTATTGTGAATTGGATGCCGGTTTCCCTGCATTCAATTTTCATAGTAGGAGATTGTGGCCAGATCTCTATGGAGCCGGTTCACACATCTCCGGAGTGGCTCCGTTGCAAATTGGACAGGAGTCCTGTGTGTCTTTTGGTCCATTTCAGGTCCGAATTTGGGCTGAAATCTAACCACAAACAGTGAATGTAGACACACTTGACTCCTGCTGTGAGCAGCTGTGTGCTCCAAGGTGAACCCAGCCTTAATTGCTATCATAGTGATACCCTTGGTTACATTGAAAAGTGTAGTAAACATGCAGCATATGGGTAGTTCACATTAGCAATTGCCATGTAATATATGAATAATATCAATAGGTGAACACGTACATTTTAAGTCCACAGATAAACAAATCCTGCCAGTCAGATAAGGAAGGGATGTAGTTCAAATGTTATTTTGTCTCTCACACATGTTCAATGCAAGTTATGATTGAGTAGACTTGTGTAATGGAAAAGGGGACAAAATCACCCATCTTGTTGTGTAACGCACAACTGGGCTGGCAAATTGGCAGAGCTTTAAGATTGTCCAGTTGGCAGAGAGATCCATGCTAAACCATGGTATCCATGGTGCTGCATCAGTCCTCTAAGCATGTGATGAAGAGGTGAAGAAGGACCCAGTGAAATGAAGCCATATGTATTCTAATGTAATTTGCAGTATCTTCTTCAGAGGGATGTGTCTCCACAAACAAACAAAATTTCCTTTTATCTACCCAAAAATGGTACCTCATTTCATGTGGAATCCATCTACCAATAAACTTTATTCACACACAATAAACAATAATACAAAAGCATCAAACAACTATATAAACCAAATACATATTACTAATAGGAACAAAGTTGGTGATGTGTGGATGAAATTACATAGCATAATGTATGCCAATATACAATAGTAATAGCCAAACATATATTATATTGGACAATTCACTTTTTGCCAGCTCTCAACTGGAATGGAAGTCAAAGTCTCTCTAGCAAAAAATCAATTTGTATGAAGAAACATTGCTGTACAATGTTAGCCAATAACAAAATGCAGGAATACAGGAATTTTCTAATTGTCCAAACAGGATATATTGAGCATGTTTGGCAATCAGTTTGTGCTAAATAGTTTAGAATGATTTCAGGGAAAAATTGACTGCATCTGTAGTTTTACAGGTCTCTTCTGCTTGAACCTTGAGTGGTCTTTATTTAATAGCATAAGCTTGCAGAACTAATACCACAATGCCTTGTACCAATTTTTCTAAGCACTAATGCTTTGTGTAGGATTTATTAGTAGATTATGGTATTGATGACACTGATGCTTTAGGCACTGGATAAGGAATGTATAGGATAGGTTGGTGTTATGGGATTTAGGAGGTAAAAGGGAACCTAAATTCCTGAGGCCCACCTTACTGTTCTTGGAAAAAGGTACACTATATCACTAGCACGTCTGTCTTCTGGCTAAATATGCATTCTATGAAGGGCAAAAGGGCTGTCTTCACCCACATGGGATGCACGGGTGTCCCATTCATCTGCTTGCAGGCAGTCTCTTGTAAGGGATACCAAATGCAGGTATCCAGCAAGGATGACCAGATTAGTGAACTGTGCCTTAAGAAATCAGGAACCAAGCTGAATAAGGTTAAATTAAGTTTATTAACATAAATATCACACTTCCAACACCAACACTAGTAAACCATACAGTGACAAAATAAACGTGATAGTGCAGCAACAAAAATGACAACCTATCTACCTATATACAAATGGAGGGAGCATACATGAGCAGGGCAGGGTCAGGGCTGATACAAGAAACAAAAGGAGCAGAGCATGGTACAGAGTATAGAGTGCAGGTTACAGGAACAAGGCACAGGATAATTTTTCAATTGAGGGTAGGATTATATACCTTCCAGCAATCAGCTTCAGGTGCAGCCTAATTACTTAGATAAGCTGGCTGCTGGGAGACACCCTCTGGTGGCCACCAGAACTGTGCCCTCGACTTCAGGAACAACAGTACCACCAGCAGGTGACCCAGGGATTGACACGAGTCCTGACACCCTTTTATTTCTATTGTGATGCAGGATGCAGCTGCTAGTCCCAATTTGATCACTGAGCAGGTGCATGTCCCCAGACATAGACAGTGTCAGATTGGGACCAGTGGCCATGTCTGTGCAGCTACCGCATCCCAGAGGACACAAATGAAAATGAATGCATATGGATGCATGGAACATCTGTGCATCCCATGCGGGCAAAGACAGCCCTTTGCACAGATAGGTATACCTGCATAAATGAGGCCTAAACCCTCAGTGTTTTTTAGCCTAACACACTAAAAGTTAGGTCTTCACAGAAAACAGTGGACAGTGTAGTCTCGTGCTAGTCTGTTAGCTTGGAGAAGGGAGGGAGCAGAGGACGGAAGAGCAGGGGAGTGCCTTGCCATAGTAGGCTATGAGACTGTGTTTTTTATTCATGCATACAGTGTATGGAAACTCCACTCTAGTCCCCACATGCAAAGGTGGCTCCATAGGAGAAAAGAGCAACCTTGACACAGGAAACCTAGTGATCATGGCACCAGTCTAAACAGGAAAATAGGCAAGAATTAAAAGATAAAGAAGCTGCATACAAGGCGAGTAAATCAGCTGCTGCTAGTGATTTAATATTACTATAATTTAATTATTAATGGCACTTAACCTTCCTGTTTATAGTTTATGTGTATTTTTAATGCGCGGCCATTTACAAGAAGTGTTGGTATTATTTATGTAATTTACTACATCTAAATAGTCATTTCCTTGACAATGAAATAAAGCAGATGATATGGGATCATTATACAGATAGCAACCAGGAGCAAGAGATGTGACATACTGTAGTTGAAATCAGTTTGTCACCTGCTTGGATGTACAACATGGTAGAGGTATAAATCACATATGTACCAGAAAACCTATGTGATTTACACTTTTACCTTGCTGTACAGCCAAGCAGGTTACATACTGATTTCACCTACGTCATGGCTGTTCCTCCAAGCTGCTTACTGGATAATGACAAATATTATTATCTCTATTTAGTTGGCAGGGAGATGACTAGTTGGATGTAGTAAATGACATAAACAATACCAACTTATTTTCTACATATTTTAACCAAGTCAGTTGGTGTTCTCTTTGGAAATACATTTTAAAGCAACCCTGTCATATTTAAGAAACATTTTAATTAATGTTCCCTGCAATGGAAGAATTATACTCACCTCCTATGTGGCCCATGTCTCCTACCACCCCCTTTTCAGCACTGCAAACTCCATAAGGCTCTTCAGCATTCATAGCTTTTGTGAGTTTAGGCTACCTGAGTCCCAGCTAAACATCATTGCTCCATCCTCTCACCCCTACATCAAAACAGGACTCAGCCCTGGCATTGAAGTCAGGGGATGGAACCACCTTGCGGGTTGGGGAACACAGGTGTCTGCCACTGCCACTCCACAAAGTATTGAATGCCAAAGAGGCTTACGGAGGATGTAGTGCTAGAATTGAGGAAAGATAGGAGACACTCAGACCACTTTTTATTGCAGGGAACTTTAATGTAGATTTATTTTAAACATAACAGGGTTGCTTTAAATATTTAAGGATCAAAATGAAATATTCTAGTTTTTACATTCTGAATATCTAATTAATGGCCATCTTTATAAATTCGAATTAAAAATAAATATTCATATATGACATAGAGAATCATAAAGGTCATACTGAGATAACAGAAAAGCAAAGCACGTTTTAAATGAAGGACACATTTCAAAATGTTCAAGCACAAATGTGGCTAAGGAGGTACCTTAATGTGTTATATCCCCACTGTGTAATTACACGCATAAAAATGAAAATAAAAGGACTTTTACTGCCCATAAATATTGCATGGATGACTTAAAGAGGAACCTCAAGGAATGATTGGTGGTCAGAGTATCAATGATTAAAGAATGATATTGTGGTGCATAGATATGGCTTTGTTCAAGCCGTTTTACTGTTTTGGCACAAATTGTAGGGCAGTATTTACATATTCTTTCCTAGGCAATGGCCAACCATGGTGCAGATCATGCTACTAAATTATTACAACTGCCTGTATTCTAGGAGTTGTCTATATGAAGGTTTTCTTTGTGTTTATGGAATGCTTTACTTGGTTAAAGGTAAACCAAGCTGAGCTGTTTCTACAAATTGCAGTTACTGGGCTCTATAGAAAGCATGCCAGTGTACACAGTGTTTAAATACACTGCTGACCTCAAGTCAAAATGACAAGATTTCACTGACTTGCTTTAACTGCTGACACATCTTTCTTTAACCACTTCAGCCCCGGAAGATTTGGCTGCTCAATGACCTGAGCACTTCTTGCGATACAGCTCTGCGTCTCTTTACAGACAATTGCGCGGTTGGGCGACACTGTACCCAAACAAAATGTATGTCCTTTATTTCCCACAAATAGAGCTTTCTTTTGGTGGTATTTGATAATCTCTGCGGTTTTTATTTTTTGCGCTATAAACAAATAAGAGCGTAAATTTGGAAAAAAACACAATATTTTGTACTTTTTGCTATAATAAATATCCCCAATTTAAAAAAAAAAGCATTTTTTTTTCCTCAGTTTAGGCCGATATTTATTCTTCTATATAATTTTGGTAATAAAAATCCCAATAAGCATATATTGATTGGTTTGCGCAAAAGTTATAGCGTCTACAAGATAGGGGATAGATTTATGGCATTTTTATTATTATTTTGGTGGACACATTGGACACTTTTGACACATTTTTGGGACGATTGACAATCATACTACAATCAGTGCTATAAAAATGCACTGGTTACGGTATAAATATCACTGGCAGGTAAGGGGTTAACACTAGGGGGTGATCAAGGGGTTAACTGTGTTCCCTGACTGTGTGTTCTAACTGTAGGGGGAGGGGACTGACTATAGGAGATGGCAGATCATGGTTCCTAACTTTTAGGAACTCACGATATGCATCTCCTCTCAGAACAAAACAGCGATTTGTGTGTTTACACAACACATTCCTGTTCTGCCTCTCGTGCCCATGATCGCTCGTGGCCGGCGGTCAATGTGACCACCGGTCACCAGCATCTGCACCCCCCGAGCGCTGCGGGCACATGCGCGCGCCTGCTATTCCGCTTAACCACTTCAGCACTGGGCAATGTTACCCCCTTCCTTACCAGAGCACTTTTTGCGATTCGGCACTGCGTCGCTTTAACTAACAATTGCGCAGTCGTGCGACGTTACACCCAAACAAAATTGACTTCCTTTTTTTCCCACAAATAGAGCTTTCTTTTGGTGGTATTTGATCACCTCTGCGGTTTTTATTTTTTGCGCTATAAACAAAAGAAGAGCGACAATTTTGAAAAAAAACACAATATTTTTTACTTTTTGCTATAATAAATATCCCATTTTTTTAAAAAAAAAAATTTTTTTTTACTCAGTTTAGCTCGATACGTATTCTTCTACATATTTTTGGTAAAAAAAAATCGCAATAAGCAAATATAGATCGGTTTGCGCAAAAGTTATAGCATCTACAAAATAGGGGATAGATTTATTGCATTTTTTTTTTTACTAGTAATGGCGGCGATCTGCGTTTTTTTCTTTATTTTTTTTTTTTCATGACTGCGACATTGCGGCGGACACTTCGGACACTTTTGACCCATTTTTGGGACCATTCACATTTACACAGCGATCGTTGCTATAAAATTGCAGTGATTACTGTGTAAATGTGAATGGCAGGGAAGGGGTTAACACTAGGGGGCGCTGCAGGGGTTAATGTGTTCCCTAAGGTAGTGATTCTAACTGTGGGGGGAGGGGACTCAAAAGGGGAGGAGATCGATCAGTGTTCCTCCGTACTGGGAACACATGATCGGTCTCCTCGCCACTGACAGGACGTGGAGCTGTGTGTTTACACACACAGCTCCACGGTCCCGCACGGCCCCGCTGTTTTAATGGGCAATCGTGGGTGCCTGGCGGACATCGCAGCCGCCGCACACACGCACCGGGTCCCGAGCGACGCCGCGGGCGCGCGCGCACGTCCCCTAGGTGGCCGGGAATGGTAGGACGTCATATGACGCCCACCCAGGATGGGAGATCCACCATGTGGGTGTCATATGACAGTGGGCGGTAGGGAAGTGGTTAAAGGAGCCAACGTATAGCTATGACGGCTCGTGGGATTGTGCCGACCTGCTGTAGTATGATGCCGGCGGCTGGTCGGCAAGTGGTTAAAGACAGGTCCTAATTTTACAAGTGTACCCAACAATTGTAGGTCAGTCTTTGAAAAATAGAGGCAATAATTAGGTGATAGTATAGGTGAGGTTAAGCAGAGTGATACCTTGATGATATTAGAATGTCCTAGCAAACTGAACTTGTACCTACCCCATTTCAACATCTAATCTAATAACAACCCAGTCTTCTCCAAAACTACTGTAACTTTCTACCAACCAGAAGTACCCAAAACCCATTAAAATGTTTCTGTCACTGGTCTTAATGAGTTCCCTATTTGGGCTGCTTCTTTGAAAATTATGGATTTCCCCAGAGATCACTTTGTGTTGTGTAGTGGAGTTGAGTGGAGACTAAGAACTCTTTAAATATATAGAAAAGTTTTCACCATGTCAGAGATTGGTATGTTGTTGCCACAATCCCTATTGTATAGGAAAAAAGGAAACTTGCTTGGGAATTTAAAGGTAACACAAGTATAGAGTAAAAAAGCATTTATTTTTAGACATTAAATTTGATCATACAAACATGTAATGATCAGTTATTAACAGGACATAACAAAAAAACCAAAAGAACAAAAATGTAACAAAAACGTAACAAAATTGCATAGTAAACATAGAATTGTATCATACATACCAGGGGTGCAACGGATCGTCATTCGTCACCAATCCGTGATCCGAACGGGTCACCCTGTTCGGATCGGCGCGCGCCACGCTCCGCGGCCTTGGCCTTAGGAAAGGCCGCGGCTTCGGCCTAGCTCTGGAGTGGCAGCCATCTTGGTGCACCCGTCGGCCGTTCACAATGTGATCAATTCGTCAAATGACGGAGCGATCACTTGTAAACAAACTGGCGTCAAGATGACGCCGGTTCCTCTCCCCCTCTGTGTACATATCTGTACAGTGGAGGGGAGAGATCGGATGGCAGCAGCGATGTGGGCTGGATCTGTAGTGCAGACAGCACTGCTCTGTGACAATTGCAGTCACAGCCATCCTTGCTCAGCCATCCCTCCATACTCTGCAATACCCTGCCAATACTCTGCAATACCCTGCCAATACTCTGCAATACTCTGCCATACCCTGCCAATACTCTGCAATACCCTGCCAATACTCTGCAATACCCTGCCAATGCTCTGCAATACTCTGCCATACCCTGCCCATACCCTGCCAATACTCTGCCATACTATGCCAATACTCTGCCATACTATGCCAATACTCTGCCATACCCTGCCATACCCTGCCAATACTCTGTCAATACTCTGCCATGCCCTGCCAATACTCTGTCATACCCTGCCAATACTCTGCCATACCCTGCCAATACTTTGCCATACCCTGACAATACTCTGCCATACTCTGCCATACCCTGCCATACCCTGCCAATACTCTGCCAATACTCTGCCATACCCAGCAATACTCGGTAATACCCAGCCACACTCAGCGATACCCAGCCATACTCGGCAATACCCAGTCGTACCCAGTCATGCTCAGCCGTACCCAGCCATACTCAGCCAATATTACAGTGGGGGAGATGACATGGATATTACAGTGGGGGAGATGTATATTATAGTGGAGGAGATGTATATTACAGTGGGGAGATTGTGGATATTACAGTGGGGTGGTGGTTTTTACAGGTTTTTGCAAATTCAATTATTATTTGCTGATCCAAAAAATGATCCGATCCATGACTCTGATCCGAGGATCGATCCGATCCGTGAGTTTTTTGATCCGTTGCACCCCTAATACATACTCTCCGATTATTGAAAATCTCTGGTACCCGGTGCGTTTCTGGGTCAAGCCCTTTGTCAGGGGTATTGGATAGGAGAATATGTAATCATAATTTGTCTAATAAAGAAAATAAGAAAAGGATATCATAGTAATATGACATGGATGATGGCAGCCATAAAAGAAGAGGAAAAAAATTGCTCATGGGACACCTACCATAAGATAAGCAAAAGCTAATTTGAAGGAGTATACTGTATTATGTGAACAGAAGGAGTGGCTAAGACACTGCAGAAGATGGCATCACTGGAAGCCTATTGACACCTGCAGCAGTGAGTTCCCTTCACTTACTAGTAATGTCCTTCCCATGAAAAACTGGGAAGACAGTAGTGGAAAGTTCAGCTGCATGAGGTCTATTGAGGAACTGTCCATGGCAAAAGAAAGCATGTTGAGTTGGACACATTAAAAGGAGAGTGAGTGACTCATCTACAGAGCTTCAGCATGAGGTGCTTTCTGAAATGCATCTGGGGAATAATTCCTACTCTGCTTTAGCATGATCAGTCACTAGCGAAGGCTTCACCGCTGCTGTATGACCAATATGCTCAGGACTATGTAATTGAAAAAAACTGTTTACTTTTTATTTAGTCAGGTAAATATGAAATACTGCATTTTAATATAAAGCATCTGTGTATTCAACCAGCCAATTGAGCTAGAGTCTTTTCACATATTCAGTTATTTCAGCATTTAACTGTGCTGAAAAAGGCCTGTAGTTTGCAGAAACTCCAATGGGTTATTACAGGAGTGATTCATCCCCTATCATTGGGCTCATTACCAGGTTTTAATCAGACAAGTCAAGCTTCCTTTGATATGCTAGCTCTCTAGTTAACCCATAATGCTCTGGAAATCATTTGTCACATATTACATGTTTATTTGTAAAACAAAGATTGTACCTATACCTTTACAAAAACAGCTATATTAAACCTGAACCAAAACAAATATTGTTTCTCTTTCTCAAAAAAGATCTAAAGAAAATCAACAAGTAATCAGTTCAGCAAACATGTTGCTGAAGACATAGCTTACTGTTATCATGATTGCTAAACCATGCAGTATTTTATTATGTCTCTGACTCTGGTAAGTAAAAAGTAAATCCACATGGATCATGGATTAAAAATAGAAAAAAATCCCAATATCTGTCAAACCATTGCTGTATCTAATACTGAAGAGGTGTGGAAATGTACATATGTTTCATTTACTTATTGGCCAATCTGTCTGTTTTTTTCACAGACTAAAACTGGTTTTGCACAGCTGTATAATGAAGGTTCAGAAAATGCTTGTGATGTACGACTCAGACTCACTAAAGATACACTGACCATACAGAAGCAAGACGTGGTTTGTGTCAGTGGAACCGAGCAAAGTACAAATGTAAGTGTTCTGTCTGATTAATAGCTGAAAATATTTACAGAACCTGTAGTTTCCACATAACAAAAAAAAAAAAAACATAGATGCCTAATTTGGAACACCAGCAAAATTTGTTATTTGAATAATATTATGCTTCAAGGCTCTATTTGATCTGAATCATGTGCTCCATATAAATGGCCCACTTTACTCCTAGCTGTAAGTGTTGGACCATGAAAGAGAAGCAGCTTGTTGATGAGAATGATGAGATCATTTAGTTGCTATCACCTCCTCTAAGCATGTTCACTATAGGCTGAGATGCACACAGCACACCCCAATTGGCTGCAATTGCAACACGTGAAAACTGCGGCAACGTACGTCTAGTCTAAAAGTAGCATCTCTCCCTCTTGTGATAAAAAGATACTGATATCGAGGCATATTCATGTACTTATACTAGTCAATGTAACAATACATTTAAATACTTTTTAATGAATACATGCATAGATACATCTTTTAACCACTTGCTTACTGGGCACTTAAACCCCCCTCCTGCCCAGACCAATTTTCAGCTTTCAGCGCTGATGCTATTTGAATGACAATTGCGCGGTCATACAGCTATGTACCAAAATGAAATTTTTATAAGTTTTTTCCCACAAATAGAGCTTTCTTTTGGTGGTATTTAATCACAGATGGAATTTTTATTTTTTGCTAAACAAACAAAAAAAATGCAACATTTTGAAAAGAAAAATCATGTTTAAAAGTTTGTTATAAAATTTTGCAAATAGGTAATTTTTCTCCTTCATTGATATGCGCTGATGAGGCGGCACTGGTGGGCACTGATAAGCACTGATAGGCTGCACTGATAGGCACTGATAGGCACAGTTAAGGTGGCACTGATAGGCACAGATAATGTGGCACTGATGGGGACAGATAAGGCAGTACTGATGGGCACAGATAAGGCGCTACTGATGGGCACAGATAAGATGGCACTAATGGGTGGCACTGATGGGCACTGATAGGTACCACTGATAGATGCCACTAATGGGTGCTGATAGGTGGCACTGATGGGCATTGGTAGGTCCTGAGGAAGCGTCTTAGGACGCGTAACATGTAGAGCAACTGCAGACAAGCTGTCTTTCTGTATGACTGAACTGCTCATCTATGGTTTCGTTTGTTTACTTCAATGTCACAATTTTCCAAGAAAATTTGAATGATTGCATTTAAATATAGTGACCTCATTGGAACCATGCTGTGACTATCTAAGCATATTTGTACATCAGCTTGTTTAATACTTCTATATTTTGTTAGATTGTTCTTTCAAACAATCTGTTTTAGATTTATAATTTATTCTTTTCATTTATATGTTTTTAATAAAAAAACTTTTTACATTTACTTTACGCCTAAAAAGTCCATCATTCTCCAACAGTAAACTGTTGACAAAATACCTTAACATTTGGGCATTGGTAGGTGACACTGATGGGCACTGGTATGTGGCACTGAGGTGCAGCACTGTTGAGGCAGATTGTGGGCATTGATAGGTGGCACTGTGGGCACTGATGGGTGGCACTGTGGGCACTGATAGGCAGAACTGTTGCCTATTCTTAGGTGGCACTGGCAGGGGGCACAGATGGGCACTGATGAGCTGGCGCCAGCTCGCCGTGATCAGGACTGATGTCCCTCTCATGGCCGCCGGTGATCGACTGTAGCGGCGAGATTGACACCTGCGAGCCCCGTCGCGGGAGCCAGCACTGAGCTATGTCGTTCCTCCCGCTCGCCCCCCCTAATACATTCCTATGGACACGCTGCACCTCGTGGGGGTGGCAAGCGCGAGAAGCACAGCCTCACAGCAGTGATTTCCAGCGCGATCCCATCGATCCCATCGATTCCAGCGGCATTCGTAACTTTGGATGAATTCATATCAGCCAAATTTCACTAACAGACAAATTTGAAAGGAAATGATAATACCTATATTTTATTAGTTAGTAATAGTTAAGTTATTATTAGTTATTATTTCAGATTTTCGAATTTACAAATTTTTCTAACTTTCGAATATTCAAATTAATCGGATTTTCGTTAATTAGAATATTTCCGAATTAAAAAACTAATTTGAAAGGAAACAAATTGCACGTGTCCATTTACTAAAATGATTGCATTTCCATGTTCTGTGTACTGTGGGGGGACCAGATGTAGTGAATGCAGGGTCCTGGGTTTAGGAACACTTTAACTTAAGGAGAAATATTACTTATCTGTAGAGTTTTTATTTTTTTCTAACATGCCTAAACTGTATTCATTATTTGACTGCATTTTAATGTTTGAAATCTACCTAAAAAGGAAGCACATTAAACAGTTATTACACTCCACCCCTATAATTTAGTGATTACTTTCTCCTACTCTTCCTGCCAAATCCAGAATATAATTTTTAATGGACAATGGAAAATAAAAAAAAAAGTTAGATGAAATGATTGCTTTCTTATGAACGATTATCCATCTGTCAGAGTGTTGAAGAATTTGGGTCAGAGCTGTACCTAATGGTGGTAGGAAATGAATATTGCTGTAAGATCTATGTTAACTGTTTATGTTTCTCTATGCAGCGACAATTTTGCTCACTACCTGGGAATTCAGTAAAACTATTTAAAAAGAATAATATTTTACAGTAGTTTTAAAGGCAATTACCTGCTTGTAAATATATTTTTGTACTTTCACTTATAGGCTTTATAGCTCAAAGGCTTAAGCAGGTGTGAACATTCTTTTCTTTTAATTTAAATTCATACCTTTGAATGCAAAAGGCAGCGTTTGACATGAAAATGCTATGTTACCTTGCATTCAAATTGCCTCATATGTACTTGTGTCTGGAGAAACGCAATATAATGCAAATCAGGTGAAGCACAGCCTCTGATCTGCAATCTACACTACTCTATTGAAGGCAAATAGGAATCTGTTGACCTGCATTGACATGCGTTTTATACGTGCGTCAGAAGCAAGAGAACAATGCAAGTCCTAAATATGCATCAAAATACAAGTTCACTTATTTTGTAGTCCCCCGCTCCAATATAATAAAACACAGAATGATATTCGAATTATATACTGCTAATCCTGACACTGACAAGCAAAGATAAAATAGAGAAAATGTTGTTTTATCTCATTGGTGAACTGCAACATATCCAAGAGTTCTCTCCACAGTGATAGAATAGATGGAATATTTGCATTATTGCAAATCAGATTCATGTTTGTATTGTTAGTTTTGTATTAGAGAACTAATGGAAAGCAATATACAATTATTATTAGGCAAGGAAAAATATGCGTATATTAACCACTTGACAACTGGGCACTTAAAGTGGTTGTAAACCCTTACAGACCACTTTGACCTACAGGTAAGCCTAGATTAAGGTTTACCTGTAGGTCCAAGAAATATCTCCTTAATCTACACGGTTAAGGAGATATTTTACAAAAATAGGGCGCATGTGTGCCGTAGACAACGGCGCAGGCACACTGGGCGCGCTGCAAGTGAACATTGATCACACCTGATGTACTGGTGGCCTATCTCATTTCTTGCAACCCGAACAAGCCAGGAAAGTACAAATACCCCCCAAATTACCCCTTTTTTGAAAGTAGACATTCCAAGGTATTTAGTAAGATGCATGGTGAGGTTTTTGATGTTGTAATTTTTTCCCACAATTCTTTGTAAAATTAAGATTTTTTTTTTCCCCACAAAATTGTCGTTGTAATAGGTTATTTCTCTCACATGGCATGTGTATACCACAAATGACTTGTGTTGGTCATCTTACTTTAAAAATAATAATTAATTAGTTAAGTTATAAATTACTTCTCCCAAAAAGTAATTGCGTTAGTAACTGGTTACTACATTGGAAAAGTAATTAGTTACTCAGCAAAGTAACTCTGACAGGGGTGGCAACGGTGGTACTTGAGGTGGTGGCAGCGGTGGTACTTGAGTGGTGGCAGCAGTGGTACTTGGGGGGGTGGCAGTAGTGGTGGTGTACTTGGGGGTGGCAGTGGTGGTGGTGTACAGTACTTGGGGGGGTGGCAGCGGTGGTACTTGGGGGGGGGGGTGGCAGCGGTGGTGTACTTGGGGGGGTGGCAGGCAGCGGTGGTACTTGGGGGGTGGCAGCGGTGGTGGTGCCATCCTATCTCACCACCACCTCTGCCTCTTACTGATCCCAACCCCCACCACCACTGATCTCATCCCTACCCTATCTCCCATCACCTCTGTTGTGGAAGTGATGGTGGGTGGGTAGTGATGGGATCAGTAAGAAGCAGAGGTGGTGGAGGACTTGGGATGGATCATTTGCACTGCAATTTGAATCGTCAGACAGTCACTTACTTGACTGCCTCCAGAGATGCCTTTCCTCATGGAGAGAGAGAAAGACCCTCCCCTTCACTCGATTGGTCACAGCTGGTCAGCTGACTTAATTTTTCAGTGTCCGCCCCGCCTCCCTACATTCTCTCTCTCTGGATAGGCGGGGCAGGGTGGGGCGGTCCAGACAGTCTCTCTGAGCCTCAGCCTCTTCTCAGCTCAGCGGGCGAAAGCTTGTCAAATTTGGCTCATTTCGGGGAGGGCACTGGGTATTATCATTGTAGTGTAGGAATCTCATAATCATGATATATCTGGTCCTGGGCATTACTGAGGAAAAGATGAGCATGTGGTGGATGGGGAGGGTAGACCAATTAGGAATTTTTTTTTTGGTTAGTCCTATACAGAATGTGAGGCCCAAAAATGTTTTAAACTCCTCCACTGTTAGGGCTCTCCACTCGTAGGGCATAATAGGACGTTGGGTTACTTGCTATGAATTGTTGGGCATATCGGTTGCACTGGGCCACAATTGATGCAAGCATGTCCTCAGTAAAAATAAGGTTTAAAAAATCTATCGGTGAAACATTTTCTGTGTCCAGCTGGACTCCTGGCTGGGCAGTGAAAGGGGGAATGATAGCTTCTCCTGAATTAGGAGGAAGCCATAAGGGGTTCTGAAGGGAATAGGGAAGGCTGGCATGGGACCTAACCCTTTGGGACTGAGGTGACACCCCTGGTACATGGCCTTTGCTGAGGTACTGTGGTGCTGATGGATGGCACTGTGGTGCTGGTAGATGGCATTGCGGTGCTGGTGGATAGCACTTCCTCCTCACCAGTACGCCTTTGTCTGGCGGGCGGACTCTCATCCCCCTCTGAGGCTGTCAGTGTTCCACTGCTTGGGACAGGCTCCTAGTCCACATCAGACTCAGAATCTGAATATGACCAATCCGAAGCAGAGAGCTCCCCGTCTCTCTCGTTGGCCACAAGATTATTGTATGCCTCCTTGGCTGAAAATAATCTTTGTGACATTCTTAGTGATCACAAATGGCACTGATATGTAGCACTGATGACACGTGACACTGGAAGATTGCACTGGTGACATATGGCACTGATATGTGGCACTGATGACACGTGACACTGACAGGTGACACTGATGTGGCATGTGACACTGACAGGTGGCACTGATGACAAGTGGCACTGATGACAGATGGCACTGATGACAGATGGCACTGATACGTGGCACTAATGACACGTGACACTGGCAGATGGCATTGGTGACAGATGGCACTGATATGTGGCACTGAAGACACGTGACACTGGCAGATGGCACTGATATGTGGCACTGATGACACATGTCACTGATATGTGGCACTGATGAAATGTGGCACTGATGTGGCAGGTGACACTGAGAGGTGACACTGGCAGGTGGCACTGATGTGGCAGGTGACACTGACAGCTGGCACTGACGACAGATGGCACTGATAGATGGCACTGATGACAGATGGCACTGTGACACTAACAGTGATGAGCACTGTGGCAGCAATGGCACTGATGTGGCACTGTATGGGCACTGTTGGACTCTGATGTGTGTTTTCACTGGTTAAATGTATTTTCACATAAAGGTTGGCACCCACGCTGCAGCACAGATCCTCTCTCCCCTCACACGCGATCTCTGTGTGAGGAGAGAGAGCAGCAATGAGAGATGATATCATATGTTTACATTTGAGATCACCCCCCATTGGATACTGTGATCGAATGCTAAATGGCCGCTGTGATTGGCCATTTAGCACGATCTGTGATTGGCTGTGTCCAAGGGACACAGCCAATCACAGAATTTCCCCAATGCGGGCGCGCGCATTGCGGAAGTAAACAGGAGGACATCCAGGGACGCCCCTGGCAATTGGAGTCCGCGCTGTAGCCGTCTTTCGGCAATAGCGTGGACGCCTAGTGGTTAATAGAGTATTGCTTTAACCGCTTCCCGACCGGCCACTGCATATATACGTCAGCAGAATGGCACGGGCAGGCAGAATCACGTACCTGTACGTGATCGTGCATGTGCCTGCCCGTGGGTCGCACGCGCACCGCTAGCGGCGCGCTCGCGACCCGGTCGGGAGCTCCGTGACCCCGGCCGCGGGACCAGCGGACCCGATCGCCGCTGGTATCCCGCGATCGGGTTACGGAGCTGAAGAACGGGGAGAGGTCTATGTAAACAAACCTCTCCCCGCGCTTCCTACACTGACTGTCAGTGATCGGCGGTTCCCTGTCATCGGGAACGCCGATCAATGACGTCAGACGTACAGCCACGCCCCCCTACTGTAAAAAAAAAAACACAACACGTCACACTGACTCCTCCCCGCCCCCTAGTGGTTAACCCCCTAACTACAACTGTCATTTACATAGGAATCAGTGCTATTTAAATAGCACTGATTGCTGTATAAATGACAAATGTCCCAAAAATGTGTCAAAAATATCCGATGTGTCCGCCAAAATGTCGCAGTCACAATAAAAATCGCTGATCGCCGCCATTACTAATAAAAAAAAAATATTAATAAAAATGCTATAAAACTATCCCCTATTTTGTAAACGCTATAACTTTTGCGCAAACTAATCAATAATCGCTAATTGCGATTTTTTTAACCAAAAATATGTAGAAGAATACGTATCGGCCTAAACTGAGGAAAAAAAATGTTTTTTTTATATATTTTTTGGGGATATTTATTATAGCAAAAAGTAAAAAATATTGCATTTTTTTCAAAATTGTCGCTCTATTTTTGTTTATAGCGCAAAAAATAAAAACCGCAGGGGCGATCAAATACCACCAAAAGAAAGCTCTATTTGTGGGAAAAAAAGGACGCCAATTTTGTTTTGGAGCCACGTCGCATGACCGCGCAATTGTTAGTTAAAGCGACGCAGTGCCGAATTGCAAAAAGGGGCCTGGTCCTTTGGCTGCCAATTGGTCCGGGGCTGAAGTGGTTAATTATTAATCCTTAAACCGGTGTTCCAGCTGCAAACATTTTTTCTTTAAAAGTCAGCAGCTACAAACACTGTAGCTTCTGACTTTTATCAAGTACACTTACCTGTCCAGGGAGCCCACAATGTCGCCCCCCCCCAGGCCGATCCATCCAGCAGATCGGGTGCAGGCGCTGCCATTGCAACAGGGAAACCGGCAGTGGAGCCTGCGCGTTGCAATTTTGTTTCTGAATGGCCCCGTTGTCTTCTGGGAGACAGACAGGTCCCAGAAGGCAGCAAGGTAGAAGAGGAAATGACGCCCTGGGCCGTGGCCGAACTAAGACAGAAGTATTCTCAGTACTTCAGAAAAGGTAAGTAAAAAAAATTCAAAATTAAATAATAATTCAAAATCGAGTGGTGAAGGGGTAGTCTTTCCTTTAAGATAAAGTAGTAAAAGTGGGTGGAACTCCGTTTTAACCCAAATATTTAATAGCATTAATAATAAATGGTTGCATTGTATCTTATTGTCGGCAAGTGGAAGCCTGAGTACACATCTACTCCTAGTGGAGTTGGCAGCATCCTAGAATTATAACCATACATTAGTAATTCACTTACATTTTAGGAACAGTTTCTACTGCTTTTTTCTAATTCTTCATTTTCATTATAGTTCTCAGTATATTTTTTGTTGGCTTACATTGCCAATTTTAATATCCTCTTCTGCCTTATTTCTTCAGTTAATGCAAAAAACGGAATAAAAAAGTTGTCTTTTATCATAAATTAGCATGGAGGTAAAACTGTCACTTAGTATGGAAAAATAATAAAAGCATGCGATTTATATCTATTTCTTCCAATGACATTTTATATTACTGCTCTCTATTGATCTTTTTACATGGAATTAAACACCTTGTCAGAGTCAGTTTCCTCTTGATTTTACAGATCTGTAAAAATATGGATGCTACAGAGGAAAGCAAGAATATAATCAGTACTTGAACAGCGTTTAATAAAAATTTATGTACAACACATTTTAAATCATTTAGATGTTAATGGTAATCTACAATGTTTTTTTTTTTTCTTTCATTGTGAGTTTTGGTTTCATCCCACCCTAGGAAAGCAATATACTGTATATAACTTGAATCCAATCCACTTATGGTTGGTGTAGTGCTTCACGTGTGAATTACAGTAGACCTATTTTTGCCTCAAACAGTCTTATGCTAGGATACTCCACACCATCCAGTGGCTTCATACTATTCTCACTGATATTAAGTGGTAATTTAGTGGAAAGTAAACTTTTTTTATTTCACGGGCAAAAACAAGTCATTACAACCACAAAGAGTAGACAGTGAAAACTTTGAACATACATCTTATGCTTCCAATAAGTTGTCAGGCTTGAAAATATACAGCTAACCTGAACAGAAAAAAAGCACACGCAAAGATTTTTAAGCTTTTAAAAAGTACAGTAGGAAGGCATGGATATTGGTAACTTTTCACTAAAAAGGGAAGGAATGCTTTGATTTGCTGTCTAAGTTAAAAATCCCACAGTAGAGTTCTACCCTTTGGACTCAAACAGCTACTCCAGCGTTGCCCAACACTGTCCCTATGTAGCCACGCCCATCTGGAAATATTACTATCAATGCAAGAGGCCTTAATGCGACTGAAAAAAGGGAGAGATATCCAAACAGACCAAGAGATCCATTTCACAATCTCCACCCTGTTAGAAAATGGGAGGGATTCTCAATCTTACTCTCTAAAATTATTTAAGTTGTTTTGGAGGGGAACTGGTGGACTGAGAGTGTTGTTACTTTTTTTTGGAAAGGGAAGATCAATAAAAACCTATCACTTTAGCTAACATTTATTGCCCTAATATTAGATAAGTTCCCTTTCCCAAGAAGATCTGTGCCTCTCTCCAAAGCTTTGCCAAAGGCATTTTAAAGTTGGGTGGACACTTCAATGTTCTGCTTCTATCATCAATAAACTCATATCAAGTAGTTTCTCCCTCCCCTATACAAACTTACATACAGTAGACCAAAACACAACTCTCGTCCCTCTGAGTTCATATTTGGCGTCTTATGCATCCAGAAGCTTTTATACCCCATTATAGATAGTCCAGACTAGTCAATCTCTTCTAAAGTGTGACTTACCAAACCTTAGAAATACAACTATTGAATCTAAGAAGCTCCCACACCTTCTGGAGACTAAACCCCTCAATCCTTAGTAGCACTACCTGCCTTTTATACCTCCAGCAAAAACTTGATGAATACTTCACCCTCAATGACATGCTTGACTCCACAACTATAACCCTATAGAAGTCCCACAGGTGTATCATCAGGAGGGGAATCTCTGAAACTACTAATGCAAATAAAGGCAGAATCCCAAAAACAGATTGCCTCACCCATCAATTGAACCTTCACTCTCTGGAGTTATCTTTTCAATGAGCAGGCAAACTACTTGCCTGTGTGCTCAAAGATAAGACAGGAACACACACCAGAGATCACATCTGGGATGCAGGAGGTACTCTACACTGGAATTCTGCAGATATTGCCCTGCAATTCAGAAAATACTACAAATCCCTTATACAGCTTGATCCCTACACCCCTTACTCTTTCCAGAGCCACACAACAAGCAGACAAAATTGACTTTCTTGTCAAAATAAAACCCTAAGCAATTACCTGTAAAGATTTTTTGCAAACCTAGAACTCCCTATCCAGCTAGAAAAAGTATGCAATCGCCAAACTCAAACCCTTAAGAAAAGCCTGAGCCCTGGTAGCCTAATGCCTTACTATTATAAAACTTTTAAACAGACTCTTCTACCCCACTTCCTGTGAGCCTTTGACCCCCAACCATTATCATCTCTACATCCCCCCACCTTTTGAAGGCCTACAGTATGGTAATTCCAAATAAGCAAAACGATCCCAGTTTGTGTGAGAATTTTAGACCTAAATTTCTACTGAACATTGACATAAAAACTCACCCAATACCCCCTAGCCAACCAGTTTTACCAATAATATCACAGATTAGCTGGACTTCGTACCTGGAAGAGAAGCCTGGGAAAACATTATCAAAGCCATCAACCTTTACCAACGGGTACAGCTTGGAATTATCCTTGGGTTTCTTCTTTCTATGAAAGTGGAAAATGTGTTTGACGGGTTAGGATGGGTTTATATGACAGCCAAACTCAGACACCTGGGCCTGAAAGACAAGATGATTTCCAGGATCATGACTCATTATCAAGAGTATACTGTAAGCTAATAAAACCCTAAAAGACACTTTCCACATCCATAAGGGCACTAGGCAGGGATGCCCCCTTTCAGCTTTAATTTTCATGAACTCTTTAGAACGCTTTCAGTGCATAATCAAAAGCAATGTGGACATGAAATTCTTCTCCACACCCTCTAATGAAATATAAGTTCACTGCATTTGTGGGCAACCTATGTCTTTTCTGACCCAACCCTTAACCACCCCCCCCCCCCCCACAACCTACTACATGCCTTTAATGAATTCAACCAATAGTCGTACTGCAAAATTAACTACTCAAAGTCTGTAGCACACAATCTCATACTCTCTCTGAACATGGTTAACACTGGAACCCTAGAGCTATTACGTATCTAGGCATCAAGCTACCCACATATCTGACAGTCCTTTACACACTCAATCCCTTTTGTCTCCTCATCTGTATTACACAGGATCTGCATGTGCAGGATAAATTGCTATTTTCATGGTTTGAAGAGCCACCAACCTAAAAATGAATTCCTTATCAAGCGTCTACATTTTCCAAGCCATACCTGTGGAACAATAAACTACCTAAAATAAGCATGTTGACTCTTACAATGCCCACATAAATGGGAGGCACTGGCTTGCCTGCCATCCAAACATATTATAGGGCATGCCATCTCACATACATTGTGGACTGGGATGTCTATTTTAAATCTAAAACTTGGACTGTTTTCATAAATTCCATTTAACTCCTGCCCCTGGGTTAAAAGGCAATTCCTCCCTTCTTTTTAATCCTCTATTCCTACCATAGGAACATCCTTAAAAGCATTATTTACAGTCTGCAATAAAAATATCAATGTCTGATATAACTAGCCCCTGACTCTGCTGGAAGGAAACCTGGACATTCCTACTGGCTTAGCTAGAAACTTTATGACCACATGGCATCTGGATCCCAGAATCACAGCAGGATGTTCTTTAACAAGGGCACTTTTTAAAACTTAAATGCTCTTAACCACTTTCAGACCGGACCAATTTGCAGCCAAAGGACCAGGCCCCTTTTTGCGATTTGGCACTGCATTGCTTTAACTGACAATTGCACGGTCGTGCGACGTGGCTCCCAAACAAAATTGACGTCCTTTTTTTCCCACAAATAGAGCTTTCTTTTGGTGGTATTTGATCGTCCCTGCGGTTTTTATTTTTTGCGCTATAAACAAAAAAGAGCGACAATTTTGAAAAAAAAAAACGCATTCTTTTTTATTTTTTGCTAGAATAAATATCCCCCAAAAATAAATAAAAAAATTTTTTTTTTCCTTAGTATAGGCCGATACGTATTCTTCTACATATTTTTGGTAAAAAGATCGCAATAAGCGATTATTGATTGGTTTGCGCAGAAGTTATAGCGTTTACAAGATAGGGGATAGTTTTATAGCATTTTTATTAATAATTTTTTTTTATTAGTAATGGAGGCGATCAGCGATTTTTATTGTGACTGCGACATTATGGCGGACACATCGGACATTTTTGACACATTTTTGGGACCATTGTCATTTATACAGCAATCAATGCTATTTAAATGCATTGATTCCTGTATAAATGACACTGGCAGTGAAGGGGTTAACCACAAGGGGGCAGTGTAGGGGTTAAGTATGCCTAGGGGTGTGTTTCTTACTGTGGGGGGGGGAGCGTGGCTGTCAGCTAGGGGAATGCTGATCTCTGCTTTAATCACAGGGAGCAGAGATTGGCGTCACTAGTTGCTAGGCAGAACAGGGAGATGCTGTGTATTTCCGAATCTCCCCGTTCAGCCTTTCCGTGAGACTATCGCTGGTGTCTCCGCTGTGATCGAGTCCGCGGGACCCGCGACCGGCCTCACGGGGGTCCCGACTAGCGCGGGAGCGTGCCGCTCCTGGCGCGCTCTAGATGGCACGGACGGCATTAAGGAGGGACTTATATATAAGCCCTCCTGCCTGTCCGTGCCATTCTGCCGACGTATATCGTCGTGCGCCGGTCGGGAACCGGTTAAAGCACTGAACAAGAATATCCTGGTGCCATATTGGACATACTTCCAAATACTACACTTTATAAACGCCCCACAATTTACAGTATCTCACAAAAGTGAGTAAACCTCTCATATTTTTGTAAATATTTTCTTATATCTTTTCATGTGACAACACTGAAGAAATGGAACTTTGCTACAATGTAAGTAGTGAGTGTACAGATTGTATAACAGTGCTGTCCCCTCAAAATAACTCAACACACAGCCATTAATGTCTAAACCGCTGGTAACAAAAGTGAGTACACCCCTAAGTGAAAATGTCCAAATTGGGCCCATTTAGCCACTTTCCCTCCCCAGTGTCACGTGACTCGTTAGTGTTAAAAGGTCTCAGGTGCGAAGGGGGAGCAGGTGTGTAAAATTTGGTGTTATCGCTCTCACACTCTCATACTGGTCACTGGAAGTTCAACATGGCACCTCATGGCAAATAATTCTCTGAGGATCTGAAAAAAATAATTTTTGCTCTACATAAAGATGGTCTAGGCTATAAGAAGATTGCCAAGACCCTGCAACTGAGCTGCAGCACAGTAGCCAAGACCATACAACGGTTTAACAGAACAGGTTCCCCTCAGAACAGGCCTTGCCATGGTTGACCAAAGAAGTTGAGTGCACATGCTCAGCGTCTTATCCACAGGTTGTCTTTGGGAAATAGACCTATGAGTGCTGCCAGTATTTCTGCAGAGGTTGAAGGGGTGGGGGGTCAGCTTGTCAATGCTCAGACCATATGCCACACACTGCAGCATATTGTTCTGCATGGCTGTCGTACCAGAAGGAAGTCTGATTCGCTTTTGCTGGATTGCTGGTTTTCTGAAGACAAGCAGACTAAGAAAATTGATTACAGGAACCATGTCCTGTGGTCTGATGAGACCAAGATAAACTTATTTGGGTCAGATGATGTCAATGGTGTGTGGCGGCAACCAGGTGAGGAGTACAAAGACACGTGTGTCTTGCCTACAGTCAAGCATGGTGGTGGTAGTGTCATGGTTTGGGGCTGCATGAGTGCTGCTGCCACTGAGTAGCTACTGTTCATTGAGGGAACCATTTATGCCAACTTGTACTGTGCCATGCTGAAGCAGAGCATGATCCTCTCCCTTCGGAGACTGGGCCACAGGGCAGTATTCCAACATAACGACCCCAAACAGACCTCCAAGATGGCCACTGCCTTGCTAAAGTAGCTGAGGGTAAAGGTTATGGACTGGCCAAGCATGTCTTATGACCTAAACCCTATTGAGCATCTGTGGAGCATCCTCAAACCGAAGGTGGAGGAGCGCAAGGTCTCTAACATCCACCAGCTCTGTGATGTCATCATGGAGGAGTGGAAGAGGACTCCAGTGGCAACCTGTGAAGCTCTGGTGAACTCCATGCCCAAGAGGGTTGAGACAGTGCTGGAAAATATTGGCGGCCACACAAAATATTGACACTTTGAGCCCAATTTGGACATTTTCACTTAGGGGTGTACTCACTTTTGTTGCCAGTGGTTTAGACATTAATGGCTGTGTTTAGAGTTATTTTGAGTGGACAGCAAATTTACACTGTTATACAAGCTGTACACTTACTACTTTACATTGTAGTGTAATTTCTTCAGTGTTATCACACATTACAAAAATATGAGGGGTGTACTCACTTTTGTGAGAGACTGTAGACACCATTTTTCATGTATTCTTACACATTTGGAATTCTTGTGTGTCTCTCCAGACTCACTTTGAATTTAGTATCAACAATCATGACTATTGCGGATGAGTGAGAATGCGTAACTCTTTATGTCTGAAAAGCTCCAATGTGAATATTCAGGAGACCTATTACATGCTAAGGTCTAGATGGTGCTGCATTCCCACTGTTCTACACAACATTTCCACAGGCAAACCTTACACACATTGGAGATGCCTCACCTCCACTGGCACCCTTCTACATATGTGGTGGCAGGGATCCAAATATTCTTTCTTGAAGTCCATAGTCTTTTTTCAAATGATTTATTTTTTAACATGTATACAGTACAGGAGGGGTAAAGGTAGCTTATCCAAAAAACTTGGATTGAAGTCTGTGAAGCTGGGTTGGGGGATGTTAACGTTAAGGGCTTCTGATTTTTGGAAGTTTACTTTTAAATTGGAAAGTTTCCCATAAGATTGGAATTCCTCCATAAGGTTAGGAAGAGACACGTCTTTGAAGAAAGGGAGAAAAGCATATCATCAGCATATGTCAAAATGTTATTAAAATTGTCCTGGATACAGAGACCTTTTCTATTAGGATTTGTCCTTATAGAACAGAGGAAAGGCTCAAATTAGAGTATAAAGAGAAGTAGCAACAAGGATCAGACATGCCTTTTGCCATTTGAAATCTTGAAGGAGTCAGAGAAAATGTTGCTTACCTTCATCTGAACTGTGAGGTGGGAGTAGATGGCTCTGTTCCATTACAACATATTTTCTCCTAGGCCTAAGTACTTAGTAACTACATTCATGAAGGTTGAGTGCTTTTTGGCATCTGTCACCAATAGCAAGCAGGGTGGTTGATGAAGAGGTCACAAAGTGAGCAAAATTTAGCACTTTGATGATATTGTCCATAGCTTCTCTGGAGGGGTGAAACCAACCTGATCCAAGTGAATCAATGTTTGCATCCTTAAAAGCATAAAGTCCATAATCTTGTCTTATTATTGTCTCTTTGGGCACTGCTGCTACTTGATATAGGTGCGTGCGTGTGTGTGTATATATATATATATATATATATATATATATATATATATATATATATATATATACTATACCAGCTCAGTAGGGATCAGTTTATACTGATAACTTGCTAAGAACTACCAAGCTCAGTAGCACTGTTTTAATATGTGTTTAACCACTTAAGCCCCGGACCACTTTGCTGGCCAAAGACCAGCGCACATTTTGCGATTTGGCACTGCATCGCTTTAACTGACAATTGCGCGGCCGTGCGACGTGGCTCCCAAACAAAATTGACGTCCTGTTTTTCCCACAAATAGAGCTTTCTTTTGGTGGTATTTAATCCCCTCTGTGGTTTTTATTTTTTGCGCTATAAACAAAAATAGAGTGACAATTTTGAAAAAAACGCATTCTTTTTTACTTTTTGCTATAATAAATATCCCCAAAAAAATATATAAAAAAAATGTTTTCCTCAGGGCGATACGTATTCTTCTACATATTTTTGGTAAAAAAATCGCAATAAGCATTTATTGATTGATTTGCGCAAAAGTTATAGCGTCTACAAAATAGGGGTTCGTTTTATTGCATTTTTATTAATATTTAATTTTTTTACTAGTAATGGTGGTGATCTGCAATTTTTATCGTGACTGCGACATTATGGCAGACACATCAGACAATTTTGACACATTTTTAGGACCATTATAATTTTTCCAGCAATCAGTGCTATAAAATTGCAATGATTACCGTAAAAATGACACTGGCAGTGAAGGGGTTAACCACTAGCTGGCTAGGAGGGGGTTTAGTGGGTCCTGGGGAGTGATTCTAACTGTTAGGGGGTGTGGCTACGTGTGACACATCACTGATCATAGCTCCCGATCACATGTAGCTATGATCAGTGACAGTGTCACTAGGCAGAACTGGGAGATGCTTGTTTACATTAACATCTCCCCGTTCTTCAGCTCCGTGAGACGATCGCGGGTATCCCCACGGACATCGAGTCTGCGGGACCTGCGATCCTACTCGCGCGCGTGCTGCCGGTGGCGCGCACGTGACCATGTGGTGGAAAATTTAAAGGGAAGTACCTGTACGCCCATTTGCCCAGCCGTGTCATTCTGCCAATGTAAATGTACATTAGGCGGTCGGCAAGTGGTTAAATACTTCACAATTTTCACTGAATAATAAAGATAATATACGTTGTATTCGTTTATGCTTTTCCCATTGTACTCACACTCATCTGAAGTTCATTCAATGTCTTTTGATACAACCATGTAAATTACTGAACAGATCACAAAATAGCTTACATCTGTTCCTGAATCTTGAGGATATAAATCATTTTAACTGCATCAGCTGTTTCTCTAAAGTTATTAGGCAAATCCAAGTAGAATGCTAAGAAAACGTTTTATGTGAAAGCAGTTATTACTGTCAGGGGCGAAAGCAGCGGGATGCCTTAAAACCTTACCAATATTTTGGTGACATTTCACTCACTTCTATTCACCGCAGTGCTATAGTAAGTCACAACATGCTATGCTAAAAAAAAAGGACATGCACAGCACTGCAACTTGGTATTGTGAACTGAACACATAGGACACAAGGAAAACTGCCTTGTCTATTCATTTGACTGCATTGGGCAAGGCTACCTAGCAAAGTACAGTGCATTATGGTTTGAATGAGCCCTAAAGGTTGTCTGACATAAGAAAAACATGGACCCTGCCTTTGCTGACTTCTGCCACGGCAAATGCTAGTTGCGTAACTATGGTGCTGACTTTTGTCTGAATTTCCTGATCTGCATACCTGTATTCATTGTTGGTTGTTGACTAGAAGTGAAGTGGCTTTTCTGGCCACACTGGTTGAATGTGCCTACAAGCTCATGTATTATACTTACGGGGAACCAGGAACCGGGAATCAGCTTTGAACATTATTTGCTAAAGTTCAGGGGTCTCCAAACTTCCTAAACAAAGGGCCAGTTTACCGTCCTTCAGACCTTAGGGAGGCCAGACTGTGTCCATCGGGAGTAGAAAATGTCCCGGAATCAGTGGAAGTAAACAATGCCCCATCTTTGGTGTCAGTAAGAGAAATGTTACTCAATGGTGTCAATGGTGTCATTGGGAAGAATTGTGGCCTATCATTGCTGTCAATGGGTGGTATTGTGCCCTATCATTGCTGTCATTGGGAGGAATTGTGACCCATCATTGGTGTCATTGGGTCCCATTGTTGGTGTCATCATGAGGAATTGGGCCCCCTTCATTGGGCCCATTATTGGTGCCATTATGAGGAATTGTGCCCCATCACTGGTGTCATTGCCCCTTTGTTGGTGTCAGTGGGGGGGGGGGTCGTGATCTATTGCTGGTGTCAGTGGATGGACTAGTGCCCCAAGGGCCAGATAAAAGCAAACAAAGGGCCACATCCAGCTCCCGGGCTGCAGTTTGGAGACCACTGCTATAGACCACTGACTAGAAGTGAATTAATTAAATGCTCCTTACCATAGTTTTTATGGGATAGCCAATAAAACATACTGTAAGTCAATAGACCATGAGCAATCACATACAATAATGACAAAGTAACACACAGCCTTTTGAGTGAGTGATATCATAATGATGTAGATTTCCTCATTTGAACTTTTCTTTGTGAAATCTAAAAACATTTTCATGTACATCAAGATGACACGGCAAGCCTACACTTAAAGAGGTTCTTCGCTGTCTGTATTTTGTTTTTGTGCAATGCAATGGATTGCAAGATGTTATGCAAGTACTCACATGTTCAAGTTCACCAAGTCATTGCTGCCGGTTTTTGTCCTTTAAAATAATTCAGAAACATTCTTCTTGCTGGGTACCATCTTGCCTGTGGGCATGTGAAACCCCACAGGCACTTCAGATGGCCCAGCATGCACCGCCGTTACTGTGCCGATCTCGCGCGTGCGCAGTAACGGCGAAGTGCAGCTCACGTTCTCCAAAATCTCGCGAGATTTCGGAAGATGTGGCCGACATCTCGCGAGATTTCGGAAGATGTGGCCGAAATCTCGCAAGATTTCGGAAGATGTCCGCACTGACTCCTGGGATCAATGACACCAGATCCCAGGAGACAGTGCGGCCTGACGACGATCGACGCAGAGACCCCGCCCACCGCCGCAGAGACAGAGGAAAGGAAGTCAGCAAACACAAGGTAAGTGGAAAAAAAAAAAAAACACACTTCATTTAGTACTCTTTGCCTGATTTGGAAGGCAAAGAGATTTACTAAATGAAATGTGTGCAGGACCGCTTTAAAGCACACACCCACCTAAAAAATTGCCATAACCATGCTTAACCACTTCCCGACCGCCCCATGTATATATACGTCAGCAGAATGGCACGTACAGGCAAAATCACGTACCTGTACGTGACATTCTTCCGGCGGTTGGGGTGTCCGATCGGAACCCCCTCCGCTGGCGGGGACGGTCGGGATGGCTCCAGAAGCGATCCGGCACGAGGGGACGGCCAGTGGTTTCTGGCCACCCCCTCGCGATCGCTCCTGGCCAATCAGATGCTTCCCCTTCCTGTGTAATTGTAAACACAGCAAGGGGAGGTGATGTCACGCTCCTCGTGTCGGTCTTTCTGACCGGGACGCCGAGCGGAGAAGACATCAGGTTAGTGCACCAACACTACACTGACACCAGGCACACATAGGCACATATTTCACCCCCCTGTCACCCCCTGATCACCCCCCAGATCACTCCCTGCCCCCCCAATCACAGTGTCACTGATTGCAGTGATCATTTATTTTACTGATCACTGCATTTAGTGTCAGTGTGACTGCAATAACTGTCAGGGCAGTTAGTTTTAGGCCCCTTTAGGTCTAAGGTAGCCCCCCCCCCCCCCCCCCCCAATAAAGGTTTAACCCCTTGATTGCCCCCTAGGTAACCCTTTCACCCCCTTTTGCCAGTGTCACTAAGCAATCGTTTTTCTGATCGCTGCATTAGTGTCACTGGTGTCGCTAGGTAGCCAGTTTTTTTTTAGGTTAACCGCCAGGTTTATATAGGTTTATAAATAGGTTTATAGGTCAGGTACCCCTATATTACAACCTAAATAAAGGTTTTAACCCCTTGATTGCCCCTAGAGTTAACTCTTTCACCAGTGATCACCGTATAAGTGTCACTGGTGACGCTGGTTAGCCAGTTAGTTATTTAGTTATTTAGGTTCCCCGTCAGGTTTTTATATAGCGTCAGGTACCCCCATATATTACCTAAGAAAGGTTTTAACCCCCTGATTGCCCCTAGTTAACCCTTTCACCAGTGATCACCGTATAACTGTTACGGGTGACGCTGGTTAGTTAGCTTGTTTTTTTATACTGTCAGGGCACCCGCCATTTATTACCCAACTATCGGTTTAACCCCCTGATCGCCCAGCGGGTGATATCAATTAGGTTTTAGGGTCAAATAAGGTCTGCGTCGCCCCAGGTTAGTGCCAGTACCGCAAACACCCACGCGCAAAGCATACACCTCCCTTAGTGGTATAGTATCTGAACAGATCAATATCTGATCTGATCAGATCTATACTAGCGTCCCAGCAGTTTAGGGTTCCAAAAAACGCATTGTTAGCGGGATCAGCCCAGATACCTGCTAGCACCTGCGTTTTCCCCCTCCGCCCCGCCCAGCCCAGCCCACCCCAGCCCACCCAAGTGCAGTATCGATCGATCACTGTCACTTACAAAACACTAAGCACACATAACTGCAGCGTTCGCAGAGTCAGGCCTGATCCCTGCGATCGCTAACAGTTTTTTTGGTAGCGTTTTGATCCAGTCGCCAGCAGCCTAGGAGCCTTTTTTCCTGTGAATCTCACTAGTGTACTACTAAATTTAGAGCCCAAAATGGCAAATCACAAGTACACTAGTGAACAGGCCTACTTGTTTCTGAGTATGTCAGATAGTGAAGAGGAGGTCACTCATCTGTCAGAATCAGGCTCAGAATACGATCCAGTAGACGACAGCGGCTCCATGACAGATAGCTCTGGCGACAGAGTCGTGGTCCCTGCTAAGGTCAGGCGTACCCGATCCCGATCTTCTGCTGTTGTTGAGGTGCAGGAACCGCAGGTCTCTCGTATGGAGCAGAGAAGTACTAGCGCCGCTATTCCTTCTGGTGAACTGGCAAGCACCAGCGGCCTAGTACACCCTGGACGTAGTCAAACCAGCACTGCAGTAACACTTGGTGACGTGGCGAGTCCCATAAGTGCAGTTCAAGCTGGCGAGGTGGCAAGCACAAGTAGTGTCCCGCTGCCACCAAGAAGAAGACAAAGGCAGGCCCGTCGATCACATAGTGTCCTTCCTGCAGAATTCGCCAATCCTGATTGGGTGCCCACCACTTCTGCAGGACCCGTACTTCCCCCATTCACTAGCCAACCCGGTATCCAGGTGGAAACAGCTGATTTTAAGCCATCCGATTTTTATTCGCTGTTTTTCACAGAAGATCTCTATAGATCTATTGTGGACCAAAGTAATATATACGCTGGTCAATACATCGCCGCTAATCCCCAGTTGCCTTCCCTTGCCAGAGATTGGAAACCAATTACGGTTTCCGAATTTAAGTCCTTTCTGGGCCTTTCCCTCAACATGGGCATACATAAATTCCCGACTCTGAGGTCTTATTGGTCCACCTCACCGCACCACCAAATGCCCGTGTTCTCTTGCTCCATGTCCAGGGCACGATACGAACAGATCTTGCGGTTCATGCACTTCAGTGACAATGAACTTTGTCGTCCTCGTGGAGACCCTGAATTTGATCGGCTCTAGAAAATTCGGCCCCTCATAAACCACTTCAACCAATGTTTTGCAGCCTTGTTTACGCCCAATCAAGTTGTCTGCGTTGACGAGTCCCTGATTAAGTTTTCTGGCCGCTTGTCTTTCAAACAGTTCCTTCCCAGCAAGCGTGCCAGATACGGGGTCAAGCTCTACAAGCTCTGTGACAGGGCAACAGGCTATACGTGGAGCTTTTCGGTTTATGAGGGAAAAGATAGTTACGTAGAGCCGGAGAACTGTCCAGATTACATAGGGAGCGCTGGCAAGATAGTGTGGAACTTGGTGTCACCCTTATTCGGAAAGGGGTACCACTTGTACGTGGACAACCACTTGTACGTGGACAATTACACGAGCGTGCCACTGTTTAGTCACTTGTTTGATCAGCAGATTGGAGCATGTGGCACCGTGCGACCTAATCGCCGGGGCTTTCCCCAGCGGCTTGTAGATTCCCCTCTTAGGCTGGGGGAGAGAGCCTGCTTGAAGTGCAATAATTTGCTTGCTTTGAAGTGGAGGGATAATAAGAATGTTTTCCTTCTTACCTCCCTTCATGCAGACACGACAGTCCAAATTCGTACGGCGGCTGGTGTTGTGACGAAACCCCTCTGTGTCCACGAGTATAACCTTAATATGGGAGGGGTGGACCTCAACGACCAGTTTTTGGCGCCGTACCTAGTTGCCCGTAAGGCTAGACGCTGGTACAAAAAAGTGTCTATTTATTTGTTCCAATTGGCTTTGCTGAATGCTCATGTGCTATACGGAGCTTCAGGCGGGACGTTACCCTTCCTTGAATTCCAGGGAGCGGTTGTCATGGAACTCCTGTATCCAGGCGATTCCACACCTCAACATCCCCTACCAAATGCAGTAAGCCGGCTGCATGAGAGGCATTTTCCTTATGTCCTCCCGAGTACCCCTACCCAACGAGCCCCCAAAAAAGATGTCGTGTCTGTAGCAAGCGCGGATGTAGGCGTGACACCCGTTATTATTGTCCACGCTGTCCTGACAATCCTGGTCTCTGCATTGGTATTGGAATTGGAATGTTTTGAACGCTACCACTCACTAGTGAGGTATTAGCGTAGGGTACAGCATTTCACAGGCTAGGATACACTTTCACAGGGTCTCAAGAATGCCATCGCATTTTGAGACCCGACCGTTGCAGTTAAAATTATAGTTACAGGGTCTCAAGAATGCCATCGCATTTTGAGACCCGACCGTTACAGTTAAAATTATAGTTATAGTTTAAAAAAAAGTGTAAAAAATAAAAATAAAAAAAAAAGTACAAAAAACCCCCCCAAAAAAAATATAAAAAAAAAAAAAACAAAAATAGTTGTCGTTTTATTGTTCTCTCTCTCTCTCTCTATTGTTGCTCTTTTTTACTCTATTCTATTCTGCAATGTTTTATTATGTTTTATCATGCTTGCTTTTCAGGTATGTTTTATTGTTAACCATTTTTTTGTTTTCAGGTGCGCCATTCAGTTGCAGCGTGGATTTATTTATCTTGACAGCAACAGAGTTTGCTCCCACGATACATAAAGCCGCGACTCCAACGCTGTAGGAGGTGATTTCACCACCACAGTTACAAAAAAGAGCATATATGCCGAAGCATGGGGGCAGCAGAGGGCGGAGGAGCGATTTTGCTCCTAATGCCACGTACATACGGTCGAAATTCCGACGGAGGCTTGCCCGTGGAAAAGTCCGACCATGTGTACATGGCATAACTTTTTTGCGGGAGGATTCCCCCATGCTTCGGCATATATAAATGGTGCATGTATGCCCATCATTAGAAGTGGGTGGATGAAGGGAGGTATTCTAATGGTGGGCATACCCACCGCGCCATTGGGAAATTGGGAAAGCATTTTATCACACCGATCTTGGTGTGGTCAGATGCTTTGAGGGCAGAGGAAAGATCTAGGGTCTAATAGACCCCAATTTTTTCAAAAAAAGAGTACCTGTCACTGCCTATTGCTATCATAGGGGATATTTACATTCCCTGCGATAACAATAAAAATGATAACTAAGAAAAAAAAAATGGAAGGAACAGTTTAAAAATAAAATAAAAAATCTAAATAAAAAGAAAAACTAAAAAAAAAAAAAAAAAGCACCCCTTCTCTTGCGCAAAGGCGAACACAAGCGTTGGTCTGGCGTCATATGTAAACAGCAATTGCACCATGCATGTGAGGTATCACCGCGAAGGTCAGATCGAGGGCAGTAATTTTAGCAGTAGACCTCCTCCGTGAATCTAATGTGGTAACCTGTAAAGGCTTTTAAAGGCTTTTAAAATGTATGTAGTTTGTCGCCACTGCGTGTTTGTGCGTAATTTTAAAGCATGTCGTGTTTGGTATCCATGTACTCGGCCTAAGATCATATTTTTTATTTCATCAAAAATTTGAGCAATATAGTGTGTTTAAGTGCATTAAAATAAAAA
Source organism: Lithobates sylvaticus (assembly GCA_028564925.1). NCBI lineage: Eukaryota > Metazoa > Chordata > Amphibia > Anura > Ranidae > Lithobates > Lithobates sylvaticus. Next base: position 462,345,708 of record CM053028.1, read on the forward strand.
AAGTGTATTTTTTCCACAAAAAATGCGTTTGAAAAATCGCTCCGCAAATACTGTGTGGAAAAAAAAAATGCAACACCCACCATTTTAATCTGTAGGGCCTTTGCTTTAACAATATATATAGTGTTTGGGGGTTCAACGTAATTTTCTTGCAAAAAAAATATGTTTTCATGTAAACAAAAAGTGTCAGAAAGGGCTTTATCTTCAAGTGGTTAGAAGAGTGGGTGACGTGTGACATAGGCTTCTAAATGTTGTGCATAAAATGCCAGGACAGTTCAAACCCCCCCCCCCAAATGACCCCATTTTGAAAAGTAGACACCCCAAGCTATTTGCTGAGAGCAATGTTGAGCCCATTAAATATTTTTTTTTTTTGGTCCCAAGAGATTGAATAATGAAAAAAATAAAAATAATATTTTTTTTTACAAAAAGTTGTCACTAAATGATATATTGCTCAAACATGCCATGGGCATATGTGGAAATACACCCCAAAATACATTCTGTTGCTTCTCCTGAGTACGGGGATACCACATGTGTGGGACTTTTTGGGAGCCTAGCCGCGTACGGGACCCCAAAATCCAAGCACCGCCTTCAGGCTTTCTAAGGGTGTAATTTTTTTATTTCACTCCTCACTGCCAATCACAGTTTCGGAGGCCATGGAATGCCCAGATGGCACAAACCACCCCCAAAATGACCCCATTTTGGAAAGTAGACACCCCAAGCTATTTGCTGAGAGGTATGGTAAGTATTTTGCAGATCTCGCTTTTTGTCACAAAGTTTTGAAATTTGAAAAAAGAAAAAAAAAAATGTTTTTTCTTTACTTTCTTCATTTTCAAAAACACATGAGAGCTGTAAAATACTCACCATGCCTCTCAACAAATAGCTTGGGGTGTCTACATTCCAAAATGGGGTCATTTGGGGGGGGGGGGGTTGTGCTATTTTGGCATTTTATGGCCTTCGAAACTGTGATAGGTAGTGAGGAGTGAAATCAAAAATTTGCACCCTTAGAAATCCTGAAGGCGGTGCTTGGGTTTCGGGGCCCCGTACGCGGCTAGGCTCCCAAAAAGTCCCACACATGTGGTATCCCCATACTCAGGAGAAGCAGCAAAATGGATTTTAGGGTGCAATTCCACATATAACCATGGCATGTGTGAGGAATATATCATTTAGTGACAACTTTTTGAATACATTTTTTTTATTTATTTTTTTTGTCTTTATTCAATCACTTGGGACTAAAAAAACAAATATTCAACGGGCTCAACATGCCTCTCAGCAAATAGCTTGGGGTGTCTACTTTCTAAAATGGGGTCATTTGGGGGGGGGGTTTGTGCCATCTTGGCATTTTATGGTCTTCAAAACTGTGATAGGTAGTGATAGGTAGTGAGGAGTGAAATCAAAAATTTATGCCCTTAGAAATCCTGAAAGCGGTGCTTGGTTTTCGGGGTCCCGTATGCGGATAGGCTCCCAAAAAGTCCCACACATGTGGTATCCCCGTACTCAGGAGAAGCAGCAGAATGTATTTTGGGGTGTAATTCCACATATGCCCATGGCATGTGTGGGCAATATATTATTTAGTGACAACTTTGGGCAAAAAAAAAAAAGTTTGTAATATTCCCGCAACTTGTGGCAAAATATAAAATATTCCATGTACTCAACATGCCTCTCAGCAAAAAAGCTTGGGGTGTCTACCTTCCAAAATGGGGTCATTTGGGGGGGGGGTTTGTGCTATTTTGGCATTTTATGGCCTTCGAAACTGTGATAGGTAGTGAGGAGTGAAATCAAAAATTTGCTCCCTTAGAAATGCTGAAGGCAGTGCTTGGGTTTCGGGGCCCCGTACGCGGCTAGGCTCCAAAAAGTCCCACACATGTGGTATCCCCATACTCAGGAGAAGCAGCAAAATGTATTTTGGGGTGCATCTCCACATATAACCATGGCATGTGTGAGCAATATATCATTTAGTGACAACTTTTTGAATACATTTTTTTTTTTTGTCTTTATTCAATCACTTGGGACTAAAAAAATAAATATTCAATGGGCTCAACATGCTCTCAGCAAATAGCTTGGGGTGTCTACTTTCCAAAATAGGGTCATTTGGGGGGGTTTTGTGCCATCTTGGCATTTTATGGCCTTCAAAACTGTGATAGGTAGTGAGGAGTGAAATCAAAAATTTATGCCCTTAGAAATCCTGAAGGCGGTGCTTGGTTTTCGGGGTCCCGTATGCGGATAGGCTCCCAAAAAGTCCCACACATGTGGTATCCCCGTACTCAGGAGAAGCAGCAGAATGTATTTTGGGGTGTAATTCCACATATGCCCATGGCATGTGTGGGCAATATATCATTTAGTGACAACTTTGGGCAAAAAAATAAAAGTTTATAATATTCCCGCAACTTGTGGCAAAATATAAAATATTCCATGTACTCAACATGCCTCTCAGAAAATAGCTTGGGGTGTCTACTTTCCAAAATGGGGTCATTTGGGGGGGTTTGTGCTATTTTGGCATTTTATGGCCTTCGAAACTGTGATAGGTAGTGAGGAGTGAAATCAAAAATTTGCACCCTTAGAAACCCTGAAGGCGTTGATTGGGTTTTGGGGCCCCGTGCGTGGCTAGGCTCCCAAAAAGTCCCACACATGTGGTATCCCCATAATCAGGAGAAGCAGCAAAATGTATTTTGGGGTGCATCTCCACATATAACCATGGCATGTGTGAGCAATATATCATTTAGTGACAACTTTATGAAAAAAAAAAATTTTTTTTTTCGTCTTTATTCAATCACTTGGGACTAAAAAAAAAAAAATATTCAATGGGCTCAACATGCCTCTCAGCAAATAGCTTGGGGTGTCTACTTTCCAAAATGGGGTCATTTGGGGGGGTTTTGTACTTCCCTGCCATTTTAGCACCTCAAGAAATGAGATAGGCAGTCATAAATTAAAAGCGGTGTAAATTCCAGAAAATGTACTCTAGTTTGTAGACGCTATAACTTTTGCGCAAACCAATAAATATACGCTTATTGGCATTTTTTTTACTAAAGACATGTGGCTGAATACATTTTGGCCCAAATGTTTGACTAAAATTGAGTTTATTGGATTTTTCTTATAACAAAAAGTAGAAAATATCTTTTTTTTTCAAAATTTGCGTTTTTTTTCCGTTTATAGCGCAAAAAATAAAAATCACAGAGGCAATCAAATACCATCAAAAGAAAGCTCTATTTGTGGGAAGAAAAGGACGCAAATTCCGTTTGGTTACAACATTGCATGACCGCGCAATTACCAGTTAAAGCAGTGCAGTGCGAAATTGAAAAAAGACCTCTGGTCCTTTGGCTGCCAAATGGTCCGGGGCTGAAGTGGTTAAAATTAGCACAGTACAACTTTTGAGCAGGGAAGGTGAGAATTACAGAAACAAGCTGTGATTTCTAGTAAATCTGTATCATACAATACATCTCTGCTTCTGTTGTGCACCACTCTGTTGAGCTGAAAATGTGATACACTTCTCCCATTCTCTGCATTATACGCCTAGTAATCAATATACAGGGTTGATTCAGGCACTCCATACTCCTAAAATCTGATACTTACTTAAAAAGAAGAGAATAACCTTCACAACTTGATCTTGAATGGTTACATAAAACCCTCCCTGAAGCCACAGTGAATAGATACAGTGAGACCGAAGACAATAGACTTGATTGCTGCAATGAATATATGGTTAATAATTTTCTTTTTTCAGGGCTGTATGAGAGCTAGAAGGAAAATTAAAATGCTCATTAACCTTTTTGAAAGCTAGATTTTCCAAAGTGACTTTATAACTGACATTGCTTTAATAGTTTGGTGTCCAGTTAGTTCTTGACAAAGAAATTCAGTAAAATTCATGAGTATTTAGCAAAATGTATGATGTTGGTGATACATTACTTCAGAAATGAGAAGTAGGACTAGACACTTAAAGTGGTACACTTTCTAAAGTCAGGTAGACATCACTACTGATGTTTACTGCTCACTGTAATGGCATCTCTCAAGTTCCAAGAGGAATGTGCCCCATTAAAAGGATTTAACAGTGTCAGTACACTAGTTCCAAATTAAATTACAGTCTATACACATAGATTTTTTTAATAGGGTATCTATCAACCAGGAAAGCCTTACTCAGATGCTCTATACTGTTACTATATAACACCCTTTAACAGTGTGCATTGCCATAAGAAAAATATATTGTGGCTTACTAGTCATTGGTGGCTGCATTTGTTTTATTTTACATGTTTTCTGTTTCTTTATTTTTACCTGATGATTCTGTCAGTAGGAGACCTTTTGGCCTAGGGTGGCAACACTCAGTGACTATATCTATGCAGGAGCAGCATTGTCACTCTAGGGCAAGGATATGCAATTAGTGGACCTCCAGCTGTTGCAGAACTACAAGTCCCATGAGGCAAAACAAGACTCTGACAGCCAAAAGCGTAACACCCAGAGGCAGAGGCATGATGGGACTAGTTTTGCAACAGCTGGAGGTCCACTAATTGCATATCCCTGCTCTAGGGTGTTATCTATGATTTTTGATTATAGACTACTATAAGAGTGCACACTGGTACATTCAGTCTGATTCCACTGACAAAGCCCTGCATGTCTGCTTTGTACAGTGAAAACCTGCATGGGACATGCAGTCCACAAGAAGCTGTCCACATCATTACTAAGGATTAGGGATGAGCTTCGAGTTCGAGTCGAACATTGCCTGTTCGCCTGTTCACCGAACAGAGAACAATTTGGGGTGTTTGCGGCAAATTTGAAAAGCCGCGGAACACCCTGTAAAAGTCTATTGGAGAAATCTAAAGTGCTAATTTTAAAGGCTTATTTGCAAGTTATTGTCATAAAAAGTGTTTGGGGACCGGGGTCCTGCCCCAGGGGACATGCATCAATGCCAAAAAAAGTTTTAAAAACTGGCGTTTTTTCGGGAGCAGTGATTTTAATAATGCTTAAAGTGAAACAATAAAAGTGTAATATTCCTTTAAATTTCGTACCTGGGGTATGTGTTTAGTATGCCTGTAAAGGGGCGCATGTTTCCCGTGCTTAGAACTGTCCCTGCACAAATTGTCATTTCTGCAGGAAAAAAAGTCATTTAAAAGCACTCGCGGCTATAATGAATTGTCGGCTCCCCGTAATACAGAGAGCAGTCATTGAAAGTCATTGATAAAAAAAAAAAAAAAGCGTGCAGGTCCCCCCAAATTCAATTGCCAGGCTCTTCAGGTCTGGTATGGATTTTAAGGGGAACTCTAAGCCAAAAAAAAAATGGCGTGGAGTTCCCCCCAAAAATCCAAACCAGACCCTTTATCCGAGCATTCAACCTGGCCTAAACACCTTTTAGGACAATAACTTGCATATTAGCCTTTAAAATTAGCACTTTTGATTTTGAACGTTGGAGTCCCATAGATTTTAATAGGGTTCTAAAGTTCACACAAAGTTTAGTCTGTTTGCAGGTTCTGTTGCGAACCGAACCGGGGGGTGTTCGGCTCATCCCTACTAAGGATCAGCTAAGGCAGGTGTCTATGAACAGAAACCCACTGCTGGTAAAATAAAAGATGTTCATGGTCCATGGATTTCAAAGAACAATATGATAATTATAAATATAATTGATTTTTTTTTTATTATTCTAGCTATATGTATCCCCCTTGTCCTAAACATACTACTATGTCAATTTAGACTTTGTAGTTAGCCCAGACTGATTGCATAGTTGCAACTTGCTATGGGGGCACCCGAGCCAAGCTGCAGCTCCTTGTGTTCATTCAGGCATGGAGCCATGGCCCGGCCCCACCCCATCTCTCTCCTCATTGGCTCACTGACTTTGATTGACAGCAGCCAATGGCACTTCGCTGTGGTCTCAGCCAATGAGGAGTGGGAGTCCTGGGCAGCCGAGTTTCTTTTGCAACATCGCTGGATTGAGATTAAAAACCTTCTGCCTTTACAACCACTTTAAGATAGCTTATGAGTTCTCACTGTCACCAGTAGATGTCACTGCTAACACTGGTCATAGTATGAGATTTCACAAACAAAATTAAGTTATGAATATTTATATTTCTTTCTGCCAATCTGGGAGGAGGTTTATTTCCCTGGTGCATGGTAGGGGAGGATATAAATATTTGGGAAAGGACGTGTGCTCGCTCTCTTGCCTCAGGCTGAGATCCGAGGAAGTTCTGCTGGATGACGCTCTGCTGTTAGGCCCAATAGCCTGTTTTTAAGCATAACTTGTGCTGAAGTGGTCCTGAAGCTGCCCCGCCTGGTCTGGAGGAAGCTGTGCCAAGGAGGAGACGCAGGGGAGGGCCCTTGCTGGAGAGAGCCAGGAAGAAGGCTTTTCACTCAGAAGGGCCAGGTGACTCACTTGGAGGACACATTAAATTTGGAGTGTGTTTACGGTGTTGCTGGGTTGGCATAAATGTTCTGACACTGTGAAACTGGATATTGATCTGGATCTGGACAGTCTGTATGTGGTCTGCTAAGGTATCTAGGATCCGCAACCCTCACCTCCTTAACCGTTCTGCAATAAAGCTTTAAAAAGACAAAAGTGACTGGCACCCAATATCTTTTCTCGTCCACTCATTTTAGCCATGGACTTAGCCCTGGGGTGAAATGTTAGCCTACCCCTGCCTCTGGAAGTGTTATCCTGCCTTTTGGGGTGTAAAAGGGGTGCTACATACATTAAACCCAATGCATGAGTTTTTTGTGTCGGATTTAATTGTACTTAATAATGTCCATAATTTCATCCAGAAACCAATGAAGGGGAGACATCTGCCCACCTCTTTTACACTTTTACCTGGCATTGTTTGTTAAATGATGTAGTTGGAGGTAGCTAATGACCTAACACTTGTATTCCTCTTCTCAGTGAGGACAGGATAGGATTTGCCTGGTTGCATAGTGGGAACCCACTATGTGATTTTTTTATTATCAGGTTAAATCTGTTCATAAAGGCCAGAAATCCAGAGAGGTCATAACTTTCTATGCAATCTTCCTCTGCTGTCCTGTCCTGAAATCGTATGCAGTGTTATCAGCTTTGCTCAGTTCTCCTCTGAGAATACCTCTCGACTATATTATGGATATGAGGGGAGGGAAAGGAGTTCGGTAGTCCAAAGTAATAAAGGAGCAGCCTAGAGGGACAACTAAATTGGGTGCCCCTCTATAGATAGAGCACAGTCAGTAAGTGTTGTCACCCTAGGACGGTAAGTCCTATAGTGGACTGTGTCAGTGGATGTAATTAATTTGATTATGAATGCCGTGTAACTAATTGGCAGAATTCCAAGGCTAGACAAGACTAATTGCAGAACTGCTTGCTAAGTTTCCAACTCTGTCAGTTTATATTGAACTACTGTACATATGACACAAATCATCATCTGTGATGTGTTGAGCAAGGTTTAAAGGTTCATTCAAAGTTTACCTGTTTATGGAGGAACATGTGACAGCACTGGTACCTGGTTATTGACCCAGCACTGTTACAGTGGGTGTAATCAAATAATGTCTTGTACTCATTGAAAAAAGGTCATTCTGTGAATGGCAGCAATGCTGAATGAGTGTCCCTGAGGTCACTATACAGTGGGGCAGCCACTCGGCACAGGAACCAAAAGATTGCTGAGATTACTGTAGTAGCACTGACTACTACAGTGATTGTCAGCTTTCAAAGTGCATCATGTTCTATCTTGTATAATCGCAAGGCACTTCTAGTGCCCGAAATTCCTTTTCTCTTGATTAAGGTATTTAAAAACAAAAACTGCATTATGACAACTAGATGGCACTTACAATCGAATGAGTTAGTTCTATAACACAGAATATGGCAAATTTAATTGGAGCTGTGCGAACGTATGTCACATTAATTTAGCAAACGTAATATACATAGACCCTATAGACTTAAAGGGTAACTCCACTTTTGTGGGGGGAATAAATAGCAAATAAAGAAAAAATAATAATGCACATATAATTGTGACACTAATCATATTGTAATTGAATGTTATTAAAAACAACCTTTTCTTTTCAATCTGCAGCCACTGTAATTTTCTGAGAATACATTGCAATATGGCTACTTGGAGTTGTTCTGTACACAGAGTGTGAACTGACCACTCCCTAGAAAGATAATTTCCTGTTGGATGATTGACTCACCAATTTTCCCAGAAGTCTGCCTAAGATGCAAGTCAGATTTCAGGCATCCCCGGCAACAAAAGTCATTTTTGGAGATACTTTCAATAGGAGCACATCTAAAGGGATACAGGCCCAGCAGATTTCCTCATTAGTGCCCTGCAGCTGCACACCTAACAGTTAATTATGAAACCACTCCCATTAGACCCACTCAATACAGAGGCATAGACAGACACACATGGATTTCTTCAGAATAACAATGGGTAGGAATCTGCAACAAAGGTTGTTTTAATCCTTGCAATGTACATAGATCACCCAGAGGGGAATGTTTTTTTCTCAACAAAATTGTAAATATGATTTCAATGTTTTAAAGAGTTTTTGTCCTTTTGAAAGAATATAATTCTCTCTAATTTTAAATTATTTTCTTGTATTCTACTGGCCATAGAAATGTTATGACTCCACATAAATTCATTGGTAACGTCTTCTTGTGGTATTATACTCTCCAAATCCTTTTCCCACTATATAATATGGCACTCTAGGGGTTATAGAAGACAACAACATAGCATGAATGTTTGAAATTGGATGGATCAGGGCATGGTTTTCCCAAAGCTTTAAATGGTCTACAGTATGTATGAGACTTTTAAAGACTTTCTTTAAAAAAATTGTATTAAAGTTCCTAAACTGGAAGTATGCCAGCCAGTTTCCCTGCACCTGCTCACTACACACTAATAGGGATGGGCCGAACAGACCCCTGTTCGGTTCGCACTAGAACTTCCGAACACCGCAAAAGTTCGGACCCAAATAACGAACCCTATTAAAGTCAATGGGACCTGAACGTCAAAAATCAAAAAAAAATCAAAGTGCCCATTCTGAAGGCTTATCTGCAAGTAATTGGGCATACAATGGTTATAGGGGTCTGGGTCCTGCCCTGGGGGACATGTATCAATTAAAAAAAAAAAGGTTCTAAAAAACGTAATTTTTAAATGAGCAGTGATTTTTTGATTTTTAAAGTGAAAGCATAAAAAAAAATCCTTCCAATATAGTGCCTAGGGGTCCCCTTAGCCTACCTGTAAAGTGGAAGATCTGTCTAGAATCTGCTGCAGCAATAATTACATTTATAAAGCCTAAAAAAATGACATTTTCCCTGTAAGTGGCCTTTAGCCTTTAGCTGGGGAGCCAGTGTCGATGATGAGGCCACAATGTAGTGCATTGGGAACAAGATTAGAGATTTTTTGGATACATTCTGGTGTCACTTTGACTTTGGATAGAAGTAAAAATTGGTCTTTGGGTGTCGGTGGCGCCTTCCCACCATAACACTATAGGGGTAATCTTGATGAAAGCAAGAGTTTGCCTTGCTGTAAAAAATTGCAATGATATGCACCTGTCAGACAGGTGCAGAAAAATTGGTCTTTGGGTGTCGGTGGTGCCTTCCCACCCTAACCCTATAGAGGTACTCTTGATAAAAGCAAGAATTGGCTTTGCTGTAAAAAATTCTAATGATATTGTCAGAGAACTCACACAGCAAGTGCTCATCCTCACGCAGCAGCTGCTAACATCTGTTCCGCTAACATCAATGACACAGCAAGTGCCCATCCTCATGCAGCAGCTGCTAATCTCTGTTCCGCTAACACCAATGCGCATGCACGAAATCTTAGAATGAGACGAACGGGGTTAACAATGGGCATGCGCACTGGAGCATCCATGCGAACGCGTGCGCGCTAGTGTGCATACGTGTGCGATAGGGCGCGTGTGCACGCTTCCACGAATCCTGGTGCGCGGCACCCTATATAAACAGAGAATCTGCCCAGTATCAGTGCTGGATCGTCTTCATCTTGTTCCTGTGTTCCTGTGTCCTTGTACTTATACCTGATTGATTCTGCTCCTGAAAACCCGGTTTCCCCCTGACCATTCTCTTGAATTCTCCTCACCTGCCTGCCTGTCTCTTTGTACTGAACTGACTCTGGCTTGGACTTTGACCACGGCTCTGTCTCCTGATTGTGTACCTCGCTGCCAGCCTGTTGCCGACTCCTGCTAGTTCCTGACTCCTCTGTTAATCCTGATCTGGTCCCAGCTGAACAACCTGGTGTTCAGTCCTTATAGGAATTCCTGTGTCTTCAAGTTCCAGCCTTTGACCTACAGGCACCTGCACCCTTTTGCTGCCCCTGCACTTCCTGTATCCACCACCAGGGGTGCTAGGACCATAACTGTGCAAGAGGCCACCCTCATCCTCTCAGGCTCCGCTGTAAGGTACGTGACAGATATGCACCTGTCCAACAGGTGCAGAAAAATTGGTCTTTGGGTGTTAATTGTGCCCATGAAACCTATACCAAAACATTCTTCCAGATGAAATGATTGAACACCCTCAAAGCTAGGCAGCCTCAAAATCCTGCAGAGATTCCACATCCCAAAAAGACTTAATCAATGACATCGGCATAAGGGGCTTCATAGCTGGTAATTCAGGACTGATTCATTTTTATAAAAGTCAAATGGTCAACGGAGTCTGTGGACAGATGCGTTCTATGATCAGTAATGAAACCTCCTGCAGCACTGAATGCCCGTTCTGAAAGCACACTGCAGGGCAGCCCAACAACTCAATAGCATACTGGGCAAGTTCTGCCAGTGGTCTATTCTCATGACCCAGTAAGTCAGCTCTCCACCTCTGTTTTGGCCCCCAGGTAATCGCCCACCATGTGATGCAGATGCTGCCGATGGGATGTGGAAGCTCTAAGCCCTGGGCAGCGAGGACTAAAAAAATTCTGAAATGCCTCACTGAGGCGGACGCCTTCTCCAACGCTCCTTTCTTGACCAACAGAAGACTCAAAACAATGTTTTCCACCACACTGTAACCTACTGGAGTCAGGAAAAACATTCAATAAAATCCTCTTTAACGTGTCCTCAAGAGATTTTATCTTCTGCACTCTCTGTGGGGACGGGATGAGTTCTGAGATGTTCCCTTATAACGATGGTCAGAGAGGGTTGCCAACCAGTAGTCATTCTTCTCCTTTATGCCACATATTCTTGGGTCCTTTCGCAGGCTTTGAAGCATGAGGTTGCCCAATGCGCCTCAAATTTGCCGAGGCTTGAGAAGCAGACTCCACGGGGTCACTCAGGATGACAGCATCTGGAACTTCCTCCTCCTAGCCACGTACTACTCTCAAGGGTCCTGGGGTTGGAAAGCCATCACTTATAGATTGACGCATGACTTCCTCTTCTTCAAAGCCTGTGAAAGTGCCAGAATCCTCCTCCTCATCCTCCTCCCCTCTCTCCTCCTGTGTGTTCTGTGATGGTGTCTGGATAAAGTGGGCCTTGAGAGGAAAGGAAGTCCTCCTCTTCCTCCTGCTGCTCTGGCTCCAGTGCCTTGTCCATAATGCCACGCAGAGTCTGCTCCAGCAGGAACACAACAGGGATTGTGTCACTGATGCATGCACTGTCACTGCTCACCATCCTTGTGGCCTCCTCAAATGGTGACGATACAGTGCATGCATCCTTAATGATCAGCCATTGGCGTAGGGAAAAAAAGCAGAGACGGCCTGAGCTCGTCATCATGCAGTACTGGCAAGGGGTACTCGTTGATGGCCCTCTGCTGCATGTATAGCCACTGCAGCATTGCCAAAGTCAAATTCCGCTGAATTTCAGCCAACCGAGCACTGGCTGTGTATGACCGCCTGAAATGGCTACAGACTCTTCTGGCCTGTTTTAGTACATCTTGCAACCCTGGGTATGTACTTAGGAAATGCTGCACCACCAAATTGAGGACATGTGACAGGCACTAATAAGAGCTCCTCCAGCTTTTAGCTCATTTGCATCTACCTCAGTGGCAGAGATATCCAATATTATGTCCAAGCTTAAACCGTCAAGCTTTCCGAATGACATCTGTCCCGCCTGGTTTATGAAGAAAAATGCAGATACTTGCATTTACATGCAGATATGCAGATACTTGCAGATACTTGCATTTACATGCAGATATTTTTTAAGATAGGTTCAATATCCAGAAATTACAAGGATATTGAACCTATCTTAAAAAATAGGGGCCGTTCCAACATGACTAAAGCATGCCATTGTCTCCCCCTTGTTGAAGAAGAGCACACTTGACCCTTCTTTGCTCACTAATTTCAGACCTATATCTGTTCTTCCCTTTCTGGCGAAGATCCTGGAGCAGGTCGTCTTTCAACAAATGCAAAGCTTCTTCGAGGGTAACGACCTGTTCCATGACTCCCAGTCGGGATTCCGGCCTGGGACGTGGCACTGAACTGTCCGCACTTGATATACGCGAACGGCTGTTAAGAGTAAAAGATGTGGGAGGGTCAGCAGCCTTGGTGCTGCTCGACCTCTCCACAGCCTTTGACACTATCGACCATCAAATTCTGGGAGACCGTATGAAATACCTTTTTGGATGTAGTGGCACTGTCCTCCGTTGGATCAATTCCTTTTTCATGGACAGGACCCATCAAGTGCGAATGAACGCATGCAGCTCGCCAATTGAACCACTTCTCTATGGAGTCCCGCAGGGCACGGCATTGTCGCCCCTGCTATTCAACTGCAATATGCTACCACTCGCTGACATTATTGCTACACACAAACTAACATGCCAGATCTACGCAGATGACACACAGATTCTGGCTAACGATGGGCCAAATATGCACCTACAACTGAGAAATGGACTCCTTCACATACAAAAATGGATGGTAGACATGTGCACAACAAAAAAATTTGTTTATTTTAGTTTCCGAAAAAAAAAAAATTTGTTTCGTTTTTTTCGTTTCCGTTGATTCGTAACTATTCGTACATTCGTAAGTCGTCGGTGTTCGGATTCGTAACGATTCGTACATTCGTAAGTCGTCGGTGTTTGTATTCGTAACGATTCGTACATTCGTAAGAGTTTTTTTTTCGTTGATTCGTTTTTTCGTTAGTTTAATTTTCGGACGCATTCGTATTTATTCTTACATTCGTAACATTCGTAGATTCATAATCGGAGCATAATTCATAATTGTATGTAATGTGTATGCTATTATTACATTTTAATAATTTCCGAATCGAAAAAAAAAAAGTTACGAATCGAAAAAAAAAGTTACGAATCGAAAAAAAAGTTACGAATGTACGAATTTTTTTGTTCAATAGACACGGAAAATTACAAATCGAAAAAAAAAAAAAAAAAAAGTTACGAATCGAAAAAAAAAAGTTACGAATCGAAAAAAAAAAGTTACGAATCGAAAAAAAAAAAAGTTACGAATCGAAAAAAAAGTTACGAATGTACGAATTTTTTCGTTCGTTTTTCGGATTTTCTTCATTAGTACATTCGTTGTTTCTAATTATTTTTTTTCGGATTTTCGTTGTTTTTCGGATTCGTTCGATTCGAATGCTTCGTTAATCGGATTCGTACGATTCGAACGATTCGTTACGATTCGTTATTCGGATTCGTACGATTCGAATGATTCGTTCATTCGTACGAAAACGAACGAACGAAAATAACGAAAAAATACGAAAAACTAAAAAAAAACTAAACGAATTGCAAATGTCTAATGGATGGCCGATAACAAGCTAGGCCTTAATGAAGCAAAGACCGAGGTGATTCTGGTGGGCCCTTATTTTCTGTTGGCCTGGCCCACTTCATTCTGCCCCATCCCAACACCAGCGAAACAGGTCAGAAACCTAGGTATCATCTTTGATTCCTGCCTGTCATTTATACCTCACACTAAACTCTGTATCAAAAACTCCAACTTCTATATACAGAGACTCCGGAACATTAACGATCTGTTCTCGCACGGAAACCGGCTAACTCTCATACAGGGCCTTGTACATTCCCGGTTGGATTGCTCTAACATATTTTTTCATGGACTTCCATTGAAGTGGCAAAGAAAATTGCAAGCGACTCAGAATCAAGCTGCTCGCCTGGTCTCCGGATGCGCCAGAACAGACCACATCTCTCCCGTGCTGGAAAAAATGCACTGGCTTCCTATCGCCAAGCGAGTACTATTCAAGGCAATGTGCTATATGTATAGGGCACACCGGAAACTGGGCCCAATTTATCTGTCTGAATGGGCCTCTCACTATGTACCATGAAGACCACTCCGATCAGCTAACTTACTTCTCACAGAACCGACAATTAGCAGACTAAAATTTACTGGTAACAAATGCCTGGTTACAATAGGCAATGAGCTGTGGAACTCCCTTCCAGCGTCTCTGAGGTCCTTACCCTCCCTCCTGAGTTTCAGGAAGGGTTTAAAAACCTTCCTCTTTATCCAGGCTTACGGATAATCTGATGAAGAATAGGAATTGTGCAAAAAACATGGATTTAGTATGCTCTTTTTCCTCCCCCATCTGGAGGGTTTAGTTCCCCCCCGGTTTCTTTCTGTTTTACTTTACCTCTTTCATATTGGGTACCCTAGGCTCTGTTTTTTTTAACATTCTATTTGAAATATCAACTTTTGGTTTAGGATTTTAGGGTCTCTGTGTGCCTAGATGCGCTCCTAATGGAGCGCATTCAGCGCTATACAAATCCAATATTAAATCAAATCAAATCAAATAAGCGAGAAAGAGCATTCCTGCCTCATTCCATTTCCTATGACTACGTGATTTTATAGGATCCCATTGACTCTAACTCTTGCTGTCCGAGACTGATATAGCCCCAGTATTTTTACTAAGCTGGTTGATGGTATCCCAATCCGAGGTTTGGTTCACACATATGCGAATTGGATGTGTTTTGAACCACATCAAATTTGCATGACATATGAATCGGACCGGCTTACAATAAAGTTGGTTCACGCATTTTCGGGGCGGCCGCAGGCCATTTCTAAAAAGGGCCCTGTGCAATTTTGGGTCTGGTTTAGGTGCAAATTCAAGTAAAAATGCAAATTGCAAATTGCAGCCAGACATATATGAATCCAGCCTTAGTCAGAGGGGTTGATTTACTAAAGGGATAAAGACTGTGCACTTTGCAAAGTACAGTTGCACTCTGCAAGTGCAGTTGCTTCAGAGCTTAGTAAATGAGCAGAAACTCTGCTGACTTCTATCATCCAATCATGTGCCAGCAAAAATGCTGTTTTTTTTATTTTTCTTGCACGTAATTGGGTACTCTTTGCAAAGTGAAGCCTTACCTCCTTTAGAAACTGCACTCTGGGGAGACTGCACTTGCAGAGTGCAACTGCACTTTGTAAAGTGCACAGTCTATTTGCCTTTAGTAAATCAATCCCAGAGTCTCAGACACGAAGGGCTAACCTAAGCAGTCAAATGATTTTATGATGTCTAAGAAGCAGCGGGGCATTTTGTTTTTCTTAGATTAGTCCATTAAAGTTAGAACTTTAGCAGTGGTATATTTTGCCTCTCTGTGAGAAACAATCCCCTCCTGGTCTAAATGTTTAAGAGATTTTAAATGAATAGCAATAATTTTAGAGTAAATCAGAATTTTTGTGAGTACAATGCTCATGCTAATTTCTGAAGTAACCTGAACGCGCAATAATTATTTTAATTACTGAAGAATATTACATGGTTTCCGAACTGAAAAAAAGTAATTTCAAAGTATGACCTTGTATCACATTTGAACCTCCACCTAATAATTAATTTGTACTTTTCCTTTATTCTTCCTGTCAACTGCTCATTTGACCCTCATTTAGTAATTACAAAATTGAGAAATATAAAAGGACATGGAAAAAGATTTTAAAAGAAGGGTCACCCCCTTTCATTTTAAACGCAAATCTGAATTTAGAGTATACAACTGTTCTGTACAAAATACATAGCTAAGTAGTTTTAAATGTTTGCAATTTAATCCTTCAAGCAGCATCATTTAGAAGTATGAGTGGAATGTAGAATTAATTACTATCACTCATGCATATAACAGTTATGCTCTTATTTCTCTGTGCATGGCATGCTGGTCTTCATATATGAAACACATAGGACATGACTTCTAGCATGCAAAGCTAAACTTCACGTAAACAGCTAAATATGCACCTGAAACACACACATACATACAGGGGAACTTTACCTGCCAAAGGACTTGTAGTTCTGACTTTTCATTTTCTAGATTTACACCGCTCTGTCACAAAGTAAAGCTAGCAGTCTGGCAGAGTAGAAGACCTAATTTTCTCGTCCCTCTCCAAGCCTGTGATTGAAGAGTGCATCTCTCTGTCACTCTGCTCTCCTCTCAATCAGCATATCCCTTGTTAGCACATGAGCACTGCTGCACAACTGACTGTCTCCTTGTGCTGCTTCTCCCTCTCTATAAACTCTGTTGTATAGGGACAGAGAGAGGCTGATACCATGGAAACTTCTGGTACACTGCTTGCATTTTGAAAGCACAACTAATATATTAAAGGATAAGTTCACCTTTGGGAACATGT
This sequence comes from Lithobates sylvaticus, assembly GCA_028564925.1. NCBI lineage: Eukaryota > Metazoa > Chordata > Amphibia > Anura > Ranidae > Lithobates > Lithobates sylvaticus. The sequence continues at coordinate 462,362,126 of CM053028.1, forward strand.
TACATGTTCCACGCATTTTTAGGGTGGAACATGTAACATGTTGCCAATGCTGCAGCTGCTGCCTGATCCCTGCGCTTCCTGTGACATCAGTACAGGGAGATGTTCCCTGTACTAGCTGTCACTTGTTTTAAAAATAGCTTGACCATGCAGCTCTGTGTGAAAGAACTGACATCCTTTGCCACTGTAGGCTTGTAGTTCTCAATAGACACGTGCACTGCCGAAAAATGCGTTTGTTTTCGTTTTATTTGTTTAATTTCGTTTTTTGGGTCATTCGTTATGATCGCAATTCGTAAATTTGTAAATTCATGAATTCAAAAATTCAGAAATTCGTACATTTGTAAATTAGAAAATTCGTAATTTCGTAAATTAGAAAATCCGATAATAAGTAAAAATCTGAACATTCGAAAGAACAATAAGCCGAAAATTCGAAAGAATAACTAACTAACTAATAATAACTAATTACTGAATTATAGGTATTAGAATTTCCTTTCATATTTGGCTGTTAGTGAACATACCGGAAACAAATTTATCCGAAGTTACGAATTTATCCAAAGTTACAAATTATCCAAAATAACGATTGCCGCATCTAAACAAATGGAACAGAACCAATTAATAATAAATAATACAAAGTTTTTATTATTATTATTGTTGTTATTTATTTTTATTAATTCATTACATTCCATTTGTTTAGATACGGCATTTGTAACTTCATATACATTTGTATTTGTTACAATCACACTAGCCAACAGCCAAATTTGAAAGGAAATTACAATACCCATAATTTAATAGTTAGTTATTATTTCAGATTTTTGAATTTACAAATTTATGAATTTTCGAATTTACGACTTTTCGATTATTCGAGTTTACAAAGAGTTTACATTTGTTAATCAGGTTTTCGGTAATTCGGATGTTTCCGAATTAATGAATTTGTTGAAATTCGTTAAAAGACGAGTTTGGAACGAAACGATGGTAGGTGAAAAATGCTGTTCTGTCATGATGTACTCATGAGCTAAATGAATGACATATCTACCGACAGGAAGATTAAGCACTGGGCAATGTATACCTCCATGAGGTAAGCGTGTATTGAGCTAATCAACAGTCTAATGCCCTGTACACACAATAGGATTTTCCGACAACAAAACCATGGATTTTTTTCCGAAGGATGTTGGCTCAAACTCACACGGTCACACAATTGTAGTTGGAAATTTGGAACGTCAAGAACGCGGTGACGTACAACACGTGCGACGAACCTAGAAAAACAAAGTTCAATAGCCAGTGAGGCTCTTTTGCTTGATTCTGAGCATGCGTGGACTTTTGTGCGTCAGACTTATGTACACACGATCGGAATTTCCGACAACAAGTTTTGTTGTTGCAAAATTTGAGAACCTGCTCTCAAACATTTGTTGTCAGAAATTCTGACAGCAAATGTCTGATGGAGCATACAAACAGTTGGAATTTCCGACAACAAGCTCACATTTCCCATTGGAAAATCTGACCATGTGTACGAGGCATAAGGTCCTTCAGAGCCAATCAAGAGTCTCAATGCATTCTGTAAGTAAGACCTCAGAAGAAGAGTATATGACTGCAAATGGCCAGTTTCTTCTTTAATTTATATTTTGATATGCCTGGATAATGGCACCCATAGGGAGATAAGTACAAGGGTGAATATTACACAGATTCCTCGGTATGGTGTCTGCATAGTATTACATTAAGGGAGGCAGAGGTATGGGTCACTACCAAGTCTAGGCTCCTGAGAAGGCCAGCTCTAACGCTTATTTATTGATGCTTAACCTATTCCCCATGGATGTACTGTACTTTAAGAGTGTATATTTTAGATAGATGAGGCAGAGTATTATGACGCATGAAGCAGTATTTGTGTGTATATGAAAGAAGTTATTAGGCATTAGTGTTGCCTGTGAAGGTTTTTATTTATCCAAGTCATAGTATAGCTAGTGTTGCACAACTGGACATGTTCTTTTCTGTTTAAGATATCTAGCTTATCATCCCCTGTCATCCTCATGAATGTCAGGAGCATATTCCAGTAGACAGATGGGTAACTCAGTCACCTTAATCCAATCGCCATGGGATGTGTCAAGACCAATGTGAATTGTCCAAGCACATGGAATGTGGGAAAGTTTGTGAAACCAGCATGTTCTAATTTGCAAAATCCAATCCAAAGGTGCCATGAGGTCTGTTCTGCAATATGTTCTATCTGGGTTCCTGAACACATGAATACAGAATTGCTGAAAATTTGTACTATTATTCTTTTCTTTGCAGAGTCTGTATAAAATTTGTACATTATTTCCATTCTTTTTATGCTCAGGAACATTTCACTATTTCTTACCCTCAAAGTAGGATAATGGAGATGATACATGTTTTGTAAAAAGGCAATATTCCTTTGCACACTACACACACACTCTGGCAAATTGATAAGTGTTAATTTGCACACTTTACTTTCTCCTTTTCACCATTGGATTGTTGACTTACTTTTTAATTCACTATTTTATATTTTATATATGTCTGTATACACTTCAGATGTGAACCTATGCATTTCCAGAGCAAGGGAAATCGGAAACTATACTTTTATTCCTTCCTCACCAGAACATACTCAACTTCCTATTGCCATACCTCCCAACTTTAGAGCTTGAGAAAGAGGGACAGCTTAGGGAAACAAGGACCTGCAACATGTGATTGCTTCAATTACACTAAAAACTGGATGAGACTTAAAAGAGGCTGAGCCTATTTGTAGGCAGATCCAACTGTGCCCAAGGTGCCCACACACCCTCCACCTGGACTCCTCTAAAGACTGAGCTTACTCAGGCCTAACATACAAGCCACTCACAGTCCTCAGCCCAAGTCCTAGACATGCAGCGCCATTAACACCCCCTCACCATACTCCTGGTTACCCTTGACAACATCTCCCCTCTGGCTGTGGTCACTTCTTGCATTAGGCCTGATGTCTTCCACATGGTTACGGGATAGACCTCTTACTTCCCTATCCACCACCAGCCCCTAGCCCGGCCAAGTTTGCACTGAGTTTCTCCACCAGGATTCTATATTTCACTGTGCTTTTCTTCATGAGATGCACAGTCTAGCTTTGTCTTAACAAGGCACTATCTCACTTTATGTCACCAATGCTAACAAGAATTCAAGCAGCCACAGGATTGATACAGCACATTTTTTTAGGTAGTCCATTTAAGAAGTGCATTCTCCTCCATTCAGCAACAAACAGTTCCTCTTTATGTGGCAGTGTATCTATAGTTCCCAGTAGTAGGGGTACCCATTCTGGGGTAGCAAAGAAATAATTTCCAGTTATTATCCCATTCTCTGATCAGGCTCTGTCCTTCCCATCAGCTAGCAACATCTTCTCATTGGTAGTCTCCACCTACAGCTTATAAGTGATCCTTCCAGGAAGGATGTGAAATCATCTCAATTCCTGGAAGGATTTAAAGCAAAAACCTGGGACAAGCAATCCCTGCCTACAAACTTGCAGTCTAAACTGAACACATATGTTGCATTCCTTTTACTCACAAAATATTTCTTAATACAGTGGCACAAATGAGAGTCTTGCAGGCATATAAATCCCTCAGCACAAAGGATCAAAATAAAAATTGAAACTCTGCCATTACACTTTACTTTCTCTGCACAGAATAAAGGCAGACAGTGTGAACACTTTGTCTGATCCTACCTTAAATATAGAAGCTGGGGACTACACAACAAACAGCAACCGTTGAGACAATAATCACTGTGGACCGGAGTATGTAATGTACAACACAGCTAACAGAGTGCTGCAGCCTGGACTATATAATATGAATAATAGCATATTCAGTGCAGCAGTCAGGAGTATGTAATGTATAACATGGCTTATACAATGCATGAATCAGAAGTAGAACACACTGCACAAGATACAGAGGACAAAGAGCATCATGTAACATAGTCCTGCCTGGGGGTAAGTGGGAGGCACAATTGTCATGGTGTTAGCATCCAATGGGAAAAAAAAAAACAAAAAAAAACAGAAAAGCAGAACACAGACTACAGAAAGGTGGTATGGAATAAGGAATGTATATTATTAAGTACAGAATGAATCAGTGGAAAACAGGGCAGCCATCAGAAATTTTACACCTTACACAGCTTTAAGCCTGCCCCCCCCGGGGCCCGACACCCCAACATTATCCAGGGCCCGCCCACTGGTCGTTCCACCGAATCGACACACTGGTCATCCCACCAAGTTCTTCGGTGCACCCACTTTTATTTTAACACTCTTAAACCTTAATATATGAAAAGTGGATTAAAAGTCCTCAGTGCTTTCAGTATTTAACAGTAAGGCCCCTTTCACACTAGGGCGGTGGGTGCGTCAGCGGTAAAGCGCCGCTATTTTTAGAAATGCTTAACCGTCAAATTCGCTGGGTTATTCGGCCGCATTTACTCCCCCCTTTGCTGGCAGTATAGCCGTGCTGCCCCATTCATTTCAATGGGCAGGAGCGGTGGAGGAGCGGTATACACACCGCTCCTTCACTGCTCCAAAGATACTGCTAGCTTTTTTTAGCGTCCTGCCAGCGCACCGCTCCAGTGTGAAAGCCCGCTCCTCCAATGCTCCTCTCTATTGAAATCAATGGGGCAGCGCTGCGATACCACCGGCAAATCGCCGCTCTGGCGGTGTTTTGCGGGCAGATTTAACCCCTTTTCGGTGGCTAGCGGGGGTAAAACCGCCTGCTAGCAGCCAAATAGCACCGCTAAAACTATGGTAAAGCGGCGCTAAAAATAGTGTGAAAGTGGTCCTAGGGTGCCCCATCCAAGAAGGAGATAAATAAAGTCCCACTAAAATGTACAGGCAGCTCAGGGGGCACAGTCAGCAGCACACATTAAATATTTGCGACTTACCGCCCATGCTCTCAGACGCTCTTGGTGTCTGTGTCCATGTGTACTGTCGACGGACTGGGATTCCCCCTGGCCCTGTCCTGCCCAATCACAGTCCCAGCAAATCCTGCAGCAGCCACTAGGCTCTGCCTCCGCAGGGATGGATAAGCAGAGAGCATCTATTCATGCTTTCTTTCCTCCTCCTCTCTCCAGCAGGCAGCACTGATGAAAATGTGTGATCTCATGTGTTTCCTTCCTCAATCTTCAGCTGCCAGCTGAGACGCGGGGGGTGGGGGTTTGCAGAGAAAATGTGTGATCTCATGTGTTTCCTTCCCTTCTCCTCTCTGCCAGCTGAGAAGCGTGGGGGGGGGGAGAAAATGTGTGTGATCTCAAGTGTTTCCTTCTCCTCTCCTCCTCTCATCGGCAACACACTGACTGCGGAGGGGCGGGGGGTGCAACGTCCGGGCCTCTGGAGACATGCGGGCCCCTTACAGGTGTAATGCCTGTACCCCCCTGATGGCGTCCCTGGTGGAGAAAATTACAGGGCAGATTGCAGAATGAGGGGGTGTGGAATAGGGAATGTAAATGCACAGGGCAGAGTACAGAATGTGTGGGTGAGGAATAGGGAATGCACAGTGCAATATGGAATTTGTACTGTATTATTTTATGTGCCAGGCATACATGCAGTTGCAATGCAAATGCAGACATTATAATGCTACATTACTGTTCCTTTCCTCCAGGCTTAACCATCTACTATGCACACAAATAATAGGAAAGGTTCCAAGCACAGTGTCCAGGAGAAGTGACACTACACTTCCTGGACTAGGGTCCAAGAGAAATGGTGGTGGTCACTGCCCAATTTCGCTGCTGCCCACTCATGATGCCCCCTTGCAGTGAAGGTACTGTACAGTAGGACAACCTGGCACCTTGAGATACATTAGTGGAGTAGTTGAAATCCTGGGACAGTCCTGCAGAATCTGGGTTGGTTGGGAGGTATGCCACCCCACTGCCCTTTTAGCTGTAGGAAGAAAAGCCAACCTACATAAGCTATGAGCTGCTCAAGTTATAGCTTACACAAGGCTATGGCACCACGTGGCAATGCTTGGTGATTATCCCAGCACTGCCACATAAAGTAAATTACATGCTCCTTAATTCCTGAAAGTACTTTTCTGGTTGTTTTATTTGCTCTTTGCTGCTACTGTAGAGCAGCTGGGTAATTCAAGAAAAGGACATCCAATGGAGCTCAACCACGTTTACTTTAACCACTTAACCACCGGGCCATAGCCGAATTAGTGCGGATCGATAACTCTGGGAGGGCGTACAATGATGTCCTCCCAAAATCGTGCTCCCGCGCGCCCCCTGGGGGGGCACACACGGGAGTATCCGTGACCGTGACAGAGGCTGTTTACCATGTGATTGCGCCGTCAAATGACGGAGCAATCACTTGTAAATAAACCGGCGTCATGTTTGGTTCCTCTCTCCCTTCTCTCTCTGTACCGATCGGTACAGTGTGAGTGGAGAGGGGAGAGATTGGTTGCAACAGCGCTGTGGGCTGGATCTGTAGTGCCCACAGCTCTGCTCTGTGTCCATTGCAGCCTCATCCATCCATCCATGCTCAGCCAACCCTCTGTCATACTCATCCATCCATGCTCATCCATCCATCCATGCTCAGCCATCCCTCTGTCATACTCATCCATCCATGCATGCTCAGTCATCCACACTCAGCAATACTCATCCATCCATGCTCAGCCATCCACACTCAGCAATACTCGTCCATCCATGCTCAGCCATCAATGCTCAGCAATACTCATCCATCCATCCATGCTCAGCCATCCTATCCACCCCCAGCCATACCCAGCAATACCCAGCCATACCCAGCCATACTCAGCGATACTCAGCCATACTCAGCGATACCCAGCCATACTCAGCCGTACCCAGCCATACTCAGACATACTCAGCGATACCCAGCCATATTCAGCCATACCCAGCCGTACTCAGCAATACCCAGCCATACCCAGTCATACCCAGTCATACTCAGCCATACTCAGCGATACCCAGCCATACCCAGCCGTACCCAGCCATACTCAGCCATACTCAGCCATACTCAGCGATACCCAGCCATATTCAGCCATACCCAGCCGTACTCAGCAATACCCAGCCATACCCAGTCATACCCAGTCATACTCAGTCATACTCAGCGATACCCAGACATACCCAGCCAAACTCAGCAATACCCATTAATTCTCATCCATGCCACTACAGTGCCTCACAAAGTGTAATTGGTAGTCAAATTAGATTTGAGAAATGTATGTCCCTAGAACACCTGATGGTGCTCCCTGCAAGTTGGGCTTCTGTATGTGGCCAGGTTGTAGAAAAGTCTCTCACATGTGGTATCACCTTACTCAGGAGGAGTAGGAGAATATATTTTGTGGTGTATTTTTTGGTATGTACATGCTATGTGTTAGAAATATTGTATAAATTTACAACTTTGTATAAAAAAATGCATTTTCATTTTCTTTCCACATTTTCCAAAAACTTGTAGAAAAAGATGACATGATCAAAAGACTCATTATGCCTCATAGATTATAGTTTGGGGTGTTTTCTTTCCAAAATGGGGTGTTTACATTGTCCTGGTGCTCCAGCGCCTTCAAAAGTGCAAGAGGTAGTCAGGAAATTAGATGTGTAATTTATGCTCCTAGAACACCTGAAGGTGCTCCCTGCATGTTGGACCTCTCTATGTGGCCATGCTGTGTAAAAGTCTCACACATGTCATATCACCATACTCAGGAGGAGTAGCAGAATGTGTTTTAGGAGTGTAATTTGTGGTATGCATATGCTGTGTGTGAGAAATTACCTGCTAATATGACAATTTTGTGAAAAGAAAAAAGAAAACAAAATCTTTATTTTTCAAAGAATTGTGGGAAAAAATTACAACTTCAAAAAAAACTCACCATGCCTCTTACTAAATACATTGGAATGTCTACTTTCCAAAAAGGGTCATTTTGGGGGTATTTGTACTTTCCTGGCTTGTTAGAGTCTCAAGAAATATGATAGGCTGTCAGTACTTCAGGTGTGATCAATTTTTAGACTGTGGACTGTGATAACTTTCACAAAGACCCAATAATATACACCAATTTGTGTTATTTTTTACCAAAGATATGTAACAGTATAAATTTTGTCCAAAATCTATAAAGAAAAATGATTGCTCTGCAGAATTTCCAGTCTTTTTTCTTTTATAGCACAAAAAATAAAAAAAAACAGAAGTGATTAAATGCCAACAAAAGAAAGCTCTATTTGTGTGAAATGAAAGGACACACATTTCATATGGGTACAGTGTTGCATGACTGAGTAATTGTCATTCAAAATGTGAGCGCATCGAAAGCTGAAAATTGGTCTGGTTAGGAAGGGGGATTTAAGTGCCCAGTGGTCAAGTGGTTAAACAAGGGCATAGAGGCATTTAGTCCAGGACCCCTATATTAGACCATAGTAATGTATTCCCTTTTCACATCTAGTTTAAAAACACAAAAATAATATAATTTAAAAATGTTGACATATTAGATTACCTTGCAAAAGGCAAAAGAGAAATGCCCAAATGTTCCAAGCAAACAAGCATTATAGGCATGCCACTAATGGAATAATTGCTGAACACTAACTTTGTATTTTAAGGAAGATCATGTTTGCTGGACCAATGTAAACAGTGACTAATTTAGTAAATCAACTATATTGATGACAAATCAAGTTCCTAATCCAATGCTACTTTTGTGGTATAATACATTTTTTATAAAATATTAAACAATAATACAGGCTAATAAATATAATACAGGCTAAGTTTTCTTCAAATAGCAAAAGTCTCTGTTTTTATTCATTGTTTTAAGAACAGCATCAGTGTATTGATTGTTTTAGCTATGTTAATTTATATACAGTACTAACCTAAATTTAATTTATTTTCCAATTTTTTAAAGCGCAGAACTGTTACACTTCACAGAGACCCTGTTGGAGGATTAGGCCTAAGCATCAAAGTAAGTAATACCTTATACATTCTCACATATCAACAATCCCCTATTAAAAAGTAGACCAACAATGTAAATTTTTACAAAATTATATTAGCAAGGTCATTCAACAAACTCAGAAGTATAGTTTTACGGTAAAGCACTCAATCACCAATGTGTAAGGAAGAGTTTTTCAAAGGCTTATATGCAATTTTTTTTGCACATTTGGAATAGTTTTAAGTTGATAAAACACAGAATAAATTAAAGACTGATGTTGCCTGTGGTAATGTAATCACTGTCTATGTTGCATGTCTTTTATGACTTGTATTGCAACCTGGTTCTTTGTTGGCTTTTTAAAGCTTTTTTTTAAAAAAAAAAAAAACAGCTTGTAAAAAATGAACACTGTAAAAAAAAAACATATTAATAAACAAGAAACAACTGAAAAACAAATTTACATTTAAGTAAATCTGGGGAAAATGCATACACAGTCTGTGTTACTGCACAAAACCAATCACATTTTTCTATATTCTGGTGGGGAATGAAATGCAAAATCCAGTTGCTCCAGGTAATGTAGTTTGAGACACTTAATTTATACTTATAGTTTTACATTTAAAAAACAGTGCTTTAACATGCAAGATTGTTTCTATATCTGATTTTAAAATTGACACATACATGTTTTCATTTTGCATCTCACATATCAAAGAATGATTGAAGAAAGGCCTAGGAATTGATTCTAGTAACTAGTTACAAATGGTCTATTTATTAATATTTTCCCCCAAGACTCACACGTTTTTTAAATTAAATGTTAGGTGAAAATGTGTGAATCTGTGTAAATCATGTGCGAAATCCTTAAAAAATAGGCATTATTAACCATATTAGGCTAAATAAAGCTTATCAACGGTGGTAGTAATTTTTCTATGGGATAAAAGAACAGTGGGTAGATTGTACTCCTGACATTTAACATATTCTTTCTTTAAAATATCTTTAAAAATGTATTTAAAGGCTTGTTTTACTTTAATTGTGCCTTAAAGCCTAATTGAACTTTTGTTTTTAATTAGCTACATGAATCAAAAAACGATATGCAAAGTCTTTATACACATTTTGTTTTGATTCACACTGAATTTAGATGATTTAAACTGAGTTCAAATTGGTGTTAAAAAATTGTACATAAACACTTATAGTGTTTTAAATTGAGCAATACAAATAATCTGTTTTGCGAGTAGATGTTATAAATCACTAATAAACCTATCTTTTTTCAGGGTGGAGCACAGCATAAAGTACCTGTTGTGATATCTAAAATCTTTAAAGATCAACGAGGTAATTCACATTTAACGTATTCAATAAAAATAAAAAAAAAGATTATTATTACCATTGTACTGCTATTATATTAACATTTATATTTTACTTAAAGAGTGTTGCTTTTATTGCTCTTCAGCTGATCAGAGTGGGTTACTGTTCACAGGCGATGCCCTAATGCAGGTATGTATCTGTGTTTTTTAACATCCTTTTTATTTTGACATCTTAAAACAATGGTTAAATCAATCATAAAAGTCTTTGTAAAATTATTTAATACCCAGCATTAGACCAAAAGCTACTTTTTTGTTTTAGTTTTGGATAGAGAGTGGAAGAGTTAGAACCTCTGCCAACAATTTGTTGTCTTGTTGTCCCAATTTGGGAGACCTTTCTTCATTTGCCATAAGTTTGTAATGGGTGTAAAACAGGAAGAGGGTGTAAATCTCCCCAACAGGGCCACAGGCAGCAGGTAAAAGATTTGCTAATAGATTGAGTAAGACTTAAACCACTGTTTTTCCTGTGTCCCCAGTAAGGGTGTGCTTCACCTCACTTTCTGTCCAAGTGACATGTCAGACAAAACAGGAGGAGAGAACAAAGACAACATTTTAAATACAAAAGAAAAATCTCCTCAAGAGGGACACAGACAGCTTTCAAAAACGTACAGAAGTTCTAACACTTCCCCCAAACTAATCCTGGACTTCGGTTAATTTCAGTTAAAGTGGTTGTAAACCCTTACCTATACCTAGTAAAGTGAATGTTGATACATAGAAATTAAACAAATCCTCCTAAATACGTTGTACGCACAATCATACATACATTGCACTCAAATCAAAGGATTATTTCTCAGCTCAAGCAGCAGAGGGGATTTGAAGTCTCACAGTGCAGTTCTCAGTGATGAACGCTCTGATTGGATGGATAAGACACAGTCCCTTCACACAGTACATGGAGAACATGGAGAGCTAAGGAAATATATGAATAATAGGCTGTGTACTAGAGCTCTCCTCCATATCATCTTTTTATCTCTTGGTGTCAGGAGAACCTGTCAAAAGTGACTCATACATATAACAGAAGAATGAGGCAGCAGAGAGAAATCACACCCAGTGCTTTGGATTGAGACACGTACACAGTATAGAAGGATGTGTTTTGTTCATATTTCATGCCAGAGGTTTACAACCACTTTAATTTAAACTAAAACATTCATAATCATAGCAAAATAAAAAGAAAATATATGTATACATACAGTATATAAAAGAGAGAGAGAGAGAACTTTACATAACTTTGTGCATGCAGTTATCGTATATGACCCTAGTATTTGCATGGAGTTATGTTTGAAAATGCAGAGACACAGCCACACAGAAGTGGCAAACGGGTGGTTACGATGCAGAAACACAGCCACACAGGAAATAAAACAGATCAACATATATATATATATATATATATATATATATATATATATATATATATATATATATATATATACAATCCTAGCGTCGGTCTGTTGGGGACAAATCCTGTTAGAAGATTCTGGCCATTTTTAGGTTTAAATTACTATAATAAAACACCCAAGAAGCTGGGCACAGCCTTTGGAGAGATGCACCAATGCAAAAAATGTATTATATAAAGAAATAAAAATCCATACAGTGAAAAGACAGCCTTTTTAATCCTTTAAATTATGTAGTTGGATGATACCTTAAAACACAGACAGACAGTCTCAACAACAGCTTTGAAATTGAATTAGCTTAGCTTACATACAGGAGGCGCACCCCAATCTGGGCAATTTTAACAGTAATAAGCCTACTTTGACTGGCAGATAGAAATTGACCAGTTGTTCACGGAGGTTGTCCTTGTTCTCGCTGATGCAAAACTTCCCAATTTCTATGAAACTCTCATTAGACATTAACAGACTCCGGGGGATACTGTAGTATAAAAATTGCCAGTAGAAGGACAATTTTAAATAGGAAGGTTAGGTCCCAATTTACTAAGGACAGATTGCACAGGCTAGGGTTTTACTACAAGAATTTAGATATTGCAGATGATACATCAACATAAAAATTGGTCAGCAGCAGGTTCAGAAAATTGTAGAATCCATTTTAGAAATAATAGGCCTAAAATGTGTATACCCAACTTTTTTTTATGAGGATAGGAAAATGTAGCAATATAATGTGAAGTGGTTTAAGTGCACACTTCTTGCACAGGGCTTTTAGTTTCTTTCACACAATGCAGTGATGTCCTGCAAACAAAAGGCAGCTCCAGGTATAGATGGTCAGTAACAAGTAAATAATGTGCTTTGAGCATGTCAAACCTGAACATAAAATATAAATATGTAAAAAATAAAATAAAAAAAAATAAAGTTAAAACCCTTACATACTACCCCTAACATAAAAAAACATTTGCTATGGAATGGTCAGCAGCTGAAACAAACAGCTGAGCTCAAATCAACCACCAATCAAAAAGTCCTCTATAATAAGAAACGGATTGATTGCCCAAAGATTTAGCAATCGGAATTAAAGTACAGTTTCCTAATTGACCCTAATCTGTCCCTATGCAGCTTGTGCAGCTTGTGTGCTTTTTCTATCCTTTTCCTACAGCAGTTTCCAATACACTGCCACTATGGCTGCCCTGTTTCACTTCTTAAGTTTATTCATAAGTTAGGATGTTAACTTAGCCAAAAAACACCTGACTGACTCTTTTAAGCCTGCTGGTCATACTGTATTTCAAAGGCCACGAAGTGCATTGTCTCCTTGATACGGTACCCTAAATCTCAACCCCATATGATTTACCGTATTTATCGGCGTATAACACGCACTTTTTCCCCCTTAAAATCGGGGGAAAGTCGTGCGTGTTATACGCCGATACCCCAAAATAAATGACAAAAATTGTTTGCGGCGCCGAAAAATGGAGACCGTGGCCGAAAAAGGCCGAAAAAGGCCGAAGCGCGGCCGAAAAAGACCGAAGCCGGGAGTTCAGCTCCGCTCGTAGTCCCGCCTCCCTGCGCTCGCTCCCGAAACAGCAGGGAGACGGGACTCCGAGCGGAGCCGAACAGTCGGCTTGGTCTTTTTTGGGCGCGCTTCGGCCTTTTTCGGCCACGGTTCGGTCTTTTTCGGCTGCGCATACGCGGTTTGTCTCGCGGCGGGAAATTTAAACGTCGGCAAGGCTGCAAATGACGCTGGCTAACTGCAAATGATACAGGGCAAGCTACAAATGACGCTGGAAAGCTGCAAATGACACTGGGCAAGCTACAAATGACGCTGGGCAGGCTGCAAATGACGCTGGGCAGGCTGCAAATGACGCTGGGCAAGCTGCAAATGACGCTTAAATGTAAGTTTTTTTTTTCCCTAAACTTCTCTCCTAAAACTTTTTTTCCTTAAAATTCCCTCCTAAACTTGGGGTGCGTGTTATACGCCGGTGCGTGTTATACGCCGATAAATATGGTACTTAGGGCCCATGGTATAGGTGAACACAAACCCAATCCCTAATGACAAGTGGAAGTGTTGGGTAAATGCTTTAATACAACACAGGAAGGCAGATAGGCTTCTAGGGAACTTAAACGTTCCCAAATCCTAGATAGTATATACATTTACTTATACATAGGTGGTGTGAGCAGTTGGAGGACAACATTATCCTTAGTGATGCATGTGTTTCTAAAAAAAAAATACTGTAAAAAAAATAATGTAATTAAATGTGTTTTTTAACTGAAATGAATCACATTGCTGAATGTAAGTTACTTCTAAAGAAAAATATCAATTCCACAGCCAAATATGCACTACCAATATACACAGTCTCTGAGGCCATCTGTGAGCATCATGTTGATCTTTAACACCACGTACAACTTTAATGCATGAAAGTCATGGAAGTAGGTCATGGGATGTCATACAGGAACCCTAGCAGCACATGATCATTTATAAACCATATAATAATACAAATGATGGAACAGAGGTTTTTATTTTGATAGATAAAGGTGTTTATTAAGGAGTCACTTTATTTTGAAGCAAAAGAATATATTACAAATGATCTTAATAACAGGCCCAGCTAAAGAAGCACAGGCAAACATAAATAATCACCATTACCTTGGTCCATTCTGCTTAAGGGTCCATGCATACTGGCTCAAAGAATGCCGCTTCTACTGTGTATCCATGTACATTAGGATGTTTAGAGGCATAATTAAAGCTCAGCATTTAGAGGCAAGAAAAAGAAAAAACTTCTGGTTTTTGACTAGAGCTTTCTGGCCGAAAAAAACTCTAAGCACTCCTAAGCTCTCTTAAAATCTTGTACAAAAATGCTCTATACAAGCATTTTTTTTTCCTGCCGAGGGAACTGGCATTTTTTTTAAGCTATGTGTGCATGGAGCCTTAGACAAAATGAAAATGCCTACTAATGACACCATCACAAAGAATCAGCAAATGGGATGAGATCTGCTGAATAGGTGACTAAAACAGTTGACTCTAATAAAGCTCTAACAGTCCTCCAGGGCTGCCCAATGAGAGGTGGATATTCTGGCTGCATACATAAGACACAGGTGAGTGATAATGGACAAGTACCTGAGTGGCTAACTAGCTGGCCAATCACGATTTTGTTGACACACAGGTACTCCCCTTAACTGTAACACAAAGCACAAGGGTAACTTGCCCACCTTTTATGCTGTAATACCTATAAAATTCCTGTGGGTTATGTTATATGCTGCAAAGACTTTTCATTCTATTTAAATGCCTTTATGAATTTTTACTAAGTACACATGCATTTAAAAAATTGCAAAATGTACAACTTTGTACAAATGCATGTGCGCGTTATTGGGGTATGTTTGCACCTATGAAAGTTTTTAGAGTGATTGTAAAGTTTTTTAGTTTTTTTTTATAAAATAAGCATGTCATACTTACATGCTTTGTGCAATGGTTTTGCACAAAGCAGCCCCGAACCTCCTGTTCTGGTGTATCCTGGCTTCTCCCCTCTGGCGAATGCACCCATAGAAAGCCACCTGCTATGTAGACATTCCTGCATACTTGCTTCCAAGCCACCCTGTCTGAGTGTATTGACACCGACAGTGTGGCTCGACCCAGATCCCCACTCCTTCTTCACAGAATTTGATTGACAGCAGCTTTCAATCTGCCCAGTGAGGAGGAAGAGAGTATAGAGAGCCTCTGCTCTCATGCACATTGCTGAATCTTAATTGGGCTCAGGAAATTAAAAGGGGGTGAGGAATGAATCCTGTGACACAGAAGTTTTTTTTTTTTTTTTACCTTAATGCATAGAATGCATTAAGGTAAAAACCTTTAGGATTTAGAACCACTTTAATTATGTGTTGATCCTGCCAGTGTCTTCGGTTAGAGGGGCTAAACACAGGTGACAATGCTAATTACAGGCTCCTCTTTCAGCATTAGCGTTGTCAGGCCTGCATGCCCTCCTTCTGGAGAACTACAGGTAGCTATGCCAGAGGATGCTGCCGGAGGATGGAACAGTGCAGGAAGTGCAATGCACTATTGTCTTCACAAAGCCCAAAGCCTAGACCCTGCAGACACTAAGGAAAAGACAGCTCAGTTGTGTGACTTCTTAAAAAATCTAAGGAGTTTAAGGTATTCTCTTATGGTTTGAAAAACTATGCAAATAGTGTTTGTCAGCAGGGTTTTCATCTACTAAAGTTTAAAGCAGTTGTAACCCTAAAAAGAAAAACAGAAAGCTTCTGTTCCTTTAAAGAATGATAAATACCACAGCGCTTCTGCAGCGTCATTTGTTCCGTTTTATGTTGTAAAATACCTGGTTGATCCTGACTGTTTATGTGTCCCCCTAGGTGTACTGACCACGGTAATTTTGACTGCTGATCCATGATACCGTGGTCAGTTTACATGCCTCCTTTATCCCACTGTATGTTCAGTCTCTCTCCCTCCCTCCCTGCCTGTCATTTCTGTGTGTGTGAGCCAATCTCCTCACCTTTCCCTTCCCTCTCCTCCTACTACTATTCCCTGCAGCTGTAAAGTAAGATTTACAAATAACTGACATCCCCTCTGTTGTATGAATATATTAAGTACTGTGTATCAGTTTTTCTAAAATTATAATCCTAAATACCTTTGCGCACAGTGCTGCTGTGTGATCATGCAATCTCCCTCTGCTGGCAGGCTGTCGTCAGAGGGGAATCTCAGCCCCTCCCGCTGCTGCCTTGGGATCTCCGGCGGACTCCATTTTGCTCAGCGGGGGATCAATCCGCTGATCCCTGCTGAGCAGGCAGATGACAGGTCAGTCTCCACTCTCTGTGCAGAGACAGACCTGTTAGAGCCCTGCTGTCTTCTATGGAAAGGTCGGATGAAAACAGACCACCTGTCCATTTTATCCGATCCCATCCAATCCGATCTGCCAGATGGATGGAAAATAGGGTCTCCATTAGTCTGAGTCTCACAGACAGGATCGGATCAGATAGCAGCGGTGACAGCGGACATGTCACCAGTGACATCCGGGCTGAATGGAGCGTACGATCAGGACCGCCTGAAAAACTGATTGGCGACCTGATCAGGAAGACCGCGTGAAAGAGGCCTTACCTCCTCTCATCAAACTATAGGAAATTTGATTAAATCTCTCCAAAAGAAGGCACATCCCCTTTTAGCCAGTTGTCACCAAAACAACTGTTCCTATTGGAAGATTTCCCCTTTAATGTTTTGGTGACAGCTCAAAATATTGAATTTCTACTTACTGTTTGTCCAGGTGACAAAGGACCAATAGAGAGGGTGAATCTTCCTAGCGGGGGTTCACAGACAGGAATAAAAACCTTTATTACTTTATTCAAAACTACCAAAAAGATTTTTGACTTTACAACACTTTAACCGCTTCCAGACCATCTCACGCAGATATACTGCAGATATACTGCGACAGGGCACGTACAGGCAGAATCACGTACCTGTACGTTTCACTTTAAGAGGCGGCCGGCGGCGCACGCCCACATTAAGCTCCATGAGTCGGGTCGCGGGTCCCATGGACTTGATCGCTGCGGGGATACCCGCGATCGTCTCAAGGAGAGGAAGAACGGGGAGATGCTAATGTAAACAAGCATCTCCCCGTTCTGCCTAGTCACAGTGTTACTGATGATCCTGTGATTGGAGCAGAGATCAGTGATGTGTCACACACAGCCACGCCCCCCACAGTTAGAAACACACCCCTAGGACACACTTAACCCCTACACTGCCACCTAGTGGTTAACCCCTTCACTGCCAATGTCATTTACACAGGAATCAGTGCATGTGTATAGCACTGATTTCTGTATAAAGGACAATGGTCCCAAAAATGTGTCAAAAATGTCCGATGTGTCCGCCATAATGTCGCAGTCACGATAAAAATCACAGATCGCCACCATTACTAGTAAAAAAAAAATGTTGATAAAAATGCCATAAAACTATCCCCTATTTTGTAAACGCTATAACTTTTGCGCAAACCATTTAATAATTGCTAATTGCAATTTTTTTTACCAATAATATGTAAAAGAATACGTATCGGCCTAAAGTGAGGAAAACATTTTTTTTTATATATTTTTGGGGGATATTTATTATAGCAAAAAGTAAAAAATAATGCGTTTTTCAAAATTGTCGCTCTTTTTTTGATTATAGCGCAAAAAATTAAAACTGCAGGGGTGATCGAATACAACCAAAAGAAAGCTCTATTTGTGGGAAAAAAAGGACGTCAATTTTGTCGCACGACCGCGCAATTGTCAGTTAAAGTGACGCAGTGCCCGAATCGCAAAAAATGCTCTGGTCAGGAAGTGGTTAAACAAATCCCCATTTAAACTCTCAGTCTGCTATATTGTGACATTTTCTATTCGATAATGTTCTATTATCACCAACGAGATCATTGCTGAATTCAAAAATATTCTCTGTTCCTGACACACACTTGCCTTGTTCTAAATTAACAAAACTTACAAAATATTTATGTTTTGGTGGTTTCTAAATGTCAGCATATTTATTTTCTAAATTGGTTCACTGTATTAATCTCTGAATCACTAACTTGACAGATTGCAAAAGATAATAGGAGAAACCCCCAAAAATATTTAAATATAGTAATAGTAAATAGGTCAGGTCTGAGCATGTAGTCCCTTTACAAAATAATCTAGAGTGGGTGACTGGGGACAAAGAGAATGCAAGTGTATTAAATACTTTCTTCAGTTCCATGTATACAAAAGAGGATGGGGTAGCTCATGCCCATAATAGGGGTGGTAGTGTGATAGCCCCAAATGATCCACAATGGCTCAAAATTGATATGGTACAGAAATATTTAGACAGAATAAAGGTGGATAAAGCACCAGGTCCAGATGGCGTACACCCACGGATCCTAAAATAATTGAGCTCTGTCATTTTTAAAGCCGTGGTTTCTAATTTTTAGGTCCTCTTTAATGACTGGAATAGTACCACTGGATTGGCGAAAGACAATTATGGTGCCTATATCTAAAAAGGAATCAAAGTCTTTACCAAGTAACTATTGACCTGTTAGTTTAACTTCTATAGTTAGAATGATACTGAAGAGTTTAATAAAAGACCACATAGATGAGTTCTTGCTGGAAACAATTATTTATAACAGCATGGGTTCATGAAAGACAGAAGTTGGCAGACAAATCTGATTTCTTTTTATGAGGAGGTAAGTAAAACCTTTAACAGAGGGGTGGCTGTGGCTGTAGAATACTTGGATTTTGCAAAAGCATTTGACACAGTTCCCCACACATGGCTAATGTGTTAGGGTAAGTCTACAGGCTGGATATATCTGTTTGTAAACGGATAGAAAACGGTCTAAAAGACCGTATTGAGAGAGTAGTGGTTAATGATTCATACTCTGAATGGTCTAAGGTTATTAGTGGGGTACCCAAAGGTTCAGTGTTGGGACCCTTACTTTTTAATATATTTATAAATGTTATAGGGTCTGGGATTACCAGTGTGCTTTGCAGATGACACCAAGCTATGCAGTGGAATAATGTCCTTACAGGATGTCTCCAACTTGCAAGCCGACCTCAATTCACTGTTTAATTGGGCAACTATGTGGCAAATGAGTTTTCATTTTGATAAATGTGAAGATATGCACCTGGGGGCTAAGAATATGCATGCATTATACATATTAGGGGGAGTCCTTTTGGGGGAATCAATGGTGGAGAAGGATCTGTGGGTTTTGGTAGATCATAAGCTCAATAATAACATGCAATGCCAAGCAGCGGGTTCCAAATCAAGCAAATTCCTTTCTTGAATTAAGAGAGGTATGGACTGCAGAGAGAGAGCTATAATGTTGCCCCTGTACAAATCATTAGTAAGACCTCATCTGGAATATGCAGTTCAGTTTGGGCACCAGTTCATAAAAAGGATATTGGGGAACTGGAGAAAGTGCAGAGAAGAGCAACCAAACTGATAAGAGGCATGGAGGAACTCAGCTATGAGGAAAGATTAGAGGAATTTAATTAATTCTCTCTTAAGAAGAAAAAAAATATGATCAACATGTATAAATACCTAAGTGGTCCATATATTGAACTTGGTGTTGGTGTTAAGTTATTCACTTTAGGTCATAGTTGGTAAGATTGAATTAAGACAACAGTCCATCCAGTTAAACCTGTATAAAGCCCCATACACACGCTCGGATTATCCGAGGACCAGGTCCGTCGGATCATGTCCGTCGTACTTTGTCCGATGTTGGTTTTGCGTACACACGGTCGGACAAAGTTGTCGGAAAATCCGATCATTCTGAACGTGGTGACGTTTGTTGCCTACGACGGGACTACGTAGAGGCTAGTAGCCAATAGCTTTGGTCTTGTAATGTGATCTGAGCATGCGTAGCACTTTGTCCGTCGGACTACCATACACACGATCGGATTTGGTGTGATCGGACCTTGTTGTCCAAAAATCTATCCAGCAGGAGATAGGACTTTGTCCGTCGGACAATCCGACGTACACTGTCCGATGGTGCATACACACGGTCGGATTTTTCGACAACATTGTCCGATCGGACAGAATCCATGCGAAAATCCGACAGTGTGTATGGGGCTTAAGTGTGTGTGTGTGTAGAAAAAGCATTTCCCATATCTCCGTATATTGTTTTTGCTAAGATGCAAGTCCAAGAGGCTTTTAAAACTATCCATACTTCCTGCCGACACAGCCGATTGTGGAAGAGAGTTCCACACCCTGACAGTGAAAAAAACCCTACGCAGCTTAAGGTTAAACAGCTTCTCTTCCAGTCTATTCGTGTGGCCCTGTGGTTTCCTACACTCCCTGGGACTGAAAAGTTTCATACTTACGCTGGGATCACCATTGAGATATTTGTATATAGCTATCATATCTCCTCTCAAGCGTCTCTTCTCCAGGGAGAATAAATTTAGCACTTGTAGCCGTTCCTCGTAATTGAGGTCCTTCAGTCCCCATATTAATTTAGTTGCCCTTCTCTGGACTCTCTCCAGCTCCAGCACATCCTTTCTGAGGATTGGTGACCAGAACTGGATGGAATAAACCACAGTTTTATAAAGTGTCAGAATAATAGTTTTATCTCTGGAGTAAATTCCCTTTTTAATGCATGCTAATATTCTGCTGGCTTTGGTAGCCTCAACTTGACACTGAATGCTATTGCTCAGTCTGTCTTCTACTAGTACCCCTAGATTCTTCTACATCCTATATCACAGACAACAAGTGGGCTTGCTTTACATCTGGAGGAATAGAGGTGAAATCTTCAAACATGAAAAGGCTAAACATGTGGAATAGGCCAGCCCAGTAAATTGCTTTAAAAAATGCCTGGATTCTTTCCTAAATGTACATGATATAACTGGATACTAACATGTATAAATAAAGTTGATCAAGGGAACATCTGATTGCCTCTTAGGGAATCAGACAGGAATGTTTTCCCCCTGCTAGAGCAATTTGGTTAATGCTTTGCTGGGGGTTTTTGCCTTCCTCTGGATCAAATGTGGGTATGGGATTGTGTATATAGGATTGTAAACATGTTTTACCCCTTTTTATTGGTTGAATTAGATGAACTTGTGTCTTGTTTCAACCAGACTAAGGGTCCTTTCACACGGGCGGATCGGTAATCAAGCGCCCCGTGAACATCCGCTGCTCAGCGGGGATCGCTCCGCTGATCCCCGCTGAGCCGGTGGATGACAGGTGCAGGGACCGCCCTGTCAGATCTCCGTTCTCCTCTATGGAGGATCGGATGAACACGGACCGTCTGTCCGCGTTCATCCTATCCACTCTGCAGACGGATGGAAAAATAGGGTTTTCCTCCGTCTGCAGAAGCGGACCATAGCGGAGGCGGACGATATCGGTGTCAGCGGATGCTCATCAGCTGACACCCGCTATCCCATAGGGGTACATGTATGTCTGTTTTTCATCCGAAAACGGATGGATGAAAAACTGACATACTGTCCGCACGTGTGAAAGGGGCCTAACTATGTAATGTCAAACTGTTTCTGAAATTATATTAATGTTCCAGTGACTTTTTCAATAAAGAATAAAAGCCTACAATTATGAAGTGCAATTATTATAAACAGAAAAGTGTCTCTACTTGCAGGTGAATGGGATAAATGTTGAGAGCGCAACACATGAAGAAGTGGTAAGTTGTAAGTATTTTGAACTAATCTGTGTTCATGTTTTTTTTTTCTTATACTGCACCTTATTGTATTGCATGTATTAATGTTTATTTAATTTTCTATTCGTATTTAAATTTTTTTCTGTCATTATGATGTGTATTACATATTTTCCTCATATGCTATGAAAAGGGTTGGATAAATCTACTGAGAGTGGTAATCACTGCTAGCTATTAATACAATCTAATCAACAGCAGTTTCAGTACTAGTTTCAAATACTATGCAGGGTTTTCTTAACAGTTAACCACATTTTTCAAACACTAGTATAAACAAAACAAATGATAGAATAAAGGTGGACATACCATTTGTGAAGACCATGCAGCTGCACAAGAGCCCTTTGGTACTTAGGAGCCCATATTTATTAGATGTGAGACAGGCTGTTAACCCATTGACCTGGATGCTCCAATAAATTGCTTCTCAGAGATTTCCGGATGAGCAACAGGTTGTGATATAAATGTTGGTATAATACAAATGTAGTAAAAAGATAGTTTCCATATAAATATGTTTGTTTGTGTGTGTGCGTGTGTGCGCCTGTGTGTTTACTAATGACATATTTGAGAGTGATGTAATTCCATTAAATTGCAACTCCACTTGTAAACCCTCAATAGATATCGTATTACTTAATGAAAAAAAAAAACAACAAATTGGAAATTGACATGCATTGATGACTAATTGTAGATCTCTAATATATTGTTTAGTTTATGGGTGGCCCCGCCCCCCTCTGACGCTCCAGGAAAGCCATAGGGAAGTCCCCGTTCCTCAGAGGGGGACAGGGTCACCCGGGAACGTCATGGTGTGGCCCCACCCTCAGTTATAAAAGAACTGTCAAAGCGAAGACGCGTCATACCACAGGAGCCTCCCATGGTGGCGGGTCGGTCGAGTTTTTTTTTCTTTTTTGGTCCGTCGGCAGAGCAAGAGAAGAAGAAGAAGACTTCATGGGACATTTTTATTTTTTTATTTTTTTAATAAAGGACTTGTCCCAAGCCGTGTCTTGTCACTTTTACCATTTTGGCACTTTTTTTGTGAAATGGTAGGGGTACATTTGTACCTATTACCATTTCACACAGGGGGGGGGCCAGGCCGGGATCTGGGGGTCCCCTTGTTAAAGGGGGCTTCCAGATTCCGATAAACCCCCGCTCGCAGACCCCCATAATCACCGGGCAAGGGTTGTGGGGATGAGGCCCTTGTCCCCCATCAACATGGGTACAAGGTGCTTTGGGGGGCTACCCCAAAGCACCCCCCCATGTTGAGCGCATGTGGCCTGTTACGATTCAGAAGGGGGGGGCTCTCTAGTCCCCCCTCTTTTCCTGCAGCCTGCCAGGTTGTGTGCTCAAGTAAGGGTTGTCCTGGAAATTTATAGATAGGCAACTCCTATCTTCATATTGATTAGTGGTTCCAAATTAATAATAACTACTGCAGTAGGGAACAGACACAAAAGATACGCTCAGCATCTTTCCAAATAACCGTTCTCCTTTATTATGACGCAATTCAGGGGTTTTATACACATGATTACGTAGGTATCACATTAATATTACAATTGTTCATTTATGGTAACAAGGGGCGTATCATAGGCAGGCTTATTCTAATCAGGACTCAAAAGAATGTAAACATGTACTGAAAACATTATTAGTGCCGTGTGCACAGTGAGGGCAGTGTGCAATACATACAAAATAGAATACAATTATATACAGAACTTACAAATTTCCATTACAGTCTCCCCTCTTTTGATCAATATTTTGATCACTAACCATACCTGCTATCACCTTTAACCTGGAACCTCCACACACTTAGGTGGAGGTAGTCCTGGCCAAAGAGGCAAAAACTCCATTGTGGAGAAAATAATAGCTGAGCAGCTTTTTTCATTACAAAATGACTTTTCATTGTGAAAAACAAATGATTGATAAGACATATTTACAGAGTACTGGCTGTACACTCCTGTGGCCAGAATGGCCTTCTAGCTTAATGTTGGTATGCTGACTTATCAGCATATGTAAACACAGACAATTCTACAAAAAATGGAAGAGATACAAAAGACAAATATGACTTCAACATGGCTAAACTACTTTTCAAATATATATCCCTTACAATTAAAGTAATTGAATCAATAAAGTACCCTAGACTGTTATTGCAAGAGGGAAACAAATCAAACTCAGAGATTTCTTTAATTTAGTCATTTTTGCAGTGTCTGGTGTGGATCCAGGTGACTTTATATACAGAGTATACTTCTGGGTGATAAACTGCATACTCAGTATAAAACCGGGAATAACTCTACAAAAAATATAAATATCTGGGTCTTCAGGGAGTGTGTCCTGCACTGGGCTCACAGCAGCTGATTCCTACGTCATCAATTTAACACATGTGGTCTCCCCCGTCTACACCCTCCTCCAATAGGGGCAATAAGGTGGCTGGATTAAAATGTACACATTTTTCATTGTTAGATTTGTACACAAACAAACAAAACAAACTCCTATTTTAAACCTTTCATTAGACAAACATTTAGTTAGCTGTATATTTGCTGCGCAAAATGTCGGACCATTAAAAATGTAATATTTGACCAAAATAATGTCTAACTTTGTCTAATAGCACCTTTGCATAAAGATACAGCTCTGATATATCGGGGTGAACCCTTCATTACCGGGTCCAGCTTGCATAACTATATTACAATGGCTTGTTTTCTATCACGCTGTTTGTGTAAGAACTCCAGTTTCATGTTTCAAAAAGACAACTTTTTCCTGGCAATATTATAATAAATGATAACAATACCCTGCGGTCATGCAGAGATGTCCATAAATCCAAAATATTCTTCTGCTTATACCCACTGTACTTACAAGGAAAAGGGGCACATCATTTCACAATTCACACATTCTGCTTTGGATTCAAAAATAAAAATAAATAAAAACAAACAAAGCGCTCAGCCACATCAAAAACTATAAAACAACTGGCTGCAGGTGGGATCTACCCTAACAGGGTGTGTGGACTTGATGTGATGGGTCTGTCATATTTAAATATTATTTATTATTACTCTCTCATCATGGACCGCACATCAATTTATTATCAGACTTTAAGGTTTAATTTTTGTAGAAAAACTTCTTATGTATCCCATCCATCTTGGCTTTGTTAAACATTATGGCAGCTGTATTCCAATTAACAACCTCATCTTAATCTTTTTTCTTTCCACTCAATAAATGTAAAATTACAAAATTGTTATCTTGAACTAAACTAATACCATTTTTATAAATTCCCCATTAACCTGGATTTCATTTCCAATCAAAGGTTGTCTAAACCAATTTCAATATATCAATATTATTAATAAAATTGTTAAACTCCAATTAGAAATTAATACTCAAATGATAATTTTAATATCACGCCCTAATATATATATCCACAGATAACGTTCCTTAAAGGGGGACATATTACTTAATTTTACTTAATTCCCTATTAAATGCACTGTTTCCACTATCAAAGGATATTCAATTTGTATAATACACGGTTAAATGTAACCTTCATTTTACCATGTTTGGAAAACAGATTCAAAAATAATTGTGATCACATTGTTTATCATTAGATTCGTTAACCCGGCACATAAAGTTATAAATGTTTTGTCTAAAAACTGAAATTGGCATGGTGTCCTTCCAGCTTATCACCAACCTCTCATCCCAGCTACATCCTTTCAGGAGAGCACAAAGGAGGGGGTCACATCTGCGTACATGACACACACAAGCGATAGAACTAAAGGTTCCAGCATTCACACACATACACAAATATCTCTCTAAAATCGCTTACATTTTTCCCATTTGTACACAACACATGCATATCATTCTCTCACATTCTTTTAACTCTTTTAAATACTTCCTTGATAAATTTCTGCTTTCCTTATTTTGTTCTGATATCCTTTGCATCCAATGTATTGTAATACCATACTTCACATACTGTACCTTCTATGATCAGACGGGCAGCCATAGTGCTCATCCCATCTTTCCTCTCTGACAACATATAAAATATTCTGTTTTAACTCTCATTTCTCTGTTTCTTGACTTTACTAGTTGTAGTGCCTAACCCCAAATTAATCCCACAACTTAACATGAAAATGTCCCTTTCTGTCTAGTGTTAATTGTCACCCTTGATCCATCCTGCTCACATAGCTGTTTCTCTAGCTGTGTACTCTGCATGATTCTTAGTCCCTGTGGACTTCGGTGGTACCCCAGTTACCCATTGTGGATCCATGTCCACTTTAACCATTAATCTAGGGGCTCAGTATAGGCGGAACCGCACCTTCGGTTCATATATAGCGCTCCTCTTGCGCTGGGCATTTTTGAGGGTCTCTTACCCTTCATTCCCTTACTTAATTTAATGCCCATAATGACTGGCCAGTCTTCTCTACGTGTGCCTATACCCTCTTGCCTCTAAACTACTTTTTCTAGCAGATGTACTACATATACCTGTGAACAGCACTATTCTTCTATTTCTTATCTATAACACTCCGATGGACAGTAGACAGTGATAACATAACATATAACCACCAATCAATACAGTTCGATTAAGGGGAGTAAGATAGGTACCCTTTGTCCCGAAAATGCCTTACCGATCAAGGAAGTCTGATAACTCAAATGTAAGCAAAAGGCTTACCTCAGCCGGCTGATTATCAGAAATTCCCGGATCGTCTCAAGCTCCTCGTTTCGGATACTCAGGGTCACCTTTTAACCCCTCCTGGGAAAAGCTCGCCACCTGTCCTGGAAATTTATAGATAGGCAACTCCTATCTTCATATTGATTAGTGGTTCCAAATTAATAATAACTACTGCAGTAGGGAACAGACACAAAAGATACGCTCAGCATCTTTCCAAATAACCGTTCTCCTTTATTATGACGCAATTCAGGGGTTTTATACACATGATTACGTAGGTATCACATTAATATTACAATTGTTCATTTATGGTAACAAGGGGCGTATCATAGGCAGGCTTATTCTAATCAGGACTCAAAAGAATGTAAACATGTACTGAAAACATTATTAGTGCCGTGTGCACAGTGAGGGCAGTGTGCAATACATACAAAATAGAATACAATTATATACAGAACTTACAAATTTCCATTACAGGGTCTCGTATGAATTTTTGGGGGGACCCCCACGTAATTTTTTTTAAACAATTTGGTGCAGAGTTCCCCTTAAAATCCATACCAGACCTGAAGGGCCTGGTATGGAATTTGGGGGGACCCCCACGTCATTTTTTTTATTTTGGTTCGGGGTTCCCTTTAATATTCATACCAGACCCAAAGGGACTGGTAATGGACTGGGGGATCCCATGCCATTTTTTTCAATGACTTCTTTTATCTGTATTGCCGGGACCGACAATTCATTTTAGCCGCGAGTAGTTTTAATTTACTTTTTTTCCTTTAGAAATGTAATTTTGCTGTGGTATTGTTCTAAACACGGGAAACATGCGCCACTTTACAGGCATAATATAGACACCCCCCCAGGTATGAAATTTAAAGGACTATTTCACTTTTATTGTTTCACTTTAAGCATTATTAAAATCTCTGCTCCCAAAAAATCTGCAGTTTTTAAAACTTTTTTTTCATTGATACATGTCCCCTGGGGCAGGACCCGGGTCCCCAAACACTTTTTATGACAATAACTTGCATATAAGCCTTTAAAATTAGCACTTTTGATTATTCATGTTCGTGACCCATAGACTTTAACGGTGTTCGCGTGTTTGAACACATTTTTTGCCTGTTCGCATGTTCTGCTGCGAACCAAACCGGGGGGTGTTCAGCTCATCCCTATTTGTGGAATTGGGATATAATTAACACTCATATAATTGTAAAAAAAACTGGAGCAATCAAATGACTGGTGATCCATATAGCCCAAACAACTATAAAAATTAGAGACTAAACCAATAGACCAGACTTTATCAAAATTTTGTAAAGTTTATTAATCACATCAAGTGAATCAAATATAAATATATCAATTGAAAAAAACGACATTCATCACCTGTCAAAAATACATCGCTGTACACATAAAAGTATGCAGTGAGACAAAGTTGCAGGGGGTGAACATCTTGTTTACCCACCGATACTATATGATGACCATTGCATTCATTGTATGTTATTAATACTTTAAGGCTGGGTTTATACTAATGGGAATTGGGCTCGTGTTTCCCACGCATTTAATTTGCATAGCATGAGATTGTGACCGGCTCTCTATGAAGCCAGTTCACACATCCCTGGAGTGGCTCCGGTGCAAATTGCACAGGAGTTCTGTGCGTGTTTTGGTCCGCCCAGAGTACCAAGTTCTGTATAAATTCCAATTCCAAGCCTTTTTCTTTTGTGGAAGGTGAACAGAGCAGCAGGGGAGCAAGCAGAAGGGAAATATAAGCAGGGGTAAGGGAGAGACAATTAAGTGAACATGCTGCTTTGTGAAATGAAATATGAGTGCAATGTGATGTATGTTTGGATTTTAATAAAGCATGTTAAAACTTACTGCACTATCGAAGCTCTCCTTTGTCTCCCCATGTATATGATTAACCATTTGGGATTGACTATATGCTTTGGAGGCTGCTGCTTACATAATTTATCAAGGTGCATTTGCCGAGCATGAGAGTGTGAGGCACACTCATCTGGTGAGTGTACATCTGATGGGGAAGTGGTGACACGTTTGATTGTGATATAAAGGTTGCATGCCAGTGTGTATCTGGATTTTTTCTCACTACAACAGTGGATAGACTATGAGATTTGAATCACTTATGAACTTTCTAATGGACTGAACTGTCATATCACCTTTGCACACAGGGTGATTTAGAATTTATTACTTGTTATTCACACTTTTCGTTAATTTTATGCACTGGATTAGTAGTTAGTACTAGAACATTGTTTGTTCTAATTAGGCTGATTATTTACGCGTTTTAAATATATGTCTTTAGCACTGCTATTTACCATTGTTGTTACATGATCTGGGTAAATGTATAGAGTTTTTCCAATATTTATGTAAAGTATCGGCTGTTTTTACAGTTTTTAGATTCACATAGGCTTAGCATGTTTTGTGTATTTTTTCATTTTTTTTGGCACAACTCTTTCGGTACGTTTAACACGATGCAGAGGTAGGACTGGTGGTTTATTAATAGATTATTTTTTTCTTCTGTTTTGGATACAGTTAATCATATTATTCATAGATAACCTCAAAGATTGGGATTTTATGGGCAATAAAAAATATACATAAATTATGCAAAAAAATGGATTTATTTATAGAAAATGGTAAAAAAATGTTGAAATTACAACACATCATTGAAACATTGTAAGCATGACACTCAAAATGAATAAAGATTGCAGATATTGCACAAGACTATTTTTAAACCATAGAGTGGTGGTCCGGACTGCTTGCTGTCATGTACAGAATAGAAAAATACAACATTCCAGGATCCAAATACAACATTTTGGATCCTGGAATGTTGTATTTTTCATTTTTCTATTCCATACCATGATTAGGATCCCGTGTCAATGGACTGTTAATTCATGCTTTTTGGGTTTACATTAATATTTGAATACTGCTTATGGCTTATTTTATCATATTGTATATTGTATAATTTTGTAATGGCATATGCATTCTTTCTATCTAATATGGATGTCCTCCTCCTGTAATTGTTTTCTAAATCATCCAATGAAATGGCCGTTCCGATCCCCGGATGTTGTTTTCCATGGACCGGATGTTTTGGCCAGATTCGGAGGATACACGGCTACGCCAGGATGGCGTTTGCTGCGTCACCTCCGTTCGGATGTATCTCCTGCACAGAAGCGGAAGTGATGTTGACGCGAGTGCACATCGCGTCACTTCCTCCGGAGATTGTGCCTTTAAATAGGGATGCCATTGCGTCTTCTATCGTTATTCTTCCCGGGTTGATGCACCATGAATCCACATATTCCCTTCTCCTAGATTGCAGACCTTGGAATTCCTTGGGAGATCTCCAATCTTTAATCATGGGACCTTTTTGGGTTTTTGAGTTACATAACAACTGAAGTAAGCATTTATAATTTTTATTCAATTGTGGGTCCAGACTTATGGGGAATTACACCCCAGACTGACTCCACTCCCTTGGAATTGAGACGTATTCTCTTCTCAGGGATTTACCATCTTTATTCTTTTTGCTTTCTTGTAGCCTTTAACATCACGGCCTCCATCCCCTATATGTTTTCCTCATTTGGTCTTCTTTCCAAGGGGAACATTGGGCATTCACATGGGGCAGGCTACAAACGGCCTTGACAGGATACCCATGTTCTGTGGAGGAATGCTTTTACCAAACATGAATACTTTTTGTAAGGGTCTATTTTTGATGATGAATGGATGAATGGTATGAATTTGCATTGATTAATATGGGCTGTTTTTTCAGAGAGTGGTATTATTCCCTGAAGAAGATTTATAATACAATTTTGAAATGCATTGGATTTCCCCCTCTGCAGCGTTCCCTATTAGAAACCACAAACAAAGGGAGCAGCAAGCAGTCTTGGACCACCACTATATGGTTTAAAAATAGTCGTGTGCAATATCTGCAATATTTATTTGTTTTGAGTGTCATGTTTACAATGTTTCAATGATGTTTTGTAATTTCAACATGAAAGATTTTTTAACCATTTTCTATAAATAAATACATTGTTTTGCATAATCTATGTATATTTTTTATTACCTATAAAATCCCAATTTTTGAGGTTATCTATACATTATCAAGGGATGGTGGCAATATACATTTGTTGTCTCATGAATCATTATAATTATCAGTTAATCATATTATTCAACACTATTGTGTTGAGGCATTTCAACTGTTATTCAGTTCCTCCTTTCCCCTGAAATCTTTGGAGAAAATCTTACCGTATATACTCGAGTATAAGCCAACCCGAATATAACTTAGTTAAAACTTATTGACTTGAGTATAAGCCTAGGGTGAGAAATGCGCAGCTACTATAAGTGTAAAAGAGGGTCAACAATGCCCATTTGCATGTCTCACTGTGCCCATTTGCAGCCATAGGTCCCCCAAACCTCAAACTTGGTAGTTAATGGTTCCTAGATGCTCCCTAGCTGCAGCCAAAATTTGGGGTCTCTGGACCCAAACGGTCCCGAAATGACATTGCTGCAGATGGACACAGTTGACCGATTTTGGGGCCCTGTATCTCGGGGCCACTTGGTGCTAGGAACCTAGATATGTTGTATTGCTAGTTCCACTGGGTTTGCACACCAAATTTGGGGTTCCTAGCCCCAATTGGTCCCAAGATATGTCAAGCCCTTTTCTGCAGCAGAGAATGACATTTTCTGAACCGACTTTGGGGCCTTGTATCTCGGGTCCACGTGGTGCTAGGAACCCCAAATTTGGTGTACAAACCCAGTGGAACTAGCAATACATCCATATATTTGGATATGTTGTAGTGCTGATTCCACTAGGTTGGCATACCAAATTTGGGGTTCCTAGCACCAAGTGGCCCCGAGATGCGGAGCCCCAAAGTCAGGTCGGAAAATGTCATTTTCTGCTGCAGGAAAATGCTTGACTCCAGTATACGCCAAGAGGGGCACTTTCAGCACAAAAAAATGTGCTGAAAAACTCGGCTTATACTCAAGTATATAATTTTAACAAATGTTCAAGTACTCATCAAAAAAAAACTCAGTATGATCTTTTTGGAGCTTTGAATCTAGTCAGATTTTAAAGAACCAAAACAGGCCAGTAAGTGTAAACAAGGAAAAACTTTTAATTGTAGGCAAAACTTATGTAGTACTCGAAGATGCTACATTTAAAAAGGCTATTTTTCTTACCATAACTCCCTCTACCTGAAAGTAGAAAGAGCCTTTATAGTTGAGTTGTAAGTGACAGGAGGTGTATCAACTACTAATAACTAAGGAGGGTGGTAGTAGAAGCGCTATAATTGGTCCTTGGAAGAGTCAAGAGGGACCAGAAAAGCATCAACGGGACAGTGGTGGTACTTGGGGTTATGTTTTGTAGAATTATAGAGGAAGAAGGCTTAGGCAAGGTAGAGTATTTACTTTTTATGCAAGTTTGACCATGTATATAAACCCAAATACAAAAATGTAATATAGTATACTGCAGTTTAGTGATCCTTACATGTAGTGATTCTTACATGTGGTGGCTGCATTTGCTTTCACTTTTAGGCTTTTTTCCTCAAACACTGCACTGCAGCATTGCCACCCTAGGACAGGAAGTGCTTTAGAACTACAAACACGTTCCCCCCTCTCTTCATCACCATAACATAGGGAGTAGGTGTTGTGCAGCTCCGAGAGGTGCGAAGGGCTAATTATAGTGCTTGAGATAAAATTTCAGAGTGCACAGGAGCTACAAGTTGATATTTCTGTCAGGATTGACAGATATTTTGTACATGTATTGAACAAATATAACACAAATCTTTCACTGGCATATTTAATAGACTAAAAATAAAAAAATAAAAGAAGTCTGTTGTTTGAGTTTACATTCACTTGAATTTTTGGATTTGACCAAAGAGCATTTTTAACACCTTTAGGGTCTCCTTCTCCAACAAATTCAAAAGGAAACATTTTCTGCTGACTAATGATGTAAGTGGTAATCATTTCCCTTGGAAATAAAGTTTGTTTGACCTTTTTACAACCCTCCAAGAAGTTAATGAGGTGTTATTACTAAACACTCTTTTGGTTAGAGAAACAACAGATGTTAATTCTGGCAGTAAATGGTTTATAAAAGTTAGCTTTTATGTTCTTTGCACTCCTTATTCATCCTTTATTTGTATAAACTGTTTCCATAAAATTATATGATTGCTCTCAATCTCTCTTTCTTAAACTTGGGTCTACTTACATTTACAAAAAAAATTTCAAGCACTTTGCAATATTTAAAGTGTTATTACACTGTCAAGAAAGTTAATCAGTGTAAATGCAGCATACATAAATAGAAGCTCCAAAAAACAACATATTTAATTTTTTTGTAATTTGACTTTCATGTATATTTATTGGATTACTATATCTAAAGCTTAAAGCGGTTCTACACTCATTTCATTTAGTAAATCTCTTTGCCTTCCAAATCAGGCAAAGAGTACTAAATGAAATGTTTTTTTTTTTTTTTTTTTTTTTACTTACCTTGTAATTGAAGACTTCCGGTCTTCTCCCTCTGCGGCGGCGGGCGGGGTCTTGCGTCGATCGTCGTCACGCCGCACTGTCTCCTGGGATCTGGTGTCATTGATCCCAGGAGCCAGTGCGGGCATCTTCCGAAATCTCGCGAGATTTCGGCCACATCTTCCGAAATCTCCCGAGATTTCGGCCGCATCTGCCGAAATCTCGTGAGATCTCGGCAGATGAGCCGTTACTGCGCACGCGCGAGTAACGGCAGTGCATGCTGGGCCATCTAAAGTCCCTGTGGGTGTTTCACATGCCCACAGGCAAGATGGCCCCCAGCACTAAAGAAGAAGACGAGGAACTTCATCGGACGAAAAACCGGCGGCGATCGAGATGGAAGATGGAACAGGTGAGTCCCCTAATAAAGGTAAGCACACTTTATATTACATCCTAAAAAAAAATATTTTTTTTCAGAGTGCAGAACCGCTTTAAGCTTCTTTATCAGAGTTTTGGATAGCGTAGGGAAGTATTACAACCTCTGTCTGACTTTATTTGCTGAAGCATTTTATATTGGATCTTACTGCATATAGCCTGGACAACCATTAATTTTGTCTCTTTACTAGAATGCCCAAGTGGACTCCAGTATCTAGGCAGGGCAGAGAGGAAAATTAAGGCCTGAATGGGTTAAAATATATATCTCTTAAAAATAATGGATTATTACCCATGGTGTTTCTGAACACTATAGTGAAAAAAGTATATAGCATTGTAGTCACATGGAGATGGCTGTGTGCTGAACCTGATTTTGTGCTATTATATTGTACATCAATTACCCGCTTAAGCCCCAGAAGATTTTCCCCCTTTCGATCAGAGCACTTTTTGCGTTTCGGCACTGCGAAACTTTAACTGACAATTGCGCAGTCGTGTGACATTGCATCCAAACAAAATTGACATCCTTTTCTCCCACAAATAGAGCTTTCTTTTTGGTGGTATTTGATCACCTCTGCAGTTTTTATTTTTTGCACTATAAACCAAAAATTAGCGACAATTTTGAAAAAAAGTCATTATTTTTTAATTTTGCTTTAATAAATACCCCCCAAAAATGTATAAATAAATTATTTTTTCCTCAGTTTAGGCCGATATATATTCTTCTACATATTTTTGGTAAAAATGGTGGTGATCTGCGATTTTTATCGGGACTGCGACATTATGGCAGACACATCAGACATGTTTGACACTATTTTGGGACCATTGTCATTTATACAGTACATTGATCAGTGCTATAAAAATGAATTGATTACTGTGTAAATGACACTGGCAGTGAATGGGTTAACCACTAGGGGGCGATGAAGGGGTTACGTGTGTCCTAGGAAGTGATTCTAACTGTGGGGGGGGGGTGGGCTTCAAGTCACATGACAGTGATCACTGCTTTCGATGACAGAGTGCAATGATCTCTCAAATGACACAAGCCAGAAAGGGGAAATGCCTTGTTTACATAGGCACTTCCCCGTTCTGAGGCTTCGTGACGTGATCGCGGACATCGAGTTTGCCAGTCCCACGGGCACGGTCACACTGTACGTGGCGGGCGCCTGCTATCCCCAACTCTTAAAAGGGACGTACAGGTATGCCCATTTACCCACCGCTGCCATTGTGCCGACGTATATCGGTGGTCGGCCATTGACCTGAACTGATAATATCAATTCTTTTTTGTGGCCTAGCTGCAGAAAATGCTGTCATTTCTGTACCTGGTAATCATGTGATTATTTGCTACTTGCCTTTTTCCCTTTTTTCTTAATGCAAGGCTAATCTTTGTTACTTTGGTTATATCCAAATTTCAACAATTGAAAAAATAAAAGAAAAATGCCAGAAGCAGCATAGGGCTGTGATGCATAACATGACACATGTGGGAGAAGTGTTACAGAAAGTAAGCTCTTACACTTGGTGATTCCAGAATGTACAGGAGAGTGGCTGTGGAGCATAGGTTAAATGTAGGCTTTCATTAACACTTTCCTGCCAATTCACTTACAACCCATAAAGCAACATCCGTAGATGCCACTAACTCAGACCATGAATGGTCTGATATTTTCAGCTATTGCAATGAGTAAAAATCACTTTGGATCAATGGAGTGGACTACACACCTAGCTAGCATCTGTATTTGCATGTAGTCAGTACACTAGCTCACATAGAGTGTGTTTGTTCATTCTCACAGAGAACAGCAGTGACAGCAAGTTTGCCCCACTTTTATTTTTGTTGATTAAAGCCCTATGTTTGTGCTGCTTAACCACTTAAGCCCCGGACCAATTTGCAGCCAAAGGACCAGGCTCCTTTTTACGATTCGGCACTGCGTCGCTTTAAACAAAATTGACGTCCTTTTTTTACCACAAATATACCTTTCTTTTGGTGGTATTTGATCACCCCTGCGGTTTTAATTTTTTTGCGCTATAAACAAATATTTTTTTTTTTTTACTAGTAATGGCGGCGATCAGCGATTTTTATTGTGACTGCGACATTATAGCGGGCACATCGGACATTTTTGACACATTTTTGGGACCATTGTCATTTATACAGAAATCAGTGCTATTTAAATGCATTGATTCCTGTGTAAATGACACTGGCAGTGAAGGAGTTAACCACTAGGGGGGTTAAGAGTGTGTGTGTGTTTTTTTTTTTACTGTAGGGGGGCGTGGCTTTGGGTCTGACGTCACTGATCGGCTTTCTCGATGACACGGAACAGCCGATCAGTGTCAGTTGCCCTAGCAAGCATGGGGAGAGGTTTATTTACACAGACCTCTCCCCGTTCTTCAGCTCTGTGACCCAATTCCGGAACAACAGCGGCGATCGGGTCCGCTGGTCCCGCGGCTGCGGTCACAGAGCTCAGGACCCGGTTTGCGAGCTGCCGACGTATATCGGTTAAAGTTAACCTCTCACAAACCTAGTCAATTCCAATTCAGCATATGATGAAACAAATGTACAAGCAGAGAGGTTACCTTCAGTGAAACTACATGTCAAATTATTGGGTAGCTCAAGAGATATAGCCAGCTGATTCTTTATGTAAATCTATGTTTTTCAACATTTCCTGTGAAAGTGACATTTATGTGAAAGGGGCTTGACATTGCCCCTTGTACATACAAGTTCCCCTACTGATCAAGGAGGGAACCCATCAAATTAAAGTGCTAATAGCATATTAGCATCTATCAAGTACCTGGTAGTAGAGCCTGATTGGACGAGGAAGGCCTTTCTTACACCTCTGACTCAGGGCCTCTGATAGTGTGGACAGAAGGTGCAGGAATGCAGAGTCGCAAGAGTGCCAAGAAGTCTTGCAGGCAGCAGGGCGGATGTCCTTGCTGGGCTAGAGAAGTCATCAGAAGGCTTCAGCAGGAAGATCGGCAGGTAGGCAGCTGGTGCAGGTGACATCGACAGAATAGCAAAGTCAGGCAGGCTTGGAGAAATGTATACCGGACTCAGGCAGGAACATAGTCAGGAGAGAAGAAAGGTCTGGAACCAGATCAGAATACAGGAGATTGGTTACAGGATAAGTCGAGGTCGGTGCAGGTGGAGTTCAAGGGATGGTCAAGACAAGCCGGGTAGATAACAGGAATCAGGATACAAGTTCACAGGTAACAGGATGCACAGAATCTGAAGACAAAGCAGCACTGGAGCTAGGCACTGGCTGAGCTTAAATAGTCTTATTTGGTGCCAGCGTCAATCACTGGTGTGCGCAAGCATCAGAGCGCACAGGAATGCGTGACGGCTTGTGTTTGCGCGCCAGTTTGCACGCCAGTTTTCACATGCGCACTTCTATTCGCCAATGCCTGATTCCTACGAGCAAAGGGAACTAGTGTTAGTTTGTGCCTGAGAGTTCTTCTAGAGCAGGGATCTCCAAACTACGGCCCTCCAGCTGTTGCAGAACTACACATCCCATGAGGCATTGTAAAACTTTGACATTCACAGACATGACTAGGCATGATGGGAATTGTAGTTCCTGAACAACTGGAGGGCCGTAGTTTGGAGACCCCTGTTCTAGAGGGATGAACTTGTCTGCTGGCATGTGTATCCTGACAGCATCCAGTGGAAAGAACCCCAGCACCAGGGGACACACTATCTAACATGCCCAGAAGTGTCAGATAGCAGCAGCAACCTTAGCTCTTAAACAGGAAAAAGATTGAAGTTGTCACCTACATGTATTAGTAATCTTTTTTTTTTTTTT
The DNA here is from genome assembly GCA_028564925.1 of Lithobates sylvaticus. Lineage (NCBI taxonomy): Eukaryota > Metazoa > Chordata > Amphibia > Anura > Ranidae > Lithobates > Lithobates sylvaticus. The sequence goes on from CM053028.1 coordinate 462,399,118, forward strand.
TTACAGGGTACAGGGTGACTGCTCTTGAATCACAGTCACGTGATAGTTTACAATTTTTGGGCTGTATTCAAAATGTTAAAAGAGAGATCACACAAATACTTATAAGTATAACATTTATTAAATGTAATGACATATACAGATACAGATAAAGAAAATATGACAAGAATACTTAACTAAAGATGATGTTTCACCACGGAGTCCCCCATGATGGTGTGGCCAGATAATCAGACAGACGCATGCCTAATGGCAGCTCTGTTATGAGACTGAGGTCTTACAAGTTTTGGCTGTGGTAATATATAACTTGAATGTAAGGAAATTACCAATCGTTAAGAAGAAAGTGGGCCTCATCCTGGTCAGTTAACAATAACATTCCTTTGTATGCTTATATGGCCTCCTTAACCAAGATTTGGAGACTTAGAATTCATTAGTGAGTCACAATATTATTAAGGAACTATATAATATGCAATTTCCCTATCAACTGTAGACATTAATTTGCTCTGGTTGTCTAGTTTGGGAGACCAGCTAATCTGCAAAACTATCAGGGGCTGGGAAAAAAATAATTTACATTTATGTTAACAGCGCTGCCTAACTTTAGCAAAGTTTTACTTTAGGCAAGTGTTGCATTTTAAGCTTTTAATGTGTAAGAGATACATCATCCCACACCAGCCAATCTAATTGGCCGGAGACAGTGAAGACATTGGGGAGAAGATGCTGGTGCCAGTGAGGGAACTGACTGACATCGTATTATTGGAGAGGAGTTAAGTATTTGTGGCTTTAGCTACATCTTAATAAAAGTTAACCAACAAAGAATATCATTTAAAGTGGATGTAAACCCGATTCATGAAATTTGAGCTGGGCACATATATCTGTAGTGTTTTCTTATCACTCTCCAAAGCACTGTCCCATAGCTGTCTCTTGCTCCGTAGCTCTGTTATCAGCCTGATAACTTCTCTCACGTTCTCAGAGATGGGAAATAGAAGTGTGTGTCGGGGGAGGTTGCTATAAATAGATTAACAATCAGCTTGCGTCTAAGAGTAGAGCTGTGCACATTCCTTTCTTCCTTTGCCAATGTGAAGTAGGAGCGTGTGCCTTTCCTCCAATCAGCTGTCTTGGCTGTATGCCAATAATTAACCTCCAGTGCAGACCAGGAAAGTAAAAACTTTAACACGAAGAGCACTTTATAAAGGATATATACCAGGGGTCTCCAACTGGTGGCCCTCCAGCTGTTACAAAACTACAAGTCCCATGAGCCTTTGCAAGGCTGACAGTTACAAGCATGACTCCCACAGGCAGAGGCATGATGGGACTTGTAGTTTTCCAACAGCTGGAGGGCCGCCAGTTAGAGGCCCCTGATATATACAGATGAAGACAGCAAATATACAGTGCATGGCAAAAGTATTCACCCCCTTGGCATTTTTTGTGTTTTGTTGCCTCACCGCCTGGAATTAACATGAATTGTTTGCTCCAGCTCCTTCAAGTTGGATGGTTTGCACTTGTGAACAGCAATCTTTAAGCTTGACCACAGATTTTCTATTGGATTGAGGTCTGGGCTTTGACTAGGCCATTCCTACACATTTACATGTTTCCCCTTAAACCACTCAAGTGTTGCTTTAGCAGTGTGTTTGGGGTCATTGTCTTGCTGGAAGGTGAACCTCCGTCCTAGCCTCAAATCACACACAGAGTGGTACAGGTTTTGCTCAAGAATATCCTTGTATTTAGCACCCTTTCTGATTAATGCCCTCCTTGCCCGGTCCGTGAGTTTTGGTGTTCGGCCGTCTCTTGGTAGGTTTGCTGCTGTGCCATGTTCTTTCCATTTAGTTATGATAGATTTGATGGTGCTCCTAGGGATCATCAAATATTTGGATATTTTTTTATAACCTAACTCTGAATTGTAATTCTCAACAACATTGTCCCTTACTTGTTTGGAGAGTTCCTTGGTCTTCATGGCAACTAAAGGCTGTAATGTAACAAAATAGGTAAAAAGCCAGGGGGTGAATATTTTTGCAAGGCACTGTACATGTACAACTTATAAAGGGAGATTTGTTTCATCTCTGTGTATTATCTGAGGCTGTTCACTTCACTGGGTATATGTGAGGGTTTACATCCACTTTAAGTGCTACACTTTTTGCATGCTTTTGAGTAAAATTGTATTTTTCCATCAACCTGTAGTTTTAAATTTATTTTAATATACAAGGGTTAACTGTAAGATACATATTTAAATATAAACTTAGTAGTTAGCCTACAGTGTATTAGATCTTTCAATTCACTCTGCAGTAGTAATGTGCAATATATACATCTTTTAACCTTTAATGGAAGCTTAAATTGAATCTTGCCTCCTGGGTGACATCCACTACTCCATAAAACTCTTAAAGTATTTAGTTTTAAAGCAGAGTTCAGCTTTGGTGCAGTGGTATTGATAATTTGAAAGAGTGAAACTGCTGTGCTTTGTTGAGTGAAATAAAATATATCAGGGGATCGGTGGACGATTTCAAAGTTTCCAAGGAACAATAAAGACAGTGCAGACAGCAGTGGCCTATAATTGACAAATTTTAGCCCATAATTGTATCTTACTTTTTGTGTTACAGTCAAGACTAACTTTCTCATACAGTTTCCCTTATAACTGATTTCAATTAAATGGCCACTGATCTGAAACATAATAATTTTCGCAAACTGATTCATGTAAAAGAGGGTTTATTGTCATTAGGTTATAGTGTATGGGTGTAAAAGTCTCAAAAAATCATAAGCTATTTGACAAGAACAAATTAGTGTGGGGTGTAATATTTAGCAGCACACTTGTAGGTAGGTGCTGTAGGTAGATTAATGTTTTTTTTTCTGCTGTGCAGATTCTTGGTTCTTCAGCTATCTGTCTCAAGATGTTTTTCATGTCTGTGCTGATGTCCTAAATCTGACTGAGCCAATCAGGTGCAAATTATTACAATGTAGATGTATGGTAGATTTGAGGAATTGATTGTCTAGATTTTCCTGCCAATTTTCCAGAGATCCATATAAAAAAGACTCACTCAAATGCCCTGGGGGAGCTGTTGGTAATCTCTGCCGAGATCTGGGCTGTTACTCTGTCGGTCTTTTCCCCCGACCGCCAGCTGTGGACTTATTGCATTTATTGACTTCCAATCATGGACTCTGTCCCTATAGACTCTACTGTTGTTCGGGTATGATTACCTTATGATCACTAGAACACCTTTGTACAGGAATTTGTGTGAGAAAATGCTTTACAAGAACTGTTACTGTATGTTTGCTTTTCTTCAGTAACATTACCGTTAAAGAGGAAGTAAATCTTGATGGGTTTTACTTACTCTTTATTCCCCTGCAAAGTAAAAGCACAATGGGCTAGTATGCAACGCCACATCCATCTTCGCCCCTCTTCCTTTCGGGACCGCGGACTCCGGCTCTGTGACTGGCTGGAGCTGCGTGATGTCACTCCTGCGCATGCACTTGGGAGCCGTCAGTCACGGCACTTGCAAGTGAAGAAACAGCGCAGAGGGCCGTTTCTTCACAGGGCATTCGCCAAGGACATCATTGTCGCAGTTTACAGCAAATATCTCCTAAACACTGCACGTTTAGGAGCTATTTCCACTGCCTATAAGTAAGCCTTATTCTAGGGTTACCTATAGGTAAAAGTCAACATCAGAGGTTTACAACCACTTTAACCACTTGCCTACCAGGCAGGAACACCTCCTTCCTGACCAAGCCATTTTTCAGCTTTCAGCGCTGTCGCATTTTGAATGACAATTGCGCGGTCATGCAACGCTGTATCCAAATTATAAACGCTATAAACAAAAGAAGAGGGACAAGTTTGAAAAAACATAATATTTTTTACTTTTTATTATAATAAATATCCAATTTTTTTATTTATTTTTTAACAAATTTTTTCCTCAGTTTAGGCCAATACGTATTCTTCTACATATTTTTGGTAAAAAAAAAATCGCAATAAGCGTATATTGATGGGTTTGCGCAAAAGTTATAGCGCCTACAAAATAGGGGATAGATTTATGAAATTTTTATTATTATTATTTTTTTTTACTAGTAATGGCGGCGATCTGCGATTTTTATCGTGACTGCGACATTTCGGCGGACATATCGGACACTTTTTTAACACTTTTGGGACCATTCACATTTATACAGCGATCCGTGCTATAAAAATGCATTGATTACTGTATAAATGTGACTGGCAGGGAAGGGGTTAACACTAGGGGGCGCTGCAGGGGTTAATATGTTCCCTATGTTAGTGATTCTAACTGTGGGGGGAGGGGACTGACTGGGGGAGGGGACCAATCGGTGTCCCTATGTACAAGGGACACACCATCGGTCTCCTCTCCAGTGACAGGACGTGGATCTGTGTGTTTACATACACAGATCCACGTCCTGCTCAGTTACTGGGCAATCGCGGGTGCCCGGTGGACATCGCGGCCGCCGGGCACGCGCATCGGGTCCCCAGCGACGCGGAGGGCACGCGCCTCCCGCGGCGCGCGCGCCCCCTAGTGGCCAAAATGGTAGAGCCGTCATATGACGGCGACCTGCCACAAGAGCCGCACCGCTCCGCCGTCTTTTGACAGTGGGCGGTTGGCAAGAAGTTAAGTATTTACCCGTTTACTATATTTGAGATTTAATATCTCTCAGATATGATTTTGGTTAAATGAAAATTCTTTGACCATGAGTGAAAGCTTTAACACAATAACAAACATTTATTGGCATATAGTAAAGAGGCCTAGACTAATACACACAATCTATCTATTTGTACAGGAAAAGGGTAAAAATAATGGATTAGATATAGATATATTTTATTGTCATTGTATACATACAACAATATTTTTCCGGGTACTCTTTATAATAAAATAAAATAAAATAAAACACTTCTCAACAAAACCACACATACATACTCCTAGCACATGACCACATATCTATTTAAATATATCAAAATATAAAATGTTATTTAAAAATAAATAAATAAAAGAATATTAGAATTCCACATAAAATTCCTAAAACACTGGTTTTATGGACAATACGGCCCTAGGGGAAAAAAACTATGCTTTAAGCGATTAGTGTGCGTTTTAAGTGTTCTATATCTTTTCCCTGATGGCAATGGGACAAACACACTGTAACCTGGGTGGGTTGGATCAATGCTAATAGCGTTTGCCTGCCTTTTTAATCGCCTGGCATATGCTGTCAGCAGTCTTCCTCTCACACTGCTGTACAGAGCACCCAGCCGCTGCATCTGCATGCCCCGCCATCTGTATTACATTACATGAAGGAATACAGAGTATATTCCTTAAAACATTAATCTACAAATAGTAGGACATAAAAGACATAAGACAAACATATTTAGTTACAAGTACAAGGCAGACATTTACCATAGTTACCAGGCTACCATTAGCGAGTGCAGTTCCACTTTTCCCCACAAGGGCACCTAAGCCCTGTCAACACACTGTCAATTAGAAAATGTAATAAATTATTTCTTGTCCATTAAAAGAGAAGTACAGTACTGTGCAAAGATTTTAGGTGGGTGTGAAGAAATTCTGTAAAGTAAGAAAAGAGCAAATAAACTTTCAGATAGTATTGGAGCTTTCCTGTTCAAAATGGCTTGGCTTTCAGGCATATAGGGTGCAATGAAAGATTCAGATGGTATGTGCAGGTGCCTCTAGGTGCAACCTTTCAGAAAGACCATTGTTTTGCCACACAAGCCTTTGTGATTCAGATCTTTCTTTTTTTAATTTTATGGTGTGTGTTGCAGTACACCACAAATTTTTGGCACCTTAAGGCACGCTACCAGCCCATTGAAAATGAATGTTCTACCTTAATGCAGTACACCATAACACACTGTAAAGTGTGGCAAAAATGCAATTCACACTGTGACTAGACCCTTTACCTTTAAATGCAAGACAAACTGAAAATCAAACAGCATATTTCAATCATCATTTTTATTCATGTTGACATTGTACCTTGCTTTTTAATTAAAGCATATTTCAACAAGTTTATATTCTTTCATGAATTCCAAGAAAAGCCACTGTATATAAATTTAATAGGAGCAGGGAGGACTTTTCTCATCTCTTTTTATATGACCGGTCACAGTTCTAGGCCTATCAGATGAGGAGTAATTATAGCCAGTCTATTGGCTATGATTTTTGCGTATAATTTTAGATCTGTATTTAGCAGTGAAATAGGTCTAAAATTTTGAGGACTGTCCGGGCTCTTCCCTGGTTTTGGCAAAGTGATAATAGTAGCCTGCAGCATTTCTTCGGGAAAAGAGGCATTTGTGGCGGCACAATCGAAAACCTTTTTAAGGTAGGGTGTGAGAGTGGAGGCAAATGCTTTGTAATACTCCGCTGAGAACCCATCGTTACCTGGGGATTTAGACGCAGGGAGTTTGTGTATTGTAGTTGCAATCTCTTTTTCTAAGATGGGGGAGTTTAGAAAGAGTAGGTCATCTGCTGTGGTCTTTGGGAGTGACACTTTATCTAGGAATGCTTGTATAATTTTCGTGGATGGCTGTGGTGTTGAGGAATCGTTCGCTAGGTTGTATAGGTCACTATAGTATTTTTTAAAGGCGTTAGCTATATGGGTGGGGTGGTATACTATCTTTCTAGTGTGGGGGTCAAGTATGTGCGATAGTTTAGAGTGTTGTTGGCGTTTTCTGATGTAGTTGGCTAATAGTTTTCCTGCTCTGTTACCGTGTGCATAGTAGGTGGCTTTAAATCTTTTCAGTGAGGTAGTGTGGTCTTCTAACAACATTTGCCTTATTTGGTGTCTGTAGTTAGATATTCCCTGAGTAGTGGTAGGGGAGGGTTTCTGTTTGTTTTGTGTTTCAAGTGTTCTCAGGTTAGCAATTAGAGTGTTCAATTTGGAGACCCTATGCCTCTTTTCCCGTGCAGCCGCTTGTATCAACAAACCTCTACTATATGCCTTATGGGCACACCACAGAGACATTGCATTGGTATCGGCAGTATCATTAAATTGAAAAAATTCTACTAGTTTAGCGTTTAAATGGTCCTTAAAGGAGTCTTTTGTTAGCAGTTGGGTGTTGTTCCTCCATAGATAGGCGGGGGTGTGAGAGTGTTGTTCCTCTAATATAATGGATACAGGAGCGTGATCTGACCATGTAATATCGTGGATCTTGACTTCTACCGAGCGTTGCAAAAGGGTCAGATCAGTCACAATCATATCAATCCTAGAGTAGGAATTATGTGGGGCCGAGAAGTGCGTATAGTCTCTTTCCGATGCGTTGATACATCTCCATGAGTCATACAGGTTGAGGTCATGCAAAAGAGATTTTATCTCGTACCTATGAGTTCCACTGCTGGATGAACAGTCCATGTTCCTGTCCAGTACACAGTTGAAGTCACCGCACATAAGTATAGCTCCTTTACCGTGTTTCAGAACCTTTTGATGGAGGGATTTCAAGAATGAGGCCTGGCCCGAATTGGGAGCATACAGGTTCACTATCGTGTATAATACATTGTTCAGTTCGCAGATCAATATGATGTATCTTCCTTTGGGATCAGTGATAACATCATGTTGAGTGAATGCAACATTTTTGTGCACTGCAATTAGTGTGCCTCTTTTTTTGGACGTTGTGCAGGCTTGGAAAACATGAGGAAATGCCTTATCTGTGCATTTGGGTTGGTTGTGTCTTGAAAAATGGGTTTCTTGTACGCATAAAATTTCTCCTTTTAGCTTTTTAGCTTCTTGCCACATAGCTCGCCTTTTAAAGGGGCTGTTAAGACCGTTGACATTGATAGAGACCAGTTTAATGGTCATTGTATGAGTTTGCAGTCAGTGATGGGTACGTAGGGAAACAACTGTAAAGGTGTTGTAATATAAATTGTTACCTGTAGATGGCAGTGTTGGTTCAGGTCAAGATGAAGATGACTGGTGGCAGTGTTGAATCCTGCTATGCTGGGTTTATGAAGATCCGCATTCCTTGATGGCACTTGAAAGAAAGTAAAAACTAAAAAAAGAAAATGAACACAAAAACAGGTTGAACATTTAGAACAACTTAACGAGTGCGGAAAATTTCCGCTTCTGCACATTTGGGGGTCATTCGCTCCCTTTATCCAGTACTCCCCCTACTCAATTATATTTGACCAGTGAGCGGGCTATTTTCTTTGCAGGTGTGCTTTGGTTAAGATTTTCATTTAACTTTTTGCCATTCTTGGGGTAATTTGTGGGCCGATGCGGATGCGTGGGGTGCCACTTCATCTGGGAGAAGCTGCCATTTTCTGGCTAATTTCAGGCCGTTATCGAGGTTGTTGATAACATAGGTTTTGTTTTCCCTCGTGATCAGGATCTTGGTTGGGAATCCCCATGTGTATGGGATCTTGTGAGATTGCAGCAGCTTTGTCAGAGATGCTAGGTTCCTGCGTGCTTGCATAGTGTGTTGTGAGATGTCAGAGTACACAGAAATGTCAGCGTATGGGTCTGGCAGAGGGGAATTTTTCCTGGAAAATCTCATCAGATCTTCCTTCACATGGAAAAAATGCACTCTTGCTATGACGTCTCTTGGAATTTTCTCGGGTAGATGTTTAGGTTTGGGTAGCCTGTGTGCCCGATCTACAATCACCTCCCTCTCTGGAATTTCAGGTAGTAATGCCGAGATAAATTCCTGCACATAATTCCTGAGTTCTGCTGGTGCTACATCCTCTGTCACCCCCCTCAGCTTCACATTGTTCCTCCTGGATCGGTCTTCCAAATCTGCCATTTTGCTTTTGATAGCTTGAATTTCATCGTCCGCCCCATTATATGCGTCAACTAGTTCATTATGGGCCACTGTAAATTCCCCCATTTTGTCTTCAGTGTGGGAGACTCTATCCCCTAAGGCCGTTACTTCTGCTTTCAATTGTGTGGTGCATTCCAAAATGTCTCTATGTAAAGAGCCTCTTAGAGTCACAAGCATGTCTCTCATTTGGGTGTCAGTTAATGGCTGATCCAGGGTGGGGAAGTCATGCATCTGGTCAATGAAATCTTTTGTGCTGTCCTGTGACATGTCATGGCCCCCTTGCTCACCTGGATACTTGTGCTCTTCCGATCGTTTCTGTGCCGATTTTTGCGGGCTTTGCACCGGTGATGTGCCTGGGGAGAGTCTTCCAGTATATCCCGGGGATGAGGCCTGGTATCTGCTTTCCTGCTGAGTGGATTGATCGTCACCGCCGCGGCCGCGGCTCCGGCGCGAGGTGAAGGCCTCGGCGCCATCTTGGGACTTCCCTGCTCCAGGGCTGAAAAAGTCTGTCAGCTTCTGCGGGCCCCTCTCCTTCTTTCTCTTCTGCATAATGCCTGCAAATGATTGCCGGTGTGTAAGGCAGCAGATGTGTGCTCACTGGGCCGTCTGGCGTCGCTCTATGTAGCTAGATGGGGCTGGATACTCCGGGAGCTCTCTCCTCACGCTGCCATCTCCTCGGCTGCTGGCCACGCCCCCCCACCGGTCACAGTTATCCACGTTGTCAGTGCTAACCTTGGGTCTGAAATCACAGTGCATTTTAAAATAGTACACATTAGTAACTCTGATGTTTTAATAATAACTTTGTTATAATCTCAGGTCACCATAGAACTCCTTTTACTAAGAATATCAAATACTTATGCGTGGGAAGAGCACACAAATAGTTTTTTTAACTTCTTTTTCTGGTTTTGGTTTTATACCTTTTAAATAATTCTGCTATGTTTTGTAAATGTGAATTATTTCAATTTAAATCTATTTAGGGTATTGTATCATGTATTTAACAAGTATTCTTTTTTATGGTAATGCAATTAAAATTTTTTAATGCTTACTGTTATTTTCATGATAATATTTCATGTATGTTTTTGTAGACAGAAGAAGGCATAAATTCCAGAATACTAGACAATGAAATCTGCACTTTTGTTGAATGAATACAGTATCAAATGAATAACAAATTAAAGCCACTGGGAGAGTCTACTGGTTTTCCATACTGCTTGTTGACCTAGCATCAGTTACAACTTTCTTGTTAATGGCTTAGTGGTTAGCATTTCTGCTTTGCATCACTGGAATTTTGAGTTTGAATCTCAGCCAAAACACTACCTGCATATAGTTTGCATGTTCTCTCTGTGCTTGCATGATGATTGGGTAATCCAGTCTCCTCCAACACTCCAAAGATGTGCTGGTAAATCAATTGGCCCCTTTCTAAATTGGCCAGAGTATGTTTATATGTATGCCTAGGAGATAGGGATCTTAGATTGCAAGCTCCAAGAGGGTAGGCATTCACTTATGTGAATGTATAATATGTAAAGTGCTGTGCAAATTGTGAGCATTATACACCAATCAGCCATAACTTTAAGATCACTGACAGGTAACGTTAATAACATTGATTATCTCATTGCAATGACATCTGAAAGTTGCAATGGGTGCAAAATTTGCACCCAGTATGGCCAATTTATTTATGGCCAAATGGGAGGAGGATGTCGTCTATTCTGACAGAAGATCTGAGCTTGTCTTCTGGGACAGATATATAGACAACATCCTCCGCCTGTGGGGTGGCGACATTAAGTCGCTTTCCACATTTATGCGACAGCTCAATGATAATTTGTTGCGTATTGTACTACAATTTAACTACAGGTATTGCCCCTGTCATAATTGTAATGTGTGCACTATTAACCAAGATAAAAGTAGAAAAATATGCCAGTTCAAATCCTGTACTACTGGTAGGGTTTTTGACATTGATACCTTTATCACGTGTACTTCACAGAATGTTGTGTACTTATTAATTTGTCCATGTGGCCTACAGTATTTGGACCACACAATACGTGCTATGAATGTAGGGGTTAATGAGCACATTACAAATATAAAAAAGGGATTCTTGAAACATAGCGTCTCCCGAAATTATTTAGAGTGTCATAATAAAAACCCTAAAGGAACTACCTTTGTAGCCATCGATAGGTTTAATCCACACTGGCGGAGGAGTATGATCAAACGAGAAATATCTAAACTTGAGACTCGCTGGATATATGATCTCAAGTGCTACACCCCTCACGGCATGAATGTCGACCGGGATGTAAATTGTTTTATTAATAATTGCTAACTTTACATTTTATATGCTTTTTAATATTAGTGGGCAGTGTGTACACATATATATATATATATATATGTTTTACCATATTACTGTTTTTTTATATATATTTTACTTTATATCTTGTATTCACACAATATTACTTGCTATGTAGTAATTTTATTAAATTTTTTAATTATTATTTGTATTTATATTTTTTCATTGAATTATTTATGTCATTATACTGACGGCCTCTGTTTTTATCCTCTCTTCAATGTTATTAATTGACATATTGTCACATATATCCATTCATATTGCATGTTATCCATGTAGTAATGGATGTATGTCTGGACGGTTTTGGTTTTAGTTCATGTACTTAATGCGGTACTGTCTTTGATTTCCCCTTATGTCCCTTCCTTGTTTGTTGTTCTTAGGAACCAGTGGCGGCTGGTGCTCAAAAATTTTTGGGGGGGCGCAAACAAACAGCCTCACTGTGCCATCAAACGCTGCCACTGTGCCCATTAAACGCTGCCACTGTGCCCATCAAACGCTGCCACTGTGCCCATCAAACGCTGCCACTGTGCCCATCAAACGCTGCCACTGTGCCCCAAGTTCTGCCACTGTGCCCCTTAATGCTGCCACTGTGCCCCAAGTTCTGCCATTGTGCCCCAAGTGCTGCCATTGTGCCCCTTAAGTGCTGCCATTGTGCCCCTTAAGTGCTGCCATTGTGCCCCTTAAGTGCTGCCATTGTGCCCCTTAAGTGCTGCCATTGTGCCCCAAGTTCTGCCACAAGTTCTGCCATTGTGCCCCAAGTTCTGTCATTGTGCCCCTTAAGTGCTGCCACTGTGCCCCTTAAGTGCTGCCATTGTGCTTAAGTGCTGCCATTGTGCCCCTTAAGTGCTGCTATTGTGCCCCTTAAGTGCTGCCATTGTGCCCTTAAGTGCTGCCATTGTGCCCCTTAAGTGCTTCCAGTGTGCCCCAAGTTCTGCCACTGTGCCCCTTAAGTGCTGCCACTGTGCCCCCTGCCTGCCCTCTGCACTTACCTTGTCCAGCTGCAGCTGGTGACGGCGTCAGGCGACGAGCGGTGTCTCCGTCGGATGTCTCCGTCGGATGTCTTCTCCCGCGCTCCTCCTGTCTTCTTCTGCTGTGATTGGACGCTAGGTGATTGGACGCCTAGCGTCCAATCACAGCGCCTGTGACTTCAGCCAATCAGGTGACAGGTAACAGACCTGGCAACCTGATTGGCTGAGAGGCGGGTCTGTGTTAGGGAAGCGATGTATTCGCTTCCCTAACACAGTACTGTGTAATCAGCGAACGCACAGCCGTGCGCCCGCTGTTTACACTTATGGAAGCCTATTAGAGCACACCGCTCTAATAGGGTCCCCTATTAGAGCTTACAGCTCTAATAGGGGCGCTTCCAGCAACACCCCCCCACTGTAATTCAGATGCCCGGCGCCCGATCAGGGGCCGGACACCTGAATAGGGGGCGGCAGCGGTGACAATAGATAGATTCATGCAATGCATGAATCTATCTATTGGTGATAGAGCGGTGCAGGAGAGGGGGGGCGGCGCTCCTGCGCCCTCTATGCACGCACCGCCACTGTTAGGAACGCAAACACGTTCGGAACGCGCTCCACTGACGTCACTTCCGGTATTGGTGGTTAATTTCCTTCACCGGATGTTTACATTTGTTGTGGGCACTGTTTTCCAGTCTCTCTTACTTCACTTCTAGTTGGCGTTTATGCGTCCCGCCGGCCAGAAGGAGTAAATGTAGATGGTTTAACTTCCTGTTTGTTGAACAGCACAGCTGGACTGTGCAAGCGCGGCCTCAGCTCGCAGATAATGACAAGTGAAATCAGCTGTTGTATTTGTCATGCTGTCCTATCATTGGCCAGCATGACAGGTGATAATTTGTATTTATATGGGCGTATTCGCACAGATGGACCATGCCTCTAATGATATCCACATAGGATGAAACATGTCAGGCTGGCCAGTGCAAGTACGCTGAGAGACGCAGATTTTTTATATGTCATGATGTTCCCTTTTACCTGTAAGTAGACTACAATAAAGTTTACTCTATTGGATTATTTTCCTGGTGGTGAATACACAATATACCTATTTCCTGATGTGAGTCCTGATGGGTTTCTGAGACTGATGTACCTGTTTTTTCCTGGATACCCTTAATACCAGCTTTTTGAAAGTGCTGTTGGAATACATCATTCACTGTCTGCAATATATGATTACCTTGTGTGTTTTTCATATCCTTCTGGTAAGCAGTTTGATTGCACTGGGGTGTGGTGTGCTTTCTTTATGCACATTGAAGTGGTTGAGGTTCTACATCATTATTTCTACCTGGACTGTAACAGATTTTATGAACTACCAAAGCGCTGCATTTTGGACTTACACTTTTATTATTTGATTATCAACGAACTGTGCTGGCTGCTATATTCTTCTTTTTAATTTGAGTTAGTGCAGATATTTGTTCACCCCATTTTACTATATTATGCAACAAATAAACATGTTGTCCATGAAATTGAAGTGTGTAAAACAGAAAAATTTGGCATTTCAGTTTGTTGTGTTTGGGGCTACGCTCAGTCAGAGAGTCAGTCTAGGCTCTGAAAAGATCCTGAATATATGGTTGGGATCCACGTAGAACTTCGGACTGGAACCTGGCTCAGCCTCTCAGCTATCTGCCGAGAGCCTGAGCCAGCTCCTCCCTCCCCTCCACAGCTCAGAGTTCCAGTAAGCACTGGAGGGGAGAGCAGAGAGCTTCTGACTGACGGGGAAACTGAGCGATCAGTGGTGTTTGATGGCTCAGTTCTTACTACAGAGCTGGCAGGGGAACTGATGCAGCATTGGATTGATGCCACATCCACCTAGGTAAGCATAATGTTTTTTTTTTTGTTTTTTTAAAGCCATGCTTCTCTTTTAATGTCTGTTTTTCAAGATAAATTGGTACAGCATTTGTTGTTAAAAATTATACTTTGTATTGCAACTAGCCAGGAATGTATTCGCATAGACTTTTAAAAAGCCAATAGAAAATGGTCGACTTACACTGTTTTACTCCAGGTTCATACTGATGCGATGCGGAAACCAGTGCGATTACAGCACCGGTTCCCACATAGCTCCTCTCCCACAGGCAGTTTGTACTGCCTTCTGCAAACTGCTGCAGTTGTCATTACATTGTTAATGACACCCCCAGATCGGTTCACAGATCGCAGTGCGAACTTTGAATTCGCACAGGAATCGGATCGCATACAGTAGGTGAGATTCTAGTGCGGGTAGGGGTAAAACAAATCCCTGCACTTTTTTATGTGCAAATCTAATGCTCGTTCAGCCACACAACTGTATGGCTGAACTCGCATCTCACAGACATCGCATGTGATCGGCACCACAGGTGCGGGTGCGAATCACATGCAATGTCTGTGATCGCACTGGTGTGAACCTGGGCTTAAACTCTTTGGTTGTCGTTGGTTGGTTGGTTGGTTGGTTGGTTGTCGGGGTCTGCGGCCGGGGGCTTATCGGAATCTGGGAGCCCCCTTTAATAAGGGGGCCCCCAGATCCCGGCCCCCCACCCTATGTGAATGAGTATGGGGTACGATGTACCCCTACCCATTCACCTAAGGTGTAAAGTGTAAATAAAAAAAACACACAATTTTTTAAAAATATTTTATTGCACTGCTCCGTGGGTCTTCTTCCGTCTTAGGGGGGACTTCTCGCCGGACTTCTCGCTATTTTACCTAGCTCTTTTACCGAGCGGAGGAGCCCGGCTTTCTTCTTCGTCGCCGCCGCCGTCGTCTGGGGGTCTCGATCCGCCTTCGGGGGTCTTCGGGGGTCTTCCGGGGTCTCTTCTGTTCTTGCCGCTGTTTTCGCCTTCTCCGCTGCCTTCTTCTTCTTCTCCTTCCGATGTTGACTCGTCGCTCTGTCTGGCCGGAATGGCAGAGCCGTGCTGTGCTGGGACTTATATAGGGACAAGGAGGGGGGTCACATGCTCATGTCACATGGTGACCCCGCCCCCCTATGATGTCACCGTCCCAGCATCCTCCGGGACTGTGACATCATAGGGGGGCGGGGTCACCATGTGACATGAGCATGTGACCCCGCCTCCTTGTCCCTATATAAGTCACAACACAGCGCGGCTCTGCCATTCCGGCCAGAGAGAGCGACGAGTCAACATCGGAAGAAGAAGAAGGCGGCGGTGCAGAAAGCGACGACAGCGGCAAGAACAGAAGAGATCCCGGAAGACCCCGGAAGACCCCCGAAGGCGGATCGAGACCCCCAGACAGGCGGCGGTGATGACGAAGAAGGAAGCCGGGCTCCTCCGCTCGGTAAAAGATCTAGGTAAAATAGCGGAGGAGTCCGGCTAAAAGACCCCCCAAGACGGAAGAAGACCCCCGGAGCAGTGCAATAAAATATTTTTAAAAAATTGTGTATTTTTTTTATTTACACTTTACACCTTAGGTGAATGGGTAGGGGTACATCGTACCCCATACTCATTCACATAGGGTGGGGGGGCCGGGATCGGGGGCCCCCTTATTAAAGGGGGCTCCCGGATTCCGATAAGCCCCCCGCCTGCAGACCCCGACAACCAACGGCCAGGGTTGTCGGGAAGAGGCCCTTGTCCTCATCAACATGGGGACAAGGTGCTTTGGGGTGGGGAGCCACACGGCCCCCCTTTCCCCAGGGCACCCCCCATGTTGAGGGCACGCGGCCTGGTACGGCTCAGGAGGGGGGGGGCGCTCGCTCGTCCCTGGCCGGCCGGGCTGCGTGCTCGGATAAGGGTCTGAGATGGATTTGGGGGGACCCCCACGCCGTTTTTTTCGGCGTAGGGATTCCCTTTAAATCCATGCCAGGTGACGGGGCTAGCGCGACGGCATTCACTGCCTTCGCTAGTCCCGTCTACCTGCAGTTACGTTCTAAATGAACGGACTTTCCAATGATCGGCAAGTCCATTCATTTCCAAAAGTCTGGCGGCGCCCACACACGGGAGGATTGTCCGGCGGACTTCAGTCCGGTGGACATTCCCGCGGGAAAGTCCGGTCGTGTGTACGAGGCATTACATCTTTATCTGAAACCCAATCATTTGTGCTATCCATTACCTTTCCACTTTCCACTTTTGAGGTCAACTTGGGATAAAAGCTACTTTATATTTGCTACATGTACCTGTTCATATAGCACACCTTTATAAAAAATATTTAAAAATTGAAGCTTACATTTTTTAGATGCTCCAGCCCTGAAAAATCCTACTTGGCTCTCTTTGTTTATGAAGGGGCCAGGGAGCTGTATTTGCTATTAACCATGTCCGTACTGTGCAGGCAGATCTGAACTGGATTTGAAAACTGTCTGTCCTAACAAAGGGTTAAATATTTAGAAACTGTAAATTAAATGCCTGTAAGGCTTTATGTACACAGGACGTTATTTAACCTCTCCTGAACTATTTAACTTGACATCTAGAAATCGGTCTAAAAATGGCCGTTTAGCCACTTTTAAATGCCACGTTAGTCACGTTTAACCGCGTTTGCGTCTTTGCTTTTTTTAAATAGCCAAAAATGAAAAACGCCTGTAAACGAAACACAGCTAAATGCAAGTTACTGCTTTTAGACGCATTTAGCTGCATTTGGCGTTTGAAATGGCTCTAAACAAAGCTTCTAAACTCATTTTTTAGGTTCAGAAAAAAAGGCTCTAAACGCAACTGCCTAGGAACAACTATAAACGAACCTGTGTACATATACTGATAAGATAACATAGAGGAGAGTTCAGGAGCAGTTGAAAAAAATGCTCAAATGCTCCTAAATGTTCAGACAGTCCCCTGTCTTTCTATTGGGGCAGATCACTCTAAACATTCTCAGAAATGCTTGCAGTCCACCATGATACCTTCTCCTAAGAAACATCTAAAAGTTAAGACATATTTATTTAATTTTTATAATTTTTTAGATATGCTGTCTGAATGGAAACACATAACAAACATATAATGTGATTTTCTCAAAAATGGAGATACACTTTAAAATAGAAATTTTCCAACAGACGCATTGCATTAATTTGCTTTGATGTATAAGAAGAATGGCATACATACAGTACATAATTAAAAATATAAACAGAAACAAGGGATATATTATAAAAACTGACACTTTTTTCAACATCAAAATCCTAGATTATTACTACATTTGTGTATATATCTAAACAACATAAAAAAGATAACACATGCCCTTTAATTACAGTATATGCAATTATAATTATATTATAATTGCATTGGTATGCATGAACGGTCATATTTTTCTAATTTAACTGGGCCAGATTAATTTAATAATTAAAAATGATGAAAAGAAAGATGAACATACATTTTATTGTATGAAATATTAATAATGACATAGGGATCTATTCATAAAATTTCAACTTTTCAAGGATTTGCACATTTGCATATTTTTTCCAATTGAATCCAATTTTTTCAGTAGGAGGAAAAGAGGAAGCATGTGAAAGGAAGCAAACAGGTCCACCTGTTGGCTGCATATGATAATACTAAATAGTCTTATGTAATATTTCATACTTATCTTACTAAAAATATATTTATTCCTTTAACTTTTTAGTCCTGACCATAATAAACAATGAGAATGTATACAAAATCACTCTACATTTCCTTTAATAATCTTACAACCCAAAGTACTTCTTGTTTAAACATTTTAATTAAACAGTCAAACTATATTGGTTAGTCTACATATTCAGAAGCAGAGGGATATGATTCTCTCTGATTAGCTGATGATTCGTGTTCAATTTTGATAATTAAATGCAGTCTGAAGGCCTTATTAACATAGTAATTAGCATGGAAACATACAGTGCTTAAGTAGTGTGACCATTCAGGAAAAGCCTATTTGAAATGTACTGATTAACTGAGTGGCATAAACCTTGTGCCAGTAAAAAATATTATTCAGTATTATGATCACTGAGTTTATTTAAAGCATCTTAACTCCTTAAACCCATGCTAATATGGGTCTTCGTGGCTAGGCACAATTAATCTAATGGCCCAGTTTAAGCAAATCCCAAATCGAGCGATACACACTCCTCATAAGAAAAAAAAAACTATCTGTAACTTCCCTGACTTAGCCAAACCCTTCCATCTCATACCCATCTCCTACTAGACACTGCAACTCACAACTCATAGTGGGAGAACTTCAGCTGCAGAAGCAGTGCTGTCAGTCTAGGAAGCAGAGCAGGGCCAGGTGTGGTCAGGTGCTGATTAAGAAGCCTGTGAATCAGAGGTGACAATGCAGGTAGCCATGTTCCCTGTAACATCTCATCTTACTATAGTGTTAGAAGGTACATCCTACTAGCAGGTGACAACACTGCTCCGAATTCAGCTGTATTGATAGATAGATCGATAGATTGATAGATCGATAGATAGATAGATAGATAGATAGATAGATAGATAGATAGATAGATAGATAGATAGATAGATAGATAGATAGATAGATAGATAGATAGATAGATAGATAGATAAATAGATAGATAATCTATGGGGTTGATTTACTAAAGGTAAATAGGCTGTACATTTTGCAAGTAAAGTTGCAACTTTGCAAGGGAATTTGACCCAGAACTTAGTGAATGTGGTAATGTTTCACTTTGCAAAGAATACCCAATCATGTGGAAAAAAACAACAAAAAAAACAACATTTAGCTTGCACCTGATTGGATGATAGAAGTCAACAGAGCTTCACCTTATTCGCTAAGCTCTTTGGAAAGTTTCCGTGCAGAGTAATTCTTGTTCTCTCCTAAACAAGCTCTCATAATGGCTGTTTTACTTATGGCTTAAAGTCTATGTTTACTCTTATGAATGAAAATATTGTGTTCTATTTTTTATTTTTAATTTTTATTTTTTTATTATAACAGGGTATTTTTGGTGTGCTAGCAGTTTTGAAACAATGGTCACCATCCAGTGATCATTTGAATGACGTAATGGAAAAAGGAAAACCGCGCCACCTTTCGATATTATTATTACGTGAAGAAAAAAAAAATTTTTTAACGTGAAGAAAGAATCTGCTCTGCTATGCTACAAGCAGGAAAAAGGTTCTATCTAAGTACTACAATAAATAAAGTGCCATGCAGTAAATTAGTGATCAATGAAATTTTTTTTTTCATAGATAAAGTGCTTCTGTGCTGTGCCTTAAAGGAATGACTCGTTCCTATGGGTAGTGGTTGTTTAAAGTGGTTAGGGGTACTACACCCCCTAAAATGATATCATCAAAAAATATATATATATAATCAACAAAACTCATAAATGACATCACTTGCGCCTGTGGTTATAAACCAGCTCAATAATGCAAATAGGCAGTCAACATAAACCAATACAGGTGAATAAAAACAAATACAAATAAATAAATGAATGCAAATAAATAATTACAAATAAATATTTGTGACTATGAAACAAAGTCCATTTGTGACACCAAGTGCTTGTAAAAGTGCTCTGCTTTAGATTCACGGTGCAGATCTTTTTCCTCTCAGTGTGGCCACCACCAACTATGCAATGGATCACTTACCAAACTTGGGCAAGTATGGGGCGTGTGGTTTAGTTTTGGATAACCAGTCCTATCTGTGGTCTCCCTCCAGTTCCCAGTTCCTGATACTGGGATCTAACTTGGTCTCCAAACGTTACCCCAAGAACGAGATAATAAGAAGAGGGACTCTAATGGTGAAGTACGTTTTTTACACAAAGTTTATTTAAAACATATATCTAAAAACTCACATGGTCCGGTGCCTCTAGCCAGCACTGAGCATATCCAGCCTTGTAAGAAAATGTCGCTGTTTGCTGATGTTTGGCGTCCTAGATCGCTTCCTGGTGTGAGCTGCCTCCCCCGGAAGTGACGTGATCGCGTAATTTCCCAGCAGCCTCTACGCGTTTCGCAAGTACCTTTTGCGTCATCAGGAAGCTTGCAAAACGCGTAGAGGCTGCTGGGAAATTACGCGATCACGTCACTTCCGGGGGAGGCAGCTCACACCAGGAAGCGATCTAGGACGCCAAACATCAGCAAACAGCGACATTTTCTTACAAGGCTGGATATGCTCAGTGCTGGCTAGAGGCACCGGACCATGTGAGTTTTTAGATATATGTTTTAAATAAACTTTGTGTAAAAAACGTACTTCACCATTAGAGTCCCTCTTCTTATTATCTCGTTCTTGGGGTAACGTTTGGAGACCAAGTTAGATCCCAGTATCAGGAACTGGGAACTGGAGGGAGACCACAGATAGGACTGGTTATCCAAAACTAAACCACACGCCCCATACTTGCCCAAGTTTGGTAAGTGATCCATTGCATAGTTGGTGGTGGCCACACTGAGAGGAAAAAGATCTGCACCGTGAATCTTTCTAAAGCAGAGCACTTTTACAAGCACTTGGTGTCACAAATGGACTTTGTTTCATAGTCACAAATATTTATTTGTAATTATTTATTTGCATTCATTTATTTATTTGTATTTGTTTTTATTCACCTGTATTGGTTTATGTTGACTGCCTATTTGCATTATTGAGCTGGTTTATAACCACAGGTGCAAGTGATGTCATTTATGAGTTTTGTTGATTATATATATATTTTTTGATGATATCATTTTAGGGGGTGTAGTACCCCTAAGCACTTTAAACAACCACTACCCATAGGAACGAGTCATTCCTTTAAGGCACAGCACAGAAGCACTTTATCTATGAAATTTTTTTTTTCATTGATCACTAATTTGCCGCATGGCACTTTATTTATTGTAGTACTTAGATAGAACCTTTTTCCTGCTTGTAGCATAGCAGAGCAGATTCTTTCTTCACGTTAAATTTTTTTTTTTTCTTCACGTAATAATAATATCGAAAGGTGGCGCGGTTTTCCTTTTTTCCATTATGTTTACTCTTAGAAATCTATTTATTAAAAAAAAGTGCTTTCTGAATATCTCATCATTCATGCAAGTGCAATGAATAACACAGATAATGTTTTTAATATGTGTGTAATATTTCCCCTGTTGCTTTTTACTGGCTGAATGTAACATTCCCTAACATTTGTTTCTAAGAGAAAAATAGAGAACATAAAAAAACATTCAAGCATGAGAGTTAGCATTCACCAATAGACAAAATAATCATACGCTATAGGCGAAGCAGGGGAATGAATGAGGCAGGGGAATGAATGATCGTTCAGCTGAACCGACCTCAAGCTGCAGTGTGAAGTGAAACATTTAGCAGCAGTATTATTACCACTGCTAAATGTGACATCTTCCTCTTGGTTGTAGGGAGGCAGCACATGCCGGTGTCCTAACAACCAGTAACCCATCCCCGATGGGCACATTCAGCTGTCAGTCAGGGTTTTCCAGGTGAATGCAATCAAACGGTGATGAAAAAAATAAATACTATGAGGTATCCACAAAATGAAAGTGTTTGTTAACCCCAAAAAAAATATTCATATTCTGGTCTCTTAAAGCAGATTTGCCCCCCTCTAAACTGTAAAAAAAAAACCTGAACCTGGCACTTCCTGTATCCCTTCTCTAAACAGACCACAATAACCAGGGTAGCTCCGCCCTGATCACCGTGGTCAAAGTGCATCCCTCCGTCAAACCTAGCTGTCCCCTCTGCTCTCCTCTCTTCCCCCCACCCCCTCCTTCCTGCATGTCAGCGTCTTCTCTGTCTCTGTCTCTGTCTCTGCCCTGCCGCTACTATTGCAAATAAAAACACTAAAATTGTCACTGCCAGCCCCTCTATTAGAAGCTGGCATACCACACTATGCAAGTCCTTTGTAAAAACGAGCACTCTAAATACCTCTTTAGAGCTGTGTTCAGGCGGGTCATGTGACTCTCGACCACTTTACAGGTCCGAGACATTGCTTCTCCTGGAAGTCACGTGCTCTCCCGGACTGATGTCAGAGGGAGATCATGGCCCCTCACAGAAGCAATGTCTCGGAGCTGTAAAGCAGTCACGAGTGATGTGACCAGCCTGAAGACATCTCTAAAGACGTATTTAGAGCACTCGATTTACAAAGGACTTGGATAGTGTGGTATGCCAGCCTGGGGCTGGAAGTGAATAATATGTTAGAGTTAACAAACACTTTAATACCAGGCCCGTTAGGTCTGTATTGAGTTTAAGGAGAATGTCATGAAAAAAATGAAAATGGCAAGCCCCGCCCCCCCAAATTCCATACCACTTTCGAGTCTGGTATGTATTTTAAGGGGAAATCTCACACAATGTGTCTGACAGTGGACTTACATTGTAGGACATTTTTTTAAATAAAAGGAATTATCAAAAAGTATGTGTGTTTTTTTACCATACAATTTTTTTTTTGCTTTTGTGCAGGGGGGGGGGGGGAGGGCTGTATCTAGGGCCCTCTTTTTCAAAGGATGTCCCCTCCACCCACACACCTTCACAATCACCAGTCCAGGGTTTTGGGGAAGAGGTCCTTGTCTTAATCAACATGGATACAAAGTGTTACCAGGAGGGCCCCCCTGACAAGGTAACCCCATGTTGAGGGCATGTGGCTTGGTATGGTTCAGGGAGGGTATGGATTTAGGGGGGTTCACACTTTTTTTGTGAGGTTCCAAATTCTAAGAAGTCCCCTCCACCCACACACCTCCACAATCACCAGGCCATGGTTGTGGGGAAGAGGTCCTTGTCTTCATCAACATAAGTACAAAGTGTTTTACCAGGGGGCCCCCCCTGACAAGGTATGTTGAGGGCATGTGGCTTGGTATGGTTCAGGGAGGGTATGGATTTAGGGGGGCTCATGCTTTTTTTGTGTGAGGTTCCCCCTAAAATCCATACCAGACTCACAGGGTCTGGTATGGAATTTTGGGCGAAAACCGTGACGTTTTTTTTCATGGGGTTTCCCCTTAAGATGAATAACAGACCTAAAGAGTCTGGTATGCATTTTGTACATTATTATATTATTTATTTTACATCTCTGCGGGAAACCCCAGCTAACAGCTTAATGTGCCCAGCAGGTATGAAACACTGGTTGTTAGGACGCCGACTCCCTAAAAACCAAGACAAAGCTGTCACATTAGCAATAAGACCACTACTAAATGTTTCACTTCACACTGCAGCTAGAAGTTTGTTTGGCTGAAAACGTATTTAATTCAGGCTGTTCACACAGGATTCTCCATACATAGTACACAATGCAGAAGTCTTCCTCACATTATTTCCCCGTTGGTTGAATGATTTTATAGCTATTTTTCTCCTAGGACCGAATGTTAACAAGGGCAACAAGGAAACTATTAGGCCCCTTTCAGACGGGGCGGACTCTGTGAATCGGATCAGTGCGTTCCATAGAGAATAATGGGTGGTCCAATCAGGTCCACCTGAAAATCAGACAGGCGGACCCGATCGGTCCACTGGTGTGAAAAGGGCCTTATTTGTTATGCTTGCACAAATACTGAAAGATTTCTTTTTTTAAAATAGACCCCTAAAAGTGTATGGATAGAATTGGGAGGTGTTAAAACCTTCAGGTGACTGTCATCATTTGGGAGGTTCCTTCTCTTTGTTTGTCCTGGTAACCATCGTCTCCAGTATAGAAATATATGGGAAACCCATAAATCAGAGCTACAAGTATAATATTACTATTGTATATTATTATTATTGTGTATGTGGAAATGGTTAATTGCAAGCTCCTTGGGAGTTGTGGGTGTGATGAATGTGAATGTGTGGGATATGTTAGATCTATATATAGTATAATAATGTTGTCTCTGTTGTTAGTAAGGTCATTAGAGTTTAAGCTTCTCAGGTGTAGAGACAGGTGTGAATGGCCCAGCATGCTCTGTACAACATTGCAGAATATGTTAGAGCTATATAGTTATAAAAAATTATATGATTGTGATGGGGACTTAATTGTTAGCTCCTTTGCAGGAGAGTTGGCTTACAATAGTTCAGGGTTCCATGTATAGCACTACAGAATATGTCAGTACTAAATATTGAATAAACATTGTAATAATGGCTGAAAAAGACACTGGGATGTAAGCTCCACTGGGGCATAATTATTTTTACCATGTTATATTGAAGTCTATATTTAATCCATAAAAATATCAAACTGGATCACTTCAATGTCAGATTACACATTCTAACTTATATATTTTATAAATTATGCAGAGACAGTAGCATAACTAGGTGCCCACACAGCCAGAGCAGATCACACAGTTACTATGGGGTACGAGGGTGGGAGGGGGTCACACTAGGGAGGCAATAAACATCAAAAATTTGTGTGTCCGTAAAGATACCAAAGATCCAGTACTGTATCATTAGCCCTGACTGTCTGAAGTCTACATTCTAGAAGAGCTGACTGTCAGATGCACAGGAGAGTCTTTGGGATCATGCTGTCATTCACCACAGTACTTCCTTTCTTCCCCTCATCTGAGAAAAGACTTATTGCTTTCAGAGCTTGTGGTAATCCTGGATGGTTCTCTGTAAGAACCTAACACAGTCCACAGTCTTTCCATCTCTAGAAGCTCAGTTAATACCGAAATACACTGGTGAGCTACTGAGTAAATTTAAAGCTGAACGCCAGACACAAAACATTTTCTGATATAAATTCACTTTGTGTGCACCAGATACATTTGCAACCGAGGTATTATCTTGAAAGCATGGTAGTGGCACCATCACTGGGCTGCACAATAGTCTGTCCGGCTCGCCCACTGCCAGCGGCATGCAGAAAGAGCGGAGTGTGAATTCAAGACCAGTCACCCATCGTTATTACAGGAAGCTCCTGTACCAAGGTAAAGTTTTACACTGAAGTACTGCACAGAACACAAAGCACATCAGGATTTAGGTAAAAATACATATGCTAGTATTTAGCCACTATTTGCCTATCCTGAAATGTAGCTTCAAAGTTTATTCCCTGCATTGCTGCTCTTTCCTAGCAACTTCTGTCTTCAGCAATAAGTTAAAAGCTTCTGTGCTGCAAAATCCCCCCCAGCCCCCCTTATTCTTACCTGAGCCTGATCCAATCCAGAGATGTGCACAAGAACAGCAGCTCTCTGTGCTGTCTCCCTCTTCCCTGGGCAGATTGATAGCAGTGGGAGCCATTGGCTCCCGCTGCTGTCAATCAAATGCTGTGTCGAGTGAGTGGGGGGCAGGGCCGAGACACCCGCTCTGTGTCAACAGACACAGACAGGGCAGCTCCAGAGCAAGTATGTAAGGGTGTCCCTATAGAAAGCAGCTTTCCGTAGGGGCATTGGGTGGGGGGGCTAGAACGCCGGTGGAGGACACCAGAAGAAGAGGATCAGGGCTGCTCTGTGCAAAACCATTGCACAGAGCAGGTAAGTAAAACTTACGCATACTTGTTAAAGTACATTGCATTTGTCAAGCTAAAAAGTTTTTAGAGTGTTTTAGAGTGGGGAAGGTTTAGAACTCCTTTCTGGTTTCTACTGGTTTCCGAAGCTCCATTAGAAAGATTTCATCTCCTTTCCTCTTCTGCTGTTTATCAAACAGGAGGTAAGGGAAAATCTGCAACAGGAAAACAGACAGGAATAAAAATCTGACAATGTTTTTTGCCTTTTCCTCATCTACTAGAGAAACAATATTATTTTTGTCTGGGTTTGTTGTTGGAAAATTCCCATCACTTTCTGTCTGGCAGCAGGACAGGAATTGAGAGAAAACTCTATTTAACAGAGCCCCTTATAATAGCAAAAAACAGACAAGGGTTCTAATCCTTTGCCCACTTCCCCCCAAACCAAAATTTTTTGTCTGGACATACACTTTAGGATCAATTACAACTTTGTCCTAATTGACACTGCAAAGTGTCACACAGAGAGGTCGCTGGGGGTCCCAATCAAATTATTGCTATCAGGCTCCGTAAATTGTAGTTATGCCCTTTGAAGAGGTCTATATAGCAGTATAATAACTGTTATTTTATCATAACAATAATGCTGAACATTATTTAAATAAATTGTATCTATAGCTTTTGGATAGAGAAATTATACAACTGAGGTCAGTGGGGGTCCTGAACAATCAAGCTGCAAGCTTAACCACTTAAGGACCAGCCTCGTTTTGGATTTTAGATGTTTACATGTTTAAAACAGTTATTTTTTGCTAGAAAATTACTTAGAACCCCCAAACATTATATATTGTTTTTTTTCTAACACCCTAGAGAATAAGATGGAGGTCATTGCAATACTTTTTTTTACACCGTATTTGCGCAGGGGTCTTACAAGCGCACTTTTTTTGGAAAAAAATCACTTTAAAAAAAAAAAAAAAGACTTCAGTAAAATTAGCCCATTTTGTTTTTATATTGTGAAATATAATGTTACACCGAGTAAATTGATACCCAACATGTCATGCTTCAAAATTGCACCTGCTCGTGGAATGGTGTCAATCTTTTACCCTCAAAAATCTCCATAAGCGACATTTAAAAAATTCTACATGTTGCATCTTTTGAGTTACAGAGGAGGTCTAAGGCTATAATTATTGTTCTTGCTCTACCGATCGCGGTGATACCTCACATGTGTGGTTTTACTACCGTTATCAAATGCAGGCACTACTCACGTATGCGTTCGCTTCTGCGCGCGAGCTCGTCGGGACGGGGTGTTTTAAAAAAAAAAAATTCATTTTTCTTATTTATTTTACTTGAATTTATTATTTTTTAAACTGTTGGATGGATCAAAAATGGATCACTTTGATTCCTATTACAAGGAATGTAAACATCCCTTGTAATAGAAAAAAGCATGAGAGGTCCTCTTAAATATGAGATCTGGGGTCAAAAAGTCTGCAGATCTCATATTTGGACTTAAATGTAAAAAAAAAAAAAATAAAAAAAAATGTATTTTTAAAGAAATTACATTTGAAAATTGTGCCTTTAAGACGTATGGGCGGAAGTGACGTTTTGATGTTGCTTCCGCCCTCCTATGGTATAGAGATTGTGAAAATGCGCTCCCATTCATCGTCGGAGAGGTCTATTTGTAATTCCCCTTTTCCCACGCCTGGCAGGCTTTTTCCTCCCTAGGGGAGATTGCCGTCAAAAAGCATAGAGTGAGTTGGTGGATAATAAGTGTTGTTGAGGTGTGGATTGGGAGCAGAGGGTTCTCGAATGGGGTCAGGTGCACGGGAAACAGCGGGAGTTTCTGGTCTATTGATCTAAGGTATAATGGCGGATCTTGGATGGTAAGTCCAGTATGGGACCGGGTCGGAATCTGGCTGAGTTGGGAGTGAGGTACGATCCATGAAATTCACCATTTGGAAGAAGTAGGCGCGAGCTTTTGCACGACTTTTGTGTGCCCAGGAGTCTGTCAGGAGTAGTGGTTTGGTAAAACAAAACACACCCAAAAAAGGACAAAACAAAAAAAAACAAACACACCCCGGGGGAAATGCAGGGTTGTTTTGAATGGGCCTGTGAGGGGGGCTCGGGTTTTGAAAGGGAGTCCCTCTAATCCCACCAGTCTTTTGTCTCCCTGTGATCGACCAAATCTACAATCCTCCCCATATGGAGGCTCGTGAGTAGTTTCGGATGTCTGGGAGGCCAATTCCCCTTTAGATTTAGGTTTCGTGAGTTGGGCGAAGCTTATTCTCGGGCGATTGTGTTTCCATAGGAATTTTATGGTCAGTTGTTTGATAGACTGGAAGAATGTGCAGGCAATTTATGGGTATAGTTTGAAAGCAGGTATAAAATACGGGGGAGTATGTTTCATTTTTAAAATGGCCGCACGTCCGAACCAGGAAAATTGGGTGTTTGTTCCATTTACTCAGGTCGTCTGTGATGGTGCGAATCATTGGTAGAAAGTTTTTGGAGTAGAGGTATCTGGCAAGTGGGCAGGAAGCTGAATCCCAGGTAGGTGATAGCATCTCGTTTCCATACAAATGGGAGTTGTTTTGGCAGTGGGTGACTAGGTCAGCCGGGAGTGAGTATGTGATACGTTCAGAGCGTGGGATTTAGAGAAATTTATTTTTAAGTTAGATAAGTTTTGGAATAGGTCAAATTCTCTAAGGAGGTTTGGGATTGTGGTCAGAGGGGGTCTTTAAGAAATAGTAGTATGTCGTCGGCAAAAGCTGCCAATTGTAAGTACGTCCAGCTATGGGTAAATGCCTTTTATGTTGTCATTAGAAAGTAGACAGCGGAGGAGGGTTCTAACGTTAGGACGAAGAGGATTGGAGACCGGGGGCATCTATCCCTGTCTTGTGCCAGCTTTTTCGGAATGGAGAAGGCGTTTGACAGGTGGCCGTTTTACTCTGACTCTAGCTGTAGGTGTGGTGTATAAGGCCATGATGAAGTTGAAACATTTGGTTTTGAGTCCTATGTGGCGTAAGAAACGGCCCCGAGTAGTCCCACGCCAACCTGTCAAAACGCTTCTCCGCCGTCCAAAACGACAGGAAGAAGCCTTTTGTTTCTGGGTGGACAGCCAATGATGTACGTTAATTGCTTTTATAGTGTTGTCCTGGCTTCTCTGCCAGGGACAAACCTACTTGGATGAATCATTCCCTATTAATGAGGGGATGAGGGGAAGAAGACGGTTGGCTAGGATTTTTTTGCAAATATTTCAGGTCCACATTGAGTAGAGATATCGGTCTGTAATTTGGCGACTGAGGTGTGTCCCTCCCTTCCTTGGGAATGACCGTGAATGTGAGCTTCTAATAGTCCTGTGAAGGGTTATAGTTGTTTGAGGTGAGTGGAGTTGAAAGCCTTTTAGGAATGGGTTGAGAGGGTGTCTGAAAAGGTTTTGAAATAAGGTGCGGAGTAAGCCGTCTGTGGCCAGGGCTCTTGCCCGTTTTAGTTGTTTGATCGCCCTCTTAAGGCTCATTCTCAGTTATAGGGCCCTCAAGTTCCCGTGCGTCATCAGGTGTGATAGATTGGGGGCTGAATTTCTTTAGAAAGTCCGTGATGAGAGTTTTTCTTTGTTTTGGCCTTCAGGTGTTTCTGCTTGGCGTGGTAGTTGTTATAAGTTTAAATAAATTGCTCAAACTGTGAAGCTATTTCTGCAGGGGCGTGTTGGGTTTGCCTAAGGAGTCTTTTTTCGTGTGGATATTCGTATACTAGCTTTCTTGGTTTGAATGGCTCTGGCTACACTCTGCTACACTTGTTCCCGTGTTCATAAAATAGCTTTTGGCTTAGTATGAATTTGCGTCGCGTTTTTGCGGTCGAGTAATAATCATGGAGCATTTTCCTAGAATCTTGTGTAAGTTCCTGGTAGTATTTTGTGCTTGAGAGCGCTTGTGGGTTTAGTTCAAGTGTCTTTATTTTATTAGTCAGTTCTATAAGTGTGGCCTGCTGTATTTTTTCCTACTGGCAGTGAGTGATAAGAATTTCCCCCGGATAACAACATTTGTGAGCTTCCCAAAAGGGTTATCGGTGACGTCTCAAGGTTATTATATTTCCTGAAAAGTAGTTGCGTAGACTGGAAAGAATAATTTTGGTGTCACATTCTGATGTGAGGAGCGATGGGTCTAGCGCCAGATATTTTGTATGTGATTTTCTTTCAGGGAAGGTCAGTGTGAGAGTAATGGGGTGATGGTCAGAGAGGAGTAGTGGTTCAATGGAGTGCGGATGTCAAGAAGGGTAGATCCTTTTGGGAGAGAAAGAGGTAGTCTAGTCTAGAGTATTTGGTATGGGGTATAGAGAAGAATGTATAGTCCTTTACGTCGGGGGGTGGAGGGTGCGCCACGTATCATGGAGGAGGAGGTCACGTAATTTGTGTGTTATTTGCTTTAGTGCCCTATAGGGGTAAGGTCGAAGGTTCCGGATGAGGAGTCTAGAAGGGGTTGTAATGTCACGTTAAAGTCCCCTCCAAGGATAGTGAATCCCGATTGGAAGCCCGCAAGTATGGATGCGATTGAGCGGAAAGAAGGTGACTTGAGCAGTGTTGGGGCTATAGATATTGGCTAAGGTGACCAGGTGGTTGTGGATGGTACCTTTCACGGAATATGTAACGGCCTTCATACAGAGTCTATCAATTGCCAGTTCAGGGTTTTTTAGAGAGCTGATCGAGACCCCTTTAGTTTTGGCTAGCGGATTGGTGCGTGATGAAAGGAAGTAGGTATTTGTGGTTCGTGAGTTTGGGTTATATTGTTTGTACAGAAATGGGTTTCTTGCAAGAATACACTTCTGCTTTAAGGAGTGGACATCTCATACTGAGGACTTGGCTTCTCTTCTCGGGGATATTAAGTCACCCTTTACCGTTTTGGGAGACCACCTCATTAAGAGTGGTGGGTTGCGAGGTAGAGCTCGGAGTGGTCATGGTTACAGGGTTCTGTAATAGGTGCTATGGTAGGCGCGTCTGAGGTGTGCCTCTTTAGTTGTCATGGTAAAAGGGAGAGGCCTTTGGAGATTATGGGTTTTGAAGTAGTTTTGGTCGTTTAATTGAAAGCTGCGGTGGAGCATCAGGGGGGGCTATGAAGTCTCTGGGGGTTAGGGGGAGAGAAGCGGGTCGGGAGGGACGAGAGGTAGGGGGACTGGTTGGCAGTGGGTGTGGGAGTGGGAGGAGGGGGAGAGGTTGTTGGAGAGAGGGTGTGTGTACCGGAGGTATGAGTTACTTACCCTGTTGTGGGGAGAAGTGAGGTTCCCGGTGTGTGGGTCAACGGCGGTAGTCATATCCCGTTTGTGCGAGGAGGTGGAAGGTGTCCGAGTATTTTGTCTGTTGGAAGTCTAGTCCTATTAGGAGGTCATCAGTTGTTCTTTGTATAAGTGGAGCGGGTACCTGCTTGTAGGTGGAGGAGAGAGGAAAATCAGAAGCATACTGTCAAGTCTGGTTGATGGGTGGTCGTAGGACCTCCTAAGTAATCACAACAATGTCTAATAGTTAAGGCAAACCTTAAGAATACATAATCTGAACTATGCCTGGAGAGAAATCGTCTCCAGAAGGGTGTCTTGGATGGAGCCCTGGCGTACAGGTGTATGAACAAAACTGGGTGAAACAACAAAACTACTAACTGTTAAGCCATCAATAATAGAGAAACATAACATTACAGGTCAGGGTTGCCGGAGCGTTATACTAATCCTGTATAGCGAGACTATTATTTCACACCCAGTGATATCAACGCTTGCGCGATTAGGGGGCGAGAGACCGCCTCTATAAGAAACCTTCATCTTTCGTGGGTTATGGAGGGCAATTGTGTTTCAAGGGAGTGGATAGGGAGCCTAGAGGCGGAATACCTACGGGTTTGCCTTTGTGGGGGTGTTCGGGTGATAGGGCATGGTAGTACCATAGTTGTACGTTCTGCCAGCATTTGCCAAGCAAAGGGGGGGGTAGAGTGCACTTAGAAGAGTTATGTGCATTACTATCCTAGGACGTGGCTCCTGGTAGGGTTTCGGGGAGGAGCACTTGTCGGGCATAACTCTTTGTAAGATTTGCTTATTAAAGGGAATTAGGCATCTACCCCTCATAAGATGTAGAGGGTGTTGATGCGGGGGGGGGGGGGACACACATTGTGTAGCTGACTCTTCTGCATCCATGTAGAGCATCCGGGAAGGAGTATTGGGGGGGGGGTTACATGGGTACAGAAGAGGGTGAGCATAGACAAAAATAGATAACAAAAATAAGAAAAATCAAAACAAAAGCTTATATTGCATATCTGGAGAGCTGATTACCCATATACAACCCCCGCATGTGTCCCTCGGTCTGTAGCAGCGGGCGGGTATCCTAGAAACAAAAACATGGTTAAGGGAGAGGGTAAAAGGGGGGGGGGAGGGGGGGAACGGGTGCTGGGGTGAGGTTATGGGAGAAAAAAGAGTCTGGAGAGTCTAGGAAAGTTTGGGCACATCTGATAAGAGGCTAGTCGACTTGCCAGAAGTCTGCTACAGGACTCTCCTCTGCAGGCAGGGCCCGGTGCGAACGGGCAGCAGTGGTAGACTGGTGTTCAGAGAGACCTGAGTCGTGTGCTGGCGTTTCTTCCTGTTCACGCTGGGTTTTGCTTGCGAAGGTGGTGTGTAGCTTTCGGAATGGTGTGCAAGGCTGCAGGTGTCTGTGGGGGTGGGTCTTCAGACCATAAGTCCTAGGCTCCGTAGTGGGTCAGGTTGGTGGGGGTGTTATCTGGGTATCACTTGACCGTGATCTCTCCACATCGAGGCATGTGTCGTGTCAGCCTGAGTCATGGGTATTGGGGATTGGTATTACATTTTTCAGGTGAGTCATGTTAGAGTACATGTGACGTGGGGCGCGACCTGGTCCCGTCGTCTAAGAAATGTAGAATTCAGAGGCATGGGGTGTAGGACAGGAGGCGGTCTCAGGATATGAGAGCTCCTTTTTAGGTCGGGTAGGGTTTAGGGCTCATCAGGCCTTGCTCCGCCTGTGGTGCTGGAGAGGCAGTTGGGCTCAGGCTGGTCTCTGTCCCTCTGATCCCTCTGAGAAGTGGTCTCGGGGACGGCGACTGCGCTTCTGATTTGAAAATTCATCTCTTACCGGAATAGCGTCCATGGAGTTGGTTCTCTGGAGGATGAGGGGTGCGATATGTTCTATACCAATCCGGCAGTTCCACGAGTGGTATTTGTAGCGTGTTGCAGAAACCCCTGAGATCTTCTGGGACTTTGAGATTAGCCGTACGTCCTGCTGCTGAGGCTGAAAGACAGAAAGGAAATTTCCAGCGAGTGGGGGCCATCTTAGCCTCACTCGTCTCCATACCCACCCGATCGCAGGACCCGATCGCCTCCGCCGCTGCCGACGGCTCCGGTAAGCGGTGGGAGGGGTGGGGGCAATCCGCCGCTATGACCACCATTATCGTACACAGAACCGCCTCATGTAAAGAAGGATATCTCGGTTGTGGCAGCAGCTGCTGCCGTTACCGAGATATCCCTCTTCAAAGTGCCGACGTAAATGTACATGAGGCGGTCGTGAAAATAAGTCTTAACTATAAAAAATAATAATAACTCTTCTTCAATGGGCTCCAAGACCACAGCAAACCTTGTGCAACTACAAAGGAAGTATGTCCCTGAAAAAGAGTTGGTGCTGTCTCTGCAAAATAACCCTAGATCCCATACAAACAGGTACAATCAGTGTGATCTTCAAATAAACAAGCTTCTTCTATGTAGTGATAGTTAACCATATTTAACTGGACGTGTAATGCCTAAGACATTTTGCAGCTTATCCACACTACTTTAGTTTTAGGGACACACTCCATCATTGAAGGCTCCCACCCCATTTAGCAATGGTTGTTTTACCCAAACAGGGGGCCAGGGCTGTTAATTTCATCTGTCTTCCATATATAATGAGAGTAGAGTTGAGAGGTATCTTAATATAGCGCAGTCTTCCCCCGAAGGGTCCCGACGTGCGTGACTAGGGCCAATTTATATGGGAGACAATTAACTTACCAGCATGTCTTTAGAGTGTGGGAGGAAACCGGAGTACCCAGAGGAAACCCATGTAGGCACAGGGAGAACATGCAAACTCAATGCAGATGGCGTCGTGGTCGGGATTCAAACCAACGACCGTTTTTGTTGCTAGGTGAAAGTGCTAACCACTACACCACTGTGCTGCACATAATGCTGTTTTAGCATCTCTACCCTTGCAATTTGACACCGGTTAAAACCTTCAGCTCTGTGAACCGAATGATTAATACCTATGCAGACTTCCAACCAAAAAAGGATGGGATTATGTAAGTAGAACAAGGTGGTTTCACAACTTTCACACTTCTCATACTGTTCTTGAGCAATCAACATCTGCTTGGACACATTCCATCCATGATGATTGGATTGAGGTGTCTCTTATCCAAAAAGCAAGTTGGATAAGCTGCAAAATGTCTTCAACATTACAGAACAAGTACCATTGAAAGTAACTAATTACTACTACCAGCTTTACAGTGACCTACATACATGCTTGCTCTAGTTGTTAACACTAGCATGCTCATATTATGTTACATAACTTTCCTAAGTAGATTATTTCATTAGTAAATACTCAAGCAACATAATACAATTTTATCCTCACATTTTATTATTTAAGGCCCATTGGGACTATTTGCATACAAATGTTTGGTAGAATCAGATTTTTTTTTTTTTTTTTCAATTACTTTGTTAATCTCCAGACCTGTCTTGTATAATTTACATTGCGTGAGTGTAGCACCACTGTTGGCACATGTCCCACACCTTGTAAAACATTGCTCTGGACCATTCATTTCAATCTTCGTTCTACTGCTCCTCAGGCTCTGTGGGGATGTATAAATGGTCATAGCGAACAAATTATCCACATATAAAAATATATATGTTATAATGAAGAATAAATTATGTTATACGTGTGTTTTGTTTTGTTGTACAAATGATGTTCTATGATATACCTGTATACCTTTATACTTCATTCTTTTTATTTGTTTTGTTGGCATATGTCATTAAATGTGGAAAATGTCCAGATGCTGTTGAAGTATATGTTGAACTTACTTTTCTTTCATGATTGCTGGATTCAAATCAGGTCCACTTACTACGAAATGCTGGAGACGAAGTCACCATTACAGTTTACTATTTCAAGGAAGCACCTTCATTTCTTAAACTCCCGCTAGGTAAGCTTGTATTAATAAAAAGCAGTGCATGTTAACTTTTGGGAAAAACATAATTATAATAATAAAATATAAATAAATGCAACAATACATTTCTAGAATATGTATTCTTTTTTTATAAAGGAAAACTATAATGGTGTTTTTTTTAATAAGTTATCAAACTGTTGTTTTAAGGATGATTTACCAAAGAAGTTATGATTCTCCACTGTAGGAATATTCACTTCAATATTATCCAATTATGTGAAACGGAACTACAAGGTATTTCTCACTTCCTGTTTCTTTGACCCTCTTGCACTAGGACAGGAAGTGAGAGGACATTTTACTGAAGAGAACACAGAAAACAAAAAACAAGACAAGAAACAAAATCAAACCCTAGCCCAAAAAAATATATTTTTACACATTTAATGGAGATCTAAAGTCAAAAAGGCATCAGAAATCTAGAACAGAATACAAACACAGAATCAGTGTATGTGCACATGGTTTTGGAAGGCAGAAGACTTGCTTCTTCTTCCAGTTGATTCTTTCAGTCATAGGCACTAAACGTACATATAACATCTACATTCTTGCATTGTTTCCACAATATCTTCAATGACAAGAATGTTAAGAATTGCAATATGCATTTGCCCTAGGACTTATTTTTTTTTTGCTAGAAAATTACTTAAAACCCCCAAACATTATGTAGTTGGGCAAATGCATTTTCAGGTCTATTTCATTTGCATTTTAGGAGTTTGCAACACTTAACAAAATAACAAATGCAGATATTTTTGCATAAAAAAAAATGTGCATATGTTATTTTTTCCCACTAGAATCTGCAAAGCATTGCACCTGTGATTAGATGTCACCAGTGTCAGGCTCCTGCAGACACATCCTCCAGCTTTCTTGCCTGCACCTCTGTATGGGCTTTCTGTTTGAAAGCTGCTGGAAGTGCCAATAAACTAGGAGGGAGCTCATCAGTGTCTTCGCAGTTCATTGAGAACTACTAGCAGCAGACGGGGCTTGTAATTTTTTCATTCACAGATCGCTGTGAATGAATGAAACAGATGGAAAGATGAAGCCCTGCACAGCCACTCCAATTTTAAAATGTGACAGAAGGTGCAGGAGAGAGGGACCCCCTCCCGCTGTTATGGAGGGGATATCGGGGGGATGCAAAGGGAAATGCTGGAGCATTTACACCTTACATCCTAAATACAGGTGTATCGTATAACATTCTCCAAAAGTCAACTTAGCCTAGCTGTCTTTGCATTCTCATTAAATTAAATGGGAATAAAAGCAATTCTGACTTGAGCAACAGCTCATATACACAGCTCTATACATAGGTAGAACATGTTGACATAAACTGAGCTGCCACTGCATTTTCATTGCTGCCACTGGGGGTACAAAGGAATACAAAAGCTTATTTCTGTGTCTTCTTTATGTTTAACTAGTCCCACAGTATTAACTTTATCTATATTTTGAACTGAAGCCTCCTTCTTTGTGAGGGTATGTTTGCATTGAATACACACTACCACAAAACACTTAGGCCGTATTCATATTCCCATAGGACCATACAGCATACAAAGGTGCCTGATTTCTGTTCCCAGGAGTAACAGGTGTTTGTGTACAGCCACAGGCAGCAGCCTGTACAGAACACCAACTGGCTGATAGATGCATTGCTGAGCATTCACATCCATTTAAGGACAGATGAGCAGCCCTGTATGCAAAATGTTCACCCCCCGGGGTCACTCATCTGTCTCTGTACGCATGTAACCACTGGGATGTGCAGGTAAATTCATTTAAGCTGTTGCCCGCAGCTGTTAGCAAACACCTGTGACTCTCATATGTGGAAATCTTTCTCCTTTACTCGCTGAACAGCTCTCTGTAGTTGTGTGAATAAGCCCTTAAACTCTGCAAACTGTAAATACATTTCAGTCCTCTTTTTAGTTTAAAATATATATATATATATATATATATATTTTTTTTTATATTTTAGGCTCTCCAGATCCACCGAGTGACCACAGCAGCGGCACTTCATCTCCTCTCTTTGATAGTGGTTTACATTTAAATGGAAATACTTCAAACACGGTAGGAAAAAAATCAATTGTAACATTATTTGTGAAGCAAGTTAGGATGCCATCTGCCACTTAACGTATATATTCAAGTACTAATCCTTCATAATTAGAATGAAAAAGGGAAAAAGGAAGCAACTTGTATACTGATGTTTCTCTGTTTACTTAAATATGAACACATGCATTTGAAGATATTCTCCATGAAAATAGTTACAGTACATAGTTGGTAAGGTCGAATAAAAACACCAGTCAGTCCAGTTCAACCCATGTGTTTATGTCAGTACCACTTTCCATATCCCTGTGCATTGCTTTCACTAAAAAACACATTCAAAAGTCTTTTAAATTTCTATACACTCCCCACTGTCACCACCAACTGTGGAAAGGTGTTCCAAATCCTTATTGCTCTAACAGTAAAGAACCCCTTATGCAGTTTAAGATTGAACCACATCTCGATCAACTTCATTGTGTGGCCGCATGTCTTCTTTATAGGCCTTAAATAGTTTCCTCCCAATGCTAGAGTACCATTTAACATTTTGTATATTGCAATCATATCCCCTCTTAGGCACCTCTTCTCAAGGGTGAATATGTTTATATATTCATCTACAAAAAGAGCTCTTAGTTATTTACAGAGTTCTTTGACTTGCATAGACAATCCAAGGGCTGTGTAAAATATGGATCCAATTCTACATTTTGCTGTACTATGCTGGGTTGGTTGTTAGTGAATAGGCATAAGTGAAATCTAGGATGGTAAAGAACCTAGGGGTCCTAGTAGATGATAGGCTCAGAAATGGCATGCAATGCCAAGCTGCTGCTAACAAATTAACAGAATATTGGCATGCGTTAAAAATGTGATTAATTCCAGAGATAAAATAATAATTCTCCTGCTCTACAAGACTCTGGTCCGGCCGCACCTAGAGTATGCTACCAGTTCTGGGCACCAGTATTCAGGAAGGATGTACGGGCAATGGAGCGAGTACAAAGAAGGGTAACAAAGCTAATAAACGGTCTGGAGGATATTAGTTATGAGGAAAGGTTGCCAGCACTGAACTTATTTTCTCTGGAGAAGACGCTTGAGAGGGAATATGATTTAAATTTACAAATACTGTACTGGTGACCCCACAATAGGAATAAAACTTTTTTGCAAAAGGGGGTTAACAAGACTCGTGGCCATTTATTAAAATTAGAAGAAAAGATGTTTAACCTTAAACTATGTAGAGGGTTCTTTACTTTGAGAGTGGCAAGAATGTGGAATTCCTTTCCACAGGCGGTGGTCTCAGTGGGGGGCATCAATAGTTTCAAAAAATTATTAGATAGGCACCTGAATGACCACAACATACAGGGATATACAAGGTAATACTGACATATAATCACACACATAGGTTGGACTTGATGGACTTGTGTCTTTTTTTGACCTCACCTACTATGTAATGATGGAATGGTTTGGTGAAATTGATTTCACAGAAATCAAACAAAATGTGGCCCAGAAGTATAAACTCTTAATTTTTCTCATTAAATATAGGTGGCATTTGCTTGAAAAAAAGATCAGCATTACATTGATCAAAATTTAGCTGGTTCAGCAGGGACCAGCTGAGATTTGATCCATGCATGATCAGGAAGGTTGTACAGAAGTTGATCTAACAATTGACTTCTGCACAACCACCCCATCTGATTTAACCCATTCAATCAGCGTCACAAGCTATAGACGATAGCGCTGATCACTGTATTTTGCTAGCGGGGAAGTCTCCCCGCTGTCAGAATACAATAGCTAAGCAAGGAGGATTCCCCCATCCACATCAATTGTGCGGATGGGGAAATCTAGTCAGTTTTTTTTACTAAGGACATAGCATGAGTTGGTATATAAAGCACCACATCTCTAAATGTATGTAGGATTTAATTCAAAATGGAAAACACAAACACAAGTATAAAAATATCTTATTATTTTTTTAGTGCAAAAAAAATATTATTAAAACCAGTTCCTATTTAGGAGCATATACAGATTAAAATATATACCAGACACTCCCAGCTGGTTTGTCCACCATACCCATTGATATAGACATAGGGTGTACAATACAAACTAGCCAATAACAATTCTATGGCAATGGGACTATAATAAGCTCAACTCTGTACAGTGGAACTATAAGAAAGCTGAAACAATCTCAATAAGTTTTGCTGTTGTTGCTTCATCAGGAGATTGTGAACTATTATAACAAGCTACATGGAACCAGGTGCCATAAGGGAGAGACACAAGGATAGCGAATGTAGATGGAAATGCCCCCCAAGCCTCGGCACACCCCAGAGCAGGGGCACCCAAGTGGAGGGGAGCTCAGCAACTAGGAACAAATTCAGTGTTATGCGGATTGAGAGGCCAGCAATGCCATAGACTCCCGGTAGTATAAATGGACCAAAGGGTTACCACTGTCCACCATACTGCATATGCATCAACTAAATTTCACCACCAGGAAAGAGAGCATCACCCATGCTGGTTTAATGAAAAAAAACTAAAACTGTCTTATGCACATTAACCTGCCTAATCACATATCTCCTTTACCCCTGGAACAGGGGTCTCAAACTGGCAGCCCTCCAGCTGTTGCAAAACTACAAGTCCCATGAGGCATTGCAAGGCTTACAATTACAACCATGACTCCCACAGGCAGAGACATGATGGGACTTGTAGTTTCACAACAGCTGGAGGGCTGCCAGTTTAAGACCCCTGCCCTAGGATGTACTCATATTCTCTAGTGTTCCTGGTCTGTTTCTAGAAAAATCATCTTCTAAGGCAAACCTGTCATTTTGCTTTATGAATTTAAATGCAGTATAAATATGTGATGCAATTGTAAAACTGTAAAAGAAAAATATCACAAAAAATGTGTTACCCATAACATTTGAAAACTGACTCTTCAGAATTCTTGATATATTTTCCTTGAGAAATTAGAAATGTAATTGGCAGGCTATCATGGTCAACAATGTCATAGACTCCTTGTTACTTTTTCAATGATAATGAAAGAAAGAAAATTATTTACAGGTTGTTACTGGCAACAGCTTCATTTTCATTCCGTTTCTTCAGTTTTCATAATTCAGTTTTGAACCATATTTGTATAAAGGTATAAAATGATTTAGAGGACGCTGGCATTGTCCTTGAGGCGAAAAGAATTATTCATGCAATTATTATGTTTAGTATATATTACATATGCATTTGGTGTGAGTAATTGTAGTGCACTTCAGTTTTGTACGCTGTCAAATCTTGGAGCTGTCCTTGAATTGACATGTAAGTGC
The DNA here is from genome assembly GCA_028564925.1 of Lithobates sylvaticus. NCBI lineage: Eukaryota > Metazoa > Chordata > Amphibia > Anura > Ranidae > Lithobates > Lithobates sylvaticus. Next base: position 462,438,847 of record CM053028.1, read on the forward strand.
CGAAACCTTTGTTAATCAAATACTACACATCACTTCAGCAAATTAATGATTAAAAAAATGACTTTCTTCTTTTATTAGTTGTGGTTTGCTAAAATAATTAAAACTCTGCTCCTATAGACAGCGGAAATGTCTGAATTAATATTCATTACTGCATGAGATAGTTGAATGACCCTTTTTCCTACAGTTTCTCTCTACTCCTTGACCGGTCTAAAACCTATGACCATAAAAAACTCCTTGACAGTAATGGAAAAAAAAATGTTCACTTGGTCATGCTAGAGCAGAAATAGAAACCTCAGCTCTGGCCTTTGGAATTGCAAACTGCAGATACAGTTCCTTGAAATCTGTCTCCAATGAACATGTGTAACAATTTGTTCATGTATTGGAGTTCTGGATTGACTGCAGTGACTTCCTCTCTAACACAGTTGTGAAACTACTGTAATAACCTCTGTTGGCCTCAGCACAATGGCTCAGTACTTGTGTTCTATTCTTGCAGCCCTAGGTTTGGGCCAAATATCCACCGGTGGCACGTTTTGCATAAAGTTTGTTGACTCACCATGATTTATTGTGACTTCTTTCTTCAACCTGGTATGGTTAATGCTGAAGTTTATTCTGAATATTTTTTTCCTTTTTGTGGTTCCTTCTTTTCCTCATTCTTAAGTATGCAAATGAAATGTTTAAATAAAACCTTTCAGTTTCCTTACATACCTTATTTCAGACCCTATGACATCATCCCCAGGTCTCCGTGCTTCTCTATAGTTATAACGCAGGAAGATCATGGCTAGTGGGAGGGAGCAGCAGAGCGCAGTACATAATCTCTTGTAAACCTCATAGCACTCTACCTCAGTACTCCTCTCATGAACCCTAAGCCCTGTTGCAAGCAGTTGGCTGACTCTTGGGATAATTTATGCAAATAATAAATTACCTTGATGGCTGGGTGTCAATCTAGAGGATTGGGCATTTTCAGGTAGGCTGCATTTGCATGTAGACCTGCCACGTAATGCCCACATGTGATGCTGATCCTCCAGGTTGAAGAGACTGAAATCTAATTAATAAAAGAGGTGGACCAGGGACAGTAAGCCCAGGAAAGAAATAAGACAGGCTCTAGATAACTTGTAGATGACATTACAGATTCTAATGAACACTGTACAGTGAAATCAGAGTAAGCTATTTCAACACAGGAGCCTGTACAATTGTGCAAAAATAAAGGCAAAGCTGAAGTTCAATTTTTTCTTCTAACTATAATGACCTTGTCTACATGACTTTGATAATATCGGTAGATGGTAAACTCCCTGAGGTCAGGCATAGAGGCTTATGTTAATGGTCCCATTTATTCTGTAAGGTGCTTTGTAATATGTACACTACATATAGGGGATTAAAATCCAACTCCAACCAAATCATTTTTTCTAATTTTGGATAAAGATTGGAGGGGTTATAATCTCAGATTTTTTTTATTTTATTTATGTCTGTGTCCTTTTTCACTGACATTTGTGGGGCTGAATGAAAGGGAAAATTTTAAAATTTACTATGGGCTCTCATTTGTTCTGTGTGAAAGTCAAGTGTCTGGGCAGCAGTAGGCTGTCCCAGGACAAGTAGTTAGGTTCCTGTGTTTGTAGTTAGTCACCCAATGTGGTAAGTAGTGTTGGGCGAATAGTTCAGGCCAAGCAAAAGTTGAGCACGAACTTCGCCTAATTGGGTGTTCTCCGAACACCCTCATTTTCTGTGCGTTCGGCAGACGAACAGTCGATATGTTGTTATGGCTGAAAGAAAAAAAGTAAAAAAAAAAGAAAAAAAAATGCATGGTGTCCCCAAAATCCATACCAGACCCTTATCTGAGCATGCAGCCTTACTGGCAGGGAAAGGAGGTTGAGCGAGGGCCCCCCTCCTGAACCATACCAGGCCAAATGCCCTCAACATGGGGGGTGGTGCTTTGGGGCAGGGAGGGCTCTGTTGATGGGGACAAGGGCCTCTTTTCCACATCCCTGGACTGTGGCTGTGGGGGTCTGCAGGTGGGGGGCTTATAAGAATCTGGAATTACGGCGGAAGGCAGATTTACACCGGGGGACGTTGTTTTGGTTTTTTTTAAATAAAGGAATTGTCAAAACCTGTCTACTGCTTTCATTTATTTTTGACACATTTTTTGGTGAATGGGGGGGCACAATGTACCATATACTCATTCACATAGGGGGGAGCGGGATTTGGGGGCCCCCTTGTTAAAGAGGTCTTCCAGATTCTGATAAGCCCCCCACCCACAGACCCCTATAACCACAGCCCAGGGTTGTGGAAAAGAGGCCCTTGCCCCCAAAGCACCCACCCCCCATGTGAGGGCATGTGGCATGGTATGGTTCAGAAGGGGGGGGCGCTTGCTCATCCCCCTCTTCCTGGCCTGCCAGGCTGCATGCTCGGATAAGGGTCTGGTATGGATTTGGGGGGGACTCCTTTTGTTTTAATTTTGGCATTTTTTTCTTTATTTTTTTTAAATAGCCGGGTGCCAGCAATGGCAATTTAAATGTGATTTGAGTCGTCTTTTTTACTTTAGAAATTTAATTTTTGCTGCAGCATGTTCTATACATGCTACAGATGCACCACTTTACAGGCAGACTAATGGGACCCCCAGGCACGATATTTAAAGGCATTTTTCATTTTAATTGTTTCACTTTAAGCATCATTAAAATGACTGCTCCTTTGCATTGAGTCATGTCTCCCAAGGCAGTACCCAGACTCCCATACCCTTTTTATGGCCAATTACTTGCATATAAACCTTCAAAATGGGGACTTTTGATTTTTCGTGTTCTGCTCCCATAGGCTTAAAAGGAGTCCGGGAGTTCCGCTGTAAACCTAACAGGGGGCTGTTTGGCCCATGTCTAGTGGCAAGGGTTTATTTTCTGTTTTTGTTTTGTTTTGCTGTTTTGATACCTGTACTTTGTGAACAGAGGCTTTGAAAACAAACCACACTTCACCAAGATCCTGCTGTCTTGCTGTGCCTTTTTTACTGCTTTTTACTCCTCCAGGAAGTCACACACACTACTGAGCTAAATTCTCACAGTCCCTACGCCAAAAGGTATTCTCCCTTTAGAAGAGATGCTTAAGAGGACATATGACAGTGATATACAGCGATATACAAACCTTTAAGTGGTGACTCTAGCACTAGGAAGAAACTATTTATGCTAAAGTCTCTAAAGAAGACACACGGCCACACAATAAAGTTTGATGGGAAGCGTTTCAATCCTAAACTGCTTTAGGTTTTTTTTTTTTACTGTTAGAGCAGTAAAGATGCAGAACTCCCTTCCACAGTTGGTGGTGTCAGTGGAGAGTGTAGATAACGTAAAAAAAACTTTTGAATGTGTTTCTTAGTGAATGCAATGCATAGGGATATAGAAAGTGGTACTGACATAAACACATACAGATAGGTTGAACTGGATGGACCGGTGTCTTTATTCAACCTTACCAATTATGTACTGTAACTATTTAAGTTTCACTTTTTTTTTTGGAGAATGTCTTCAAATGCATGGGTTCATATTTACTTGTAAACAAAGTATGGAAAATGGCAGTAACATAAACAGACACACGAACACACACATGTTGAACTGCATGGACTGCTGTCTTTATTCAACCTTACCAACTATGTAACCGCATCAATAACCAAACAAATGTTCTAACTCTACCCCTCACTAAAAATATATATATAGGTTTTACTTGAGACCCATTTTACAAAATGAACTTTGCAAGAAAGAGAGTTCAGTGCAAGAATTTATCTTCCTTACTCTTCTATGAATGTCCAAACAGGTGATTCTCAGTTCACTTTAACCACTTAAAAAGGGTAAATAATAATAAAAGTGATCCATGCAGACTTCTAACACATTAATATTGAGGTGAAATAATCCAAATCATTGGTAAAAAAGTAGTAATTGAAATCCAAAATAAGTGTGTATACATCAAAAAAAGTCCAAATCAAAGTGATAAATTAGTTACAATAATCATGAGTGTCTATAATCCTGGTGAATCTTCTAAATAAACAATTATGTTGTGAAATTGATGTTACTCTTCGTGACTAGATAGTCACATGATGCTCACAGAGCTCTTACCTCCAGATGGAGAACAATAAGCCTTAGATCGGTATCCTGAGATGGGATCGCCTGTATATCATCCGTGTTTCCAATCGATGTCCGTGTGGATGGTTATGGACATGGTTCGCGATCTGCTGTATAAACCTTCTCCCTGCTGACAGCTTGGTTATGAAAATGAGAAAGTGTGGCGCTAAAAAGAATTTGTATCTGATCGGTAGCTGTAAATGAGAATCAAATCCCTATTACACTGCCATCATCCAGATTTTTAGTGACTAACCACCATACATAAACAATGGTGAAAAAATTTGAGTATAAGCAGTCCACGTCAGAACTGTTTATAAAAATGGAAAAACATTTATGTTGCTCATAACTTAACATATAAGGTAAAGTAGTGCAAAAATGTGTGGAAACACTAGAGTATCGTGATATTCGGAGAATTGATATCATGCAATGTATTACAATTGCTATTTAACACTGTAATCATAACCTCAGTTAAATAAGCATAATGTGATCATAATCCGATATATCTGTGTGGTAGGAGGAAGTATCCTTCATAAAAATAATAAGTTCAATTATAACATGTGCAAATAATGAAAATTCAAACAAGTGCTGTTGAAACACGTATTGAATTAGCTTGATATATGAATTCAAGAGTCCCAGGTGGTAAAACTCGTAAGTGATGGTGTACTGATATTCCCAAAATGTTGTATAATGTTCATCAACGTAACATCCTCATACAATTTGGACGGCGTCTAGAACTCTATGGTATAAGAATGGGATCTGGTACGCTTACCGTCAAGGGTGGACCCACTGACCTTTGGTGAGGGGTCGGACAAGGCTTGAGTGTGCCGGTAGGTGATGTTTGCAGGATGGTGAGTCCGGATCAGGAAGTTGGAAAGGCGAGACTGGGCCGGCACCACAGTCTATACTCACCAAATCTCCGATCACAATGTGGGAACCACACTTTGGAGGGTTACACTGGAACACGATTGTTTACCCCGAAACACCCCAGTGGGTCAGGATCATAGGAATAAAAGAGATAAGGAGAACCTCCTCATAGTGTAAATCAATCCGGTAACGGAATAAATTTATTTAAAAAAATCTTGTTTGTCAAGTAAAAATGGTCAAGATAAAAACAAAGACAAATCAAGAAATGTATAAGGCAAAACGCAGTGGTAGTGGGTATAGCGTATCCGCCCTACGCGTTTCGTCTTACAAGACTTCAACAGGGGCATAGGCTAGTACACCACCCTTGCTTGGTTAGCCTCAGGATCTTGTGGTTCCGTTATGGATGTTCAATATTCGCCATTAAAAGAAATGAAAGAAAACAGGCCTCCCATAGTGTAATATATAAAGATAATACGGTTTTAAGAAATGCCAAGTTGCCTCTTACATTTAAAAAGATAAAAACGAGCTTATCTGTGTGTATTCATGTGTCAAACACACTCCTTGCATCACTTCCTGTCTCTCAGACTTCTATTACCTTTAACCTGGTTTTGTGATTATCACCCTCATGTACATGTTTATGGTCGCACATGAATACCATGTATATATACTGCCTTGTACAATTATATGTTTATTTACCCATTCATTGATCTACTTTTGGGCCCAAAGCCCTTAATAAAATATCTTTTTTCACATGCATATACTCTTCATGTCTATCTGTTTAAACTTCTCTTTGGGGTATTGGCCGTGTTAATGCACACTAGGCCTCACAAATTTGCTATTTATATACGTGAGAAGTGATAGACCAACCTGCCACCACTCACTTGCCCAACAAATATTGTATTTTGATTTGCTTATGGTCAAGCCATAAATAAAACCCCTACCTGAGCAAGTGACTGCTGGCACTCCTTACCTCATTCATATTCATGTCTATATATGTGACCTGACGTAAATACGAGTTTTTGACTTTTGTCCTGTACTCTATGACCACTATTACCTTTAACCTGGTTTTGTGATTATCACCCTCATGTACATGTTTATGGTCGCACATGAATACCATGTATATATACTGCCTTGTACAATTATATGTTTATTTACCCATTCATTGATCTACTTTTGGGCCCAAAGCCCTTAATAAAATATCTTTTTTCACATGCATATACTCTTCATGTCTATCTGTTTAAACTTCTCTTTGGGGTATTGGCCGTGTTAATGCACACTAGGCCTCACAAATTTGCTATTTATATACGTGAGAAGTGATAGACCAACCTGCCACCACTCACTTGCCCAACAAATATTGTATTTTGATTTGCTTATGGTCAAGCCATAAATAAAACCCCTACCTGAGCAAGTGACTGCTGGCACTCCTTACCTCATTCATATTCATGTCTATATATGTGACCTGACGTAAATACGAGTTTTTGACTTTTGTCCTGTACTCTATGACCACTATTACCTTTAACCTGGTTTTGTGATTATCACCCTCATGTACATGTTTATGGTCGCACATGAATACCATGTATATATACTGCCTTGTACAATTATATGTTTATTTACCCATTCATTGATCTACTTTTGGGCCCAAAGCCCTTAATAAAATATCTTTTTTCACATGCATATACTCTTCATGTCTATCTGTTTAAACTTCTCTTTGGGGTATTGGCCGTGTTAATGCACACTAGGCCTCACAAATTTGCTATTTATATACGTGAGAAGTGATAGACCAACCTGCCACCACTCACTTGCCCAACAAATATTGTATTTTGATTTGCTTATGGTCAAGCCATAAATAAAACCCCTACCTGAGCAAGTGACTGCTGGCACTCCTTACCTCATTCATATTCATGTCTATATATGTGACCTGACGTAAATACGAGTTTTTGACTTTTGTCCTGTACTCTATGACCACTATTACCTTTAACCTGGTTTTGTGATTATCACCCTCATGTACATGTTTATGGTCGCACATGAATACCATGTATATATACTGCCTTGTACAATTATATGTTTATTTACCCATTCATTGATCTACTTTTGGGCCCAAAGCCCTTAATAAAATATCTTTTTTCACATGCATATACTCTTCATGTCTATCTGTTTAAACTTCTCTTTGGGGTATTGGCCGTGTTAATGCACACTAGGCCTCACAAATTTGCTATTTATATACGTGAGAAGTGATAGACCAACCTGCCACCACTCACTTGCCCAACAAATATTGTATTTTGATTTGCTTATGGTCAAGCCATAAATAAAACCCCTACCTGAGCAAGTGACTGCTGGCACTCCTTACCTCATTTCATATTCATGTCTATATATGTGACCTGACGTAAATACGAGTTTTTGACTTTTGTCCTGTACTCTATGACCACTATTACCTTTAACCTGGTTTTGTGATTATCACCCTCATGTACATGTTTATGGTCGCACATGAATACCATGTATATATACTGCCTTGTACAATTATATGTTTATTTACCCATTCATTGATCTACTTTTGGGCCCAAAGCCCTTAATAAAATATCTTTTTTCACATGCATATACTCTTCATGTCTATCTGTTTAAACTTCTCTTTGGGGTATTGGCCGTGTTAATGCACACTAGGCCTCACAAATTTGATATTTATATACGTGAGAAGTGATAGACCAACCTGCCACCACTCACTTGCCCAACAAATATTGTATTTTGATTTGCTTATGGTCAAGCCATAAATAAAACCCCTACCTGAGCAAGTGACTGCTGGCACTCCTTACCTCATTCATATTCATGTCTATATATGTGACCTGACGTAAATACGAGTTTTTGACTTTTGTCCTGTACTCTATGACCACTATTACCTTTAACCTGGTTTTGTGATTATCACCCTCATGTACATGTTTATGGTCGCACATGAATACCATGTATATATACTGCCTTGTACAATTATATGTTTATTTACCCATTCATTGATCTACTTTTGGGCCCAAAGCCCTTAATAAAATATCTTTTTTCACATGCATATACTCTTCATGTCTATCTGTTTAAACTTCTCTTTGGGGTATTGGCCGTGTTAATGCACACTAGGCCTCACAAATTTGCTATTTATATACGTGAGAAGTGATAGACCAACCTGCCACCACTCACTTGCCCAACAAATATTGTATTTTGATTTGCTTATGGTCAAGCCATAAATAAAACCCCTACCTGAGCAAGTGACTGCTGGCACTCCTTACCTCATTCATATTCATGTCTATATATGTGACCTGACGTAAATACGAGTTTTTGACTTTTGTCCTGTACTCTATGACCACTATTACCTTTAACCTGGTTTTGTGATTATCACCCTCATGTACATGTTTATGGTCGCACATGAATACCATGTATATATACTGCCTTGTACAATTATATGTTTATTTACCCATTCATTGATCTACTTTTGGGCCCAAAGCCCTTAATAAAATATCTTTTTTCACATGCATATACTCTTCATGTCTATCTGTTTAAACTTCTCTTTGGGGTATTGGCCGTGTTAATGCACACTAGGCCTCACAAATTTGCTATTTATATACGTGAGAAGTGATAGACCAACCTGCCACCACTCACTTGCCCAACAAATATTGTATTTTGATTTGCTTATGGTCAAGCCATAAATAAAACCCCTACCTGAGCAAGTGACTGCTGGCACTCCTTACCTCATTCATATTCATGTCTATATATGTGACCTGACGTAAATACGAGTTTTTGACTTTTGTCCTGTACTCTATGACCACTATTACCTTTAACCTGGTTTTGTGATTATCACCCTCATGTACATGTTTATGGTCGCACATGAATACCATGTATATATACTGCCTTGTACAATTATATGTTTATTTACCCATTCATTGATCTACTTTTGGGCCCAAAGCCCTTAATAAAATATCTTTTTTCACATGCATATACTCTTCATGTCTATCTGTTTAAACTTCTCTTTGGGGTATTGGCCGTGTTAATGCACACTAGGCCTCACAAATTTGCTATTTATATACGTGAGAAGTGATAGACCAACCTGCCACCACTCACTTGCCCAACAAATATTGTATTTTGATTTGCTTATGGTCAAGCCATAAATAAAACCCCTACCTGAGCAAGTGACTGCTGGCACTCCTTACCTCATTCATATTCATGTCTATATATGTGACCTGACGTAAATACGAGTTTTTGACTTTTGTCCTGTACTCTATGACCACTATTACCTTTAACCTGGTTTTGTGATTATCACCCTCATGTACATGTTTATGGTCGCACATGAATACCATGTATATATACTGCCTTGTACAATTATATGTTTATTTACCCATTCATTGATCTACTTTTGGGCCCAAAGCCCTTAATAAAATATCTTTTTTCACATGCATATACTCTTCATGTCTATCTGTTTAAACTTCTCTTTGGGGTATTGGCCGTGTTAATGCACACTAGGCCTCACAAATTTGCTATTTATATACGTGAGAAGTGATAGACCAACCTGCCACCACTCACTTGCCCAACAAATATTGTATTTTGATTTGCTTATGGTCAAGCCATAAATAAAACCCCTACCTGAGCAAGTGACTGCTGGCACTCCTTACCTCATTCATATTCATGTCTATATATGTGACCTGACGTAAATACGAGTTTTTGACTTTTGTCCTGTACTCTATGACCACTATTACCTTTAACCTGGTTTTGTGATTATCACCCTCATGTACATGTTTATGGTCGCACATGAATACCATGTATATATACTGCCTTGTACAATTATATGTTTATTTACCCATTCATTGATCTACTTTTGGGCCCAAAGCCCTTAATAAAATATCTTTTTTCACATGCATATACTCTTCATGTCTATCTGTTTAAACTTCTCTTTGGGGTATTGGCCGTGTTAATGCACACTAGGCCTCACAAATTTGCTATTTATATACGTGAGAAGTGATAGACCAACCTGCCACCACTCACTTGCCCAACAAATATTGTATTTTGATTTGCTTATGGTCAAGCCATAAATAAAACCCCTACCTGAGCAAGTGACTGCTGGCACTCCTTACCTCATTCATATTCATGTCTATATATGTGACCTGACGTAAATACGAGTTTTTGACTTTTGTCCTGTACTCTATGACCACTATTACCTTTAACCTGGTTTTGTGATTATCACCCTCATGTACATGTTTATGGTCGCACATGAATACCATGTATATATACTGCCTTGTACAATTATATGTTTATTTACCCATTCATTGATCTACTTTTGGGCCCAAAGCCCTTAATAAAATATCTTTTTTCACATGCATATACTCTTCATGTCTATCTGTTTAAACTTCTCTTTGGGGTATTGGCCGTGTTAATGCACACTAGGCCTCACAAATTTGCTATTTATATACGTGAGAAGTGATAGACCAACCTGCCACCACTCACTTGCCCAACAAATATTGTATTTTGATTTGCTTATGGTCAAGCCATAAATAAAACCCCTACCTGAGCAAGTGACTGCTGGCACTCCTTACCTCATTCATATTCATGTCTATATATGTGACCTGACGTAAATACGAGTTTTTGACTTTTGTCCTGTACTCTATGACCACTATTACCTTTAACCTGGTTTTGTGATTATCACCCTCATGTACATGTTTATGGTCGCACATGAATACCATGTATATATACTGCCTTGTACAATTATATGTTTATTTACCCATTCATTGATCTACTTTTGGGCCCAAAGCCCTTAATAAAATATCTTTTTTCACATGCATATACTCTTCATGTCTATCTGTTTAAACTTCTCTTTGGGGTATTGGCCGTGTTAATGCACACTAGGCCTCACAAATTTGCTATTTATATACGTGAGAAGTGATAGACCAACCTGCCACCACTCACTTGCCCAACAAATATTGTATTTTGATTTGCTTATGGTCAAGCCATAAATAAAACCCCTACCTGAGCAAGTGACTGCTGGCACTCCTTACCTCATTCATATTCATGTCTATATATGTGACCTGACGTAAATACGAGTTTTTGACTTTTGTCCTGTACTCTATGACCACTATTACCTTTAACCTGGTTTTGTGATTATCACCCTCATGTACATGTTTATGGTCGCACATGAATACCATGTATATATACTGCCTTGTACAATTATATGTTTATTTACCCATTCATTGATCTACTTTTGGGCCCAAAGCCCTTAATAAAATATCTTTTTTCACATGCATATACTCTTCATGTCTATCTGTTTAAACTTCTCTTTGGGGTATTGGCCGTGTTAATGCACACTAGGCCTCACAAATTTGCTATTTATATACGTGAGAAGTGATAGACCAACCTGCCACCACTCACTTGCCCAACAAATATTGTATTTTGATTTGCTTATGGTCAAGCCATAAATAAAACCCCTACCTGAGCAAGTGACTGCTGGCACTCCTTACCTCATTCATATTCATGTCTATATATGTGACCTGACGTAAATACGAGTTTTTGACTTTTGTCCTGTACTCTATGACCACTATTACCTTTAACCTGGTTTTGTGATTATCACCCTCATGTACATGTTTATGGTCGCACATGAATACCATGTATATATACTGCCTTGTACAATTATATGTTTATTTACCCATTCATTGATCTACTTTTGGGCCCAAAGCCCTTAATAAAATATCTTTTTTCACATGCATATACTCTTCATGTCTATCTGTTTAAACTTCTCTTTGGGGTATTGGCCGTGTTAATGCACACTAGGCCTCACAAATTTGCTATTTATATACGTGAGAAGTGATAGACCAACCTGCCACCACTCACTTGCCCAACAAATATTGTATTTTGATTTGCTTATGGTCAAGCCATAAATAAAACCCCTACCTGAGCAAGTGACTGCTGGCACTCCTTACCTCATTCATATTCATGTCTATATATGTGACCTGACGTAAATACGAGTTTTTGACTTTTGTCCTGTACTCTATGACCACTATTACCTTTAACCTGGTTTTGTGATTATCACCCTCATGTACATGTTTATGGTCGCACATGAATACCATGTATATATACTGCCTTGTACAATTATATGTTTATTTACCCATTCATTGATCTACTTTTGGGCCCAAAGCCCTTAATAAAATATCTTTTTTCACATGCATATACTCTTCATGTCTATCTGTTTAAACTTCTCTTTGGGGTATTGGCCGTGTTAATGCACACTAGGCCTCACAAATTTGCTATTTATATACGTGAGAAGTGATAGACCAACCTGCCACCACTCACTTGCCCAACAAATATTAGACTTCCAGCCAATCCCTATGCACGTTTCATCACAACACATGACTTCTTCAGGGAACGCACAGACATTGATTGGAAACACAGACAATATACAGGCGATCCCATCTCAGGATACCGATCTAAGGCTTATTGTTCTCCATCTGGAGGTAAGAGCTTTGGGAGCATTACGTGACTATCTAGTCACGAAGATTAACATCAATTTCACAACATAATTGTTTATTTAGAAGATTCACCAGGATTATGGATACTCATGATTATTGTCACTAATTTATCACTTTGATTTGGACTTTTTTTGATGTATACACACTCATTTTGGATTTCAGTTACTACTTTTTTACCAATGATTTGGATTATTTCACCTCAATATTAATGTGTTAGAAATCTGCACGGATCACTTTTATTATTATTTACCCTTTTTTGTCTTTAAGTGTACACTTTAGATCTTGCAGCGATTTCACTGATTTCACATTATTTTATATAATATATTCACTTAATTAGTAGTGCGAAGGACCTCACTTTAAATTTACTTTAACCACTTGACGACCGGCTTGCGCCGATATACGTTGGCGAAGTTTTACGGTTCCATGAATCGCCACATGGATACGTCTTCCCCTTTAAGAGCCACGGCACGGCGGGGGACCCAATGCGCGTGGCCAGTGGGCACGAACGCCGCCGGCCACCCACAATTGTGGGAACGAGAGCTAGAATGGGGATGTGTGTGTGTGAAACATTGTTTCTAGTAAGTAGAAACAATGATATGTCTCCTCCCCCAGTCAGTCCCACTCAGTCCCATCCCCCCACAGTTAGAAACCCTAACTAGGGAACACATTTAACCCCCTAGTGTTAACCCCTTCCCTACCAGTGACATTTACACAGTAATCAGTGCATTTTTATAGCTCTAATCACTGTATAAATGTTAATGGTCCCAAAAATGTGTCAAAAGTGTCCAATCTGTTCGCCACAATGTCGCAGTACTTCTAAAAATCACAGATCACCACCATTACCAGTAAAAAAAAAAATATAATAATAAAAATACCATAAAAATGCCATAAATCTTTCCCATAGTTTGTAGATGCTATAACTTTTGGGCAAACCAATCAATATACGCTTATTTAAATTTTTTTACCAAAAATATTTAAAAGAATATACATCGGCTTAGACTAATGAAGAAATTTGTTTTTTAAAAAAAATTTTGGGGGATATTTACTATAGCAAAAATTAAAATATATATATATTTTTTTCAAAATTTTTTTTTATAGCGCAAAAAATAAAAAACGCAGAGGTGATCAAATACCACCAAAAGAAAGCTTTATTTGTGGGAAAAAAAAAGGACGTCAATTTTGTTTGGGTACAATGTCGCATGAAAGTGGCGCAGTGCCATATCACAAACAATGGCCTGGTCATTAAGCAGCCAAATCTTCCGGTCTATAAGCGGTTAATATGTATCTTCTTTTTACAAGCAAACTATTTATAATAACTCATAAAAACGTATTATACTGTATAAAAACTGCACATATCTTGGATCTGGGAAATGAAAGTGAATTCAGGAAGGAAATGGCTTGCATTGAGTGTGTGCAGATTTGTGGAATACACAGCACAATAAACTCCCATGAAGGTGACTAGGCTCTGAATGCAGTTCATTGCTAACAAATACCGGGAAAAGAGAAGTCTGTGTTTGCGATCATTCCAAAACAGAATTTATCTCCATTAAAATGCTGCATGTTAAAATGCTCACCTTTACTTAACCACCCTGACATTACCATCCTGAATAAAAACAACACATTCTGCAAACACTTGACTTCAGAAGAAGGATCCATCATCCAATACAAACATCCTGAGTACTCAGCGTCCTAGGTCACTTCATAAAAACATGTGTGTATTCTAGGATTTCATGCTGGAGAGTTTCAGACCAGAAAGCTGAGAAGTACATCAGTTTCAGATGCCTTTTATATTTGTCTTGTTGTAATTCTGTGTACCAGCACTTCTTTGGATTAAAGATTATCGGCCAGAAGTCAAAGCTATAAACTCAAATTCACCTTGTCATTTAATTTCCTATTTAAAGGCATAGTACTTTTTAAATAGTTTTTGTTCTTTAACTAGGTAGAATGAAGTTATATTCCATGTGTCATAGGTTTTCCTTCCTTTATAATGGTGGACTCACATGCTGCTGCTGCAGTTTGTAGTGTCATGGCTGCTCACTTTCCCTATGTCCATTTATGCACCTAGCTGGTCCCTGTTTACTAAAGAGACATGCAACTTCTTGTTCCAGGTTGCATTGGGGGGATTTACTAAAACTGTTGCACACAGAATCTGCTGCAGCTGTGCATAGTAGCCAATTGAGAAAAAATTGAAATTTCAATAAGTGAATAAAAAATCACAATTATAATTGCATAGTGAAAACAATAAAAAAGTCTGACTGCATCAAAAAAGGTCTTAGTGTAGCAAACTTAGAAATTGTGACATACACCCTTGTAAAACTTAGGGAAAAAGTCCATCCGCAAATGGAGTGTATTTTCAATCACTGGTGAGCAAGAAGGCTGTGTTGAATCCACCACCACTAAGGATAAAATCACTGCTTACCAGATGTCCATGATCCCCCGTTACAGAGGATCAGGGAAAGCATGGAATCAGGCACTGCTTGTCTTCAAAGCACACACAACTTGCATGTTATGCTTGCTAGCTTCCGGATCGCCCCGTTGGTAGTCAGGCCAGTGAATAGATAACCATACCATAAAAAAATAAATGCTCCAATAGTGTAAAATACCTAAGGGTTTATTTGAAAGCTTTATAAAACATAGAATCACACTTACAATGTTACATCGATATAGAACGCCTGAAGTGCCAGCCGGACACTTATGGACAATACCCGTCCTTCTGGATGATCAAACAACACGAGGTGTTGTCAGCCGATTAGCTTCTAATTTCAGCTTGTTAAATTAAGTTTTGACAATAAAACCTAGAAGCTGATTGGTTACCAGATTCTGTGTGCAACAGCTATAGTAATGCTCCCCCACAGCATCCAATTCATGCCTCACCATATCCTCTGTGTTACATCCCAAATGTGTGTTTGCCAATGTCCTGAAATCAGTTTCCCCCGCTCTTCATTGCTCAGCCTTTTTGTGTCTGTGTCAGATCTAATTACTATACAGCTTTCACCTACAGAGCGATAGACTGAGAGACCTAAGGATTGTGGGATATGTTGTTTTTTCCCTGAAAGTGTCAGTTCTTATGCCCCGTACACACGGTCGGAAATTCCGACGGAAAATGTCTGATCGGACCATGTTGTCGGAAAATCCAGCCGTGTGTGGGCTCCATCAGACTTTTTCCGTCGAAAAATTTGAGATCCTGCTCTCAAATTTTCCGACAACAAAATCCGATCGGACTTTTTCCGATCGTGTGTAGAGAATTCCGACCGAAAAAGTGCCACGCATGCTCAGATCAAATTACGAGACCAAAGCTATTGGCTACTAGTCTCTACGTAGTTCCGTCGTATTCAACGAACGTCACCAATGATCGGATTTTCAGACAACTTTGTCTGACCGTGTGTATGCAACACCAGTGTCGGACAAAATCCGTCTGAAAAATTCAGACGGATTTTGTGGTTGAAATTTCCAACCGTGTGTTTCCAACCGTGAAAACAATAAAAAAGTCAGACTGCATCAAAAAAGGTCTTAGTGTAGCAAACTTAGAAATTGTGACATACACCCTTGTAAAACTTAGGGAAAAAGTCCATCCGCAAATGGAGTGTATCTTCAATCACTGGTGAGCAAGAAGGCTGTGTTGAATCCACCACCACTAAGGATAAAATCACTGCTTAGCTTCTAATTTCAGCTTGTTAAATTAAATTTTGACAATAAAACCTAGAAGCTGATTGGTTACCAGATTCTGTGTGCAACAGCTATAGTAATGCTCCCCCACAGCATCCAATTCATGCCTCACCATATCCTCTGTGTTACATCCCAAATGTGTGTTTGCCAATGTCCTGAAATCAGTTTCCCTCGCTCTTCATTGCTCAGCCTTTTTGTGTCTGTGTCAGATCTAATTACTATACAGCTTTCACCTACAGAGCGATAGACTGAGAGACCTAGGGATTGTGGGATATGTTGTTTTTTCCCTGAAAGTGTCAGTTCTTATGCCCCGTACACACGGTCGGAAATTCCGACGGAAAATGTCTGATCGGACCATGTTGTCGGAAAATCCGGCCGTGTGTGGGCTCCATCAGACTTTTTCCGTCGAAAAATTTGAGATCCTGCTCTCAAATTTTCCGACAACAAAATCCGATCGGACTTTTTCCGATCGTGTGTAGAGAATTCCGACCGACAAAGTGCCACGCATGCTCAGATCAAATTACGAGACCAAAGCTATTGGCTACTAGTCTCTACGTAGTTCCGTCGTATGCAACGAACGTCACCAATGATCGGATTTTCAGACAACTTTGTCTGACCGTGTGTATGCAACACCAGTGTCGGACAAAATCCGTCTGAAAAATTCAGACGGATTTTGTGGTTGGAATTTCCAACCGTGTGTACGGGGCATTAGACTGCAGACAGAGCTCATGCATTAACCTGTATAGTGCCATGCCGCATAGCTCCTGTTTGAACACAACAGAATGTGATGATGCAATCTTTTATAGGTTGTGCACGCCGGGCAACAATTGTCACTATGAAACTAGATGATCAATGCACATCTTGCGCAGGTAAACAACACAAGGTGCAGGTAGGAAGGTTTAGAATGCTGTTAAAGTAGATGTACAGTAAATGTAAATATCATGTAATGTTTAGTATGTAAACATCATTTTTAAAAGCCATTTCCCCTTTTTAAATCTCCAGCTTTCATTAAAATAATAACATAAAGTGAATACAATCAGCGCAAAGAGAAATATGAAAGGGATAAACTGCAGCTGAACACAGAGATTTTTCACATAATCAAAAGGTCAAATAGTATAAAAAAAGTGCAGCGCATGTCAGGGCTCAGTAAAACATCTCAAATGTAGTAAAAAATTCCATAAAATCCAAAGTAAAAAGTAAATAGAAGGTGGACTAATGCCCTCTACACACGATCGGACATTCTGACAACAAAATCCATCGGATTTTTTCCGACGGATGTTGGCTCAAACTTGTCTTGCATACACACGGTCGCACAAAGTGGTCGGAAATTCCGATCGTCAAGAATGTGCTGACGTACAACACGTACAACAGGACTATAAAGAGGAAGTTCAATTGCTTCCATCTCGTAATTTATTCTGAGCATGCGTGGCACTTTGTGCGTCGGAATTGTCTACACACAATCCGAATTTACGCAATCGGATTGTGTTGTCGGAAAATTTTAGATCCAGATCTCAAACTTTGTGTGTCGGAAATTGTGATGAAAAAAGTCCGATGGAGCCTACACATGGTCGGAATTTCCGACAACACGCTCCGATCGCACATTTTTCGTCGAGAAAAACCGACCGTGTGTACAGGGCATAGCAGTACTAGCAAGCAGAGAATCCGCTCTTACATAAAATTACAACATAGTTTGTGTAGTAATTGTATATGCTATATTATTTTTATTTTTATTTACAATATTTTTCCCCAGAAAAGTGAAGTTATCCTTTTAGGATTTGCATCTGCTGTCACAAAACCAAATGACTGTGGAAATATAGAATTTACCCTTTTCTGCCTCCTCTACTGTGTGCTTTCTTTGGTGTAGTGATGTCATTCAAAATGAAGCTGCATAGGTTTGACTTTAAAGCTGAATTCCAACTTTCTTTTCACTTGAACTAAATGGAATGACCAATCCCAGCATAGACCATACGTCTGTACCATGTTGCTTTGCTGTCTGCTGATCCCCTGATATTCTGGGTTTAGTTATTGCTTTGTATCATGTGACACTCTGTATATCCTGCTGATAGACTTTGTCCCTTTCACAGCCACTTTCTGCAGCAGCTAGAGCCTAAAACACACCCTTCTGTAGTCTTTCAGACTCTGCAAATGATTTAACTTCCTTCACAGCTCTGATGGTAGGTGGGAGTGAAAACATCCTAATTAGTATTCAATCCCGCTTAGTCACACCTATGGGAAGAGTCCCGCCTCACAGATCACAGCATTATTCAAGAAGGAAACCCCTTTCCATACACACATACGCAGACTGCTCTGAAAGCTAGCTGTGCTGCTGCTGGGCAGGATTGAATGGATCACAATTAGATTTCAATCCTGCCCATTTACAAATATAACAACCAGTGTGAACAGGGAGTCCCACCCCTCAGATCCCGCCCTCCCAGAGCCTTGCTCTCTGTAAAGTGATTTATCTACATATGAAGGAAACACCTTCATAATAATAACCTTCCATAGTCCTTCCTCTGTAGTCTTGCAGTAAGCCATTATTCTTTGGCAGGCTGCAAGAATGGAATTACACATGAGGATGTATGACACATTTACACCTTCCACCACCCACATAAAGGCTCACAAACACCCACAGTAACACTAGGACCCACCCACATCAACTCCCAGAACTGGTACAAGTGACTCCCATAGCCTGCCCTGAAACTACAGAGGCTCAAAGGATCATGGGATATGTAATATTAGGACTGGAATAGTAAGGAAACAGGAAGTCAGAGAACTTTGAAATTCAGCCAGGAGAAGGAGTGACTTCACAGACACAGAAACCTGCTGTATACAGCTAAAGGAAGTAAGTTACACATAAACTGACAGTGAGGTTGTGATTCATTTACATGCACAATGCATCTGTTGTTTTGGGGTAGAAAAAAAAAAGTTCTTCATTAATACCTCAGGATTATGCTAAAATTGCTTATTCCAAATAATACTGTTAGCCTGGAGCTTCGTGTGCTGTGGCTGTCAGTACTGGTCAGTATACAGTAATGCCCCGTACACACGGCCGGAAATTCCGACGGAAAATGTCCGATTGGACCATGTTGTCGGAAAATCCGACTGTGTGTGGGCTCCATTTGACTTTTTCCGGAAATTGAGATCCTGCTCTTAAATTTTCCGACAACAAAATCCGATCGTACTTTTTCCGATCGTGTGTAGAGAATTCTGACGGACAAAGTGCCACGCATGCTCAGATCAAATTAGGAGACCAAACCTATTGGCTAATAGCCTCTACGTAGTTCCATTGTATGCAACGAATGTCACCACGTTCAGAATGGTCGGATTTTCCGACAACTTTGTCCGACCGTGTGTATGCAACACCAGTGCTGGACAAAATCCGTCGGAAAAAATCCAACAGATTTTGTGGTCGGAAATTCCGACCGTGTGTACGGAGCATAAGACCCCTTTCACACTGGAGCATTTTGCAGGGGCTATAGTGTTAAAAATAGCACCTGCAACCCGCCCTAAAACAGCTGCTCCATGCCCTCCAGTGTGAAAGCCTGAGGTGCAGTGCGCTGGCAGGGCGTCAGAAAAAGTCCTGCCAGCAGCTTCTTTGAAGCGGTGAAGGAGCGTTGAACTCACCGCTCCTCCACCGCTGCTCCCATTGAAATCAATGGGGCAGCGCTGCGATACCGCCGGCAAAATGCCTCTCTAGTGGCATTTTGGGGCGGTTTTAACCCCCTTTTCATCCGCTAGTGGGGGGTCAAAACCGCCCCGCTATCAGCCGAGTAGTACAGCTGTGAAAGGGGTCTAAAGGAAGTCGCCCACTCACCCAATTCCTCTCCTCTCATCTATTCATAAAAAACCTTGTATTCTTTTCACTGAGTACTAGGCATTCTGTAATTGGGTAAGGGGAGAGGAGAGACAGGTAGATAACTGGATCTCCCCTCTTCCATTTTTTAATTTACAGTTTTTTTTTAAGTTTCTGTTAGCAGAATGATCAGCCATAACTTTGTGACTACTGACAGATTAAGTGAATAAACTTTATTATCTTGTTACAATGGCATATGAAAGTTAGTGAGATATATTAGGCAGCAAGTAAACATGTTGTCCCTGCAGTCGATGTGTTAAAAGAAGAAAAAAAGGGCATCAGTGTGTTGTGTATGGGGCTGGGTAGCCGCAGACCAGACAGAGTGCCTGACTGGTGTCCACAGCCAAAAGAACATACAATGGGCACGTGAGCATCAGAACTAGACCCCCTGCCCACGAAATGACTATAGCCTGGCCGCAGTTCTTCTTAAAACTGAATTATGTATCTGGACATTTTTTATCTAATGTTTAGCCTACTTGATACAAAAAAGTATATTTGAGAAAGATTTTGTTTAACTATATTGTGTTTGTTTCCATATAAATTATTGCAATGCTTTGAAAAAGTAAACTGGTGCTTTGCATTTTCATTGATTGGTGGATGTTGAAAAGTCCTATTTATTTGTGTTTTTTTTCTCCTTTCTTAGGCCCCCTCTTCTCCATCCTCTCCAACAATTAAAGAATCTAAATATGAGAAAAGATGGATTGACGAGCTTTCAATTCCATTACTGATGGCTCGAATTTCACGGTTCAAGGCTTCATCTGTAAAGTTAAGGTTTGCATTTTCCCATGTACAAGTAGTCAGTTTAGTTATTTATTTGACATATTTACTGTTTAAAGGGAAATTAGAGTGCATTTTCAGTGAGCGCATATTTTTGTTATTATGATAATGTTTACTTTAAAGTCTTTTTTCACACTACTCTCCAATAATTAAATGCTCACTGAACCATGCTTTTATTATTATATTACATTTACCAATTTCCTTGTAGTGGCTTTTCAGATTTAAAGAGGAGATGAACTCTGGAAGCTGAGCCCACAGAATGGCAGGCAGAGTGCAAGGACTAGATCTGAGTATTATCTGTGGTTTCCCTGCAGCTGATCTTTCCCTATTACTGACTTACCATGCCTTGCTCTGAACTTTGTCTCTGTGTAGAGGTGGCTATCTTGGTAAAGGGGGGCTTTTCTTCCTCATTTAAAGGGATATTAACATCTTGTTTTATATGTTATACTTTCCTGCTCTGTGTAATGGTTTTGCACAGAGCAGCCAGAATCCTCCTCTTCTCAGGTCCCTCGCCGGCACTCCTGGCCCCTGCCGAGTGCTCCCACAACAAGCAGCTTGCTATGGGGCCACCTGAGCCAAGTCACAGCTCTGTGTGTCCATTCAGACACAGAGCCTTGGCTCGGCCCTGCCCCTTCTCTCGCCTCATTGGCTCACTGACTTTGATTAACAGCAGCAGGAGCCAATGGTGCCTGCTGCTGTGTCTCAGCCAATCAGGATGGAGAGTCCTGGGCAGCCGAGTTTCTTGCGCAACATCGCTGGATCCAGATGGATTAAGATGGGGCTCAGGTAAGTATTATGGGGGCTGAGGGGAGATAGAAGGGGAGATAGAAGTATTATGGGGGCTGAGGGGAGATAGAAGGTTTTTTATCTAAATGCATAGAATGCATTTAGATAAAAAACTTTCTGTCTTTAGACTTTAAGATCATCCAGCAAGGAGAACAACAAGCAGCCCGATAGTTCACCAAATCTCACTCCAAATATACTGAGACTGGCAATCATAGTCAGCAGTGTCTTAGATCCCTCACCAGTGGTGTAGCATTTGGCAGGGTCACAGGGGAGGTTGCCCCGGGTGCAAAATGATTAAGACTTAGGAGTGAGAAGAAGCAGGAGATCGGGTCCGTGTATTCCCCTAGTTCTGGTCCTGTCAACAGGGAGTTCCTTCCTCTCTCTCCCTCTAATGCCCCATACACACGGTCGGAAAATCTGACCACAAAATCCTTTGGATTTTGTATGACGAATTTAGTCCGACACTGGTGTTGCATACACACGGTCGGACAAAGTTGTCGGAAAATCCGATCATTCTGAACGTGGTGACATTTGTTGCCTACGACGGGACTACGTAGAGGCTAGTAGCCAATAGCTTTGGTCTTGTAATGTGATCTGAGCATGCATGGCACTTTGTCCGTCGGAATTCGCTACACACGATCGGAATTGGTGTGATCGGACTTTGTTGTCGGAAATTTTTTTGAGCAGGAGATACAACTTTGTCCGTCGGACAATCCGATGGAAAATGTCCGATGGTGCCTACACACGGTCGGAATTTCCGACAACATTGTCCGATAGGACAGAATCCATCGGAAAATCCGACCGTGTGTATGGGGCTTAAGGCTGCATTCACACCTGAGCGTAGCATCTTTGTTCGCTTTTCTGGGGGTTTTCCGCACGTTTCTATTTGCGATTTTGGCGCATTTGTATGCAGCGTTTTTGGGCTTTGCCATTTTTTTATTAGCTAATAGAGAGAACTGTTATCTGTTGCATCATTTGTTGCTAGGTATTTCAGCTTTTTTTTTTAGCTTTTTCCATTAGCTTTTATTTCTTCTTTTATTATTATTCATTTATTATAAAAAAAATTGTTAGGGTAAGGGATTTGAGTTCAGTTAGGGTTAGGATTAGGAGTTGGGGTTAGGGTTATTTATTATAATTTTTTTTTTTATTTATTATTATAGCAATTCATAATAAATGAATAAATACATGCAAAATAAATACACAAATAAATAAAAATCCTAATAAAAAAAATTCAATAAATTAATACTAAGTAACAATAAATAATTAATTAACCCTTAAATTTAACCCTTACCCCTTAAAAAAATGAAAACAATAATAAATAACTAAAACACCTAACACAAAATAAATTGTATTATTATTATTATTATTATTAATAATGCATTTTTTGTTCCACTTTGGGTGTTTATTGTTATTATTATTATTATTATTATTATAGTAGTAGTAGTATTAATAATAGTAATAATCTTAATAATAATATCAATAATGTATTTAATATGTTTTAAGGTTAATTATTATTTAGTAATGGATTATTACATATTATTCATTTATTTTACTTATTTATGATGATTTTTAATTATTTGTGTATTTATTTTACTATTACTATTTTATTTTGAACTTTTTTTCATTTGAGCAAAAATGCGCCCAGAAACGCGCAAAAATGTGCGAAAGGCGCGTTTACATTAATTTCTATGGGAATACAAACGCTCCAAAAGCACCCAAATCTGCCCAATTCGAGCTACAAAAAAAGCTCCAGAACTTGTTTAAGCTTCGGGCATTTGGCTTCAAGCTATTTTAAGTGGAGATGTAAACCATCTCCATAGAGAATAATAGATGTTTTCTTCTCCAGCGTTTTTGAGCTTCAAGCTTCAAGCAGGTAATCGCTCAGGTGTGAATAGGGCCTTAGGCTGTGTGGGCAGGTCTGGCTGGATGGTTCTAGGTCGGAGTGGGCAGAGTTGAAGAGAGAGAGAGAGAGGCACACTACCAATGTGTGGCACTGTGCTGCTCAGAGTGCTAATGGCCTACAGGTCCTGGCAACCAAGGCTACCCTACTGTCTCACACTACATTTATAGTGCTATGTATCTGGAAGGACAGAAGTGCTTCACCTTCACATACCAGGAAGTGTTCTGCTATTTTTAGGAAGAATTCTAGACACAAGTTGGATTTTTCAGGCTACTGCTTTGGCATAATTAACTCTTCTAAATGGTCCCCATAACATAGCAAATCTTAACTTTTGGTAACCTGCCATTTGGAAAATATGGATGATATACCAGATTTCCGGTTACTTATTAATTTGATTATTTTTTTTATATCAGAGTAGGGAGAGATTTTGATAAAAACATAATTTATTATAACAAGATACTAATAATTATATATTTTTTTATATAATGATAATGAATTTTGATATTGATAATAATGATAAATTGTGTAATATAAAGTATTGTAATAGTTGTATTATATTGAATGTTGGGTCTTATGCATTAAAATTGTGCTAATAAGAATGTTTCATGTTCCTCTGGCAATCAGTCAAAATAACTGTTTTATTTTAACAACAAAGACTGTAGAAATTACATTTGAAAGCTGATGGTCTTCAGATTTACTAAAGCCATATAATATGAGGTCAAACCTTCAGTGCAATCAGGCAGGCCCTTGCACTACATGGTTTTGGTAAATCTGACGTCAAGAATTTTCAGAAAATCTAATAGTGTGTATGGGGGTCTAAGATTTGATTTTGCTTACATTAGAAATATATTCGCTCACTTCTTGTTGAGTCTACAAGACAGGAAGTGAAAGGGAATTTTCCCTAAATAGGCACAGACAATGTTTTTAATCCTCCTCTATTCTATCCAAAATGAATGAAAAGTTTTGGCTTTAAATATACTTTACATGTGGGATTGCCAATTAATCCTGCTTAGCCACCCAGTGGGATGGGGAATGCAGGAGTCCAGTTTTGGGAGGGCCCAGTGCCATGAAATAAACCAGTGTGCCATCTCTGATGTCTACTGTATAGTGGCACTGGCAATATTCCCTAGGTAGCAGTTAAAAGAAAATGTTTTATTTTTATTTCTTGGAGCTGTTATTTTAACCTCTTCAGCTCCGGAAGATTTACCCCCCCCCCCCTTCATGACCAGGCCATTTTTTGCCCTACAGCACTGTGTTGCTTTAACTGACAATTGCACAGTCAAGCAACGCTGTACACAAATAAAATTGATGTTCCTTTTTCCCCACAAATAGAGATTTCTTTTGGTGGTATTTGAGAACCTCTGTGGTTTTTATTTTTTGCAATATAAACAAAAAAATACCTTCAATTTTGAAAACAAAAACAATATTTTTTACTCTCCGCTATAAAACACAGCCAATAAAAAAAATCAAATTTCTTCTTAAATTTAGGCCAATATGTATTCTGCTACATATTTTTGGTAAAAATAAATCCCAATAAGCGTATACTGATTGGTTTGTGCAAAAGTCACAAACTATAGGATATTTTTATGGAATTATTGTTTTTTTACTAGTAATGGCGGCAATCAGTGACTTATAGTGGGACTGTAACATTGTGGTGGACAAATCGAACACTAAGTGACACTTTTGACACTTTTCAGATCAGTCCTAAATAATATGCACTGTAACTGCACTAATTACACTGGTAGGGAAGGGGTTAACATCAGGGACAATCAAAGGGTTAATTGTGTTCCCTGGGAGTGCTTTCTAACTGTGTGTGTGTGTGGGGGGGGGGGGAGGGGGGGTGCTTGTACTGTAAGAAGACAGAGATCCATGTTCCTGCTTAGCAGAAACACAAGATCTCTGTATTCTCCTGTCACAGAACGGCAATCTGCCTTGTTTACATAGGCAGACCACTGTTCTGTCTGCCTTGGGAATAATCAGCGGGTCCCAGAGGATATCAGGTCCACCAGATCCGCTGATTGGCTCCTGCTGTGTCCAATTACAGTGGGAGCTGGTCGCCAGTGGGGAGCGCAGGTGCCCCAGACCCAGAAAACAAAATCAGGTACAGGTACGTGATTTTGCTCTGAAGGGCTGCTTTGCTGCAGTGTATATGTGTGGGGCAGTCCAGAAGTGGTTAAGACATCCAAATAAGATTTAGTAGGGCCCATGTCAGCATTACCAAATTACTTTTTTTTTGTGACCTCAAAAGCAAAAGATTACATGGTCTCTCACCACTAGAAACATTGTAGGTGTTTCATATAATTAGAGAAGACAGTCGGTGGCTTGCATTCAACCAGCTCAACCATGTCTGATAGGAATGCAGTAAAATAAGAGGTGCAGATTTTTGAAACATTTCTGTTTTTTTTCTTTTAGATTTCATGATTTCAAATTATATACTGTACTTTCTCCAAAGAACTATAACTTCATTATAACTATAACTATAACTACATTCTGTGAATAATACTCATTAATATAACCTGTAGCGGTCTATAACTTATAATGCTAGATTACTTAGACGGGTTTATTTTTTCCCAAAGGTCAGAGGGTTTAGTAATGTAGTACTATCATTTCTCATATTATAATACTAATGCCATTTCCAATGTTGTAATTAATTTATAATGATGTTCTAATTTATCTTCGTTAACATAAGACTATTTGCTGAGCTAATTTTAAATGCAAAGTGCATTGCATTTCTATGGAGGTGCTGTTATTTAATAATGGCATCAAGGGTAATGGCACAAATAAATTAGAGTGCGGAAACTATGTGAATAAATTAGACGTTTTAACCCACAGAGGTAATGTAGCTGTTACCTGTGTTGTAATATTCATAAACACATTTACATTTAAATTATTATATATTTAAATATATAGCACTGTCAGAATTCTTGCACATTTAAGATACAGAGAAAAATTCGAGCTCATATCAATTGGCATGTAGTTGCGATCATCCCTTCTAATACATACAGTGGTGTGAAAAAGTGTTTGCCCCCTTCCTCATTTCCTGTTCCTTTGCATGTTTGTCACACTTAAGTGTTTCGGAACATCAAACCAATTTAAACAATAGTCAAGGACAACACAAGTAAACACAAAATGCAATTTGTAAATGAAGGTGTTTATTATTAAAGGTGAAAAAAAATCCAAACCATCATGGCCCTGTGTGAAAAAGTGATTGCCCCCCTTGTTAAAACATACTATAACTGTGGTTGTCCACACCTGAGTTCAATTTCTCTAGCCACACCCAGGCCTGATTATTGCCACACCTGTTCACAATCAAGGCATCACTTTAATAGGAGCTGCTTGACACAGTAAGGTCCACCAGAAGATCCTTAAAAGCTACACATCATGCCGAGACCCAAAGAAATTCAGGAACAATTGAGAAAGAAAGTAATTGAGATCTATCAGTCTGGAAAGGGTTATAAAGCCATTTCCAAAGCTTTGGGAATCCAGCGAACCACAGTGAGAGCCATTATCCACAAATGGCGAAGACATGGAACAGTGGTGAACCTTCCCAGGAGTGGCCGGCCGCCCAAAATTACCCCAAGAGCGCAGCGACGACTCATCCAAGAGGTCACAAAAGACCCCACAACAACGTCCAAGGAACTGCAGGCCTCACTTGCCTCAGTTAAGGTCAGCGTTCATGCCTCCACCATCAGGAAAAGACTGGGCAAAAATGGCCTGCATGGCAGAGTTCCAAGGAGAAAACCACTGCTGAGCAAAAAGAACATCAAAGCTCGTCTCAATTTCTCCACAACACATCTTGATGATCCCCAAGACTTTTGGGACAACATTCTGTGGACCGATGAGACAAAAGTGGAACTCTTTGGAAGGTGTGTGTCCAAGTATATCTGGCGTAGAAGGAACACTGCATTTCAGAAAAAGAACATTATACCAACAGTAAAATATGGTGGTGGTAGTGTGATGGTCTGGGGCTGTTTTGCTGCTTCAGGACCTGGAAGACTTGCCGTGATAAAAGGAACTATGAATTCTGCTGTCTACCAAGAGATCCTGAAGGAGAATGTCCGACCATCTGTTCGTGTACTCAAGCTGAAACGAACTTGGGTTCTGCAGCAGGACAATGATCCTAAACACACCAGCAAGTCCACCACCGAATGGCTGAAGAAAAACAAAATGAAGACTTTGGAGTGGCCTAGCCAAAGTCCTGACCTGAATCCTATTGAGATGTTGTGGTATGACCTTAAAAAGGCCGTTCATGCTCGAAAACCCTCTAATGTAACTGAATTAGGACAATTCTGCAAAGATGAGTGGGCCAAAATTCCTCCAGGACGCTGTAAAAGCCTCATTGCACGTTATCGCAAACGCTTGGTTGCAGTTGTTGCTGCTAAGGGTGGCCCAACCAGTTATTAGGTTTAGGGGGCAATCACTTTTTCACACAGGGCCATGATGGTTTGGATTTTTTTTCACCTTTAATAATAAACACCTTCATTTACAAATTGCATTTTGTGTTTACTTGTGTTGTCCTTGACTATTGTTTAAATTGGTTTGATGTTCCGAAACACTTAAGTGTGACAAACATGCAAAGGAACAGGAAATGAGGAAGGGGGCAAACACTTTTTCACACCAATGTACACAATGAAAACCTCTGAAGGGTGGGATTTTTAAGGTAACAAATAGAAAAAAAGTTGTTTTATAGAAAAAATATATTTATTTATACAAAACATTTATTTTGAAATTGTATACCATATAACAATAATACAATGAATTATACATAAATCTAAAAACAATAGTGTTGAACACAAGACTGATACTATTTGTTTAAGGGTCCTAGGACCTCCAAAGAATTGGTGGTGCTGGACACAGCGAATCATCCCTTTGATTGATGTGCACAAATCATTTGATAAAAAGTTCCAGCAGAGTGACACCTAAAGTCATAAAATTCAGTAATCTGATGAATCTTCCAATAGTAAACAGAATGTCCAGTACACTGTACAACAACACCTAGCATAGACTCCACAATGTAAATAAAGAGTTCTGGCTTCTTTCTCTTCTTCAGGAAATTTTTTATTTATTTATTACAGGATTTATATAGCACAGTTTACACAGCGATTTGCAATATAAAAGGGAGACAATACACTTATAATACAATAAAATACAAGAGGGGGGAATCACAGCATGTTTTCCCACTGCATATAAAGAATTTTCCCCAAGATGGAAGAACAGAATAAACTTACTTTTCAGTCAAGACTTTACTATCCCAAAGAATATCTGCTGTGCTATGTCACACTTTCATGCCCCAGCATCACCTCTAGGTTTCTAGCTATGAGTGGAAAGCTGTATACCAGGTGCCTCACCCCTCCCCATCCTCCTCTCCATGGCCAAATCTGGCAGGCCGCAGGCAGCTCTATGCGCATGACTCTGGAGACTGAAATCACAAACAGTGTTAAAAATATTCCATCACAGGCCATTCTGGATACTTCTTTGATTCTGGCACTAACCTAGCAACTGAATCCTAATTTTTGCATTGCCAGGTAAATTCTGGAAAGTTCCCAGGTATGTGGACATTTCTGGCTGTGTAGGTACAATACTGATTGTCTTTGCAGTATGGTACTGGTTGTCTAGAGATACGTTTCTGGCTCAGTTAGTACTGATTCTGTCTCTGCTGACATGTTCCTAGTCTGTTGGTGTAGTACTGATTCAATGTAAAACATAATATCACACATGTGCATCATCACAAAAATAACCCAAAAATTAGCATTTGTGGAACTGGAGAGATTACAAGAGATATATGGTCTGAAGATCTGGGATTTGGAGTATAACGTGCAATATTACCTATAATTTGATGTCTATCAGACTTGGGGAGTGTCCCTTTCTGCAGGTAGTGATGAGGTTTCACAGAGGGCATGTTTTCATTAAAGAGTTGACCATTCATGGTGTGGTGGACTTTTGGGAGGAGGTGGTCGACATTCACTTCACAGTAACAAGTAGGAGACTCCATTTAGTTACTGGTTTATTCAAGGGACATTCCTTTATTTATGTTTTACATTTTCGTGAGTATGCACTTAGAAATTATTTGTATAGCAAAGCGTATACAGTATATGGTCATTAATAGGATTTTGAATGTTAGTGCAGCTGGCTCACTCAAC
Organism: Lithobates sylvaticus; assembly: GCA_028564925.1. Lineage (NCBI taxonomy): Eukaryota > Metazoa > Chordata > Amphibia > Anura > Ranidae > Lithobates > Lithobates sylvaticus. The sequence continues at coordinate 462,468,405 of CM053028.1, forward strand.
TCTAATTTATTGTCTTGGTATATTCTGGGTATAGTTATAGGAGAGGGATTGGGTCTCTTCTATAACTGCTGCCTGCTCCCTGTAGATAGTTTTTATGTGCTACTTAGTGACCATACAGTCATTTTCTTTGGCACTATGTGACCCTGGTCTGACACGTTTTACCCTGCAGCCAGTTTGCACAGTATTTTGTAACCCTGCAGCCAGTTTGTGTGGCACTCAGTGACCCTGCAATCAGTGTGTGTGGCACTTAGTGACCCTGCAATCAGTGTCTGTGGCACTCAGTGACCCTGCAATCAGTGTGTGATGCTGCAGCCAGTTTGTGTGGAACTTAGTAACGCTGCAGCCAACTTGTTTTGCACTTGCTAACCCTGTAGCAGCTAGTTTGTGTGGCACTTGCAACAATTGTGTGCAGCACTCCAGGATTTTGCAGCACTAAAAAACCTTGCAGCTATTTTTGGCAGCACTCAAGGACCTTAAAGCCAGTTTGTGTGGCACACACTTCCCATTAAACTGCTGGTAGGTGACTCCCTCCGTGTTAACTACTCTGCAAGCCTGGCAGTGGGAAATGGACTGTAAGCAACCACCTAGTATGGCTCTTTCTCCACACCCCGCTGTGGAACAACCTCTCATTACCTCACTTTTCTGCCATACCTGACCCCCCATAAAAGGGCCAAACTCTGAACAAAACGTATCTCACATATTGTGGATGACCTCACACTAATGCTTTTCACACTTCTCTGATCTAAATATAATTTACCAGCACACTTTTTCTTCCGGTACCTGCAGGTTGTCAGCTTCAATCTAGACAATTCACTTTGGAATGTTCTGAATTGGAATTTATGCTTAGATCTAAAGATTTAGAAAAAGTACCTATGCTATTTATGAGCGTCTTCTAATGGAGTTCCTACAAAACATATCCTCCCTCAGGCAGAAATGGCTGAAGGACATCTCAGATCTTGATGATGAAAATTGGACAGATATCTTGGACTCCACATTCAAATGCCTATTTTACATTAGAGACATTGCTCAATTTAAAAATCTGCACAGGGCCTATTTTACACCATATTGCCGCCACAAGCTAAACCCTGTTTCTTCTCTGGAGGAATTTATACATGTCTTTTGGTGTTGTCCGGCTATCTCACAGTATTGGGGGGCAGTTGTTAACATAATTAACGCAATGGCAGAAAACTTCCTTTACTCCTTCCCCCAAAATTTGTCCACTGGCTACAGCCGAGAGGAATCTTCTTGGGTTACTCCTATTTTATGCCAGGAAGACAATTACATTAATTGAAAGAAACTTTTTCCCCCTTCAACAATTTATTTCAGTACATTAAAAGCACCAGGTGAGGTGCAAACATCATCTGTGAGTTGGCAGAGAATAAGGAAGATGGTAGGCAAATTTCGACTGGTAGGTGTACAGAGAAGGAGGTAGCTAAGTACTGCTAATTTTATTAGATTGCATTAAAATAGCCAGGTTTCTTTAAGGTGGAGGTCCACTATTATACCACAGGAAGCATTTTGTTATATCTGGTTGATAAGTGCAAAATAAATCTGTAGATCTTGTCACAAAGTCAGACCTCACCCTGACATACACGTTAAATTAAGTATGATACACTGGGACATCACTTTGAATTAATTACACTTTGGAAATCACATTAGTATACCATGAGAAATGATAGTACTACATTGCTGAACCCTTGGATCTCTGGGAGGAAAATAAACCATTCTACTAGTATTATGTTATAGACTTCTACAAGTTATTTTGATGGATATTATATATAGAATGGAGAAATAAAATTCCTTGGAGAAAGTACAATTATATATATATATATATATATATATATATATATATATATCCTGAAATCATTGAATCCAAATATAAACCTAGTTGAAGCATTTCCAAAAATATGTGCCTGAGCTATTTTAATAAGGATCCAGATGAAAATATTATCACACAGCTAGTTGGATCCTCCATACTGCCTGTATTTGGTGTATGAAGAGTATTTAGATTGCTATAATAAATATCCCCAAAAATATATAAAACAATTTTTTTTTCCTCAGTTTAGGCCGATACGTATTTTCTACATATTTTTGGTAAAAAAAATCGCAATTAGCGATTATTGATTGGTTTGCGCAAAAGTTATAGCATTAAATACAAAATTATATATAAATTTATATATACATTTTTTTTACTAGTAATGGCGGCGATCAGCGATATTTATTGTGACTGCGACATTTTGGCAGACACATCAGACATTTTTGACACATTTTTGGGACCATTGTCATTTATACAGAAATCAGTGCTATTTAAATGCACTGATTCCTGTGTAAATGACACTGGCAGTGAAGGAGTTAACCACTAGTGGGCGGGAAGTGTGTTTGTGTGTTTTTTTTTTACTGTATGGGGGCGTGGCTTTGCATCTGACGTCACTGATCGGCTTTCCCGATTACAGGGAACAGCCGATCAGTGTCAGTCGCACTAGGAAGCACGGGGAGAGGTTTGTTTACACAGACCTCTCCCCGTTCTTCAGCTCTGTGACCCAATTGCAGGATACCAGCGGCGATTGGGTCCGCTGGTCCCGCGGTCACGGAGCTCAGGACCGGGTTGCGAGTGCGTCGCCGGCGGCGCGCACGCGACCCACGGCTGGGCTCTTAAAGGGCCACGTACAGATACGTGGTTGTGCCCAGCCGTGCCATTCTGTCAACGTATATCGGCGTGAGGAGGTCCTTAAGCGGTTAAAGAAAATTGTACTGAATTAAACAGAGGTCACCATTGCTTACATCCTTCAAAAATGACACTCCCCTGGCTGTCTTTGCCTTCAGTACTTTGAAATTCACTGAGATGACATGAGCATGCATCCAGTGAAGGAAGAAACCTATAACTCTTGATCTGCATACTAAGTCTAGGCTATTGACTGGAAGTACTGAGACCTTCAGATTAACAGAGCAAGCAACTAGCCAAACAGACAGAATTTTTCAAAAGAGAGCACAATAATGGAAACTAATAAACCTTTTCCAGGAAAGAATGACTGTGGGGCTCAGAAAACTATAGTTCTTTTGAGGTCTTTTTATATATAATGTGCACGTAAACCGAATAAATATATTCGGTGCCTCCCCCATGAAAAATGCTGCCCAAGGTAAATGCCTTGCTTGCCTCACAGTAGATACACCCCTGATTGCTCCTACGTTGAACAGGATTTGCAACGTGCACCAGAGACAGAAAAGAATGCAAGTTGTGATTTGTTGCAGGAAGTTTACTGTTTCTGCACCCTATACACTAATAACTAGTGAAGAAATTACATATACAAAAGATTCAGGAACTGTAGCTTAAACCTCTTACCTCTGTAACTTACCAGATGCGGTTGAATTATATGGTGTGCGCCCCCTCATTTGTATATTGGGATGAGCGCAAATATTAGCTGCAGATCTCTGCTTGGTCTGAGCAGGAGCAGATCTGCACACCAGACTAACTCCCTCTGATGTAACATGTTTTATATTGCATCTTTGCATAATAGAGGACTTATTATCTAAGTTTGGTCTGTACAGACACCTAGCAAGAGGGTGACTGAGCCAGGAGAAGCTGCCTCCTTGCTCCTCCCTCCCCTGCCTAGCTGAGCAGAGGGGAGGAGACAGCTGGCAGGATTCCTCTAATGAGTATATCATACATCCCAACTTTTTGAGGGACACCTATTAGCAAAAGGTATGTAGGCATAGGACACACACCCTGCCACGTCCCCTCAAAGGAGAATTCTACAAAAAATTATTAGGTAAACCCACAAGTGCTTTTTTTTTTACCACTACTATTACTTTATATTGGCTTTTGAAACTTACACATGAAGCAATTTAGAAATCTGATTAAAGCTTTAGCACTGGGAAACACTTTTTAAAAGACAAAAAGCGCACTTATATACAACTATATAGATCAGACCAAAATGAGGGATAAATGAGGAGGAAATAGGGACAGAGGGACTTTGTTCCAAATCAGGGACAGTCCCTCAAAATCAGGGACAGTTGGGAGCTATGGTGTATGGCCAGACACTCACTGGAGGGAGCCGGCAGTAGGCAGCTCTATGATGCTCTTTGCCTGCACTTCTTTCTTTCCCCAGTGATCGCCTCCTGATCAAGGAGAAGAGAGGAGAAGAAGCCATAGCAATAAGAGGAGACAAAGCTTCCTGTAAAGTAATAGTACACCAGGTCTGTGCAGTCACTAGTCAATATGCACTTATTAACCGCTTCCCGACCGCCTAACGCAGATATACTGCGGCAAAATGGCACGGGCAGGCAAAATCACGTACCTGTACGTGATCGTGCATGTGCCTGCCTGTGGGTCGCGCGCGCGCCGCCAGCGGCGCGCTCGCGACCCAGTCGGGAGCTCCGTGACCCCGGCCGCGGGACCAGCGGACCCGATCGCCGCTGGTGTCCCGCGATCGGGTTACGGAGCTGAAGAACGGGGAGAGGTTTGTGTAAACAAACCTCTCCCCGCGCTTCCTACACTGACTGTCAGTGATCGGCGGTTCCCTGTCATCGGGAACGCCGATCAATGACGTCAGACGTACAGCCACGCCCCCCTACTGTAAAAAACACACACGTCACACTGACTCTTCCCCGCCCCCTAGTGGTTAACCCCTTCACTACAACTGTCATTTACATAGGAATCAGTGCTATTTAAATAGCACTGATTTCTGTATAAATGACAAATGTCCCAAAAATGTGTCAAAAATGTCCGATGTGTCCGCCATAATGTCACAGTCACAATAAAAATCGCTGATCGCCGCCATTACTAGTAAAAAAAAAATATTAATAAAAATGCTATAAAACTATCCCCTATTTTGTAAACGCTATAACTTGCGCAAACCAATCAATAATCGCTAATTGCGATTTTTTTTACCAAAAATATGTAGAAGAATACGTATCGGCCGAAACTGAGGAAAAAAAATGTTTTTTTATATATTTTTTGGGGATATTTATTATAGCAAAAAGTAAAAAAATATTGCATTTTTTTCAAAATTGTCGCTCTATTTTTGCTTATAGCGCAAAAAATAAAAACCGCAGGGGTGATCAAATACCACCAAAAGAAAGCTCTATTTGTGGGAAAAAAAGGACGCCAATTTTGTTTGGGAGCCACGTCGCACGACCGCGTAATTGTCAGTTAAAGCGACGCAGTGCCGAATCGCAAAAAGGGGCCTGGTCCTTTGGCTGCCAATTGGTCCGGGGCTGAAGTGGTTAAACAGAGGTTGCTGAGTGACCTTCATGCACTAATATAATATACATGGCACAGTACATATAGTGTATCCAGCACTGTATCTACTACCAAGAGAAAAGTACACATTTTCAAATTTGTTTAAAAAAATACAATCATCAAAACCTAGAACAGCGAGCAAATCAAAAGCAAATATCAATAATTACTTTTTTTGTGAAGTACGTTTACAATAATACCCTAAAATGTCAACTTGCTGATTATATATTTTTGTATACACTATACTGAATACTCTGCATCTCATATCATTCCTTATTTCCTTTATACTCTTCTACAGCATTACGCTTTTTTTTTTTTTTTTTTTTTTGCTATTTACAAAAATTTATTTTTTTATTGTCATATACAAATCACTTCTTTGGATGCAAAATTGGCGGAGCCTGTACAGAATTGTATCCTTCCTATATCTGTACCCTTTGCCTGCTCTAAATACAGATGCAGCCATAAATGCAAATCATAGTCCAAGTCATTTCACTGATGTATTTAAATATATTATCTAGTGTTATGTTGTGTCTTACATTAAAGCCGGGCATACATGCATCAAAATTTGTCCATTTCAGTGGAGACTGGCCGAATTTTCGATCCATGTATGGGCAGAGGGATGTACAGAAGTAGAACTACCAATCGACTTCTGTACAACCACCCTGGATTTCTCCTGCTTGATAAGCACTGTAGGCTATAGTCTGCAACACTGATTAGGGCATTCTGATGGCAGAAAAGTCTTCATCCACCTCAACTATGTGGATAGAGGAATCTGGTCCATTTTTTTCGGTCGACCCACTGGTTGAACAAAAAAAAACCTATCCATCTATGTCATGGGTGCTCAACATGTGGTCATCCAGCTGTTAGGGAAGTAAAATGCCCATCATGCCTCTGCCTTTGGGAGTAACAGTCAGCCTTGCAATGCATCATGGGACTTGTAGTTCTGCAACAGCTGGAGGGTCACAGGTTGAGCACCCATGATCTATGTGCTGCCTAAGGGTTCAGATAAGGGCTTTCAGCCTGTTTGCTGCAACATTCCAAATGAAATGGAACTTTTTTCAAGTGCAACAGCTGGAGGCTTCATTGAACAAAGCACCAAAATACATTAACCTCTTCACACTGGCCAAACGCACCCATGTGCCAAGAGACCGCATATATGTGGCCCTGTGTAAGCCACTTACCATGCTGAAAGTGCGATTTCTGCGAGCTCCCAGCACAGTAGCCGGTGGTTACTGGAAAGCTTCCAATGCAAACTAGAGATTGGGAGCTTTCAGATCGTGTGACTGCTGTGACAACCAATCATAGCTCACATGACCTGATGTAAATAGCAAAGCTGAAAGGTGTAATTTTACCAATAGTATCCTTCACTCTCCAAATAAAATAAAATAAATTATTTTTTTCCACTGTTTCTTTAATAAGGGAATTTGTCACAAAGAAAAATATTATTGTGCGAGATCTTAGAGGGAAGTTGCTTTCAGGACAGTGATATCGGTTCAAGTGAAGGGCAATAGGCAGGGCTTCCCTGTTCAACAGTCAGTAAAGGTTATAGAAGCAATAGAATCAAAACAATAATTGGATAGTACAATTGTTTTATGTGCCCAAATTCCATTGTCAAAAGTTATGCTCCTTTTGGGAAAGGAGATCAGATTAAATTTTCCATTTATCAATCATGGCTCCCTCAAATATCACCAATCCCTAAAACGAATTCCGCGTACACACGACCGGACATTTTTCCAGCAGACTAGGTGTGGCGGTTTTTCCGACGGACTTTCGGCAGACTTCCGATGGACTTTCTGAACGAATGGACTTGGACCCACACAATCACATCAAAATCTGACGGATTTGAACTTGATGACGTACGACCGGACTAGAATAAGGAAGTTCATAGCGCTGCCCTAGCGTCGGTTTTCGTCTGTCGGACTAGCATACAGACAAACTTTTTTTTCAATAGGAACTGGTTCCGGCGGAAAGATTTGAAACATGTTCCAATTCTAAAGTCCGTGAGAATTTTAGAAAGAAAAAGTCAGATGAAGCCCACACACGAGCAGAATGTCCGATGGAATGATTCCGTCTGACCTTTTCTGCCGGAAAGTCCCTTTGAGATTTGAGAGTGATGAGCAAACAGGCTTGGGTTCTGTTCTGGAAAGGTTTTTTACAAAATCAGCCTGAAATCCACAGCATATCACACTGCACAGCAAGTTTACTGGCACATTCTGCACTTATGGATTGGGGTGCCAATCTAACTGACAGTGCATTTCCACAATGCAATCATGTGAAGCCAGTACCAATCATATATATATATATATTTTATACATTTCTATACACAAATTCTAATGATTCTAATGAGACATCTGCCATTAAACTTACATTATTAACAATTATATAGTTGATCAATAATTATGTATGCACTAATATTACAAACAATATATTTTTGTAGCTATCACTGAAATAATATTTTGTTAATACGTCTTCCACAGACCTAATTCGTTTGAATTGCTGGCACAGGATGGAGTAAGCTCGGGGACTCTGCAGTTTCAATCGGCACATGACAGTGCAGACTGGCTACGAGCAATATCAACTAACATCAGTGATCTGATATTACAACATGTAAGTTCACTTTAAATCTCCTTTAAGGGTCTGGAAAAAAATGAGTATATGTTGTGAAAACACAATCCCTGGAATTCGAAAAAAAGGGCACCAACAGATTTTGCAGAAGTGTCTCTCATGTGTTCTAAAAGTGGTGCAGCATGCGCCAAATTCATGTAATTGTCTAGAACTTGTACTTTGAATTTGGCGCAAGCTGCGCCATTTTTAGAATGCATGCATGACATTTTAGCAAAATTTGTCTGCACTGGTTTCTCTCTCTTTGTACACAAAAAAAAGAGTTGTTCTTAATTAGCTCACTTTCCAAAAATATTAACTTATTTCAATGCACCACAATGTAGAAGTAGCATATTTTAGAACTATCTGAGTTTGGTGCCCAAGTCGCTGTCAGTACCAAAAGTGTTGCAGATGCTTCATGAATTTTGCACAATACATTAACAAGAGGGAATAATGCCAGAAAAGTGGTGCAGCAGCTTTATTGGAATCCTCCCAATGTGTGTTTTATTTAACCACTTGCTTACTGGGCACTTAAACGCCCCTCCTGTCCAGACCAATTTTCAGCGCTGATGCAATTTGAATGACAATTGCACGGTCATGCTACACTGTACTAAAATTAATTTTGTCCCACAAATAGAGCTTTCATTTGGTGGTATTTGATCACCTCTGCGGTTTTTATTTTTTGTTTAAAAAATGTAAAAATACAGAATTTTTAAAAATATATATATATTTTGTTTTATATTCTGTTATAACATTTTGCAAACAGGTAACTTTTCATCTTCATTGATGTACGCAGATGAGGTGGCACTGATGGACACCGATAGGCGGCAGTGATGAGCACTGATGGGTGGCAGTGATGGGCACTGATGGGTCGCAATAATGGGCAGTGATCGGTTACACTGATAGGCAGCACTGCTAGGTGGCACTGATTGTCACCACTGGTGGGCATTGATAGGTGGCACTTGTGGGCATTGATAGGTGGCACTCATGGGCATTGATAGGTGGCACTGGTGGGCACTGTGGGCACTGGCAGGTGGCAATGGCAGGTGGCACTGGCAGGGGGTACTGGTGGGCACAGATGAGGCATAATTGCCTCTTCATCTTCGGTACCAATGTCCCTTGCAGATAAGCCAGTGATCGGCTTTTTTTTTCTCCTCACGCTGTTAGCGTGAGGAGAAAAAAGAACGATTACCGAGCTTTTGTTTACATCATGTGATAAGTTGTCATTGGCTGACAGCTGATCCCGTGGTAAGGGGCCGGGACCGGTCCCTTACTCGGATCTGTGACCACCCCAGTCTCAGTGACTCTGTGATCACAGCGTGCAAAGGGGGGTCCATCATATGACGACCTCCAGGAAATTCAGGTCTGTGCTGTGGCTGTCATTTGGCTATAGCGCGGATGGCAAGTGGTTAAAGAGAAACTCTGATCTAATTGAAAAATAAAATGTTATTTTAAAGCATGAAACTGCAGAAACACCTAGAAATTTGTAAAAAGTTAAAGCTTTATATACTATTCTTGCAATTGACCAGAAGCTGGTATTTAGAAAAGAATCAAATAACATCCTGAACTTTGTGCCTGGGCCCGCTCCCAGGATTAGTGCTGCTGTGCAAGGGTTGGCATAAGAGGGCTATAAAGATCCATATGGTAGTCATACTTAAAAATACATGTAATGATTTTGTAATAAATGTATAACTGGATTAAATATTTTTCGGTAAAGCCCAATTAAATCTTTAAGCGCCATTCATTAAATACCACTAAAAGAAAGCTCTATGTGTCTAAAAAAAAGAGATCTAAAATGAATTTGGGTGCAATATTGCATGCCTGAGTAATTGTCATTCAAAGTTTGACAGTGCTTCTCCCACCACCACTCTAAGCCCTATTCTAGCTGCCCTGTAAATGAAAGATGTTTATACTTACCTATTCTGAGGGCACTCTGGTCCAGTCACATAATTGGCTCCCAGCACTGGCTTCAATGTAGAGGAGAGACATCTGACAACAAATGCCCCAAAGAAAGTCTATGGGTTATGTCATCACCTAAACATTGCAGCTGTTGTTGGCGATCTCTCCTCTTCACTGAAGCAGGCTCCTGGGAAGATCATGGACTGGATTGGAGCTCCTTCCGAATAGGTATGTATAGACATCTTTCCTATACAGGGTAGTTAGTATAGGGTTTAGAGAAGGGGTGGGAGCAGGTTTAAGCTTAGAAAGTATTTAACTGGACTTCTACTTTAAGTTATATAAGCTAAACAACCCTGAATATTCTCCCCAAAAAAAACACACCCTCTATATGAATAAAAAAAATTGTAATTTTTTTTGTTTTTTTTAAGCAAATTTTACCTACGCAGTTGAATATTTCAGATTTGATGAATTGGTAATTCTGTGTCTGCTGATTGTTTACCACGTTTGCAATTTGTGAATCATGTGGGCAAACTGGTTAGCATGGACAAAGATCTCCAGGCAAATTAACTGTACTTTTTTTTCTTTTACCACTTCAGCGAATACTGTCAACTTTACGTTAATTTATTGTCTCCTTCTCGGTTTCACATCATTCTGGTGTTTTCTTCTAATATGAAATTCATTAAGAATATAAATATTAAAATGTTATTCTCTAACGTTACTTTATGTCAATCTACTATAAGTTCTATTCTTTCATTTTCCAATTTCTTATTTCTAGGCCTACTTAAACTCTGCAGGGCTCAGTCATTTTTTCAAAATATTTCTCAGAGATTTTAAAAGTTTTCCATTTACCCCAGATACTATTGGTTGCCCTTTTTCTCTGCTGCATAGGTATTCCATTCTGTTGTAGTATTCTATTCGCTCGACCATTCCCTTACATCTGTTTTTTCTGTACTTAAACACTTCTTTGGAATTAGACCTTTTGCAACATTCAACAATGTTGGTGTTAATGTTTTCCCATACTATTTATTTGAAGTTTTTGATTCATGAAATAGGCACGTCTGTAGGTTGTTGGTTATCTTTTCTCCAGTTATTTCTTTTATCTATTCCAAGATTTCCTGCCAATGTTGCTTAATTTTTGGGCATTCCCACCAGATAAAATATACTGTACTTAACGCTGTTTTTACTTTGTAAATCATAAGATAATTTTTTTATTCTTGCTATATTTATTTGAAATATGCCCAGTTTGACACACACCCGCTGAAAGCTTAAATCAGGTTTGCAGTGAGACACCAGAGTAGCATTAGCTACCCGACAAAGTGTTACAGAGTGTTCTGGTCCGGCGGCACCTAGCGTATGCTGTCCAGTTCTGGGCACCAGTCCTCAGGAAGGATGAACTGCAAATGGAGCGAGTCCAAAGAAGGGCAACAAAGCTAATAAAGGTCTGGAGGATATTAGTTTTGAAGAAAGGTTGCGAGCACTGAACTTATTCTTTCTAGAGAAGAGACGCTTGAGAGGGGATATGATTTCTATTTACAAATACTGTACTGGTGACCTCACAATAGGGTAAAACTTTTTTGCAGAAGGGAGTTTAACAAGGCACATGTCCACTCATTAAAATTTGAAGAAAAGATGTTTAACCATAAACTATGTAGAAGGTTTTTTACTGTAAGAGCGGCCAGGATGTGGAATTCCCTTTCACAGGCGGTGGTCTCAGCAGGGGGGGGGCGGCGCATCGGTAGTTTCAAAAAAACTATTAGATAATCACCTGAACGACCACAACATACAGGGGTATACAAGGTAATACTGACAAATAATCACAAACATAGGTTGGACTTGATGTACTTTTTTCAACCTCACCTACTACGTAACTATGTAACTAGGGTCTGCTTAGGATGCTGTGGTTGGATTTTTGGACCTGCAAACAAATATTACGGCCAATTTAGACAAACAATCACAGGAGGAAAACTGGAGTACCCAGAAGAAAGGCATTCAATACCTGTGTAACCCTGCCAGTTAGTCCCACTGCCAGCGATCACTGGAAGAAAAAAGTTCACTTCAATGGTTAGCACAATCTGAACCCTGTGCACGAGCATTGGCCACTGAACATGTCCATTTATACCAAGATAATCTCTCCACTTAGTTGTTGGAGGAGGCTTTCATACCACTCTGCAGAAAACCATAGAGTACAGGTCACAATATTCTCCTTTTCTAAGAAGTTACATGTCCAAGCAGTCCTGGCAAAACTTTTAGGGATTGAGAACAGCCAAATGCTAGGTATACAAGAGGAGCGATCCTGCATGAACCTCACAGACCTCATTTGAAAGATCATTCCACTTTATTAGTTACAGTTGAAACCTCCATGCAAATAGGTTAGATGTAAAACATGATTGTAATGTTCTACTTTCTGGCTGCTTGACAGAAAAGGAGTGAGCTTAAGATTCTTGAACAGCAGTGATCATTAATCTCTGGCAAAATAATCATAGCATGTGCACAACAAATATCAAGGACTAGCTGAGAAATGCTATACAAAGCTATATATGTAACAGATGGAGCACAGCTAAGTTCTCCCAAGTCCATGGACTAGCCCTCAATTTACAGCTTTACAGCTAAGAACTGATTAATATTGCTACTGTGTATAATTACATTGCACCAATCAAGAGAAGCCTGGTAAATGGTGTGCAGAAATCTGTTGTCGGTGACAGACTCTCCTTCTCAAATGAGGGAAAAAGTGAAAAATAGCAAACTTAAACTGCAGTTCTGGCACTTCATTCTGTTAAAGGGGGTTAGCATTTTAAATAATATGTACAATTTGCTTCAGCTTCTTTTTATGCCTCTTCCTTTCCGCAGGAGCTATAATTTCCAATTTCAACTGCAGATGCTTTTACATATACATGTCTTCTGTGCAGATGTGTCCTCTGTGTTCCTAAAGGGGACAAAATCATCCATAACATTTTTACTTTGACTGGAAATTTTCTTTAATAGCATATTGACTGCTGAGAAAGCTTAAACAATTTTTTTAGGACAGGGCTTACTAATTGTTTTCTGAGAAATTTGGCATAGGTGTGTGAATAGTTCTATGTTGAAAAGTAGACTGCTATCAAAATTGAAATTTGATTTAAAGTGACTCTTACTTAATAACAAGAAAAAAGGTGCTGTCAGGTGCATGAACGTCCTTATAGTATACAATCCCCCCCTCCCAACGCACACATCTGGACAGTAAGGCTATACACCATTGTTATAGGAATGGAAGGGATGATGGTCAGAAGGGAGTTGTCAGAGTTTTGCCCAGAGTTTTGCTCATTTGAGTAAAAGCACTGAGAGCATGCCACATTCTCTAGGCTTTGCTGCAACATGCTCCCTCCATTGAATTCAATTGCAGCACACCAAAATGCATCTATAGCATTTTTGACATGTTCAGCACACGTTTTTGAAGCATTCACAGAGTTCAGACCCCTTTGTAAAAAAAACCCCTCAAAATCAGCAGTGGCTTTTGAGCAGAATTCATTTTACCATGCCGTAACACAAAACACATCTGAAACATGTTACATGGATTAACGCTATGGCTAAGCTGACCCGTGTTTGTCATTTTGCTACATTTCTAAGCACAAGTGCAGAGGCCTAAGCTTCAGGTGCCGCAGGTTAGAGACATAGCTTTGCTGCAGGCCTTCCCTTAAATCTCTGCTGTAGCAGTGATTAGAGGCAAGTGGAAAAAAATCAGAACCAAATATAATTGGATCAGAACCAAATATTAGTGACATAATACAAAGTAGAAACAAAACATGACCCGTTCCTGCCGCGTGTACACATATAGTATATGCGGCCTCAAGAGACGCTGGTCTTCTTCCGAGGGGTCGCAAATATGCATACTTGTGTTTGTGCTAGAAGCGTGCTGCACACTTGTGGCAAATTAATAAAAAATAGATAAACCAGGGTTTTATCTAGGTCACTGGCAAGATTAGGGTTAGGGTCAAGGTTAGAGTCAATGGTCAAGGTCAGGATCAAAAGTCAGGGTCAGCGTATTTTAGGTAGGATTACATTTTTTTTTTTTAATTAGTATCAGTATCAGTTAGTGTCAGTGTTAGTATATTGTAGGTAGGATAAAAAATCAAAATGCACAATTTTGTTTCTGGGACCTACTACGGTAAAAACAACAAACAACATACACATATATGGTATCAGTAACAGAGAGGAAATCTTCCAATGGGGCACTAGTTCTGGTGATCCTGGTGACAACCAGGGATTCCTTCACTTTGGTGGGATTTCCTTTCACTTCCAGTTTTCCTGTTGGTACAGGAAGTAAGGGGAAATCTCCCCAATGGGGACATGGCAAGAAAAACCTGACAGGAGTTATAACTAATTCTATTCCAAAAAAATGGTTTTATCGTTAATTCTAATTAGTGTTGTGCAAACGGTTTGGTCCGTGCATGAGTTTGGGTCGAACATTGGCTGTTCGCCCCATTTGGGAACACACAAGTTATCAGGGTGTTCAGCGGGTGTTCCCCCTGCCGAATGCCCTACAATGCACTGTGCTGGACAGTGCATTATGCACCCTGATTGGGCAAAGCTTTGCCCAATTAGGGGGCAGTAAAAGCTGGTTGTTAAGGAGCGAGGACGGGAATGAGTCATCAGCTGTCAATAGGCTTCCCCACTGACAGCTAAAAAAAAAAATTCTTGCCAGTAAAAAATATTGTAAAAAAAACAGTGTGGGGTCCCCCTCAGTCCATGCCAGACCCTTGGGTTCTGGTATGGTTTTTGAGGGGAACCCAATGCAAAATTAGAAAAAAATGCAGACCCTTATCCGAGCGTGCAGCCTGGAAGGTCAGGACAGGGGGGGATAGGCGAGCCCCCTTCTGAACCATATCTACATAGGAAGGTGCTTTGGGGCATGTTGATGGGGACAAGGGCCTCTTCCCCACAACCGTGGGCTGTGGTTGTGGGGGTCTGGAGGCAGGGGGCTTATTGGAATCTGGAAGCCCCCTTTAAGAAGGGAGCCTCAAGGTCCCACCCCCTCTTTTGTGAATGGATAGTACCCCTACCCATTCACTAAAAAAGTGTCAAAAAGTAATAAAAACACAGAGACAGTTTTTGACAATGCCTTTAATAAAAAATAATAAATAAAAAAACAGTGTCCATAATGTAAATCCATCGTCAATCACGAGGTCGCCACACCGCCAGAACCACGAAAAATAAAAATAAATAAATGCTCCACACTCATTGACAGCTGACTGCTGAATGCCTCCTCCGCTGTTTGACAGTTCTTATATAGGTAAGGGCAGCGCCACCTGGTAATGTGTTTGATGGCACCGCCCCCTTGTGATGTCACCAACCCAGCATGCACTGGTCAGTGAAGTCACAAAGTGACACTAGGTGACTTTGCTAGGTGGCCCCGCCCTTACCTACATAACAACTGTCAGAGAGCGGAGGAGGCATTCGGTGGTCAGCCGTCAATGAGTGCAGGGCGTTTTTTTTTTTTTTTTGGGTGCCACAGGTGTCGCAATTGACAATGAATTTACATCTGGGAGCACTGTTTTTTTTATATTTTATTTTTTAATAAAGGAGTTGTCAAAAATAATTTCTATGTATCCCATACTCATTTACATGGGGAGGGGCCAGGATCTGGGGGCCCCTTCTTAAAGGGGGCTACAGATTCCGATAAGCCTCCCACCCACAGTTCCCGACAACCACAACCCAGGGTTGTGGGGAAGAGACCCTTGTCCCCATCAACATGGGGACAAGGTGCTATGGGGTGGGGTGCAGAACCCCCTGCCCCGAAGCACCCCCCATGTTGAGGGCGTGTGGCCTGGTGTGGTTTAGGAGGGGGTGGCCACTCGCTTGTCCCCCCTTTCTTGACCTGCCAGGCTGCATGATCGGATAAGGGTCAGGTATGGATTTTTGGGGGGACCCCACGCCACTTTTTTATTTACTCTCTTTAAATAGTCAGGTGGCGGCAATTGCAACTGTAACTCAATTTAAATGTGATTTGACTTTTTTCTTTCTAAATGTTGCAGCATGTTCGATGCATGCTACAGATGTGCCACTTTACAGGAAGACTAAGGAGACCCCCCCAGGCACTATATTTAAAGGAGTTTTTTGTTTATATTGTTAAACTTTAGGCATCATTGAAATCACTGCTCCTTTAAAAACAAAAAGGTTTAAATTTTTATTTGCATTAATATATGTCCCCCGATGCAGTACCTGGACACCCATACCCCTTTTATGGCCAATTATTTGCATATAATCCTTCAAAATGTAATTTTTGATTTTTGAAGTTCGGCTCCCATAGACCTTCATGGGGTTCACCATTCGGGTCAGAACTTTTTCTCTGTTTAGAATTTCTGATGCAAACCGAACAAGGGGTTATTTGACCCATCTCTAGTTCTAATATAATCTCAATGATTTCCCCCTTTGCAATTCCACAGCACATACAAATAAACTACTAAACTGAGAGGAAATAGACACGCAGTCTAATCTGGAGAGACACACAGTATCATAAAACACAATTAACTGCATTCCTGAAATTCTGTGAATCAAAAACGTGCAGATTCTCCTCATTAAATATTTAATGCTTTTGTACCTGCCATAAGATACTGTTTATGTGATAAATCATCATGTTGTGTTGTTTTATTATTTGCTACCCCTACGTGCCCACTAATAAACCAGATTAACCAGAAGGTGGGTTCAGAAATCGTAAATGGTTTTGTATTTCCATATATAGAGTGGTATTAAATACTTGCATGTTTATTGCCTAGATTTCAAAGACTGTTTGTGAAGGCTTCTTATTTTATCTTTTCATTGCTAGATTAGTTAATAAATTATTGTAGCAAAATGTAGTTGCAACAATACAGAACAGCTTGTCAGAAGAAGAATTTATATGCAGCAATTTGTGGAAAGCCTTTAAAAGGAAAGTATAGACTTGCTTTATAGGCAAAATATATTCCTTCATAAAAGTGTAGATAGTGTGCAATAAAATGGCTACAGTGAAAATATGAAACAAATTAAAGACTGTATAAATTTGCATGCATAAAGATTTTTTTACAGATTTTGCAGAATCGCAAATTTTCTATAATTCGTGTTATATCTTCTAAATTGTCCTGTCCTTGAAAATTATTTTCTTTATAAAAAAAAAAATTACATGAATATATAGTAAATAACCTTTCAATTCACTATGTTCTTCCTTACATTAACAAGTTGTTACTTATGATTGAAAAAAAGGAACACCCATAAAAATGTTAGAAGCATATTTCTAGTAAAATGATGTCAGGTATTATGAAACAACTTTGGCGCTAAAAGTTAAGCTAAAAATCTCTCTGAAAAGGATACTCACCTCTCCTATTGCCTATGCTGTTCAGCTCCTTGGTAATATAAAAAAAAATGCCCTCTCAAGAAACCATCACTTTTAGGAATGTTGATTACCTGTTCCACTGCTGCACTCTTATGTACACACGGTCGGAAAATCCGACCACAAAATCCATCCGTTTTTTTCTGACGGATTTTGTCCGACACTGGTGTTGCATACACACGGTCGGACAAAGTTGTCGGAAAATCCGATCATTCTGAACGTGGTGACGTTTGTTGCCTACGACGGGACTACGTAGAGGCTAGTAGCCAATAGCTTTGGTCTTGTAATGTGATCTGAGCATGCGTGGCACTTTGTCCGTCGGAATTCGATACACACGATCGGAAAAAGTCGGATAGGACTTTGTTGTCGGAAAATTTGAGAGCAGGAGATAAAACTTCGTCCGTTGGAAAATCCGACGGAAAAAGTCCGATGGAGCCTACACACGGTCGGAATTCCCGACAACATTGTCCGATAGGACATTTTCCGTCGGAAAATCCGACCGTGTGTATGGGGCGTTATGGTTCTTCCATCTAATCCACACACCCACAGGAAACAGTAGTGGCATAGGGGCCAGCAGGTCAAAACACTGTGCTCAGCAGAGACCAGCAATCTGACATTATCAAAGTGTTGTTTTTGAAGATTCATAAAATGATTCTAAAGTCTAGAGGATTTTTACCTTAATGCTTTCCCTGCATTAAGAGAATGGAAAGGGTTGGTGAGCCCAGCCCAGCTCAGGAGCAAGCCCTCTCATTTGCCCCCATAGCAAGCAGTTTGCCTTGGTAACAGACACAGAGGGAGGAGCCAAGATCGCTGATGGGGGACCCCAGAAGAAGAGTTAAAGCGGTTCTGCACTGACGTTATTTAATTTTTTTTTTTTTGCTAATGTTTAAAAATGATGTCTTGATAATAATATCCTTACTTGTAGTGACGCTGCCCGTTATCTCTGTCGGCCAATGTCATCTTGCTTGTGGGCATCTCTTTATCGGCCAATGTCATCTTGCTTGTGGGCATTTGAAGCCCACAAGCAGTCACTTCCTTGTTACAAGGAGCACGTCCGCAAATCCCACCCGAAATTTCGCGAGATTTGCAGACATCGACCCGAAATCTTGCGAGATTTGCGGACATTGCCCGAAATATCGCTAGATTTCGGGTCGATGACTGCAAATCTCGTGAGATTTCGGGTCGATGGCCGCTCTGACTCCTGGGATGAATGACACCAGATCCCAGGAGACAGTGCGGCATGACGAGGATCCCCGCACAGACCCCGCCCACCCCCGCAGGGACAACACAAAAGATGAAGCCAGCATTCAAGGTAGGCTTCCAAGATGCAGAATTGACCCATCAATTCTGTAATCTAACAGGATGGAGAATAGATTTAAAGTAAGTTTAGGAGATGGGTGCAGAACCGCTTTAGGGGTAAACTCAACAGAGTCTCACAGGGGTGCAGTTAGTTCTGCACTCCTGTGACCCATTTTAAGCTGAAGCCTACTGTCGGCTGACATCACAGAGCCAGTCAGACTCTGGACAGATCCCGACCATATGTTCAGAATCCACATAGAATCCTGGGCAGGGGCCAGAACAGAGAACGAGTGACTAATAGTCCTCGGCTCTTTGCTCACAGAATGCTGAGAACTGAGCGGTCAGTGGTCTTTGATCGGTTCCCAGTGTAGAGTCGGCGGGGAACAGATGCAGCATCGGATTGATGCTGCATCCACCTAGGTAAGTATATATTTTTTTTCCTAAATCCCGAACTTCTCTTTTAAATTTATTGGGAGAAATGTGAAATAAAGGGAATGTCCAAGGCAGCAATGTGCTATGGTGCCGTCAAATGATTCGTCATCTGAAACACTATGAGGGGGTGGGGGGGGGTTTACTAAAACTGGAGCGTGCAAAATCTGCAAACCAATCAGCTTCCAGGTTTTAATGTCAAAGCTTAATTGAACAAGCTGAAGTTAGAAGCTGATTACCCTGCACAGCTGCACCAGATTCCAGAGTGCTTCCTTTTAAGTAAATCTCCTCCTATGTAATCCACTGCACATCTGGGGTGAGTGAGTCTGCTTCCAGCATGTGCTGTTTCTCTTCCTCTTTCTTGCTATTTCTCCCTTTTTTTCTGACTAAAGTATTAAAAATCAGATTTAGCCAAAAAATGCAGTTTTGAGTCTAACTGTTCTGGAATCAGGACGTCTGAGCGCTTGAACGTCAAGCTTAAAGGTGGTTTTGAAAAATGTTAATGATTGCTGAAATGTGGCAGTCTCTGTTGCCCTGAGGGGCCCCTAGTAAAACTTGGAATGAATAAGGATGAATGAATAAGGATGAAAGTCATAGAAAGTCGTAGAAATTGGTCCCAATATTTTTTTCGCACCAAAGTGGTTTTATCATTATTGTGAAATCTGGAAGGATGGTTACTCTGAGTTTTAATTCTTTGTGAAGTGGGGTTAGAAGCCAAACCAATCCCTACAGCTTGAATCTCTCATCCTTTCACTCTCATCCTTTCACTCCATACAAGCTAAGATTAACTGATGGCTGCATACAACTTATATGTACTGTTGTATATATACATCAAGCTTTTTCTGTGTGAGTGACAGTAAGGAGCCTTCAGTGGGTGTTTGTTTTGGGACATTTCTCCACTCCAACATAACCATCAGATAAGCAAAGAAATTGTAATATTACAAGGATGTGAAATGAGGGGAACACCAAAGCTAGAGACACGGACATTAATAAAAAGCTAACAGCAGTCCTACCCCTTCCCTACTCTATCCATCACTAAAAAGAAGTCAATATATTGGGTTGTAATTTTTAGTTTTGACTGGAGTATCAATTAAAAGGACCACTATAGGTCTGCATCTCAAAATTACCTTATGTACAGTATATATTGTTCAAATATTTACATTTCTGTACAGTTTATGTATAGCCTATATTTATACATTAGCTCCCTTGGTAGGCTAAAGGAGCCAACAAAATAAAAATGATTCTGGTTAATTTGTGGTAATACTGTATAGAAATTCAACTGTGTGCTGGAAAATACCACCTCTTACTTTGTCAGCATAATTTAAAACACTGTTTGTTATGGTTTAAAACATGCAACATGCAAAAATGAAAACAATAAACTCAAAATGAATGACAGCAAAATGCTTGCGTGCCTTGAATGGACAAAATACCCTTTGTAAATAGTGATGAATAAATATTGGCTTTTTAAACAAATACAAAAACAGATGAATAATTAATAGAGTGTATTGCTAGAAATGGGGACAACATATAAAAAGCCGATCTGTGCTACTGTGCCTTCAAGGGACAGAGATGAATCCAAGATCTAAAACAAGGCAGCAAAACAAAAAGCTTGTGCACATGATCCACAATTCGGAATCATGTATTCAAAGAAATTGTGGGACAACATAAATGAAATATCAATGAATATCCAGAATCATCAATAATATCAAAATTTTCACGAAGAGAGGCAGGAAAAACCAACAAGATTATCCACATCAAGGATTCCCCATGCAAACTACCATCTGTGGAAAAGCTGGTGAGACAAGACAAATCTATGCTTTTTGCAAGGCTCCAACCTTCAAAGATGTAGCCTCTGATCTGATGCATCTGTGAAGAAGAGGAAGAGTCTTTGTTAAACCTTAATGACTTTTTTTATTTGGGGTGGAGCCTTGCAAAGTGTGTCAACTTCCAGTTATCTCATTCCAAGCTGCCTTTTCCTTAATTTCCCTCATATGTTAAATTCCAAGAGCAAAATCTGTATTGCAGGCTGACTTTATGTTGGACAAAAGCTCAGGAATTATACCTCTGTATTGTGCTTTGAATACACTTGTACTTTACTTTACTATACAACCACCTAATTAGAAACCCCCTTCCCAACTGAAACAAATGTAAGAAGAAATAGTGTATATGTCTTTAGTGCAAATGAAAAACTCTATTTATGGTTAAACAGAAATCTCATTAAATCCTATCCAAAACTATTTTTTTTTAGTTTTGCATAGAGTAAGGAATGGTTAAAACCGGGTCAAATTTTCTTTCACCGGTTCCGATTTGCTGTGAAACATTGAGAAAAATGGACGAATGCTCACATGATTTTCTCATAGTGTGTACCCCACTTTAGACTGGCTTTTTACAATTCGTTAATGACGAGTTAAAAACTATCCCCAAATGCCCTATGTGCAGTTTTGAAGCGTTTGATGAGCGTTAAGGGACATTAAAACCACTCCACAAATGCCTATTTTTATATGAGAAGTGACATTATAGAAATTAAATGAATTTTAACGCCCTGAAACCGCACCACAACCGTGGCGCAAACAGCTGACAGAACGTTTGCAAAGCATTACGATAGACTTGAATGTGAGGCGTTGAAAGGCTTCAAATGCCTCCTGACTTGACATGAGGCTTAAAGTTTGAAGCAAAGCAATGCAAATGCTTCATGTTTTGTTAATGTGAACAGCACTGTGTGCTGTCCATTGTATCATTTGCATTGGGGTTTGAGGGACGCCCCTCAAATGCCTGCTTTTAAAGCGGAGTTCCACCCATATAAAAGTCAGCAGCTACAGAAAGTGTCAGGGATAAAAAAAATGGTTAGCTTACAATCCTATTTACACTTTTTGTTTGCTTTTCTTTTCTTTGGCTTCACTTCAAAAAGTATGCCCCATGTCGCTTTAGTGGTGCTTCAAAGTGACTTTGAAGCATTCATAGAAGTCTATGGCAAAGCTTGAAGCACCTGCAGCTTTTGAGAGGCTTTAATTAAGTTTTAGCTTTGCTTTTGTTTCAGAGAAATTGCAGGTATGAGATATCAACACACACACACAGGGCATCTGCCAAGCTTCATTAACCACTTGCTTACCGGGCACTTAAACCCCCTCCTATCCAGACCAATTTTCAGCTTTCGGTGCTCTCACACTTTGAATGACAATTACTCAGTCATGCAACACTGTACCCAAATTTTTTGTTTTTTTTTCCCCCCACAAATAGAGCTTTCTTTTGTGGTATTTTATCACCTCAGGGTTTTTTTTATTTTTTGCGCTATAAATGAAAAAAGACCGTTTTTTTAAAAAAAAAAAACGCATTTTTCTTTGTTTCTGTGATAAAATTTTGGAAATTATAAATTTTTCTTCATAAATTTTGGCCACAATTTATACTGCCACATATCTTTAGTAAAAATAACCCAAATTAGTGGATATTATTTGGTCTTTGTGAAAGTTAGAGAGTCCACAAACCGTGGTGCGAATCATACAAAATTTATCACACCTGATGTACTGGTGACCTATCTCATTTCTTGTGACACTGATGACAGATGGCACTGATACGTGGCATTGATGACAGGTGACACTGATAACAGATGGCACGTGACACTGACAGATGGCACTGATGACAGATGGCACTGATACGTGGCACTGATGACAGATGGCACTAATATGTGGCACTGATGACACGTGACACTGATATGGCACTGATGACAGATGGCACTATGTGGCACTGATGACACGTGGCACTGATGTGGCACTGATGACAGATGGCACTTATACATGGCACTGGGGACAGGTGGCACTGGGGACAAATGGCACTGGGGACAGGTGCACTGACAGATGGCACTGACAGATGGCACTGGGGACAGATGGCACTGGCAGATGGCACTGGGGACAGATGGCACTGGCAGATGGCCAGATGGTCGGGACAGATGGCAGTGGTGGCAGTGGTGGCAGTGGGGGCAGATGGCAGTGGGGGCAGATGGCACTTTATTTATTTATTTATTTTTCTACTTACGGCCGCTGCAGCCTTATGGCACTGGCAGATGGCACTGGGGACATATGGCACTGGCAGATGGCCAGATGGTGGGGATAGATGGCAGTGGTGGCAGTGGGGACAGATGGCAGTGGTGGCAGTGGGGGCAGATGGCAGTGGGGGCAGATGGCACTTTATTTTTTTTTTATTTTTTTTTCTACTTACGGCCGCTGCAGCCCTTCATCTCTCCCTCCTCACATGCTGTCTCTGTGTAAGGAGGGAGAGCGGCGCTGAGAGATGATCTCATATGTTTACATATGAGATCATCTCCCATTGGACACGCCGATCGCGCTGTAAACGGCCGCTGTGATTGGCCGTTTACAGCGATCTGTGATTGGCTGTGTCCAAGGGACACGACCAACACAGAATTTCCCCGCTGCTCACTCGTGAGCGCGCACAGGGAGCGAGGAAAGGGGAGGACATCATATGACGTCCTCCCGGGAATTGACATCCGCGCCGAAGCTGTCATTCGGCTATGGCCGGATGTTTAGTGGTTAAAGTATCCAAAAGCACCACCGAAGCATTATTGAAGCACCACAGAAGCATCACCGAAGCATCATCGGAGAATCACCGAAGCATCTTGGAGGCATTAACGAAACATCACCAAGACATTGCAGAAGCATCAAAAAGACATCAAAAAAGCATGTTTAAGCAGTAGGCACTTTAATGTGTGTTGAAGTCAAAGCCAGTGTAAATGAGCCCTAGGAGATTTTTGATAGAGATGGACAAATCTACTGGAAAGATTGGGATGAATTTGGCCCAGATTGAGGGCTGGTTCACAATGAAATGTGTGTGTCCAGTGTGCAATCCCATGTGATTCTGTGCTTTCCAGTGCGGTGCAGTTTTGAATTCATTTGAATGGAGTGCAAAATGCATTGGTATGCAAAAAAAGTAGTGCAGGGCACCCTCTCACAAGGGCAGTGTGTTCACATGTGGTGCGGGAAACACGCACAGAACGTGCCTTTCCCTCACCATGTTTTAGTGTGGCCCTGAGGTTTACTTACTTCAACTTTTCCTCATTTGTTTAAAAAAAATGGAATGGTTTATAGCAGAGTTCTATCCAAACAGATCAATACACCTACTAAATTATTTGTTATTCTGTTGCGCACCCCTTGAGTATCATGCATTCCAGTATAGCTAAATGAGTAACCTCACTTTCTTCATTTACATTCATGTCATAATTCTAAAGCAGGCCATACACTGAATGATTTTTTTGATTCTGGAAGATTTCAGTGTTCCAAAATTGGCATGGTTATTAAAATGATCCAATAAAAAAGGAAATTTGTGATTGAGAGGCTGATTTACTAGAGAAATTGAACATCTTCAATGGAAAAAAAGTATGAATATTCACTTGATTTCTCTAACAAATGCAAATTCCTTTAATACTCAATCATGTGTAGATACTTTTTAGATGATTGGATATTTGAAATGAATGATCACACATTTTTATAGTGAATATTTTCAGCTTCCTCAGTAATTCAGACTTAATCTCTCCAAAGTTAAGGGGAATCTCTAAGACCCTTTACACAATATACAACTTTTGTTGTCTATATTCCTAAGATTTACCAAAACCATGTACTGTAGTGTAAGGGCCTGCCTGATTGCATACAAATTGAAACTGACCCCTTTCACACTGGTACCACATGACAAAAAAAAAAAAAAAGACATCAAAAAAGTCTGGGGGGAGGGGAGCTTAGATGTACACTAACAAAATCAAGTCACAGTCCAGCTTATACTTTATTATAAGCAGTTATAGCAACAGTTTTTTTTTTCCTTTTGGGATAAAAGTTTTTCATAAATAAATAAAAACTGATCATTTTAACCATCTCAATACCGGGCATTTTAACCCCCTTCCTGCCCAGGCCATTTTTCAGCTTTCAGCGCTGTCGCAATTTGAATGACAATTGCGTGGTCTTGCAACACTGTACCCAGATTACATTTTATAAATTTTTTTCCAACAAATAGAGCTTTCTTTTGGTGGTATTTGATCACCTCTGCGGTTTTTATTCTTTGTGCTATAAACAAAAGAAGAGTGACAAGTTTGAAAAAAAGCAATATTTTTTACTTTTTGCTATAATAATTTTTTTTTTTAAAACAAATTTTTTCCTCAGTTTAGGCCAATATGTATTCTTCTACATATATTTGGTAAAAAAAAAAATCGCAATAAGCGTATATTGATTGGTTTGCGCAAAAGTTATAGCGTCTACAAGATAGTGGATAGTTTTATAGCATTTTTTTTATTATTTTTTTTTTTTTACTAGTAATAGCGGCGATCTGCGATTTTTATCGTGAGTGCAATATTGCGGCGGATATATCGGACACTTTTGACAAATTTTTGGGACCATTCGCATTTATACAGCGATCAGTGCTATAAAAATGCATTGATTACTGTATAAATGTGACTGACAGGGAAGGGGTTAACACTAGGGGGTGATCAAGGGGTTCATATGTTCCTAGGGGAGTGATTTTAACTGTAGGGGAGGGGACTCACAAGGGGAGGAGACCGGTCGGTGTTCCTCTGTACTGAGAACACACCATCGATCTCCTCTCCTCTGACAGGACCGTGGATCTGTGTGTTTACACACACAGATCCACAGTGCTGCTGTGTTACCGGCCAATCGCAGGTGCCCGGCGAACATCGCGCATCGGGTGCCCAGTGACACAGCGGGTGCCGGCGGCAATTGCGCGCGCACCCCCTGGTGGGCCAAGAAAGCGAGGGCATCATATGACGCCCTCCCAGAGCGAGAGCCGCACCGCCTGGCCATCAAATTGACAGCCGGTGGGCGGCAAGCGGTTAAGTACCCCTGCCAGTGTTCAATGATTTGTCACATCTCTGTAACAGGTACATTCTGCTGGAAAGCTTGTAATTTTGAAAAACCACAGACTTTCTGGCTAGACCACTAAATGAAAATAAAAGAAAGAATGCCTAAAAAATAAAATTAATGCAGCTATCATGTCTAAGAATTCTAAGAACTGGTAAGCTGCAATATATTAAAGATGGGTTTACTTCCTCTTTGTTTCCCTGCAAAGGTAAAACATAATGGACTACTATGCATCGCATAGTAGCCCATTATGTGTCACTTACCTGACACAGGAGCCAGCGATGTCACGATGTCCCCTGTTGCAGAAGCATCCATCTTCTTTCCGGGTATCGCTTCTCCGGCGCTGTGAGTGGCCGGAGCAGCAATGACGTCACTCCGGCACATGCGCGTGGGAGCCATAAGTGACGGCATGTTTGCCTTCACTTACGGTGCGCCTGCGCCATTGTCTTTGGCGCGCATGTGCCGTAGACAGTGGTGCCTCTATTTCTGTAAATATCTCCTAAACCTTTTAGGTTTGGGAGATATTTCTTGGACCTACAGGTAAGCCTTAATCTAGCCTTACCTGTAGGCCAAAGTGGTCTGTAAGGGTTTACAACCACTTTAAATGTTTGCTCTTGGGTATAATACTGCTTTAAGGGCCAGTTCACACCATAGAAACGCTGTGCGGATGCGTTCCAGGTGCTTGGTGTATTTTTGACGCAGTTCAGTCCATTTTTCCCCCCCTCTTTTTTCCTAACCCTAAATACGGACATGTGTGTTCCAGTGCATTTTTGCATTCCAGTGAGCTTTGGATGCCGTGTACAGTGTTCCAGTACAGTCCAATGCAGGAAAAATGCAGCCTGTTCTACTTTTTTCTAAAACTGAAATGCAGTGGAACTGCAAGCACTGGTGTGAACTATGCTATTGAGAACCATATAACCTACTTTCCATGCATTTTTGATGTAGAACGTGAACATGTAGTGTGAACTGGCCCTTAGGCTGGATTCACATCTATGCATTTTTAGTGCTTAGTTGCATTTTGCAGATTTGCACTACAGTCCATTTACCATGGTTTCCTATGGAACACATTCTGTAGTGCAAATCTGCAAAATGCAAAAAGCACTAAAAATGCCTAGGTGTGAATCCAGCCTTTCTCTACTTTAGTCTTGGAAAAAACAATTGCACTTGTTAAAAAAAAAAAAAAAGAATGATGGTCAGGGGGTGTCTACTGACATTCGTATACATAATAATCATTGACAGGTACAACAAAAGTTGGTATGTTTCTATGGATAACATAAGACTAACTTTTCTATTGTTTTATATATTTTTTAAAAGAATCCACAACGTCCTTAGTAGTAGACATATGCGATTAGTTTCGTACGAATTTTTCGAAATTCCTACATTCGTACGAATCCGAATTACGAATTTTTACGAATATGAATTCTGTACGAAATACGAAATTTTGTTTATGAATTTCGGATCCAAATTATCCGAATCCAAACGACCAAATGACAAATTTCAACTATTATGAAAGAAATTATAGCGGATATAACGAATGATTTGAATGAATTTGAGATTCAGTATAACGAATATCGAGACTCTACGAATAATAACGAATTATCCGAAAACGTATTAACATTACATAACACAAGTCTATTGTCTATTGTTCACCAATCACTCAGAGGAAGTGCGAAATACGAAATTTCGTATTCGTAAATGAAATTTCGTATTTCGTACTTCCTCTGAGTGATTGGTGAACAATAGACAATAGACTTGTGTTATGTAACGTTAATACGTTTTCGGATAATTCGTTATTATTCGTAGAGTCTCGATATTCGTAACGATTCATAATGATTCGTAACGATTCGTAAAGATTCGTAACGATATTAACAATTCGTACGAAATTCGTATTTTGTACGGATCCAAATTAAATTTCGTACACGAATTTCGGATAATTCGTTATTATTCATGGAAGACCTCTCACCCTCAGGTTGTGACGTCTGCCCCTGTTGTCGAGGTCTTCCAGGTGCCTTTGCATGTCACGGAGCTGGAGTGTGTGGGAGTCGACATGATGGGTTGTCTTCTTCAATTGAGAGTGTTGTCTCTCCATCGACTCTTCCACCGCTATAACCCGATCGTTTAAGGAGTGGAGGTCTAGGCGTAGGTCGGAAATGGCAGCTGACAAGGTGTCCTTTATGTCAGCTGCGATGGTCCGGAGATCATGGATGCTGAGGTGAGGCTGGGAAGTCGGCAAATCGATGTCCGGATTTGTGTTGTCATGAGGTACCGGTGGCGAGGTAGAGGATAGCGCGCCAGCTTGAGTGGGGATCGGGTCCTGTGAGATCCCCTGAGGGGTGGGCGCCATGTTTCCCCTGCCGGATCGGAACATGTCCGGTATGTTATTGGCCGTAGTACCGGGATTCCTGCGAGGAGAGCGGGATCGGGAGGTCGACGATGTCCTCGAGGCAGTCCCCATAAAAGCTAGAGGTTAGTGGGCAAAAACACCTCAGGTAGGCAGATGAGAAGTCTCGGGGCAGCGGGAGCTCCGGAATTTTTTTTTTTATACGAAACGGAACGAAACGAAACACATTTTTTGACGGCTCCCATGTCTACTTAGTAGTGGAGATAGAAAGCTAGACAGACAAACAATTCAAGACATTTGACTTTCTTTACTAATCAGAAAG
Source organism: Lithobates sylvaticus (assembly GCA_028564925.1). Taxonomy (NCBI): domain Eukaryota; kingdom Metazoa; phylum Chordata; class Amphibia; order Anura; family Ranidae; genus Lithobates; species Lithobates sylvaticus. The sequence continues at coordinate 462,496,740 of CM053028.1, forward strand.
AAACACGCCGCGTAAGAGTATAAAGCCCTTGGAATAGCCAAGTTACACACACTGACTTTAGACAGAAACATATCAGTTGCAAAGTCTATGCGGGAATGTATTTTACTGAAAGACTGTAAATCCATGTACAAAGCAAAGCATTTTATCACAGTTTTGACATCTTTACATTGATATTTTTTCCACTTCTGACTACTTTGATGCACGCTCTGAAACCAGAACTTTTTCTTCACCCAGAGACACTTTGCTTTAAGTGCCCTGACCTTTAAATAAAATCTAGCAGAGAGTGAGCTATACATTATTAATTTTTGTTAGAGGTATTGATACAAGAGAAGAGCTAACAGAAGTAAGAACATATATTTTATACTCCAAGATTTTTGGTTAGGTTTTTGGAAAAATTGGGCTTTTTGAAAATATTTTTTTATGGAATCATGTTCCATATTGAGTCACACTGTAGGGGCTCTGCAAAAATGTACTACTCTCTCCCCTGTCCATTGATGTCCAAGAGCAATGTGGTACTTTTTGTGACCCAACCCTGCCACCATTGCCAAGAATGCTGCTATGTTCCTTCATTGCTTAGCCCTTTTTTGGGTAATATAAATAAAATAAATATTTTGGGTAACATTAATTGGACAACTTTTGGATGTAGATTTATCATTCCTGCACTGTTTGCCTAGTGTACTTCATCAATGGAGACACATAGGGAAATGAAAATAAAAACTGCCTATGACAACTTGATAGTAACAGCTTTGTTATGTTACTCTGACATCAGCAGGTTCTGGGCCTCAAAGATCTGATTTGTGCTGCTTGAATTAAATGTTTGAGAGAGAGATAAAGAGAGAGAGAGCGAGAGAGAGTTCTCAATGTTTAAACCATAGGGTTGATTTATTAAGACCGAAGAGCGCAAAATCTAGTGCAGTTTTGCATGGTAGCCAATTAGCTTGTTTAATTAACCTTTGACAAGAAATATGCACCAGATTTTGAGCTCTCCAGTTTTAGTAAATCAAGTCGTGCTTTATAATTTAACCACTTCAGTACCGGGCATTTTCACCCCCTTCCTGCCCAGGCCAATTTTCAGCTTTCGGTGCTGTAACATTTTGAATGACAGATGCGCAGTCATGCAACACTGTACCCAAATCATTTTTTTTTTTTCCCCACAAATAGAGCTTTCTTTTGGTGGTATTTTATCACCTCTGCGACAATTTTGAAAAAAAAAAAAACACAATATTTTTTACTTTTTGCTATAATAAATATCCCCAGTGTAAAAAAAACTAAAAATAGTTTTCCTCAGTTTAGGTCGATATGTATTCTTCTACATATTTTTGGTAAAAAAAAATTGCAATAAGCGTATATCGATACGATTTACGCAAAAGTTATAGCGCCAAAACAAAATAGGTTATTGATTTATGAAATTTGTATTATTATTATTTTTTTACTAGTAATGGCGGTGATCTGCGATTTTTATTGTGACTGTGACATTGCGGCGGACAGATCGGACAATTTTGACACTATTTTGGGACCATTGACATATATACAGCGATCAGTGCTATAAAAATGCACTGATTACTGTATAAATGTCACTGGCAGGGAAGGAGTTAACACTAGGGGGCGATCAAGGATGTTAACTGTGTTACCTAGGGAGTGATTCTAACTGTGGGGGGATGGGACTGACTAGGGGAGGAGACCGATCGGTGTTCATATATACTGGGAACACACGATCTGTCTTCGCTCCCCTGACAGGACATGGATCTGTGTGTTTACACACACAAATCCACCTTCCTGCTCTGTCACGAGTGATCGCGGGTGCCCGGCGGACATCACAGCCATAGGCACGTGCATCAGCTCCTCGGTGACGCGGTGGGTGCGTGCGCGCTCCCAATCTGCCAGGAAGCTGAGGACGTCATATGACGCCCGCCCAGGATGGGAGATCCCATCTGCGGAAGTCATATGACTATGGGCGGGGAAGGAAGTCGTTAACCACTTACCACCCAGCCTATAGCAAAATGACAGCCGGGCGGTGGTTCAGTTATCCTGACTGGGTGTCACATGACGTCCAGCAGGATAACTGCTGACACGCGCTGATCGGTTGTGCAGCATGTCAGTCTGACAGAGGCTCTTTGCCAAGTGATGAGCCATGTCCAATCATGGCTGATCACAGTGTAAACAGGAAGAGCCGTTTATCAGCTTTTCCTCACTCACGTCTGAGAGATGCGAGTAGAGATGAGCCGATAGGAGACTCTCCTGACAGGGGGGGGTCTGCGCTAATTGTTTATTAGTGCAGCCCCCCCCCCCCCCCCCCCGTGAATGCCCACACTGGACCACCAGGGATGCCGCCAGGACCACCAGGGTGCCCACCGCACATTGATGAGCAATGAGTGCCACCTATCAGTGCCCATCATCAGTGCCACCACCTTGGTGCCACCTCATCAGTGCCCATCAGTGCCGCCTTATTAGTGCCCGTCAGTGCAGCCTCATCAGTGCCCATCAATGAAGGAGAAAACGTACTTATTTACAAAATTATATAACAGAAACAAAGTATTGGTATTGGTATTTTTTTATTTGTTGCGCAAAAAATAAAAACCGCAGAGGTGATCAAATACCACCAAAATAAAGCTCTATTTGTGGGAGCAAAATGATAAAAAATGTGTTTGGATACAGTGTAGCATGACCGGTCAATTGGCATTCAAGGTGTGACAGTGTGGAAAGCTGAAAATTGGCTTGGGCAGGAAGGGGTGAAAGTGTCTGACATTAAAGTGGTTAAAGAATTAACTCTAGATTATTTTAGGGATAAGAAAGGTTTAATTTTTCCGCCTCCTTTGGCTTTATTAAATCAAAACCGATATAGTTAGACTATAAGTTGATCTTTGTTTTGTTATTATAAGTTAATTTTACGACTTTAGATTTCTATAAGAATTCTATCTTGATTTTGTTATGTATTTTATACAAATCTTGTGTACACATTGTGTATATTCTTTGTATTATCTTAAAACTCCTTAATAAAAATATATTGTGAAAAAAAAAAAGAAAAGCAACACAATTTTAGTGAAAATTGGCATACAACTGAAAGGTGATCTTAAAGTAAATCTGTGTCCAGGTATTTTCATATTCTTAACAAGCAGTAAATTCGTTTTAAAACAAGCACTCACTGACTTCTGTAGGAGAAGCACCATGCTTGTTCAAGTTGTTCTCTTGGGAAGCTCAGTTCAGCTTAAACCTAAATCCCAAAGTACCTGATCTGTGTTTATATAAGAGACTGGAAGACTTACAAGGCTGGAAGGCTGCCAAATCACTGCTTGGGGATTGAAGGACAGTGAGTTGGTAAAAGAGTCACATGGATTATATCAGTGCTTTTGTTGAACCTCAAATGCCAGGATCTGAGGATTATTAATGGCAACTTGGACTACAAGAAAAAGTCTAGCACTTTGGATGAGTCTTCCAGACAAAATTAGGGGGCATTCAAACCTGTGAATACATCCTGCCTACGATTACATGTGAGAACGTCAACTGAGACTCCCACGAATATCTGCAAATAGTCAATCCTATTGAAAGCAATAGTAGGCTGTCGGCTTTCGTAGCTAATTGTGCCCACTGCCTCCTTGTAACCTTTCAAGCAGTGATCACAGGTGAGTGATCAGCCCTGGACGCAGGCAGTCTAAGTCCAAGGCCAATCACTCGCATTTGATCTAAGCGAATACAAGCAAGTGAGCATGATTAACAGTGGGTTCTGGCAGTCTCCCATTTCTTCCAATAGGGCTGCCTACTCACAGCTACAGCAGGAACCCCCCGCTGGGGTTCTCTCATGTAATCATAGGCAGGGTGTATTCGCAAGTGTAAATGCACCTTATTCTAGATTTCTCAGGCTTGGTGTACAGTACTATCCTGGACAACCATTTTATAATAGTTCCAAAGATTTTCAGTTGGAAAGACAATCTGTAATAAAGTAATATAAAAACAGAAAGCTAGACACAAACTTAGAAAAAAATTTGTAATAAGCATGTGTTGGGATGTCCAAGTTGGGCCAAATATAATTTAGTAACATCAAAGCCGACAAAGCACTGTTTAGGAGAAGCAGCTGTTTAAAGCACTTGGCACAGATAGGATTGCAATTTGTGATGATACCATAGGGAGGGCAACCATCAAATTGTATAAACGTGTGTAAAATCTTAGTGGGTAAGACTGGTGCTGCAGTCAACTATTGCAAGAGCTTGGCATGTTAGTTATCTTAATGGGAGGATAGGGGAAATATATTCCTTAAAAATGACCATGATAAATCACATTTGGGACATAGCAGAAAGGTGGAGAGTGTCCAAATTACACATGTAAAACTTCTAAAACCTCAAGAAATACTATAGCCAAAGGGAATGGTTTCAGGCACAGTAGAGTCTATTTATCTATCATTTTATGAAAATCAAATGCTTTGCAACATTTTCTGTAAAATCTGTATTTTAGGAAAGCTTTTTGGATTAAGTCTTTAGTTAGAAGTAATTACAGAAACACCAGAATTACCTTAATAAACAGTCTCTTTAACCTGTAAGTTATTTTCTTGAAATATAACCCTGCATTAGCTTTTCTTAAAGTGTGAGTATACCAAGTAATCATTTCTTTTATAGTCAGAAAACCTGAAAGCAAGACAAAATTATATCAAAGGGCTACGTAACACACCATTACCCCTATCATCCCTATCATCTATCATCTGATCTTTTTTTAGCAATATTTTCAATAGTTTCAGTTTGTATAGTTTGCAGTGGTTCTTACATGTGCTTGATTTCTAATGCTAATATTATAAGTACTATATGCAGAACACAAAAAAATAATACAATTAAAAGTTATGTAATTATACAATATCCTTACTTAGATGAAAATAGTAAGAGTGTTAATAAGATTATTAAAGGAAACCGAGAGAAACAAAGGAGGCTGCCATCTCTATAAAAAAAATAATAATAGTTGCATGGCTGTCATGCTCACCCCAAGACAATGACTCAGAAAAAATATACTCTACAATAAAACTTCAGTGTATACTATGATTTTCCTGATCAGGATTGATGTGCCTGAATATGAGGTTATAATGTATATCATCTGGTGAATGTGGCAAACAGGGGGAGTACCGTATTTATCGTCATATAACGCGTGCCGGCGTATAACACGCACCCCAAGTTTAGGAGGGAATTTTAAGGTAAAAAACATTTAGGAGGGAAGTTTAAGGAAAAAAAATTACATTTAAATGTCCATCAATGCAGCCTTAACAGTGTCCATCTGCAGCCTTGTCAGTGTCATTTGCATTTTTGTCATTGCAGCTTTGTCAGTGTCATTTGCAGCCTTGCATTGCAGCATTATCAGTGTCCATCTGTAGCCTTGTCAGTGTCATTTGCAGCCTTGCATTGCAGCCTTGTCAGTCATTTGCAGCCTTGCATTGAAGCCTTGTCAGTCATTTGCAGTCTTGCATTGCAGCCTTGGCAGTCATTTGCAGCCTTGTCAGTGTCGTTGCAGGCCTGCCGTTTAAAAATGGCGCATCCGAGATACAGAGAGGATGTTCTGTGTATCTCGGCGGCGCTCGGTAGCTCTCAGCCATTCTCTGCGGCTTTCGGCTATTGTCGCCGGCTTTCGGCCGCACTTGGCCTCTCTCGGCGGCTTTTGGCTTTCTGAAAGCCGCCGAGAGCGGCCAAAAGCCGCGGAAAAGCTCACAATTGGTGGGGGATCGGCGTATAACACGCACCCACGATTTTCCCCTGATTTTATGAATTATTTAGCACATGTTGATAAGTGAAACCCAATCCCTGGAATTCATAAAGACAGGTGCAGACAGATTGTCAGACTTCACGTACCTGACTGATGAGCCCGATATAGCAGGGGAAGGCCTCCCTTACATGTCTGGTTTGCGGCCCCTGGTAGTATAGACAGGAGGCACAGGAGCACAGAGTGGTATGAGGGCCTGGCGGGTAACTGCAGGTGGAGAGGCCCAAAGGTCCCGTTGCAGGTGGAGTGGTGATCACTGGGCAGCTGGATACTGGCAGCGGATGCAGGACAGGAGCTAAGCAGGCAAGTCCACACACTGGCACAGTCGGCAACAGGTGGGCGGTGCAGTACCGAGGATCAGGCAAGTTCACAGTCCGGGTCACAAGCAGGGTTGGCAGCAGGCAGGAAGCGTGGTACAGAGGAGCAGACAGGTGCAGAGTCCATGCCACAAGCAGGGTCGGCAGCAGGCGGGCAACATAGTACAGAGGAGCAGGCGGGTTCAAGGTCAAAGACAAGCCGAGGTCGGATGCAGGCAGAAGACAGGGTAATCCAAGGGCAAGCCGGGTAGTCAGGGGTAATCAGAAGTTTCAGACAAGGCAACGGGTGCTAGGGTACTGGGAGCTGCAGATCGGACAGCACCGAGCACAGTGCATGAGGATGCTAAGTAGGCTGATTTGCGCCAAGCGCACAGGCGCATGCACTCACGCGCACAGGTACAGGCGCGCGCACATGCGCACCAACGCGAGCCTGCACAATAGCATGCACAGGCGCACGCCCGTGAGTGCCAGCGCACGCTGGCTCACACCGGCGCACTCCAGGGCGCCCATCATTGGATCCATTCTGGGAATTTCCCTGACAGTGCCCCCTCCTCAAGGGTGGCCTCTGGACACCCATCTGGGCCAGTCTATTGGCGTGGGTACTTTTAAAAGCATTTAAGAGCTCTTCGGCATGCAAATTACCTTCCGGCTCCCAAGAATTATCTTCTGGTCCGTACCCCCTCCATTTAATTAGGTATTGGATCTGATTGTGCCTTTTCCTACAATCCAGGATTGCTTCCACTTCAAATTCTTCTACGTTGTCAATGATTACAGGTTCAGGTGGGCCGGTGTTTCGGCCAGTAAAGGGATTGGGAGTAACAGGCTTCAACAGGTATACATGGAAAACTGGGTGGATTTTCAGCGTACCGGGCAAGTTAAGCTCATAGGTCACATCGTTAATTCTTCTCTTGACCGAGAAAGGACCCGTGAATTTAGGACCCAATTTCCTCGAAGGACACAGCATTTTTAGGTTAGCCGTGGACAGCCAAACCTGGTTGCCAGGATCTAGGACGAGTTCTCCCTGCTTCTTTCTGTCAAACATCCTCTTGTTGTACTCTTGGGTTTTAGCCATGGTTTCCTGTAGCAGTTTATTGTTTGTGAGGAAGAAGTCCATAGTGTCAGAGACTGCAGGAATGGCACACTCAGGTAAAGAACCAGGCAAAAAGGACGGATGGAAGCCATAGTTGGCAAAGAATGGTGTTTGCTTAATGGCATGCAAGGCGTTGTTATAGGCAAACTCAGCAATAGGCAGTAGAGAGACCCAGTCTTCCTGTGAGAATGTTGAAAAGCAGTGGAGATAATGCTCCAAAGTTTGATTAGTTCTCTCCGTCTGCCCATTTGTCTGGGGATGGTAGGCAGAAGAGAATGCCAACTCGATTTCAAGCGAACCGCAGCGAGCCTTCCAGAACCTGGAGGTGAATTGAATACCTCGATCAGATACTATACTTTATGGGACCCCATGCAGCCTTGATGGCCAGAAGTTCTCCAACATCATAATTTTTCTCCGCTGTGGAGAGTTTGCGTGAGAAAAAGGGCACCGGGAAGAGAATAGACTTGGGGCTTTGCCGCTGGGAGAGCACGTCTCCTACTGCAATTTCTGAAGCATCCACCTCAAGGACGAAGGGCAGGGCAGGATCCGGATGTTTCAGGATAGTGGCCGAGGTAAAGAGTCCTTTGAGTTTTTCAAAGGTGGATTGCGCCTTGGAGGACCAGAAGAATCGGTTCCCTTGCTTGGTCAGCTTGGTGATGGGGGCAATTATTGCAGAGAAGCCCCTAATGAATTTTCGTTGGACTCCCTTCTTATCGGAGGGAGTGGGCCAATCCAGGATGGTGGACACCTTTTGGGGGTCCATCTTAATACCGTCAACGGAAATGATTAGGCTGAGGAACTGTATGCACTGAAGTTAAAATTCACATTTTTCTAATTTGGCGTAGAGCCCATGTTGCCTGAGCCGAGTTAAAACGTTTCGAATGTGCCTGCGATGATCAGTGACTGAGAAGAAAAAGATTAGGATGTCGTCCAAGTATACTATAACGTACAAGTCCAGGAGGTCGCGGAAAATATCATTAACAAATTGTTGAAACGTTGCAGGTGCATTGCACAGAACGAAGGGCATAACAAGATATTCAAAGTGCCCAAATCAGGTAAGAAAGGTCGTTTTCCATTCATCGCCCTCTCGGATATGGATCAAGTTGTAGGCACCATGGAGATCCAGTTTAGTAAAGATTACTGCAGATCCCAACCTTTGGAAGAGTTCGGGCACAAGAGGCAAAGGGTAGCGGTTCTTGATAGTTATTTTATTTAACTCCCTATAATCGATACAAGGCCGTAGAGAATGGTCCTTTTTCTCGACAAAGAAAATCCCCGCCCCGGCTGGGACGGGCGGATAAAACCTTTCTGTAGGTTCTCAATATAGGTCATTAGGGTTTCAAGCTCCTGCCCTGTTAGTGGAAAAATTCTTCCGAAAGGGACTTCAGTTCCTGGCAGAAGCTCTATTGGGCAGTCGTAAGGTCTGTGAGGGGGGAGAATCTCTGCCCCCTTCTTACTGAACACATCCTGGAAATCCCGGTAAGGTGCAGGGATTGCCTGCTGTGATTCGGAGTCAACGTCCAGACAAAGGAGCTGAGTCGGTTTTACAGGTGCTCCATGCAAGCAGTGCTGCCGACAATATCCGGAAAGGAACTTGACTTCCCCTGTTGTCCAATTGATGCTAGGATTATGGGCCTGCAACCACGGCATTCCCAGGATGATGGGAAAAAGGGGAGAAGAGATGGCATCCAATCGTAAAAGTTCTTGGTGATAAGTGCCCATGGTGGCCAGCAAAGGGACGGTCTCCTGTGTGACAAGACCAGAACTGAGAGTGGAGCCATCAGCAAGATGTACAGCAAGTTCCTGTGGTTTTGGTTGGAGGGAAATGCGGTGGTTGGTAGCAAACGTTAGGTCAATAAAGCAACTGCATGCTCCGGAATCAATTATAACTGGAACTGGTATATCCTTTTCGGAAAGCTGTAAGATGACAGAGAGAGCAAGGTGAGAAGCAGGTTTAGGTAAGGCAGATGCTTGCTGTGGAAATGTTGAGAGAGACTTACCTGTCTTGTTGGGACAAGAACTCACGTAGTGACCGTGTTCACCACAATACATACACAGATTGTTGACTCTATGGCGTTGCCGTTCTACCGGAGTAAGGGATGGACGGAGGAGACTAAGCTGCATTGGTTCAGAGGTGTCAAGGACCGGAGAAGGAGGTGCATGGGGGGTCTGTCCGAGAGAGCTGGTAGCACTAGGGACCTTGGGAAGCACCCAGGTGGGGCGAATCTGACTGGTGGACCTCTCAGAGCGGCGTTCCCTAAGGCGTCGGTCAATTTGGATCGACAGATTGATAAGCTCCTCCAGAGATTGAGGTATTCCGACCCGTGCCAGCTCGTCCTTAAGTGGATCAGATAGTCCCATACGGAATTGGTAACGCAGGGCAGCGTCATTCCATTCGGTGTCGGAACTCCACCACCTGAATTCCACCACATAATCATCCACTGCCCTACGCCCCTGTTGTAGGGCATGCATGGCGGCCTCAGCGGTTGCTTTTAACTGGGGATCCTCATATAGCTGGGACATGGCATCAAAGAAGGTATCCAGATTATCGAGGAATGTGGACTTCTGCTCCATAAGGCAAGAGGGAAATCCCAAAACCCACCTTAGTCTCCTCCAAAGAAAATGTACAGGGCTGCAAAGCAAAGTAAAGTTTGCAGGCATTGCAAAATGACCGGTATTTGCTGCGATCACCAGAAAATCTTTCAGGTGTAGGTATCCGAGGCTCAGGCGGTAGCATTACTACTGAGGGTGCGGAAGAGGGTCCGGCAGTGGAGGCACCTTAAGGGTGTGCAGGAGAAGACAGAACCTGGACTTGTCCTTCCAACCTTGTATAGCCTACTTGAAGGCTCTTCACGGCTTGTGTGAGACCCGCCAGGTGTCTACACAGTTCCTCCATGGAGGAGGTTCCCTGCTCGGGCTCAGACATGGCTGTCCGATACTGTCAGACTTCACTCCATGGGGGCTGCCCACTTTCTCCCTCAATCTTCAACCTAGTCATAGAACCGTTAGCAGAAAAAATTAGAACCCACCCAGGAACCCCAGTTTCGACATACTAGGCGAATCCCATAACATAAACCTCTTTGCAGACGACATCATTCTCCTCCTGGCTGTCCGATACTGTCAGACTTCTCCTACACATGGAGCCCATCCAGCATACCCTATCTAGGCCTTCACCTAACAGCAGACCCCAATAAACTAGCAGAAGCCAACTATACTCCCCTAATCGCCAAGTTATCTCTAGCTACCCAGCGAATGTCCAAAACCGACCTCACCTGTCTGGTCGATTGATCAAGAGCCATATTCCGTACTCTTCCCATATACGCCCCACATCAAAGGGGAAGATGCTCAAAACAACTCCTTATGTCCCTGGGGGACACTCGCATCCCATTACAAAGTGACATACAAAAATTCCTAAGCAGTGACCCCAACTCCACGAAAGGCATAAAGCTTTTCTATAACTACTTCCAAAATAAGACACTATTTACCAAACTACCGCCATTCCTGAAATGGGAGCAGGAGATGGGAGTTTCCTTCACAGCTGACCAATGGAAGCTGGCACTTAAGTCTCTTTACAAAGCATCTAGATGTGTGAACCACTGGGAACTTTCACTAAAAATAGCTCAAAGATGGTACCTCACACCTTACAGAATGTCCAAATGCTACCAAAATAACTCCTCCCCCTCTGCTGGAGAGACTGTGGGGATGTAGGAAGTATTCTACATATATTTTGGAAATGCAAAAATTTAACTAGTTTCTGGAACAATGTCTTCTCATGCATATCCCGGATTACGGGTATACTCCTATCTCCTGACCCCGGAATGGCACTACTCAATCTCAATATTGAGAAATTCCCCCCCCAACTACCGTACCGTAGTGACACATATCTTTCTCGCTGCCAGATCAATTATAACCAAAAACTGGAAATCAAAGACGTCGCCCAATATATCTGAGGTCCTAAATATCACACACTCGAATTACCTCTTCGAGTCAATGATAGCAAAAAAGGAAGGTAGATATCGGTCACTGATGAACCATTGGAATGTATGGTCTTCATGGTATAAAAAATGAAAACTGCTGCTTGAAACAGGCCACTGCCTGGAATATTAATCTGCTCCACCCACGTGCGGTCCATCCCTCCCCCCCCCCCTTTCCCCCTCCCCTCATACCTCTGGTTATATTAGACCTACATATATCTATGGGAAGAACCTCTTCCCCCCCCTCCTCAGCTGTATACTTACTGTACGTATAATAATATCACACTTGTAATTTTGGTTAAACATCCTAACGCACTATGTAACCACATTGAATGTATATGGAATTCTACAATAACCTTATGAACAATACCTACACACTGTAAAACAAAACAAAAACTTTTAACGATTCACAACTAACTTCTTGGTAATCCAATCTCATGGGTCTAGTGGGGAGGGTTATAGTAGATATGATGTAACACTTATTAAACTAACTAAGGAAAATAGGATAGTATGTAAAATATATGGTGTTTGGAAAAGAACTTATTAGTAAGTATGTGTCCAAGACCTTCCTCGTATTATTAAAAAAACATTAACCACGTCTGGTAAACAATCCGCACCATTAGGTATTTAATTTTCATTCAACAAATCATCTATTTTGTGTTCCTTACGGAGTACCTTTTTATAATTTAAATACAGAGTCAAAATAATATAAGTGTGCTGATGAGCCTGATAGCAGGGAAGGCCTCCCTTACGTGTCTGGTTCGCGGCCCCTGGTAGTATAGACAGGAGGCACGGGAGCACAGAGTGGTATGAGGGCCTGGCGGGTAACTGCAGGTGAAGAGGCCTAAAGGTCCCGGTGCAGGTGGAGTGGTGATCACTGGGCAGCTGGATACTGGCAGCGGATGCAGGGCAGGAGCTAGGCAGGCAAGTCGACACACAGGCACAGTCGGCAACAGGTGGGCGGTGCAGTACCGAGGAGCAGGCAAGTTCACAGTCCGGGTCACAAGCAGGGTTGGCAGCAGGCAGGCAGCGTGGTACAGAGGAGCAGACAGGTGCAGAGTCCAGGTCACAAGCAGGGTCGGCAGCAGGCGAGCAACGTAGTACAGAGGAGCAGGCGGGTTCAAGGTCAAAGACAAGCCGAGGTCGGATGCAGGCAGAAGACAAGACAGGGTAATCCAAGGGAAAGCCGGGTAGTCATGGGTAATCAGGAGTTTCAGACAAGGCAATGGGTGCTAGAGTACTGGGAGCTGCAGATCGGACAGCACCAGGCACAGTGCATGAGGATGCTAAGTAGGCTGATTGGTGCCAAGCACGCACCCACGCGCACAGGTACAGGTGCGCACACAGGCTTGCACATGCGCACCAACGCGAGCTCGCACAATAGCGCGCATAGGCGCGCGCCCGCGAGCGACAGCCCATACCGGCGCACCCCAGGGCGCTCATCATTGGATCCATTCCGGGAATTTCCCTGACACATATTTTTAAAAAGTGTAATGGGTTTGATTCCATAGGTGTTTTTTGACTTGATTGTTCTTTCTTTTTATTATTGCATTTTGTCAATTTTAGGGTGCAAAAAATTATGTTTTAAACAAATAACTTAGTGGACTCATACATATTCAGAACCATAGAAATAGAAAGTGGTTATTGCACTGGATTCCATTGCTCTTTTTTTTTCACTTGATCATGGTTTAGTGCTTCATGTGATGGAGATGAACATGTTTGCAATATTTAACATACACAAGTTCAGAGTATTACCATTTATTTTAACCACTTACCCACTGGGCACTTAAACCCCCTTCCTAACCAGACCAATTTTCAGCTTTCGGTGCTCTCACATTTTAAATGACAATTACTCAGTCATGCAACACTGTACCCACATGAAATTTGTGTCCTTTTTTCCCCACAAATAGAGCTTTCTTTTGGTGGTATTTAATCACTGCTGGATTTTTTATTTATTGCGCTATAAAAGAAAAAATACTGAAAATTCCGTAAAAAAAATAAATTTTCTTCTTTCTGTTATAAAATTTTGCAAATTAGTAATTTTTCTTCAAAAATTTTGGCCAAAATGTATACTGCTACATATCTTTGGTAAAAATAACCCAGATTGGTGTATATTATTTGGTCTTTGTGAAAGTTATAGAGTCCACAAGCTATGGTGCCACCTCTGAAAATTGATCACACCTGAAGTACTGACGGCTTATCTCATTTCTTGAGATCCTAACATGCCAGGAAAGTGCAAATACCCTCCAAATTACCCCTTTTTGAAAAGTAGACATTACAAGGTATTTAGAAAGGGGCATGGTGACTGTTTTGAAGTTGTCCTTTTTCCCACAATTCTTTGCAAAATCAAGATATTTTATTTATTTTTTTCACAAAAGTTTCATATTAGCAGGCTATTTCTCACACACAGCATATGTATACCACAAATTACACCCCAAAACACATTCTGCTATTCCTCCCAAGTATGGCGATACCACATGTGTGAGACTTTTACACAGCATGGCCACATACAGAGGCCCAACATGCAGGGAGCACCATCAGGTGTTCTGGAGCATAAATTACACATCTAATTTCCTGACTACCTCTTATGCCCCGTACACACGGTCGGATATTCCGATGTAAAAAGTCAGATCGGATTATGTTGTCGGAAAATCTGATCGTGTGTGGGCTCTAGCAGGCTTTTACCGTCGGAATCCCCGACGGAAAAAATTTGAGAGCAGGATCTCAAATTTTCCGACAACAAAATCCGATCTGACTTTTTCCGATCGTGTGTAGGAAATTCCGACGGAAAGGATGAGAGTGGGTTTACATCCAATTTAAACATTCACCAAATATGCGGGTGAATCATTCTACCACATGGGTTTTTTAATTTACAGTGAATCATTAGCTACTTGTTGTGAATGCCATATTCACATAAAAATAAACCTAAACTGTATCTAAAGCCAACACATTTTTGTACTTACAGAATAGGGAAGGCTTAGCTACTCTAATATGTTTATTGCTGTCTTAAAGCCAGCTAAGGATGTTCAACCTTGCTATTTGTCCTCATGCCAACTGTCACAGGGAAAGAAAGTAAGGAAATGTCCAAAATGTTGAGTTGTCACCATAAGAACAGAGAGGAGTTTTCCAATAGGTATACACGTTGTAGTGAAAGCTGTCTAACAGAGTATTTCCCTTGGTTTAGAGAGATTTTCTTTTCCTTCCTAATGTATCTATGAGACAGGAAGGGAAAGAAATCACCCCAATAGGACACACACGGGAAAGAAAACCTGTACGGAAATTCTTTTACGAATATTCTCATACGACAAAGGCTTTTTTTTTGTTTATTGTTTCTGATCATGCGCAGTCTTTCTTTTCTGATTTTTCTTGTACGAAAATCATACGAAAACGGTACACATTAAACGAAAATCACTCAATCTGTTTCTGTACGAGAAAAATTTTGGAGTTTGTCCCTTCGGGAATTTTCCTTTAAAAATTCGGAATCGACACCACCTCCTAGGAGGGACCGCCGCACGGTCCACTGACCTCTCCTGCTCCCAGCTTTTTCTTTTTTCTTTTCTGCCGGACACTAAGAAGGCCCACATGCCAATTGGCAACATACTTGTCTCACCTTGATCTGACGTCTAGTCGCGCCCGTCTGGACTACCCCCCCTCTGAGCAAGTAGGATGGAGACCCTGAAGTCCCTGGAAGCCACAATAGATGGATCCTCACGGATAGAGAGGACTGATCGTCTCCCTCTCCTTGCTTGGAAAATTGGACGTACAGGTCCAAGTTTATTTTTACAGCTGAGGCAGAAGGGGAGAGGAGGGGGCGGCTTTTTTGCCTTTTTTTTGCCCTCTCCTGTCTCTTTCCCAAGCCTTATGCTTTTTTGGTCAGGGCGCTTGTTTTGCCCCTGACCCCCCTGGCTTTGATGCTACTTCCACAGATGCCTGACTTAAGTTTATGTCTGGCGCAAGGTTTGCTATTAGGGCATGTTTGCTGGTTATTTGTTGTTTTTTTTTTTCTTTATTTTACTACCTTTTTACGCTCTGTAAGTATTGTACTGCAACTATCTCATTGCCTTCTCTCCTCTCACTGGTCGATGCCCCTGGGCACCCGCCCTACCCCTGGCTTTTCCAGGGGATGGCGGGGGCCTACGGGGTCGGCCATTGACACAGGTCTGCCTCGGTATAGGGTAAAGTTTTATTTAATGTGCGAATGCTGGGTTTTGACTCATCCTGCTGTGGGGGCTCCTGCGGGTTCTGGACTTGAGGCACTGCCCCTATCTGGTACGCTACCTTCTACTGCACAGTAATGGGTACCACTGTACTCTCACACAACCTTCAGGGGTTTAACTCCCCGACCAAAAGGCGGAAAGCCTTTAAAACATATAAGAGAATGGGAGCAGATATTTTGCTTCTCCAGGAGACACATTTCTCCACCCAAAACCACCCTCACTATTTTGACAAGGCCTACCACCAAGGGTACTTCACTACATTTGAGTCCAGGACCCGCGGAACAGCTATTTTTTTCAGGAACACTGTTAAATTTGAACTGCAACAGGTGCACAAGGATCCTGACAGCCGATATGTAATAGTTAAGGGTGTGATCCTAGGGAAAACTATCACTATCGCATCAGTATATGCCCCAAATGACGCCCAAGCGGCTTTCTTTAAGCGATTTTTTCAGACCCTGGACAATTTCCACTCCTCGCATATGATTATTGGGGGGGATTTTAACTTGGTTGCACACCCGACCCTGGACAGGAGCAGGACAGGACATGCTTCCAACGCCTTCCCTAGGTCCCTACAACACCTCCTTAAATCTAACCAGCTGATTGACACATGGAGGGCACACAATGTGGGGGCTAGGGAATACACTTTTTACTCTAACCCCCATGATAGTTACTCTAGGCTGGATTACGTCTTTTCCACAACCGTCATGACAGACAATTCTACCTCTGCTGGGATCCACTCATGTCCATGGTCAGACCATCAGATAGTCTCCTGCTCGTTTGACAACATAGGCCTCCCTAGGGCTTTGGGAACGTGGAGACTTAATGACTCCATGCTCACAGACCCATCAGCTTTGCTACAAATTAGAGGCTACATCTCGGAATACTTCTCCCACAACGATATCGGGGAGATTTCCCCGGGCGCGTTGTGGGGAGCGCACAAGGCGGTTCTGAGAGGTAGACTGATGCACCTGGCCTCGGACTGTAAAAAACAAAGACAGCAGATCATTCAGTCCCTTACAGAAGGCTTAGACAGGCTGTATCGTAGACATGGTCTTACTCAGGAGCCTGAGTTGTTGGCACAGATTGATCAGAAGATGAAGGCACTGGATGCTGTCCTCACTGAGCAAACTGAAAAATCCCTGAAATGGTCCAAAGCCAAATTTCTCTTGTACAGTAACTCTTCATCGACCATGTTTGCGAGAAAGCTGAAACAATCCATCCAACCCACGCATGCCTATAGACTCCGGAATAACTCTGGAAACCTGACCACCCATCCCAAAGAGGTCTTGCATTTATTCAAAACTTTTTACCAATCCTTAATGGAGGCCCCCCAGCCCTCGGCTCCCCCACAGCAGCCAACATGGCTTGACTCGGTTCCACTGCCCCAACTGACAGCCGATCAGTTAGAAGCCTTGAATGCCCCTTGTACAGTAGAAGAGGTGACGGCTGTCATGACTTCTCTGAAAACAGCAAAAACCCCGGGCCCTGATGGCTTCTCAGCCTTGTATTATAAAAAATTTGCAGACATATTGGCCCCCAGACTGACCAAACTTTACAATAAAGTGTTATCAGGGGAGGCCTTCCCGAGTGATATGTTAATGGCCAACATGTCCTTGATTCCCAAACCCAGGAAGGACCACTCACTTCCCCAAAACTTTAGGTCCTCATGCTTAGTTTAGACATCAACAAAGCTTTTGATAGCGTCCTTTGGCCTTACCTAGACAGAATCCTTCACAGGTTTGGAATTCTGGGTAAATTTGTGAACGGATTTCATGCCCTGTACCAGAGTCCTCGTACATGCATTAAACTCCCAGGTTGTACCTCAGAATTCTTTACTTTGGGGAGGGGAACTAGACAGGGCTGTCCCTTATCCCCCCTATTATTCGCCCTGGCGATTGAACCCTTGTCTAGATCTATTGCAGCTAATCCCAACATTAAAGGATATGATAGTAACGGCTCCAGCTATAAACTTAGTTTATACGCAGACGATGTTCTACTATTTCTGACTGACCCCCTGACCTCCCTTCCGAACCTCATGGCCACTTTAACTGAATTTCAGGCTGAGTCGGGCTTAGGCGTAAACCCCTCTAAGTGTGTCGCTATGCCCATCAACATGTCAAACACGCTGATTGAATCCCTGCGGGGTGGGTTTGGATTCTCCTGGACCTTGTCCTCCTTGCAATACCTGGGGGTAAAACTAGCCCCTTCCCTTAAACAGTTGTATGCCCTTAACTACCCGCAGATTTTTGCATCTATCAAGAGACTCCTAACTCAATGGGCCCCCTACCACATCTCCTTTCTTGGTCGCATTCAGGCGATCAAGATGTCGATCCTCCCCAAGCTATTGTTTTATTTTAGAGCCCTCCCCCTGTATGTGTCCTGTTCTACTATCAGGACCATTCAGTCGGAACTGTCTAAATTTGTTTGGAAAAATAAGAGACCCCGGCTTAATAAACTTTTAATGTTCAGACATAGAGACAGAGGGGGACTGGGCTGCCCAGACCTCTGGAAATATTTCCTAGCAGCTAGACTAGTCCAGCTAGCCCAGTGGCATATTCCCACACCTAGAACCCCCTGGTTACGCTTTGTTAAGGGACTCCATTAGGCCCTATTATCTCCCGGGGATCCTGTGGTCTAGCACGGTCCGTCAGAAGGATGTTGCAGCTCTCAACGGGGTGGTGGGGCAGTCCCTCTATCTCTGGACTCTCTATAAGGACAGGTTTGGTCTGTCTTCTAAACCTGCCCCCCTGTATTCATTCTGGGGTGACCCGGACTTTCCGGGGGCATTTGGAGCTGGCCTGGAATTTTTGCACTGGTCCTCCCGAGACCTAGTGACCCTGCGATCATTGACCAAGGGGACAGTCTTCAGATCCTTTGAAGACTTAAGTCAGACCTGTGGTATCCCCCACTCTGAATTCTATAAATATCTGCAAATACGCCACTTTTTCCAATCTGCTAGTGCACTTTGGAGGGCAAACCCTAAAACTAGCTTTGAATCCCTGTGTCTTGAGGGATCCAGAGATAGAGGAGTGATTTTTGAACTTTACAGTCATCTGAATGGCTACAGCACAGAACCCAAGTCTCAGGCTATGGTAGCTTGGGAAGCGGACCTGGGAGAGTCAATCACTATAGAAGACTGGGGCGATATGATAAACAATATGCATAAATGTACCCGCTCAGTGGCAATTAAAGAGACAGTGGTAAAGTTGCACATGAGGTGGTATTTCACCCCGTCCAAGATTCATAGGATGTTCCCCCTGGTCCCAGCAGCCTGCTTCAGGGGCTGTGGGGAGGAAGGTTCTCTTCTCCACACCTTCTGGAGCTGTAGGGCCTTGGGCCCACTGTGGCGACATGTATCTGATAAGGTGCGACAGATCACGGGGAACACCGTTACTCTAACGGCAAGAATATGCCTCCTTTTTGCTGACATCCCAGGGACCACACCAACTGAACAAAAACTTCTCCACACTCTATGTAGTGCTGTGCTATGGGGGATTGCCTTAAACTGGCGCAAACCGTCGGTCCCCTGGACACAAGTCCTCCACCGCATGGAGTCCATTAAATTAATGGAACGTATCCATCATACGCTCATGGACTCCATGCCACTTTTTGACAAGAAATGGGACTCCTGGCCATTGTCTGGATAGCCTGGCAGTCTTCTCCAAAACGGTGGCCCACTATCCCTATCATCCTGCAAACAGGCCTGGATTAGCCCTTAAGATTTGTGCAAATTGCACTATGCTGGAGTAATTTATTATCGCAGTACGCTCCCTCTGTTTTATTTTTGATTATGTTATGTTCTTCCATTTATAATGGAATTTGGATCCTCAGACTATTTGTAACAATGTTATTACATACCATGGTAATACGTTCACATTCATGCTTGTCGCTAATGAACCATAGACTCTTTGTGCTACGGTTGCACCTTTTCTTGTGCCTATTTGAGTAGAGAGTCTGTGACTTTTTTAGACATATGGTTCACATATCTGTGATATTCAAAATTGTTTTTGATTGCACTGTTCTTATTGTATACCTCTGTACGATCCTTTAATAAAAGTTTGTAAACAAAAATTCGGAATCGGCTGTCGAAAGTTGTGTACACACTATACGAAAATCGTATGAAAATTCTTTGGACGAAAATGTTCAACCGATTTTCTTATAGTGTGCCATAAAGCTCATTAACGCGAGTCTAAGGCCCATGCTAACACTGTATGAGAATTTGTGAAGCATTAGAAATTTAGTCAAGTGCGGACAAGCCCTCAATTATGTGGTTCAATTAAAATTTCTACACTGGAAAACTTTCTGATACATTAACTTCTTTAATTGCACTTCACTCAAACTTCACTTTGAAATTCTTTCTGAAAACATGCACAGTAGACTCAGTTTAACTTCCAGGAAGTTTGATTTTCTCCCTGATAACTTAAAAATACCAGGCCACCCCACTGTGCAATAACACCTTGTTGCTGATAACCTCATGGTCTGAGAACAGGATGGAGATCCTCAACTCCACCCACCAGCCTCTGTTGCTTTTCCCTGATAATTAGAAATAAAAAAACATACAGTATGCTCTTGTTCAGTGGCAGCTGGTGCTCCATAATTTGGCAGGGGGGGGCTCTGGCAAACCAACGCCACCCCCTGGCGGGAGACAAGGCCATTCCCCAGGGGGAAATGAATGCAGGGAATGGCCCCACAAGACGGACGGCCTCCTTACCTGTCTGGGATTACACTCCGATCTCCCCTCCCTTTCCTGTCCGAGCCAGGGAGTGCTGGATGGCTGAGCCGCTGCGGGTGAGCCATTCATGGTCATAGTGGCGGATGTTGGGTCAGTTGGTCTTCTCCTCCGGCCGTGCTCTCCTCCTCCTAGGCATCCAATAGGATCGCCTGGCATTTCAGCCAATCGGGAAATGTCTCTCATGCGGGAGGCCAATCAGTGTGAAAATAGTGAATATGCCTTCGCTATTGTCACACAACTGGGTGGGCTCGAAGCGAAGTGCTCTTCGCCCCAAGACCACCCTTTTTTTAAGCTAATTAGAGCCTCTGGCTCTAATCACGTGCTTCAAAAAAAAAACACCCCCATTGGAATCCATGCATCGGTGCCCTATATGTAGATTAGGGGGCTGGACTTATGGATGGGGGGGTCGGTGCACCCCTAATGGATGGGCTGCCACTGCTCTTGTTTTACCCGGCTGCAGTATACAAGAGATTCAGGAAGATGACAGTAAAAAGGAAGTTGCACAGCACACAATGAAGGTCAAGAGACTGCAGTCCTCCTTAGAAGCTTTCTGAAGGCTGTACTTTTATATGTGATAGGAAATCAAGATACAACTTGAATTATAGCAAGCTGAGTGGACTTTGTGATTTTAAACTTACATTAGTAATTCTTGAATTGCATTAGGCATTCATTGAAAGATTTTGCTTTTGCCTGCAAGCGATCTCCATGGAATAAGTATTTAAATACAATTTGTTCTAGGACTTTTAAAGAAATATTCTTTGGCCTGATTTCTTTCTAGTCTTTCCATATTTGAGTGATGTCAATCTGTAGAAATTTAGCTGCAGGATTACTGAATATGATTTGTCACAATATGTTACTTTTTTTTTTTATAGATGAAAATGATGAACAAGTGTTATTCGCCATCTGATCAGGTACAGCATTAATGTTGTTTTATTTTTCTTCTTTTACAAACATACTGGATTCAATTATTATTTGCAACAAAAAGTGACTCTAATATCATTCATGGGTGTTCTCCATATCATTCTTTTCCTATTAAAAAGTTAGAATAAAAGTTTGGTCCTACTTTCTTCATTATATGTTACAATGAAAATTTTTGTCTGTGCAACTACTATATGAAGACTTCGGTCGGAATCTGCCCCCACTGAGCTGTTGTATTCTGACAGGGAGATGGCCTGCCAGAATACTCCAATCATCGCTCTCTGCCATTGGCTCCCGACATTCTGCCTGTGTGGCTTAAGCCTCATGTACAATGCTGCTGGTAAACGGACGTTTAGGAGCAGTTGGGCATTTTTTTCAACTGCTCCTGAACTCTCCTCTGTTGACTTATCTGTCCATGTACACAGGGTTGCTTACAGTTGTTTCTAGGCAGTTAAGTTTAGAGGCATTTTTTGGAACTCCAAAAAATGCGTTCAGAAGCTGAGTTTACAGGCATTTCAAGTGCCAAACTCGCCTAAACGCGCGTAGACGCATCTAAACGTGGTAACTCGCGTTTAGACGCGTTTTGTTTACAGGCTTTTCTCATTTTTGGCAATTTTGTTTTGAACACTTGTAAATGCAAAAAATTGGCAAAACGCGACATGTAAACGTGGCAAAACGGACGTTTTAAACGTCAGTTGCTACCTGTCAATTTAACTAGTTCAGGAGAGGTTGTAAAAACGTCCCGTGTACATGAAGCCTTAAGGGGGATAATGAAGTGTACATTAAACCAAAACTTAGACAGGGCAGGGAATGTGTAGATCCCCTGTGTTTTCTTTCTTTTTTTTTTTCCTTTTTGCTGTATCTCCTTTAGGGAGATCCTCTCTCCCTTATTATCCTAGGGATCATTGTCTCCAGTACAGAAAGTAATGGGTAATCCAACATTTTTGAGCTGTCACAGAAACAGAAGGTGAGGGAAATCCTTCCAATGGGGACACCTTTTCTGGTGACACCCGTCTAATGAGTGAATGAGAGCTGTGTCCCTGGGACAGGAACTAAAGGGGAAAAACCTGACATAAATCTTAGATGCTGAATTCTAGGCAGAGACACAAATCAATGCAGCTATGTAATCATTAATCATCATTAAAGGATTATTTTTAAATGTAATCAGTGTAACCACATGGATGTGATCTGGTATCGGACTGCTATTTGAGAGGAAGAAGCAGCACAAGGAGCCTTTCTAACCAGAAGCATGCTGATAGGAGGAGAGCAGAATGACAGAGAGATGTGCTGATAACTGTGCTGCTTCTCCTTTCACTGCCCAGTCACAGGTTGGGGGAGGTTCAAGGACGACCATGGCTTAAAGGAGGTGGGTTGAATGATACTGGACATCTAGTAGCAGAAAAAAAAAAGGACTGCAGAGCAAAGCTCTAGATCAGGGGTCTCAAACTGGCGGCCCTCCAGCTGTTGCGAAACTACAAGTCCCATGAGGCATTGCAAGGCTGACAGTTGCAAGCATGACTCCCACAGGCCGAGGCATAGTGGGACTTGTAGTTTCGCAACAGCTGGAGGGCCACTAGTTTGAGACCCCTGCTCTAGATTGAAGGTAAATATTACGGCAAAAGCTTGTTTTGTTATTTTATCTTGTATTAGACTATCCTTTTTTATCCTGTTATTGGGGTATGTTTGGTTGTAATTCTTCATTAAGTATTCTCTACACTATCTAAAACAAAAAATAATGTTTTGGCTTTTCATATACTGTAGTTTGACCATACTTTTAGAGCCGGTTCACACAGGGGCAACACGACTTCCAGCGCAACTTTGGGAGGCAACTTGGACACAACTTGAGTATGAATCACAGCACGACTTGAGGCAACGTACAAGGCAACTTGAAGTTGACTCCAGGACAGGGGACTTTGCCAGTGACCAATCACATAATAATCAGCTCTGTGGGAGAGGGGGTTTGCCTAGAAAACAATTTTTACTTCCTGGAAAGTTGCTTCAGTTAAAAAAGGGGATCCGACTTGGAGGCAACTTCCATTGAAATCAATGGGTACAAGTCGCCTAGAAGTCGGATTGAAGTCGTACAGGAACAGTTTCTAAAGTCGGAGCGACTTCAGTAGTGTACATTAAGACGGCTCCATTCACTTCCATTGATTTTCTCAACCGTGCGACTTGGGGCGACTTGAAGTCGGATCCCAGGTCGCCCCGGTGTGAACCGGCTCTTAGGTTCTTATTTATTTAATTATATGTTCATTATTTAATTATATATTATGAATGAAAACAAAATAAACACAGAAAGTAAGGCAGGCCATACACTGTACAAATTTGCACGAAGGAAATTTGCACGATTCCCAGATCAACACAGACAGTGCTGACAGGGGAATCCCTCCTGCTGAGCAATTGATTGATCCTGGCGGAAGGGGCGGTGGCGGGCAGGGTAAGCCATCCCCGCCGGGAGAAGACAGTGATTATTGCTGGTGGCTATAGCAGCCACTAGCGATAATTGCAAGAGAATCCTGCAGGCTGGTAGTACCCAAGTTGATCGATCAATCAACTTGGTACATTCAGCCTGCCCATTAATGGTTTGAATCTCTAGCTGGTCCTGCCAAAATTACAACCATGTATTGCTGGCCTTAGTAGTTTGTTAGCATATTTTTGGTATAATTTTAAAGCATACCACACTTTAATATAATCTTTAAGATGGATATGTTGGATATTTAATACCTGTACTTTTTTAAATTACCGAGTTACTTTAAGTCTAAACTGCCCAGAATTACAAATATTCATGGCTTTTCTTTGGCATGGAAACGTGCTGACTTTGTATTTGGAAATGTTGATAGATAATTCTCTCTGTTAACTCCTCTAAATGGCAGAGTATTTCTATAAAAATGGATTTTCATCAATACTAATTGTATATCTTGTGCAAGGCTTCAAGACCTTGATGCAAGTTAATTAGATTTGGCTTGTGCCATGAAGGTGTCACGTATTGCACAGAACAACAAAGGACTTTGTGGAATATCACCCATGATCCTGTGAAGCCTTTAGGAAACCATCATTCATTCTTCCTATTAGCCTGATTTTCCATGAATGCTTCAAGTTTTCAGGGCTTTTTCATTTTTTATTTGAAAAGCATAAATAGTCAGTTACTTGATCTTTCTCTCCTTCTTTTTCCAGTTACCCGTGATTGATATTCAAATAAATCATTTCACTTTTACACTGAACAATAAACTCCAATTTTATGGTGCAATGTGATATCATCAGGAGACCGTATATTTACAATAAATACTCATGAGAACATCATTTGGAAATGTGATTCAAAAGATGCAATTTATTTTCTAACACAAAAAAGACTAAAAACCACTAAATATAACTTTAAATAATAAATAACAAAAAAGGTGGCCACTTAGGTAAGAACCTGAAGATAAATGTATTTTTATGATAGCCTTGAGCCAAAATAAATTCATTTTTTTCTGGAAGGGAAGACTAAAGCTTTTTCTAATGCTGCATTAATTAAGTAGATCTAAACCCTAACTGGATGCCTTTTAGCTTGCTTAAGTACTGTGTATCAAAAAGGAGTATAGGGGAGAATTATACATGGAGTATGGTGTAATCCCAGGTATCTGCAACCCTATACACTAATTATCTTAACATCTCTACAAACTCTTATTTGGCACTTTACTGGCACCCTCCTTGTTTTATCTCAGAAAACATTTGTTCTAAAATCATTTACATTTATTGTTAAAATTAATCCAATAAAAGAGACATCCACATACAAAAAATGTACAACTGCCAAAAAGAATATTTAATAGGTGAATCTACTGAAAGAACAAAAATAAGAATCTACTTTCCATCTAGAGCTTTCCACCAAAATTTAATATTTGTATCATTTTATTTTTATCTAAACAACCATCCTGTATAATGTTCCAAAGTTTTGCTTGATGTGTTTCACAACTTGCAGATCGTTGGGAATGTCAATGAGTAAAATGCTACCCTAATGCCCCGTACACACGAGCAGATTTTCCTTCCAGAAAAAACTTGGATGGTTTTTCCGACGGAATACCACTCAAGCTTGGCTTGCATACACACGGTCACACAAAAGTTCTCTGAACTTTCGACCATCAAGAACGCAATGATGCACAAAACTACAATGAGCCGAGAAAATTAAGTTCAATGCTTCCGAGCATGCGTCAAATTGTTTCCGAGCATGCGTAGGAATTTTGCGCGTCGGAATTGCTAAAGACGATCGGAATTTCCGATCTGAACTTTTTCCGACCAAAAAATAGAGAACCTGCTCTCAATCTTTTGCTGGACAAAATGCCGCCAGCAAAAGTCCGATGGAGCACACACACGGTCGTATTTTCTGACCAAAAGCTCACATCGGTCTTTTGCTGGTGGAATTTCCAATCGTGTGTACGCGGCAAAGGGCAATAAATTCACTATCCATGTTTCACATAAAAAGACTGCATCTAAGAACTGGTGTCTTGCCCAGGAGGACCATTGGGTGAATATATATTTTCCTAGAGAGCAGAAAGTATCAGCTCTATATTGATGATTACTACTATACATGTAAGAGCTCATCCATACCTCTACTTGTTGAACCTATTTTGCTTTAACCAGTGAAATTTAATATACCATAAAAACATGCAAGTAACTTGTCATCAATAGAATAGATGTGTCAGTACATGGAGGAATAAATATCAGGCTAGGTAAGTGATATATGCAATTTGGTTTAATTGTGTATGCACACACAGTTAAACCGAAAGAGAATGACAGACATGAAATATTTAGTTTACCAATGTTTACTATGCACAATAATAATAATAGGGCACCCGCGGTCGCTCGGGGCACACGGAGAACCCGGAACTGTGTGTGTAAACACACAGTTCCGGGTTCTCTGATAGATCGTCTGTTCATACAGAGTATGAACAGACGATCTGTTATCTTCCCTGTACAGTCCCATCCCCCTTCAGTTAGAACACAAACTAGGACACCCTTAAACCCTTCACTGCCCTCTAGTGTTAACCCCTTCACTGCCAGTGAAATTTTTACAGTAATCAGTGCATTTTAATCGCACTGATCACTGTATTAATGCCAATGGTCCCAAAAACGTGTAAAAATTGTCCGACATGTCCGCCATAATGTCACAGTCATGATAAAAATCGCTGATAGCCACCATTACTAGTAAAAAAAGAATTATTAATAAAATTCCATAAAACTATCCCCTATTTTGTAGATGCTATAACTTTTGCGCAAACCAATCAATAAACGCGCATTGCTATTTTTGTTTTAAACCTAAACTGAGGAAAAAAAAATCATATCTTTTTTGGGCCTATTTATTGTAGCAAAAAGTAAAAAATAATGTGTTTTTTCAAAATTGTCACTCTTTTTTTGTTTATAGCGCAAAAAATAAAAACCGCAGAGGTGATCAAATACCACCAAAAGTAAGCTCTATTTGTGGGAAAAAGGGACGTTGATTTTGTGTGGGAGCCACGTCGCACGACCGCGCAATTGTCAGTTACAGGGACGCAGTGCCGAATCGCAAAAAGTGCTCTTGTCTTTGGCCAGCCAAATGGTCCGGGGCTTAAGTGGATAATAATAATAATAATAATAAAAAAGAGCAGTGCCATTTACCTCATGAACCCAGCATAGGATATCATCTTTACACTTTTATTTATTTATATTTATAGTAGCATTCATCAGTGTAGGGTTAATACTCTGTGCTGTTCAGGAACAAACAGTATATACTATCAATGGTCCTGGGCAAGACACAGGTTCTTAAATGCAGTCAGTTGAAACATGGATAGTGATAGTGAATACAGTGGGGGAGAATTACTAAAACTGGATTCTGGTGCAGCTGTTTATGGTAGCCAATCAGCTTCTAACGTCAGCTTGTTCAATTAACCGCTTCCAGGCTGCCCAACGCACATATACTGCGGCAAACTGCCTGTACATTGTTTCCTGTTGTTGACAAAAATATGTAGCAGAATACATATTGGCCTAAATTGATGAAGACATTTTTTTTTATTATTGGATATGTTATATAGCAAACAGTATCTGCAGTGTTTTCTTATCTCTCTTCAAAGCCCTCAGTCCGATGGCTTTCTCCTGCTCTGTTCTTCTGTTATCAGCATGATAACTTCTGACAAGTTCTCTGTCAACTGTGATAAAACCAGCCTGAAATCTGTGTCAGGGTGGGTGCTATAAATAGATTAGCAGAGAGCTGGTCTATTCACAGCACAGCTCTGCAAGTCTCTGCCTATGTGGAGTGGGGTGTGTGCCTGTCCTCCAATCTGCTGTCTCACAATGTATGGCAAGAATCCACAGCTACAGGTGAATCAGGAAGAGAAAATTCTAACAGGTCGTGCACTTTCTAAACAGTATATAAAGCTGAAGACAGCAGATATACTTGTAAAACTTATGTAGGATTATTTGTTTCAGCTCTGTGTATCATCTGAGGCTGTTCACTTCACTGGGTATATGTGAGGGGTTACATCCACTTTAAGCTTTGACAATAAAACCTGGAAATTGATTGTTTTTTATGCGGAGCTCCAGCAGACAATGTACTCTACAGATTTAGAAAATTAACCCCAGTAATTAAAACGGAGTTCAACCCAAAAGTGCCTCCTCCCCAGCTCTTGTTTGTGAGCTATTGGGGAGGGGGGGAGCAGGTGCCCGATATTGACAGATACCTGCTCTCACTTCTTTTACGGTCACCTTAGGCGATCGGAAGCAGAAGTTCTCCCTCCCAACATCTTCTGGCACATATGACATGTCCTAGAAGACTTCAAGACCAGTCACGAGTGCAGTGCTGCTCCCGCATTCGCAGTGGGCACCCGGCTGTGAAGCCACAAGCTGTCACATCCGGGTGCCCATAGCAGAGTTGCCAGTGCCACGGAAGGAGGACATGGGGAGAATACAGCATGGGTGAGTGCACCGCTGGATCATGGGACAGGTGATTGGCTGTTTATTAAAAGTTGGCAGCTACACTTTTTTTGCTGACTTTTAGTAAACAAAAACATTGGAACTCCGCTTTAACCATAACCTTATGATGACTCACCTAATATTGATTTGGTCCCCGTTTGCCACCAAAACAGCTTTTCTGCCAAAATAGCCCTGAACCATTGATGCATGGACATCACTAGACCTCTAACGGTATGCTGTGGTACCTGTCAGTCATCTTTTTATTATGATGTATGGGCTAAGGTTAAAATTTCACTCATTGACATTCTTGAAGACACAGATCCGTAATTTGCAAATTACGTTGAGTCCTTTTTTCTACATGAAAAACATGATGGACCTTGAGATAAAATGATTAAATGAGTCAATGAATGTAGCTGTTACAATTCTGTGGATAGCTCTTGGTGAAAAGTAGATTTATTAATATATGGAAAAGGAAACCATAATATCTCTGCATATACTTAATGTTCTCTGTAGCTATTGTACATTTTTATATGGGATATCTTTTGTGATGGATTTATAATAAAAATAAATGTAAAAGATTTTAAATCTAGTGCTTAGTGAGGTAAAAAAGGGAACACTGCAATTTCCCAATTAGGTTGTAGAAATAAAGATAAAAAAAATAAAAATAAAAAAAAATTTGATTAAAAAAAGATAATTACTATGTATCATACATAACTGCCATTTTTCCCCTAAAATTCATTTTTCATCCTTTTTTTAATACTTTTTATTTATTATTTTCATCTTAATGCTACTGATCTCCTCAAGCCTTTCTTAGTTGCTTCCTGCCTACATGCGCTCACTCCAGCATTAAAGAGGTTGTAAACATCCAGACAAAAAATCCCTGCAAGACAAAGGCATAATGAGCTAGTATGCATCACATACCAGCTCATTATGAAATATTTACTTCACAACGATGCCCTGAATCGGTGTTGGCACTCCAAGTCCACAGTGGACATCTTCCACTGGAGTTACTTCCAGGTTCGCGGCTCTGGTGCTGTGATTGGCCAGAGCCACGATGACGTCACTCCCACGCATGCACGCCGGAGCTGCCAGTCATGGCATGAGTCCTGAAGAAATGGCCCCAGTGGCCCATTTCTTCAGTGCGCATGCACCGATGATGTCGGCAGCAGCGCATATACTGTGCAAGTTTAGGAAATATTCACGGTACCTACAGGTAAGCCTTGTTATAGGCTTACCTGTCGGTAAAAGTGGTGTAACAGAGTTTATAACCACTTTAACTACACATCATTGCTCAGGACTGGATTTCTAAAAGTGACACATGTGGGCCATGCCTGTGGAGTGTGTGCCAACACAATTGCTTGTAATTTCTATCAGGGTACATATGACAGGATAACAACAATGGAGTAAAATTAGGCAGTTGTCTTCTTATAACAGGAAGCTGTTGAACAAGGACCTTCATAACAGGGTATTTTAATGAAAGCAAAATATTGCAAAATAAAACTGAAAGTAACATTTGAAATTACAAGTTAAAGAATTTGGGGAATTTGGTGATTCCGTTTAAATCTACTTAACAAACCAATAAAATATGAAAATAACAACTAAAAAACTAGAAACAAGATATAACATTTGTTTTCACACATTTGCTAATTTGGGAGGTAGTTGACTAAGTCCCAATAAAGAAAATTACAAAATGGACCTTCATATTTAACAATTATAGTTGCAAGCCCACTGGGCCTGTTTCAGTCTCAAGGCCCTAGTAAAGGAATGCTATAGGTAGTTTTGTACTGGTAGCCCCTTAACAAAGCTATTGCCGCGTACAGATAATCGGACATTCTAACAACAAAACCGTGGCTTTTTTTCCGACGGATGTTGGCTCAAACTTGTCTTGCATACACACAGTCACACAAATGTTGTCGGAAAGTCCGAACGTCAAGAACGCGGTGACGTACAAGACGTACGACAAGCCGAGAAAAATTAAGTTCAATAGCCAGTGCGGCTCTTCTGCTTGATTCCGAGTATGCGTGGACTTTTGTGCATCGGAATTGTGTACACATGCTCGGAATTTCCGACAACAAGTCTTCTTGTCGGAAAATTTGAGAACCAGCTCTCAAACAGTTGTTGTCAGAAATTCCGACAGCAAGTGTCCGATGGAGCATACACACGGCCGGAATTTTCGACAACAAGCTCACATTGAACATTTGTTGTCGGAAATTCCGATCGTCTGTATGCGGCATTAGAATTACACCCAGTCCACATTGTAACAATAGTAACATAAATTAGGTAATCCAATCAGTAAAATCTCACATAAGCTTTTAATAGATCTACAGGCAAAATAAGAAATTGCATTAAGCCACAGTCTGTAAAAAGCATTTACATAGCATTTTTTCTACCTCATTACATATTTGGCTTCCTTTAGCAGGGTGACAATGCTTTTTACGCGGCAGTGAAATTGCACTTCATAGTTTTCCCCTGTGGATAGGGTAGTCGTATACCCTGTACACATGAACGGAAATTCGGCCAGCAAAAGACCGATGAGAGCTTTTGGTCAAAAAATGCAACCGTATGTATGCTCCATCAGACTTTTGCTGGCGGAATTCCCGCCAGCAAAAGATTGAGAGCAGGTTCTCTATTTTTTTGGTCGGAAAAAGTTCCGAATGGAAATTCCGATCGCCTGTAGCAATTCCGACATGCAAAATTCCTAGGCATGCTCGGAAAAAATTTGAAGCATGCTCGGAAGCATTGAACTTCATTTTCTCGGCTCGTCGTAGTGTTGTACGTCACCGCGTTCTTGACAGTCGAAATTTCTGAGAACTTTTGTGTGACCGTGTGTATGCAAGACAAGCTTGAGCGGAATTCCGTCGGAAAAAACATCAAAGATTTTTCTGACGGAAATTCAGCTTGTGTGTACGCGCCATTAGATGAGCATGCTATTTTAAACAGAAATTAAATAAAAGACACACATTAAAGCCCACGCTAAAAGGATAAAAGGACAAAGATAAAAACCCGATAGAAATAAAACACTTCTACATTGTCCAAAATACAAAAATGTTTTTGTACTTTTATGTAATATTTCAGTCATGTATATTAAAATATAGAGTGGTAATATCAGCAATCAATCAAAATAGAAATACTTCGGTACAATATCAGAACATATAGTAGTCACTCAGAAGTCTTCCACAACAGTATAGTAATTAAATGGCTACTTTAATACATCAATGTTGCCTTGAGAAAGGTGGACCATTTACTATGTTACTATGCTCTTGTGAATGACCATATATACCAGGGGTGCCCAACCCGTGGCCCGCGGGCCACATGTGGCCCGCGGCGCCATCCGAGGTGGCCCGCCACGTCTTGCCCTGAGATGGCGGGTCGGGAAGCCCTGATCGCGGGTACCCGACCCACCATCTCCGAGCATCAGCTAGAACGGAGCCGCCGCTAAAGGAAGCAGAGCCGATGCTTCCTGTATAGCGCCGGATCCTTCACAGGCGGAGTGATATCAAATGTACTCCGCCTGTGACAGGAATGTGTACTGCAGCTGCATGCTTCCTGAGATCTCACAGCAGCCAGCAGTGCCAGAGACAGCAGTGCCAGTACCAGTACCCATCAGCAGTACCAGCCAGCAGTACCAGTACCCACTACCAGTACCAGTCACCAGTACCAGTACCAGCCAGCAGTATCAGTACCCACCAGCAGTACCAGTCACCAGTACCCACCAGCAGTACCAGCCAGAAGTACCAGTACCCACCAGCAGTACCAGTACCCGCCAGCAGTACCAGTACCCACCAGCAGTACCCACCACCAGTACCAGCCAGCAGTACCCGCCAGCAGTACCAGTACCCGCCAGCAGTACCAGCCAGCAGTACCGGTACCCACCAGCAGTACTAGCCACCAGTACCAGTCACCAGTACCCACCAGCAGTACCAGTCACCAGTACCCACCAGCAGTACCCACCACCAGTACCAGCCAGCAGTACCCGCCAGAAGTACTAGTACCCGCCAGCAGTACCAGCCAGCAGTACCGGTACCCACCAGCAGTACTAGCCACCAGTACCAGTCACCAGTACCAGTCACCAGTACCCACCAGCAGTACCAGCCAGAAGTACCTGCCAGCAGTACCAGTACCCGCCAGCAGTACCAGTACCCACCACCAGTACCAGCCAGCAGTACCAGTGCCCACCACAAGTACTAGCCACCAGTACCCGCCAGCAGTACCAGTACCCGCCAGCAGTATCAGTACCAGCCAGCAGTACCAGTCACCAGTACCCGCCAGCAGTACCAGTACCAGTCACCAGTACCCGCCAGCAGTATCAGTACCTGCCACCAGTACCAGTACCCATCAGCAGTACTAGCCACCAGTACCAGTCACCAGTATCAGTACCCGCCAGCAGTATCAGTACCCACCAGCAGTACCAGTGCCCACCAGCAGTACCAGTACCCGCCAGCAGTATCAGTACCAGCCACCAGTACCAGTCACCAGTACCCCGCCAGCAGTACCAGTCAGCAGTACCAGTCACCAGTACCTGCCAGCAGTATCAGTACCCGCCACCAGTACCAGTCACCAGTATCAGTACCCACCAGCAGTACCAGTACCCACCAGCAGTACCAGTACCCACCAGCAGTACCCGCCACCAGTACCAGTACCCACCAGCAGTACCAGCCACCAGTACTAGCCACCAGTACCAGTACCCACCAGCAGTACCAGCCAGCAGTACCCACCAGCAATACCAGTACCAGCCAGCAGTATCAGTACAAGTACCAGCCAGCAGTACCAGTAGCCACCAGTTCCAGCCACCAGTACCAGTACC
Source organism: Lithobates sylvaticus (assembly GCA_028564925.1). Taxonomy (NCBI): domain Eukaryota; kingdom Metazoa; phylum Chordata; class Amphibia; order Anura; family Ranidae; genus Lithobates; species Lithobates sylvaticus. The sequence goes on from CM053028.1 coordinate 462,529,443, forward strand.
AGCCAGCAGTACCAGTACCCACCAGCAGCACCAACCACCAGTCACCAGTACCAGCCAGCAGTACCAGTACCCGCCAGCAGTACCCACCAGCAGCACCAGTACCCACCAGCAGTACCAGTACCTACCAGCACCCACCAGCAGTACAAGTAGCAGCAAGCAGTTTCATCCAGCAGTACCAGTACCAGCCAGCAGTACCAGTACCCACGAGCAGTACCAACCACCAGTTCCAGTCACCAGTACCAGTCAGCAGTACCAGTACTAGTCAGCAATACCAGTCAGCAGTACCAGTACCAGTCAGCAGTACCAGTCAGCAGTACCAGTACCAGTCAGCAGTACCAGTCAGCAGTATCAGTACCAGTCAGCAGTACCAGTACCAGTCAGCAGTACCAGCCAGCAGTACCAGTACCCACCAGCAGCACCAGTACCCACCAGCAGCACCAGTACCCACCAGCACCCGCCAGCAGTACCAGTAGCTGCAAGCAGTTTCAGCCACCAGTACCCGCCAGCAGTACCAGTCAGCAGTACCAGCAGGCAGTACCCAACAGCAGTACCAGCCAGCAGTACCAGCCCTGAAGGACAGCCACCAGTTATAACCACCTGGGGAACAGCAGCAACCAGCTGCAGGAATCCTGAGGAAGAAGTGAAGATTGAGGTCAGTTGAGGAGCAGGTAAACCGCTGTGCATCAGTGTGAAAGCAGCCTTAGTCCCCTTTCACACGATCGGTCCGATTGGGTCCGCCTGAAAAACAGACAGGCAGAACCGATCAGACCCTCCATTCACCTCTATAGAGCGGCAGATGTAAACAGACGCCTATCTGCAATCCGATCTGCTTAAAAAACAGAAGGGGATCTGTCCCCTTCTGTCTGGGCAAATCGGAGGGCCCTTAGGGTAGAGCGGGCTGCATCTGTGTCTGCTCTACATATGCAGAGTGGACACAGACCTGCCATCCGCCCGCTACGCTCATTGTGGCCCGCGACCGGTTACCAAGTCGCTAAAGTGGCCCTCGCTCCTCAAAAGGTTGGGCACCCCTGATATATACTGTATATACTGTATATACACAAACCTTATACACCAATCAGCCATAACTTTATGACAACCCACCTAAGCTTGACTGGGTCCCTCTTTTCCACCAAAACAATCCTGACCCATCGAGGAATGGGCTCTAATAGGTCTCTAAAAATATACTGTGGTATCTGGTACCAAGTCATCAGTAGCAGATCCTTTTAGTCCTGTAAGTTGTGAGGTGAGACCTCCATGGATTAGACTTTTTTCAGCACATCCCACAGATGCTCAATTGGATTGAGATCTGAAGAATTTGGAGGCCAAGTCAGCACCTCAAACTCATTGTTGTGTTCCTCAAACCATTTTTGAACCATTTTTGCAGTGCGGTAGGGTGCATTATCCTGCTAAAAGAGGCCACTGCCATCAGGGAATGCTGTTTTCCTGAAGAGGTGTACTTGGCCAGCAAGAATGTTTAGGTAGGTGGTATATGTCAAAATAAATTCCACATGAATGGCAGGACCCAAGGTTTGCCAGCAGAATATTGCCAAAAGTATCACACTGCCTCCATCAGCTTGCCTTCTTTTCATGCTGCATTCTGGTGCCACTTCTTCTCCAGGTAAGCAATGCACATGCACCCAGCCATCCACATGATGTAAAAGAAAATGTAATTCATCAGACCAAGCCACCTCCTTCCATTGCTCTGTGGTCCAGTTCTGATGCTCCCGTGCCCAATGTAGGCACTTTTGGATGTGCACACGGGTCAGCATGGGCACCGTGACCAGTCTGTAGCTACACAGCCCCATGCACAACAAATGGTGATGCCCATTTTTTACACCTTCGATACATCAACTTGAGTGACAACATGCTATTAACAAAGCGATTCACTTAACCTGTCAGTGGTCATAAAGTTATGGCTGATCGGTGCATATCCTAATGTATTCTTTAGCTGCATGCATCTACCATTTGCTAGGTTCCAAACCTTACATCACTGTATTGGTTCTCATTCATCTAATGGATTACTATGATAAAATGGCTATTGAAGTTATGCTTCCTTAGACAAGTCCCTTCCTGCAAACTGGACAGTGACAGAGCAACAGAGCATCGATGAGGTTATCCTTTGTGCTCTGCTCTTCTGTAAGGATCTTCACAAGGCCAGATTGATAGGGCTGAAAACATTTTTGTTTTGCTCCACTATCTTATTTTGTCCACTTTTTAAAAAGGTGAATAGAAAATGTGTGGTGTCAAAAGTGAAGTGACAATATGGTATGCTTTTGTTATCGGAGCGAGTGCCAAGGCCACAAATGCATGGACCTGTCACTCAAAGATGCCAGGGATTGCAAAAGGATTGGCTAGCTCTCACAGCTAAGACAAGGACTGAATGTGCAGGCATGCTGTGTGTCTGCACATCAAGCGTGTTGTTCTTTGGAGCCCACAACAACGGGTGACAACACTGCACCTGCCGTGAGACACTGCAGAACCAATGTTGTCACCATGTGACACAATACATAATCTCGCTGACAGGATAACTAGGTAAAATTAGGGAAATGTCACATACCTGATTGTAGAGCCCGGTATGCAGGGAAAAGCCTCTATTACACCTATGACTCGAGAACCCCTGATAGAGCAGACAGGAAGCTCGGGAGTACAGAGTTGCACAAGTGCCTGGCAGGATCGCTGATGCAGGAGCTGATCCGAACTTCCAATGAGACTGTGAAGAGGCTCTCAGTGAGGAGGATGGCTGGAACAGCAGGCAGGCTGGAGACAGGATCAGACTGGAAACAGGACTCAGTAGTCAGCGAGGAGGTGTTCTGTAGATCAGAACACAGACAGGTACCGGAAAGCCGGGTCATACACTAGCAGACAGATCAGGTACAAGTGCGGTAGTTGGAGCAGAGTCAAGGTACAGGCCGAGTCGGTAACAGGCAGGCAGCAAGGAGACCAAGAGAGACACAGGAGCGAAGTCAGGACAAGCTGTGATCAGAGGCAGGCAGAAGACAGGAATAGTCAGAAACAAGCCAAAAGTCAACTGGAACATGTATTCAAGATCAACAGGTAGCAGGGGTCACAGGGAACGCTGTGGACCAGACGGCAATGAACCTGGGCATCAGTCTCCTTTAAATAGCGCATCTGGCACCAAGAACTGTCACACTGCGTGTGCGCACATCCCTGTGCGTGCATGCGCACCGTCATTCACGCATCTGCGTATGCGTGTGTGCCATGCGGCTCTTCTTACTGGGAACCCGTGCACAGATGTTCTTCTGACAGTTTGGTTACTGGCTTGCCCTTCCTGACAGGAAAACTCATAAAACTACAACAAATAGTAACAATGTTTTAAAAGGGGAGGTAAACTAGCACATATATGTTATACTAAATATTTATATGCATTTTAACCCTCTTTATTGAGAGAAAAATAAAAAGTAATGGAAACGCTGACATTTTCCTAAGGAAATTGTATCTGTTTCTCTTTATATATCCATGGCAGAAAATTAACACGTTTTAAAGTGTACCCCAGCTTTTTGGAGAAAAAATTAAATAAATTGTTGATCGATATACTATACATAAAAAGGCTTTTAGAAATCTTTTTTTGCAGATCAAAACCTTTCTCTATTTTGATGAAATGTGGGAGGGTCTGCCTTCATTATTATATTCAAATGGTTACAGCGCTATCAATGTGTTAACCTAAAATTATATCTTTCATTAATTATTAAATTAAAAAAAAGTGTGAAAAATAAAATCCCCACTGGTAGCTTATGTTTATACAGGGTTCATCTTAAAATGGGTTTGCTGCTGCTACTAAGGCATAAACCTCAAACTACTAATTTATATGCTGCATCTAATACTAGTACTCCTTCAAACATGCATATATCATATAGATGTAGTAACATATATAGTACACAGAATTATCTACCTTCATTGTTATCACCTAAGCAGCCTCAGTTTTGCAATGAGAGAGCCAGGGCCGGTGCTACCACTAGGCAAACTAGGCAGCCGCCTAGGGCGCCATGCTGCCTAGGGGGGCGCCAGGCCACAGGTTTTCCTACTATCTTCTCTCTGAAGCAAGCAACTAAGTCTCAGCATCAGCAGGCAGCCGCCCCTCTGTTCACAGATAGTGTCAGAGGCGCATCGGCAGTGAAGGACTGTGTCTGTGTCCCGACTCCTGAATGAATGGAAGCAAGCAAATATTCATTGATAGGCACTGGTAGGCTGCATTTGATGGGTCCTGGTGAGGCTAAATGTGATGGGCGCTGGTGAGGCTGCATTGATGAGCGCTGGTAGGCTGCATTGATGGGCGCTGGTGAAGCTGCATTTGATGGGTCCTGGTGAGGCTGCATTGATGAGCGCTGGTAGGCTGCATTGATGGGCGCTGGTAGGCTGCATTTGTTGGGCGCTGGTGGGCTGCATTTTATGGGTGCTTCGTTAAAAAGGTGGGGTTACATGGGCAGGGAAAAGGGGGTGGGGTCAAGGGGGGCGGCAAAATTAGGTTTCGCCTAGGGTGTCAAAAATCCTTGCACCAGCCCTGGAGAGAGCTGTGGTGTCAGCATCACTTCAAGTGAAACCAAACCTTGTTTCAAGATATAACCATAACTTGACCTAAAGCATACCCTTACCCATAACAACCTGATAAAAATACTTGATAAAAAGTATGTTCTTTAGCAAGGAACATACATTCCACCTTACTAATTATACTACCAAAATGAATGTGTGCTGTAAATTACTTCCTGTTTCTTCTTTCCAGAGGTCGCCAATTTTCTGAAGCCCAGAATGGCTCTGATTTTGAGCACAATGCCAAAAAATTGCTGAGCATGTGCAGAGCAGGGTGAGACAGTGTATTACTGGAATGTAAACAATATAGACACTTATTTTTAATGTTTTACATAGCTATACCAGCAAAAGGGGCATCCTGAAGTGAGCTATTAGGACTTAATTTTCTGACTAAAGTTCCACTTTAAGAAAAAAAACTTCTGGGAAAAGCAGCCAATCACACAAACAAGAAATGTGATTTCAGAAAACCTCAGATTGCTGTATTCCAAAATAAGAACAATTTTAGAAAACCAAACTGACTACAGGATGAACTCACAATAAGGCCATATGTGCTTGGTGGAGGTGTAGTGTCCCATTGGCACTCACACAGAATAGCAGGGATGCTAGCGAAAAAACAACAACTCATCCAGTGAATAATGAACATTTAAGCATGAAATTGCTGCTCACCATAGCCAGTCCTAGTATGGATGTATACATATGAAAGCCTCAGTCAATGGCGCTCCTCAGGCCCGATGACATGTTTCACCCCACCCATCGGGAATTAATTATTGGTTTTCCCGCACTGCGTATAAAATGCACTGCCTTTGCGATCTGCTGCGGGTGCCAATACAGTGTTAATGGCACCCCAAACGCAGATCACAACCACAGTACATTTGTGGGCACTAGAAAGCATGGTACCACAGTACCATGTGATTTGGTGCTGCATGTTTTTCAAAAAAAGTGCATGCACTACTTTTCAAGGTGGTCCAGTGTAATTTGCAGCCCATTCAAATGAATGGGCTGCCAAATCGCACTGAAGAAGATTGCACAGGAACACAACCGAATTCCTGTTCAGCTCTGGTGCTAAAGGGGTTGTAAACCTTTGTGTTTTTTCACCTTAATGCATCCTATGCATTAGGGTGAAAAAACACCTGCCAGTGACTGGCCCCCCAGCCCCCCCAATTTTACTTTCCTGAACCCTGGAACTTGACCCGGCGGGGACCCACTGTCTCTCTGCCCGGGGTTCTTGGCTCTTGATTGGACCGATTGATAGCAGCACAGCCATTGGCTCCCGCTACTATCAATCGTATCCAATGACACGGGCGCCGTGGTGCGGGGCGGTGTCATACATTCGGCAGCTATGGACGCCGAATGTTGTACTCGGGAGTGCGCCCACAAGGTAACCACCTCGGGGAAGCGCTTCTCCTAGGGGGTTATCTGATGAGGGGAGGAGCAGAGAGAGCCACTGGGGAACTCCAGAAGGCGAGGTTCAGGGCCACTCTGTGCAAAACGAGCTGCACAGTGGAGGTAAGTATGATATGTTTGTTATTTAAAAAAGAAAAGAACCCTTACAATCACTTTAACTGACCCTCAGGCACTGTGGCCAAGGTCAACAGAACAAATAAAAGAGGTAAATCTTCCCAATGGGAATATAAACAATAAAAGCTAGACAGGGGACATTTTTGCAATGTCTAAAGTCTTATTTTTTTCTACAAAAGAGTGAATGCTGATGTGCTTATAGATACGTTGTTTACCAATGATTTTAAAATATTCTTGGATCTGACAGCTAGTTCCAAGTGGAAATCTGCATGATATAGAAACACCTGCAAGTTTATTAGATTTACACTGTAAACAGAATACTGAATACATAAGCCCTGCTCAGTAAAAGAGGTGACAATCAGAAGGTGCCATGATATAAATGTATTTATTCAGAGCGAGGCAGGCGCACAGAATGTGTATAAATTTGACATTAACCTCATTTAGAGCAATATAATATAATCATGCAAGTGACAATTGAGAGGCAGGGTTTTGACATAAATCGGAACAACTAAAGGGGGTTAACTAATACATTTGAAGTCAAAATAAAGGTTTTATTTTAAGAGACATTTGCTTAAATATCACACAGTTGTAAAGGAGTTCTAAAATATAGTTACATATTTAGTCAGGTTGAAATAAGACCATGTAGTTCAACCAATAGATATGCCTCGATATGTTTCAATATAGTTGCTAGGACAAAATATTTTGATTGGATACATGCAATATCATTTTTATTTTTATTACTTATACTTGTTCATGTTGAAAAAAGATTGTGGTTCCATTAACCACTTACTGGGCACTTTCAGCCCCTTCCTGCCCAGGCCAGTTTTCAGCTTTCAGCGTTGTCGCACGTTGAATGACAATGGCACAGCCATGCAACACTGTACCCATATGACATTTTTATCATTTTTTTTTTTTGGAGACAGATAGAGCTTTCTTTTGGTGGTATTTAATCATCACTGACTTTTTTTTTATTGTTAGCTTATGTCTAAAACTGTGCAAATAAGTAATTTTTCTTCTTCACTGATGTGCGCTGATGAGGCTGCATTGATGTGCACAGATGGGCACTGGTAGGCTGCACTGATGGGCACTGATGAGGCGGCAATGATGGGCACTGATGAGGCAGCACTGATGAAGAGGCACTGATGAGGCTGCACTGATAGGCAATACTGAGGGGCACTGATGAGGAGGAACTGATGGGCACTGATAGGTGGCACTGATGGACACTGATAAGCGGCACTGATGAGAACTGATAGGCTGCACTGATAGGCTGCACTGATAGGCACTGATGGGGCTGCATTTATAATCAGTACAATAAAATTGGTTATAGGCGCAAAGGCATAGTAATGCACAAAATAAAGTCCAAACTAATCTGGGTAGTCCATATACTTGTGTCAACTTGGATTCCAGAGCGTAGCTCACTCTGTACATATAGCAGACAAAAAGAAAAGAAGAAAGCGTCATTAAGTGTAGTAGATTATAAGCCCCCATAATGGGCTACTCACAAGATATTGGTAGTAAAAAGGAGTGCACATGCTACAATGTAGCACGGGGCATGCTCCGAAACGTGTCGCAAAGCATCCTGGAACCTGTGACATCTGCCCCCTCTGAGCTGCTCGCACCACGCTGCACTCCACGCTGCATTCCACCTTGGATCCCAGAGTCTCTTCAGCATAACTCTGGCTTCCTTCCGGCCACAGCAACGTCATGCTGTCTCCATTACAGCGTGGAAAACACCACCGTTCAATGCTCCAGACACAGACAGACAGACTACCCTATGTGTACCCACATTGATTAGCATGTTTACTACCAATAATTTATAATCAGGGCACTGATGATCAGTGCCCTGATTATCAGTGTAATCAATGTGCTGACAGGCTTGCTGGTTAGCGGCTCTCCTTTCCTCCCACAGACACAGCGTGGGGGGAAATGACTGCCAATAACCAGCAAGTCTTTTTATATGTGATCAGTTGTGATTGGACACAGCTGATCACATGTTAAAAGGCCACTGTGATTGGCCCTCTACCACGATCTGTGATCATCTGTGTCTGAAGGACGCAGCAGTCACAGAGCTCGCCGGATGTGCGGGAGGCGGGGTTCTGGGAGGTCACCCACAGACACCCTCCCAGAACTGGATGATCATGCTGTAGCCGTATTGGCTATAGCACGGTTGGGAAGTAGTTAAGGAACTAAAAATAATATCAGTGCATGGGTGGCCTGTGCAATAGTGGGGTTGATTTACTAAAGAAAGAGACTATTTATTTTGCAAGATACAAGGCAAGTGTTGACTGAGCTTTGTAAACTATGTTCACTTCAATTAATCAATCATGTATAAGAAAAAAAAATATGTATATATTTTTTCTTGAACGTGATTGGGTTTTCAAAATAAACACAGCTTCATCATATTTACTAGAATACAATTTGTGAAGTGAATATACACTTTGCAACATTAACATTGACTTTGCTAAGTGAACACCATCCACTTCTTTATTAAGTCCTAGTCACTATCCAATACTGTCTGAACTCTGCCTCTGGGTATTGTCCTAAGTTTAATACCACTGAGTGTTACATGACATTAATTTTAGCTGATAAATAGGAGATGGCAGACATGATTTTGGGTCAGTTGACACCTCCGCTGCCCCTCTTTTTCATTTTTAGCACCAGTTCAGATATCTCCTCTGAAAAATGTATCAGTCAATTTCATGTTGTTACATGTCTTAATACACTATTTCTGGCAAAAAGCAGAGGCCATATACTACAGGCTACACCAGCCATTCTAAACCAGGGGTCTGTGGAATCTTAGGGCCCCTCCAAAGGTTGCTAGGGGTTATGCGGCGTACACACGCTCAGACTTTCCAGTGGGATTGTCCGCCGGACCTAGTCCAGCAGACAAACCGCCGGACTTTCCAGCGGAGTTCCGCCGGACTTTCCGAGCATGTGGACTTGCCCACACATGCCCGGACTTTTCCGGCGGCTTTTTTGAAGGACTTTTGAAATGAACGGACTTGCCAACACACGATTGGAAAGTCCGTTCATTTAGACCAACGGTCAGGGTTGTCTGGAAGAGGCCCTTGTCCTCATCAACATGGGCACAAGGTGCTTTAGGGTGGGGGGGCCGCAGGGCCCCCCTTTCCCCAGGGCAACCCCATGTTGAGGGCATGCGGCCTGGTACGGCTCAGGAGGGGGGGGGGGGCGCTCACTCGTCCCCACCCCCTTTCCTGACCGGCCGGACTGCGTGCTCGGATAAGGGTCTGAGATGGATTTGGGGGGGACTACCACGCCGTTTTTTCGGCGTAGGGATTTCCCTTTAAATCCATACCAGGTGACGGGGCTAGTGCGGCGGCATTCGCTGCCTTCGCTAGTCCCGTCTACCTGGAGTCACGTTCTAAATGAACGGACTTTCCTCAGTGTGTGAGGCAAGTCTGTTCATTTCAAAAGTCCCGCGGACTAGCACACAGACCGCGGGATTGTCCGCCGGACTGCCGAGTCCAGCGGACAATTTTAAGTCTGAACTTAAAACTTAGTCCGCCGGACTTTTGGGAGGAAAAAGTCCGCCGGCGCCCACACATGGGCGGATTGTCCGGCGGACTCTAGTCCGGCGGACAATCCCGCGTGAAAGTCTGCTCGTGTGTACGCGGCCTTACTTGAACTGTGGCTTATCTACCTCCCAATTGATGGTGCCAGCATAGTTCTAGCGCAATGGCACTTGTAGATCTTTTTGCTGTCTGTAAGGGGGGGGGGGTCATTCCTACCACCACTGAAAAAAGTGCATTTTTCTCAGTGACCACCAATGTAAGGGGCATTGTTCCCATTGAACTGTTTTAGCAGGGGTTCCCTGAGACCTAAAAATTATTTTACTTTCAATAGGTTTTTATTGAGAACATTTTGACATATAAAGAACAGCAATAAGAGAAATATTGATAAAGTGGTTGCCATAAACTTATGATACAGATGAACACGTTTTTATCAAGTCAGTAATGCTTTGTTAGTTACCGGATTAACGTTACATAGCTGCGGTTAAAAAATAACGTTCTGACTACCTGAAAGGTGACATAGTAGAACATGGTTTTAAGCGAGGTTTTGGCGTACCTGAGTATACCATTCTGACCAGAGTGTCCACTGGGTATTTGCAGCTTGCATGCATCCTTCAAATACAGCGAACATATGTTCATACGAACTATGGATATGCATCAATTAAATCACTTCATTAGTGGAGATGTGCTTAGAGGTTCTCCAGTGTCGGTAATTGAAAGTCTGGCTGCTAAGAGGAGATGTATAATTACACAATGCATGTGGGAAGGGAAGCTGTCTATGCCAATATTGAGTAGTGCCAATTCAGTTGTAGGGGGTATGGGGAATTCCGGTGACCTCAGAGATAAGCTGAAAAGTTCTACTTCAAAAATTAACAATCTTGTCACAACCCCACAACGGATGAAGTAAATTTCCTGTTTTACTACAATTTCTCCAGCAGAGGGATGAGCTGGTTGGGTGGAAAGTGTATATTTGTGAGGGGGTGAGATACCATCTAAGGTTAACTTTAAAGGAGAGGTTCCATAGAGGAAATAGCAGCTTTCCATTGTGTCTTCGCTGAAGGTAAGGCCCCGATCCTTTTCCCATTTAATCATGGGAGGCAATTTGCTAAAGGAGTGTGATACCTTTGGTGGAAGTAGTATTGGAAATGAGGAAACTCTATACTTTGTCATGGACAGATATGTGTACATGGGGATTGCGGATTAAAAAGGGGTGTCTTAACCTCCCTAGCGGTAATCCAGAGTGTGGCTCTCTGTGAATTTTCATTTCTTGGGACTGCATCGCAGAATCCAGGCAAAGTTACTTACCTTGTCCCCAGGATCCTGTGATGTCTCCCTGTTGTGTGTGCGGGCTGTGTACTCCGCTTGATCTATCACTGTGCCAGACTCCGTTCCCTGCGAGAGTTGCAACGCATGGGGACGGAGCCAGGCGCCAAATTCAAAAAGTGCAAAAAGCATAATACATACAGATTTTTTTTTAAAAGGTTTTTATTTGCCAAATGTACATACATATCAATCTTTCAATATATCACAGAAAATGTATATCTTGTTATCGTAACAACATCCAGATACATAGTGTACAAATACTCGGTGATAGTTATATTTCCAAACTTTCTGTAAGACATACTTTTAGCCGTTTTTTTTGAAAGAAAACATACAGATTTTTAATCTTACAGATTACATTTCTGTATCAAACAATGTTACCTCCCTTTTGTCTCTAATGTTTTGTCCAGTGCCCTGCATGCAGTTTTATACTGTTTCACTGTTTTACTGTTCTTTCTGCCTGGAAACTTGAGACTGTCCATGGCAATCAAAAAGTGTCCCTTCACGTCAAAGTGGTTTTAGACCAGCTAGAAAACAGCGAGAGTAAATTTGAATCACTTGCAGAATTGAGCGATAGTGATTCGTGGGGAAATTCGTCATCAAACACTGAAAGTAACGACAGCGACAATTCTGCAACTGAGCAAATTTCAGTGTTTTGATTCGATTACATTATTAAATACATGTCATTACTATATTATTATTTGTTATAATTATTTATAGTTATTTATTATATTATAATTCATGATTTTGTGTTTCAAACTTTATCATACCCGGGACGGCTATTAGACTCTTGTTTGGACAGATTTAAGTCTAAGAATCACTGGCCTACATTATAAAATGCCAAATTTCTATGCAAAACAATGTACCGCTTTCAGCAGTGGCGGTGCATCCATAAAGGGCACAGGAGCGCCACCCCCCTCTCCTGCACCGCTCTAATCACCATAGATAGATTCATGCATTGCATGAATCTATCTATGGTTGCTGCTAACATCCCCTATTCAGGGGCCCAGACCATTTTCGGGCATCGGCCTATCAGGCATCCAGTCATAGCAGAGGACGAGAGGAGGAGCAGGCGGGAGAAGACATTGGGGTTGAGGAAGAAATGGAGGACACCGGACACCCCTCACCCTCTGCCGCTGTCACCTGCCCACCCGAGACAAGGTAAGTGCCTAGCAGATGGTGGGCGGGCAGGGGGCACAGTGTCAGAACTTGGGGCACAGTGGCAACATTTGGGGCACAGTGGCAGCACTTGGGGCACAGTAGCAGCACTTGGGGCACAGTGGCAACATTTGGGGCACAGTGGCAGCACTTGGGGCACAGTGGCAGCATTTGGGGCACAGTGGCAGCATTTAATGGGCACAGTGGCAACATTTGGGGCACAGTGGCAACATTTGGGGCACAGTGGCAGCATTTGATGGGCACAGTGGCAGCGTTTGATGGGCAAAGTGGCTGCGTTTGATGAGCAAAGTGGCTGCGTTTGATGGGCACAGTGGCTGTGTTTGATGGGCACAGTGGCTGCGTTTGATGGCACAGTGGCAGCGTTTGATGGCATAGTGGCTGCGTTTGGTACAGTGGCTGCGTTTGATGGGCACAGTGAGGCTACAGTTGATGTGTTTTTTTTTTCAGTTTGTTTGCGCCCCCAAAATTTTTTAGCACCAGCCTTCACTGGCTTTCAGCATCAAAAATCTGACATAATCATACTGCCAGGGAGGTTAAAGTACTCTTTGTTAGACAAGGAGTAAGAAGCTTGTAGAGTTGTGAATGGGATAAGAAGATTCCCCAAGTATAGAACGGAGAGTAGTAGGATGCCCTTGTCTTCCCATGACTTCATGGATATATTGGGGATTAGTAGAAACATCATGGAAATAGATAAAGGAATATTAAGAGGGCTATCTCCTTTGGGAGAATTGGAGTTAAAGTATTCAAATGCTTTCCTAGTGGCAATCACTGTGGGCAAAAGAGTTGCTTTACCTTGCTTGATTATGGGGGTGCTAAGAAGCCAGTTTTTGAAGTTATGTCCTGGAATTTGCAAGGCTTCAATGTTACTCCATAAACCTGTTGGGCTAGACAGGAACCAATGCTTTAGTTGAGCTAGTATAGAGGCTATGTAATAATCTTTAAAACCGATATATCCTACTCAGCCTACTGATCTATGTTTAATTAAGCAGCATTGAGGGATCCTATGACTTTTTTTTGCCAAACTGTCTGTCCTAGCAGCGATTGAAGGGATGTAAAAAAGGTCATTGGGAAGCATTCTAAATAAGTATAATAGTTGTGGTAGATAGATAATTTCAAATGCTGCTAGATGGCCCGAGACGGCAAGAGATTGTTAGATTAGTAAATTTCTTCAGTTTCTTACGGAGATTATCTAGGAAAGGTACATAGTTAGCTCTATAGAGAGAAGATACAAATTTGGTAAATTTGACTCCTAAGTAGGAGAGGGCATTAGTGACCCATGTGTATGGTTAATTGCTTTCAAGCATGGTCTGCAGAGCTGCTGGAATCCCCAGTGGTAAAATGTTGGATTTGGTTGAGTTTACTTTGTAGTATGACACATAGCTAATTTCGTCCAAAGAGCTTTGTACCAAAGCCAGGGAAGGAGAGGGGTTTGTCAACATGAGGATGATGTCATCTGCAAATAAGCTAATTTTATGTGCTATGGGGCCTATCGTGAAGCCATAAATATCTGTGTGAGATCAGATTTTTTCTGTTAATGGTTCCATAACCAAATGGAAGATAAGTGGAGACAAGGGGCACCCCAGCCTTGTGCCGTTGGAGATAGGAAAAGGTTTAGATAGCTTTGCTGAACAATAAACTTGGGCGGAGGGACAGGAATATAAGGCCAAGGTTGCTAAAAGAATATGGGTATGGAAGCCGAACTTCCACAGGGTCAAATCTAGGTATTGCCAGTGAATTCTGTCAAATGCCTTCTCCGCGTCCAGAGAAAGTAGCAGAGGAGGCACTCTATGTCTCTCAGTGTGGTGGATAATGTTAATCATTCGGCGTGTGATGTCAGAGGTCTGCCGACCTTTGGTGAACCCAGACTGATCGGGATGAATGAGAGAGGGAAGTATATCCACTAACCTATTAGCTATGACTTTGGCATATAGTTTAGTATCATGGTTGATCAGGGCTATGGGTCAAAAGTTTTGGGGAGTTGTAGGCTCCTTTCCTTGCTTTGGTATCATGGTAATAAGTGCCTTTGACATTTCTAGAGGGAATAAGGCCAAGGAAGCAGCAGTATTAAATACACAGGTAATTTGTTCCAATAGAATGAATTTAAAATGTTCATAATACTCCCCTACCAAGCCATTCTGGCCAGGGGCTTTGTTTTTAGGGAGAGAATCTATGGCTTTACTCACCTCTAGAGCAGTAACGGGGGTATAAGATTATTCAGTTGGTCTTGGGAAAGGCAGGGAAAGTGAACCGAGCTTAAGAAGGATTGTATAGCAGTGGTGTCTGGATGTTCCGTATTCGGATCATCTTTCAGATTGTAAAGGGTGCTGTAATAGCTGATGAAAGCATATGCTATAGCCTGAGGGCCAAACACTTTAGTTTTGGTAGTGGGGTGGATAAGGAAGGGTATAGGAGTTTTATTATGGGGCCCTTGATTTTGCTGGGCAAGGAGTTTTCCAGCCTTGTTTCCATGTATGTAATAGCTCATTTTAAGGCGCTTCTGGTAATGATCAAAGAGGTGGGTTCTCAATTCAAGACGGAGTTTGATCAGTTTCGTTTTGAGGTCAATAGATGGCTTGATTCTATTGAGTGTGTCAGTTGACTAAATTTCAGCAAGGAGAGAGGCAAGGCGCTGCATCCTAAGTTTCTTTTCCCTAGCCTCTAATTGAATGAAGAGGCCCTGCATAAAAGCCTTATGTGAGGCCCATAAAATATTGGGATCATCAATGAGTCTTTGTTTTCTGAAAAAAAAATGTCAGGGTTAGTATGGAGAGAGTTCTCTTATTCTTATTGGGTGGATTGCAAGATTCAAGTGTTCAGATGCCAGAGATAGGCAGAGAGAGATTTAGGGCCATCTTCTAGGGTTATCCACACTGGGGCATGAGCTGACCACATTATGGGGAGGATAGATGATGACATTTTCTGATGGGTCCATTGGTCTGCAAGGAAGACATCAATCCTCAAGTAGGAGTTGTGGCAGGTCGAAAAGAATGTATAATCCTGTTCCTCCACGTGTTGGCATCTCCACACATCATATAATTGGAGAGTAGGCAAAAGAGAGTTAAAGGCGGGTCGACAACCTGTCGGAAGAGAAGAGGAGTCCACATGAGGGTCAGGAGTGGTGTTGAGGTCCCTGCACCAGATAGTTGCACCTTGTTGGATAGCGGCTACTTTTTTGTAAAGTTTACGCAGGAAGTGCAGTTGCTTGACATTTGGTGCATATACGGTTACAATTGTGTAGGAAGCAGTGTTGATAGTACCTTGTAAAATAAGGTAGCGACCTTCTGGATCCGATGCACACTCCTGTAGCTGAAAGGGAAGAGAGTTGTTAAAGGCCACAAGGATTCCTTTTTTCTTTGTCGGTGCAGAGGCTGGAAAGTTCTTCTTGGTGCAGGTGGGGGGTTAGAGGCTTGGAAGTGAGTTTCCTGCATGCATAGGGGGTCACATTTGCTCTGTGTGGCCAATTTCCAAAGAGAAGCTCTTTTTGTTGGGTGAATAAGGCCTTTAGTGTTGACCGAAAAGGATCTTGATGGTCATAATGTCGTGTTTTTTTTTTTCACAGGGAGGTAATGGGTAAGAAGGGGATGTGACTAGTTGACACAATCAGGGAGTCACTACTGCAGTAGATGTTGTCAGTGGTATAGTAAAAAAAAAAAATTAGGCAACCCGAATGTGGGTGGTGGTTGATTTGCAAAGAAAAGAGAGAAAAAAAAACTGAACAAACAAAAGACCTAGGTCCTAAAGCTCTTCCTGGGCAAGCTCGAGCGTGAACACTCACCATAGAAGCATACTTCCAGTTGGGTTTTCCCATAATTATTTTAGCAATGAGACCGCCCTTGGTTGTTGCGTTGGGATAATGGCAGAGGATGCGGTTACATACCCTTGCTGTGTTCCATTGGAGTGGCAGTAGAACTGTCCGGGATAATGTCCCATGTGGATAGGAGCTGCAGCCCTTTCTGTAGGGAAAAAATAGCGTGTATGTTGGGATAATACCACAAAGAGTTGTAGGAGAGCATATGGGTCTGGTGCTCTTGCTCTTTGCATGAGTTGCTCCTTCACGTGGAAAAAATGTATGCAGAGGATAACATCTCTAGGTGCTGTTTCAGGTAAAAACGGGGGTTTGGAGAGTCTATAAATATGGTCGATGACCAGTTCTATATTTTTCAAATCTGGTAGCACAGCTTTAATCAGGTTTCTGACATAGGTGGGCAGATCTGTTGGTTGAACTGATTTGTGTATCCCCCGAATCTTGACATTGTTACGGCTTGACCTGTCCTCAATGTCCGCTATCTGTTTTTTGATCCATTTTTGCAACTCTATATAGTCATCATGAGTTCTAATGAGGTTGTTAACAGTATTAGCATCATCTCCTAGATTTGTCTCCACATTTGACTCTTCTAGAACATTGATGTTATGGTCAAATTTGTGCAGAATAGTTACCATATCTGAGTGTAAGGAGCTCCTTAGAGATATGAGCATCTCTTTTAGTGTGGTTTCTATTACTGGTTGGCCTGCTGTGGGGTATGTGGTAATAGGATCAGGTTGTATGCTTATAGGACCTTGTTAGGTGGATGGATGGCTCACCTCATATAGGTCTGATGCAGGGATATCCAGCCTCATTCGTGCTTTAGCAGGGCTGCCTGAAGATGGTGTTCCAGGGGGGTGAGAGTGGGTTGTCAGGCTTGTTGATTGTGTGCTTCTCCGGTCCCGGAGGAGCAGATGGCTCTGGGTACAGTGTCTGTGCGGGGGGAGCCGCGGGCCACCCTGTGTGTGATACGGCCACGGTGCCATCTTGGAGTCAGCGCCCAGCTGGCTGGAGCATGAAAGCTGTAAGCTTTCTCGGGCGATGCTCCTCTTTCCTCTTAAGGGACATGCCGCTGCTGACAAAGAGAGAGCACGGGCAGGCAGGCTGAGTGATGATCGGTCCTTGGGTGTGCAGAGAAACGCTGCCAGGGCTTCTCTGTGTGTGGAGCCTGTGTCTCACGCGTCCATCTTGTCCACGCCTGCCACGCCCCCTAAAAATTCTTTTGATGGTTCCCCTAGCATAAAAAGGTTGAGAAAAGCCGTTCTAGACTATATGCCAAAAGTCAAAGCAACTGTTATTACAAGTAGTTCTGATATTTGCGATTTTTATTTATTATGCTGTATTAGAAAATGTCATAGCTAATTATCAAAGTTAATGTTGAATAATGTGTAGTGATGTAATTAATACCTCCACATTACCTCTGAAATCACATGAAATGATATTCAGACAGGCTAACACAAAACATTCAGAATGCCTCTGTCCTCTTACTTACTCAGCTGAGGTTCATGGGGTGTAATGGTTCTAAAGGATCACAGCACCAGTCACCTTAAAGTGGAAGTAAACCCCCCTATCGTTTTCAGCCAAGAAAGCTGCCATCTTTGCCTCTGTTTAATCTTCAACTGCCACAGTGCTGCACATGTGATCCGTTATGACACCAGCCATTGGATGGTTTGACTGTTTGGTTGAGAGCACAGCCAATGTGCAGTTAGTATTCACGGCATGCCTTTTTTTTTAGACTGTTAAATCGATGGGTTTACTTCCGCTTTAAAGAGACTCTGATGCTGCAATAAAAAGTAAAAGGTCTTGTAAAAGAAGCGACTTTATAGTTATTTGTTCCATTGCCCTTTCCTAGACTCTTTACTCTGTTGCACAGCAAAGGCAACAGAATCAGGTCTGTTGGACATCTGCATTCCCCGCCATGCTTTATGGTTCTTCCGACTGGCCCCTACATCACTACAGGGCACAATAGTGATGTAGGAATTGATGGGAAGAACCACTCTATGTTATAGGAATTAAGGGGGAGATGTTCTGGAGTCCTAACATACACATACTTCCTGTCCTAGAATGACAACACTGGTCCTTTATAGACAAAGTACAGTTTGGGAGGTTTGCCATTCTAGTAGAGAGGGTATGTTACTGGCAAGAATGACATTTGAAAATAAAGGGGAAAAAATGCCTGAAAAGAAATGCAGTCCCACATTTAAAGACTAAAAAGCTGCAATATATTGCAATTTTGTTCTAAGGTTTAGATGCACTTTAAGGTCAGGGAATCACATTATAGTAAAGCCAGGATCAAGATGACAGTCCTAGACAAAGATCCTTTAAAAAAAGAGTCAGCTTAATGAAGTCCACTTACTTATATCTGTCCTGACAGGTTCACTTTAACAGCTGCCTGGAGTCCTTCTTTAACGTCCACGCTACATTTGGTAGACTAATATTAGAAATCTAAAATAATATTTAAGAGAAAAGAAAGAGCTTTAAATAACTTTTAAGTCTATCGATGCAAGAAGAGAAAAGGCTTTTAAGAAGTGATAAAAGCTAAGTCATGAAACATTCTTGCGGTTTATCTTTGATAAATAATTTTGCTGGATCTTCACATATCAAATTGTGATATATCCACACCACATTAGTCCAGATATAAATTCTGCAATTCAAGCACTTAAGTTGCATCTAATGCATTTTTTATTGGACTTTGCTGGATTTATGAAAGATTCACACTGGGAAAACCACAAAAAGAACCCTTCATTGATTAAGATTTACAAACCTCTAACCGCATAGCATTGTTTTCAGGAATAGAGCACAATAAATCAGAAGCCATATTTAGCACTGCTGGAGTCAATACACTTTCTGCACAAACTTCCTTTAATCTTTTCATAGTAACATTTTGCTGGGTTGCTGTTTGAATGGAATGTTACTTAGGTTATTCACTCGATTCAGTATTTGAAAATCACACTATAGGAGCCTCTACAGGACAAACAGACAACACACAAGCATTTATACTGACCACAGTAGGATTTTGTTATGATACATTATTGTATCATATTTAATGTTATATTGGCAAATATTTGCCAGGCATCCCTTGGAGCATCAATTCATGTCAAGCAAAAATCACTGTTGACCATATACACAGCTATTTCCTAATAAATTCAACTACCTTTCCATTGCAAAAAAATGTTTAAATGGATCAGGGCAAATTATCAACAACAGTTTATCTATATCTATAAGATAGACAAAGTAGTAGGCTGCTGTCACCCGAATGTCCATTCTGTGATCAAACGTTGGTCGAAAGTGGTTAAAGGAAAACCCCACTTTCATTCAAAATTGATATAGCATAAACATTTGCTAAAACACAAAAAGTAAAAATCCTATAGTCTGCACTAAAGGCTGGGCAGCTAGCAAAGGGACCAATATATGTTAATTCCAAAGACCTCTCAGAAATTTGCAGCTCCAAAACTCTACATCCAAATTTCACATGTCAAAGAAATTATATATGTATAGAATTAAAAAACAACACTAGAAATAAGATATAAATGAATCAACAGAACCATAAAATAAATATAGTGACTGAACTAAGTTAAGCATATAACGTCCACAAGTGGATAAATTAATAATCCCATGTGCAAACAGAAAAAGTGTCCATCAAAACGTTCATAAATAATGTGCAAGGTTTTATCCACCAGGCAAATGGACAAAGTTACATCCAAGTCTTGGATCTGCAGTGTTCAGGGATAGAAGGCACAACACCTGGAGATAAGTATTCAGCTTACCATAACCTCTACCTCATGGAAAGAGATAGACAGCGCATGTGTAACAAGCCCAGAGTTAGATGGATTGCTCTCTCTGTTTTTTGATCACACGGCAACCTGGATCACAACAGCTCTTGTCCAGAGTCCTTGTCTTGCCAGTTATGTGCCACTCAGTAATGTGATAACCAAAGAGGACAAAAAGAGGGCTCCCAGTGTAGTACCAAAAAGCTTTATTTAAAAGTATTTAAGTACAGCACCAAGTCAAACAGCTAAAACCACTTACAAGCCACCACTGCCTGGCTAGACAGCAGAATGTCTCATCAGTAAGCTCAAAAATTCCACTGTACGTGCATTTCATCCAATGAGGCATAACGAGGAACTGAGCATACTAACAGAACACACTGCATAAAGGTACTGCCTACATGGTCATTCCCTCTGAAGCCACGCTCACAATTAACTATAGCTTGCCTGCAGGATTACACTATGCTGTGCTACCGTAACCACTTCAGCCCCGGAAGGATTTACCTCCTTAATTTTGGTGGTATTTGATCACCTCAGAGGTTTTTTTTTTGCGCTATAAACTAAAAAATAGCGAATTTTTTTTTTTTTTACTTTTGCTATAATACATATCCAATAAACAAATGAAAAAAATAATGTTTTCATCTGTTTAGGCCAATATGTATTCTTCTACATATTTTTGGTAAAAAAAATCCCGAAAAGCGTATATTGATTGGTTTGCAAAAAAGTTATAGCGACTACAAAATAGGGGAAAGATTTAGGGACTTTTTCATTTTTTTAATTGTTTCCACTAGTAATTGCGGGGATCAGTGATTTTTAGTGGGATTGCAGCGGAAAAAAATCTGACCCTAAGTGACACTTTTTGGTGACCAGTGACACCAATACAATGAGCAGTGCTATAAAAATGCACTGATCACTGTATAAATGGCAATGGCAGAGAAGGGGTTAACACTAGGGGTGGTCAAAGGGTTAAGTGTTCCCTAGGGAGGTGCTTTTTAACTGTCAGGGGGGCGGACGGATCGCTGTTCCTGATCACTAAGAACAGCTGATCTCTCTCTCCTCCCCTGTCAGAAAGGGGATCCGCCTTGCTTACATAGGCATATCCCCGTTCTGCCTCTCTTCACCGCAATCACAGGTGGCCAGCGGACATCGCGGCTGCTGGCCACGCGCATCGACACCCGATCCCCGTATTTATTACACGAAACAATGTACAGATACATCGATAGATGTAGAGCCATTGATAGATATAGAGCCACCCTGTCGCAGTATATGTGCTCTTAAAGTGGTTAAAGTGGTTAAAGTGTCTAGAAATGATAGAACGTAGGCTAACCCAAATATACTATAAATAGCTTATATTAATAAATAGCCTTTTTGGGGATTAAATAGAAGGCAAACTCCACAGAATGTATTCCAAAGTCAACTGATGAAACATGCTGCTGTCTTGCCAGGCAGTGGCGGCTTGAAGGGTTTTCAGCTGTTTGATTTGGTGTTGTATGTATACTTTTTTCAGTAGAGCTTTTTAGTACTACACTATGAGAGCCCTCCTTTTGTCATGTTTGGTTATCACGTAACCGAGTGGCACATAACAGGCAAGACAAGGACTCTAGTAAAGAACCAATGGGTTAAAGCTGTTGTGACCTAGGCTGCAGTGTGTGAGTTTTGGTGCTGCAATTTTCTCACATATAAAAATTTGCTTTTCAATCTACAGGCACTGTAACTTTCTAAAACTGACAAAAACTTCAATGCAAAGTGGGGACCTGGAGGTATTCTGTAAGTTGTTGGTGTACAGAAAACTCATGTCATGTCCTGCTTCTGCAATCAGCTTGGTGATTTTCTAAGAAGTATGCTCCAAGATGCAAGGAACATTTTAGGCATCCTTTGCAACTGAAGCTTTATTTCATTCACACTAGCCCACAGTGCCCCACACACTTATTATTGTGCAGACAGCAGCATTTTCAGCTACAGCTTCATGTAGCAGGGGGCACTGTTATGCCCATTTTATCACATTGCACAGCTCCTTTTATCCATGAGGAAAAATGCAGATGACTGCACATGGTGTGAATGAGCCACAAGGGTTTAACTGCTTCCAAGTGGATGCAGACACTGCAGTCTTCCTCATCACGACATTGAGATTTCACCAGGTGAATATAAGACCCTCCTATTCAGTCTGTCAAGAATTTAGTGAAACAAACAGTACATTTTACAGAACAAAATTGGTAAGAATCTGTAACAACGTTTACTAATATTCCTGGTACATACATAGCTCACTCAAATGGGATTTCTTACTTAAAAAAAATTGGAGTTACAGTGTGACTTACACATAAAGCAAAGCAACAAGTTCACTTTACCCTTTCTGGACCAGGGGTCATTAATGGTTAGGTGTCCATGTTAAGAATTGTCAATATATTTTAAGTTAAATTGAAGATCAAGCAATGGCTAATTTGCATACATAGAGCATTTTATAGGCTGACAAATGTGAAAACTTGTAAAAAAAAATCAATAAATATAAAAAACAATTAATTTATTTATTTATATACTGTAAATGTATTGAACAATTCCAGTATTAAAGCAATAGCACTGCAGATGCGAGATTTTTTTTAGCATTGCAGATATTTTAAAATTTTCAGTTAAGCCTGCAGCCTGCAGGTCACTACTACTGTATGTGATAGCTGGCATAGTGATCATTCAAACGAGAACCACTATAAATGTCTCCGGATTGTGGGGACTGAAACTGTCAGTGACAGCTGGAATTGAGAGACTCACAAAGCATCAGTTGCTGTCTCACAAAGGATGCACTCTGCCGCTTTAAAAAATAAAATAAAAAATCTGCAATAAAATAATATTTATACTTACCTAATGTGCCACTTTTTCCTAGAATCTTTGCTTTTTTTTTGTAGGGCTATGGCTGCCTAAGGAATCATCACATCTAACATAGTTCTATGAATATTGAGCTCGAGCAACCTTTAGTGCCGGTTCAAACAGGGGCAGCTGGGCAGCTTCAAAGTCCTCTGAAGCCACCCCACAGCGTGACCTCTGGGTGGCTTGCAGACAACTTCTTTAATGGAAGTCGATGCAAGCCGTCCCAAAGTAGTAAAGGAAACTGTACAAGTCGCTCCTATTAGAATGGTTCCATTGTACTGAATGGAACGCGACTTTTCAGGCTGACAAGTCGCCTGACAGGTCGCCCCTGTGTGAACGGGCACTTTAGATTCCGTATTTTTTTCTTGTTGTATGTTAAACTGTGCTGTGAACAAGGCTTATTGACAAAACTAGTCTGCTGCTGACTGTACTCACTGTGAAGGCTTGAAAATAAATACGCTTGATGTTATGGAGTTGCTGGCTGCTTTTATTCGATGACCGTTTGTCTATTAGAGTGTGGGAGGACACCTCAGCTTGGACACCCTGACTGCAAACTTCTTGTTTCCCACTGCTCTGAGCCATAAAATCTTTGATCAAATGTTAAAAAGAAAAACAATCAAAAACCAAGGGCTCCATTTACATGTGAGGACAGTAAGTGAGGGTTATCCCTGAAGTCAGTGAGGTCAGCCCTATAGTAAAGTGAAATTGGTTTCAGAGAAATTAGCAGAAGAAGGTTTTCTGCCTAATAATGGTAATAAAACTAGCAGTCTAAACAGTTAAACTGCTACAGCAATGTTTTTTGTAATAATAATTATGGCAGATGTCTACTATCAGGCAGTGCATTTATTTTTAAATTAAAAATGTAATGAGTTTTAGTCAATTTCTTTTTTTTTTTTCCAAGTTATCCATTGATAGTTCATTTTTGATTTGTACAAAGCCTTTCTTTTAAAAATAAACAGGGTGATCCCCTGATGGTGATTTTTGCTGAAAATTATTGGCTTCTAAAGCGAAAGCTCAATGCTGGCTGGTCATTTGTTTGTCTTAGTCTAATTAAAAATCAAGATGAGGTCATATATATACGGCGCAGTGGGGAACGAGAGGTGGGGTCCCATCTCTGAATTATTCAGCTGAGTATATCTGAGGTATCTCTAATGAGATCTGTTCACAACACTTGCTATTCACAGTGGAGCAGTAAAGTCAGCCAGTGGGAGGATAGCAACAGAACAAATTTGTTCATTGTATTCAGATAGTGTAAAAAGAGTTATGATTGTTAAGAGTTACTGAATTTTACACAACATTTGTTTTAACCATACTGAATTATCTATCTATCTATCTATCTATCTATCTATCTATCTATCTATCTATCTATCTATCTATCTATCTATCTATCTATCTATCTATCTATCTATCTATCTATCTATCTATCTATCTATCTATCTTTCTATCTATCTATCTATCTATCTATCTATCTATCTATCTATCTATCTATCTATCTATCTATCTATCTATCTATCTATCTATCTATCTATCTATCTTTCATTGAACGTAGAACCTTGTATTCATGCACTGGTGATCATACAGTAGATTGTACAGATGAGCTGGACCTTCTTTGACAGTCACCATTGTTGTTCTACATGCATGCATACGCCCTTTTGCCATGGCAAAACATATACAAAACCTGTCTCCATCAGATCACATAGTGCCTTAAATATAAATTATAGTTATATAAATTGTTATTGACATTCCATAGAATTGCTCTGGGCCTCCGCATCAATAGGATATCCGTTGCTGTGCACTGTCAATTAAAAGCAAGCAATTAAAAGCAAGCGCACTTGATGGGGACCTAGTCTCTCAGTTCCTCATCAGGCTCCATCCACTCAACGGGTGCTTTGGCCATGGAGACTAGTTCCCTATCGGGTCCACCTCCCATGTGAATTTTTACAAATATGGACACTACAAACATCCCCAACCCCTTTGTTCATGTTCAGCTTTCAGCTGAGGAATTCAGCTTTAACGGGACTGGAGATAAAGCCCTGCGCGGGAAGCTGTCACATTAATTGACTTACCCCACTCTGAGCACTGGTGTGTCTCTGTACACCAGTTCATAACTTAACCACTTCAGCCCTGGAAGATTCTGGCCCCTTCCTGACCAGAGCACTTTTTACAATTTGGCACTTCGTCACTTTAACTGACAATTGTTATGCAATGCTGTACCCAAACGAAATTTGCATCCTTTTTTGCCACAAAAAGAGATTTATTTTGGTGGTATTTGATCACCTCTGCGTTTTTTATTTTTGCACTATAAAACAAAAAAAAGCATAAATTTTGATAAAAAAAAAAACAATATTTTTTACTTTTTGCTATAATAAATATCCCCAAAATGTAAAAAAAAAAAAACACATTTCTTTTTCAATTTAGGCCAATATATATTCTTCTACATATTTTTGGTTAAAAAATTGCAATAAGCGTATATTGATTGGTTTGCGCAAAAGTATGGGGAAGATTTATGGCATTTTTATTATTTTATTTTTTTACTAGTAATGGCAGTGATCTGTGATTTTTAGCGGTACTGCAATATTGCGACGGACAAATTGAACACTTTTGACACATTTCTGGGACCATTGACATTTATACAGCGATCAGTGCTATAAATATGCACTGATTACTGTGTAAATGTCACTGGTTAGGGAAGGGGTTAACACTAAGGGGGCGATCGAGGGGTTACATGTGTGTCCCCTAGATGTGTTCTAACTGTGAGGGGATAGGACTGACTGGGGGACTACTTAGTAAGAACAAACAATATGTCTCCTCTCCCCTGACAGAACAGGGATTTGTTTACACACACAAATCAGAGTGCTGGCTCTTGTGCACGTGATCGCGAGTGGCCATCGGCGATCACGCCTGTTGGCCATGCGCATTGCGTCCCCTGCCATGCAGCGGCATTTGTGCATGCCCTCTGGCGGCTCTTAAAGGGAACTCCGTACCTGTACGGGTTTTGCTCATCGGTGCCATTGTGCCGCAGTAAAAGTACTTGAGCTGGTCGGGAACTGGTTTAATTGGCTCTAGTAAGAACTACATACTTGACGTGTACAGTTACTGAAACTGATGCAAGAGTTGCCTCAATTAGGCTCAGGTAGTTTCAAAGAGAACTACTGCCAGAAAATTGTTGTAAATGCTCTATTTCCAGTCTGTGCCTAGAAGTACTTCTAGAGAAGAGCTCTTCTCCATTCATGTGGTTTCTCCTGCACCTCAGGCCTCACTGGAACTTTGTTCAGCCAGTATATATGCATCTGTATTCTTGCCTCCAATATCTATATTTAGTAATTATTTTAAGATAACATCTTTTTTTCCCCTACAGTATTATGTTATAAATTGTAATTTCTTGTTTCTCCCCAGATCTTGCATATGGGCTGGGTGGGTGAGAAGGTACAAGGATCCGACGGATCGCATGTTTATAAATTTAAATTCCTGGTTCTGAAGGGATCATCATTCTACATCTTCAAGTCGCCACCAGTAAGATGATAAATATTATTGCTTTATTCACTCTAATTTTAATTATCTTCTGGTAATATGCCCAGCCACAGTATTATATGGTACAGCAGTTTCTGAAGACTTGATCTAATTTATTGTGAACAACTTGGCTCAAAGAGAGCCTGTGCAAAGAAGAATATGTTCATGGGACTCAAGTATAGGTAACGTAATGAGAGCTTTAGGGAGACTGACCAACTTCTGAAAATGATAGTTGTCTGTCTGTCATGCTGAGCCTCTGGAATAATTATCTTATCTTAAGTTGTAAACATTGAACAAATCTGCACATGGAAAGTAATAAATTCATGTCCACTTTTCTAGTCTCTGTGATTGTTTCAGTTCAATGGCCTAGCAGGGTTTATTGAACATTACAAAAGTTTGGGGCTGAATCTGAACACCAGAATTCAATGGTAGTCAAATGTTCAAAAGGCAGGGAATTGTCAAATAAATGCCCTGTGTACATGGTATCACAGCAAACAATATTGCAGCCTTTATAAAAAAAATTATGACAGGTGCACTTTAACCACTTTCAGACCGGACCATTTTGCTGGCTTAAGACCAGACCACTTTTTGCGATTCGGCACTGCGTCGCTTTAATTGACAATTGCGCAGTCGTGCGACGTGGCTCCCAAACAAAATTGATGTCCTTTTTTTCCCCACAAATAGAGCTTTCTTTTGGTGGTATTTGTTTGCCCCTGTGGTTTTTATTTTTTGCGCTATAAACAAAAAAAAGAGCGTCAATTTTGAAAAAAAAAATCTATATTTTTTACTTTTTGCTATAATAAATATCCCCCTAAAAATATTTTCCTCAGTTTAGGCCGATACGTATTCTTCTACATATTTTTGGTAAAAAAAATCGCAATAAGCTAATATTAATTGGTTTGCGCAGAAGTTATAGCATTTACAATATAGGGGATAGTTTTATAGCATTGTTATTAATAATTATTTTTTTACTAGTAATGGCGGCGATCAGCGATTTTTATTGTGACTGCGACATTATGGCGGACACATCGGACATTTTTGACACATTTTTTAGACCATTGTCATTTATACAGCAATCAGTGCTATTTAAATGCATTGATTCCTGTGTAAATGACACTGGCGGTGAAGGGGTTTACCACTAGGTGGCAGTGTAGGGGTTACGTGTTCCTAGAGGCGTGTTTCTAACTGTGGGGGGGGGGCGTGGCTGTCAGCTAGTGAATGCTGATCTCTGCTCCAGTCACAGAGAGCAGAGATCGACGTCCCTAGTTGCTAGGCAGAACGGGGAGATGCTGTTTATTTCCGCATCTCCCCGTTCAGCCTTCCCATGAGACGATCACGGGTATAACCGCGGTGATCGAGTCCACGCGACCGGCCTCACGCTGGCGGCGCGCGCTCGATGGCACGGCAGCATCTTAAAGGGTACGCCCTTATGCCTGTTCATGCCATTCTGTCGACGTACATCGCCGTGCGCCGGTCGGAAAGCGGTTAAATTAAAAATCCAATATTTTCTCAGTTATCTTTCTATGTATCTTCCTGGGAGAAAGGGGAGCATTAGGAAATTATGTAATTACTTTAAGAAATGGCATGATTCGAAAGTAACTAGAAACCATTAGCAGTCAGGTCATTATCAGGTGGTCTGATGGAACTCAAAGTCCTTCAATTTTATCAGCCAGCAGTTTTGTATAATGATTTGGTCACTGGTTCGGAAGCAATGATTTGCATGGCTCTATCCACTGCCCATGTATAATGGATAAACCCTTTGTTTATAGACAAATAAAATATATTTTGCAAAAAGTTGGAGATGGTTGTAACACCTGTCAGGTTTCATTGTTGTCTATGTCCCATTGGGTAGATTTCCTTTCACTTTTTGTCTCATAAACAAAACAGGATGTCTTTAAAAAATAAGGTGAAATCCCATCTAAGCAGGGATGGATTTATGCTTTCAGCTCCCCTAGACCAGACTGTTTGTACCCCCTAAAACTTCCTTCAACTTTAATGTATCAGTCCTTTTTTCATTTATTTTTCTGATACTTTCTACCTGCTGGCCTGTTTGTAGAAGCCTGTTTGTACATATTTTAATTGCAGGGGTACACCTGAAAGAAGATTTATCAAACGGGATAAAGTCCATCAATAAATGTGTTAAGTACCAGTAATAAAAGGCTCATAGGGGAGTGCATGTCAGTTTGCTGGTGGATTTCTGGAAGTGCTGTTGTCTTTTGACATGGAAGAGTGAGGTTAATATTTGACAGCCTGAACAGTGTTCGGCATCCGTGTCCTGTTAAAGCATACCTTCCTGTGTTCAGTCCTGCTCTGTCCTCTTTGCATGCAAGATTAAACCTTAGCAGCAGAGAGACAGCAGAGCTGACCTGGTCATGTTTAAGTCTAGGTGCTACATCGATAAGCCAAGTGATGCTTCCACCCATTGTGTCCTTTTGTGACCCACTGACAGCTGCAGCCTAATACAGAAGATGCACTGACAGCACTAAACACAAAAAAATGGCACGATCAGCTGTTGACTATCTGCCACCCCTAGCATCCTCAGAGCACTAATTATAGGCGATCTAGGTTAGACTCCACCCTGGGTCTGCCACATTTCACTTGAACAGGTTTCCCTCGAAGCTTTCTCTTTTTTCATGTTTCAGTGAAATTCTCATCACTTCCACATTCCCCTCTAATTCTGGATTTCTCATCAGTTTCGATCCTAGACACAGTGGTTAGTGAGAGAGAGGAAACATCATACCTACTCAATCCAAAACTAAAAAAAATTTGAATTTGGACATAACTCAAGACCTGAAATACCTTACATTTTAGGAAGTACATGCTGTACTGTAAATATACGAGATGTAGATTTCCCATAAATATGCAGGTTTCTTATCTATAAAACTGCATGGATTCGAAGTGAAGGTTAGAATTAGTTTTCACAGTAGCAGACAACATCCAACAAATGTTATTGAAAAATAACTTATTGTTGTTTTATTCTTCGATAGACCTAGAACATACAGTACTTCAGAACCAGTTGCTACATATCTTTTATATTCTCCAAAGAGATAGCCTTTAACCATGTGCTTGCAATATTTGATTGTACATTAGTAATATTTGGGTTATTTTTGCGCTTCTTTTATTCTGGAACTATAAGTCAAGCAGATCTTTGTGTAAAAAAATGAAAGCATGGTAACAAGAAAGGAATCAGGCCACAAGTGTATTCATGAGCCTTAGAGCAATGCTGTTTTAGTCTAGTACGTGTTTTGTTATAAAATAAAATAAAATTCAGAGGATTGACAGCTAAGTAATTTTTCAGCTCGACAATAGGAATCTTTTCCAAGGCTTTGTGAAAATTGTTTTGTACTGTTGGATTGTGTGAACATAGTAGCTACTAAGTCATTATTTGGGTATATAGATATCTGCTCTATTTTACCATAATGTTTGGAACTTCTTTCCTTGAAAAGATGGGTCTTTTTGTCCCTTGAAAATTGTGCCTAAAATTCTAAGGTGTCCAGAAGTATAACTAGAATTCACAAAACTCATGAACATAACTCAAACAATCGTTCCTACTATTATTTACTTCGAAAACCCTTTTCTACCTATCTATTGAGGAGGGTTTACAATCTACATTCATTGGTAATAGAAAAGATGATGGAAGGGAAAGCAAATGTTTCATTCTATGCCAACTGTAATAGAGAATTCAGTTGTTGGGTGCAGGGAATCTGACCCTGCCACAGTTGTATCTTCTACATTCATTGTACCCATGCCTTTGCTGGTAGGAGCTGCACTACAATACATCAAAGTTCATTTTGTAAAGCGCTGCACAAAAAATTGGTGCTATACTGAGTAAATCATGTGTTATAATAATAATAACTATAATAATGTTCTACTAAAATATGAATAGAAAAAACAAAATAACTGTGCTGCTTTAACTTGCAATTGATTGGTCATACCCAAATTAAATTTATATATATTAAAAAAAACAAAAAAACATGTTTTTCTTAGTTTCTGGTATAACATTTTGCAAACAGATAATTGTAGGTCAAAATGTTATTTTTATTTGGTAAAAAATAATCCAAATCAATGTATATTATTTAGTGTGAAAGCTACAAACTATGGTATGTATATTTGAAAATTGATCAATCTTTATGTTCTGATGGCCTATCTCATTTCTTGAGGCCCTAAAATGCCAGGACAAATATTTCCCAAATGACCCCTTTTTAGAAAGTAGAATTCCCAAGGTATTTAGTAAGAGGCATGGCACGTTTTTTTAAGTTTTTTTTTGTCACAATTTTTCAGGAAAATAAAGAAACTAAATACAATCATTATTTTTTTCCCATTTTATTTGTTTATACTGTCACTAGTACAGTAAACCATTGTCATATAAATGGCGTGGCGGTGATCAGAGATACTGACTGATTTTTACTTTAAAAAAAAAATGATAATAATTTTTATTACATTTAAAAAAAAAAATTAAATGCATTTTAAGATTTTTGCATACTTACAGTATATCAGAGTGGGGGGCAGGGATTTTCTTTTGTTTACACTGTTATTGCTTAACACTGATGATCACTGTGACAGGTAATAGCTTTAACGGTCATGACTGACTTTTGTTCACAAAAGCTTGCTTACTATTAAGGGTGCCTGGTACCATGTGATTGCCACAGCATCACAGTAGTAAGCAAGCAGTCATGAATGGAAGCCATTCATGACTGTTTTGTTTATATTGCAATCATGTTATCACTATGATTGGTAAAAGCGATCACATGATACCCTGGCCACTAACAGTGACTGGGTACCGAGTGCTGTGATCTGCTGTGTCACAGGGGTGCGCCACTGAGCATGGCTACCAGTATGTCGCAGTGCCTGTAGCTGCCACCTGCTCGCAATAAAAGTACTGTGGGTGGCAAGTGGTTAAACCATTATTCGATAAACATTAACTCAATTGAATAAACTCTAATGAGTAAAAGATTAGAACACCTGTCAGGTTTTCAGTGCTGTCTGTGCCCCTGTTAAGAATTGAAGTCTATTTGTCCTGCTTACCATTATCACCAAAACTTAAAGTAAAAGAAAATCCCCAATGTTGAGTTGTCTCCATAACAGGAATAGAGGGAAAACCTTCCAATGAGGACACTAGTTCAGATGGCCCCAGATGACAATCAGTGATTTCCTCACTTTGGAGAGATTTCCTCTTTCTTCCTGTTTTGAATATGGAACAGGAAGTGAAGGAAAATGTCCTCAATGGGACACAGATGAAAAAAAAAAATTACAGGTGTTATAATCCTCTCTTACTTTATCCAAAATTAAAAAAAAACATTTGCCTTTAGTTCGATTTTAACTCTCCCAACTCTATCCAAAACTAAAACAAAGTAAGTTTATGCTAGCATACAAAACTTCTAATTCCATCTACACCAACCATGGCAAGCTGACGAGCTGAGGACTTGGCTTTTTTAGCAAGCATGCCTCCATATAAAGAGAATCCACTCTCCACAGTAAGGCCCCTTTCACACTGGGGCGGGAGCCGCGGTGACGGTAAAGCAGCGATATATTTAGCGCTGCTATACTGTCGTTTTAGCCGCGGTATTCGGCCTCTCGCGGTGCGGTTTTACCCCCCGCGAGCGGTCGAAAAAGGGTTAAAGACCCCCCGCAGAGCGCCGCCGTAGCGGTGCTTTGCGGCGGTATTGCAGCGGTATTACCGCGGTGTCCCATTCAAATCAATGGGAAGGAGCGGTATAGGAGCGGTGAATACCGTCCTGCTAGCGCACCGCTCCAGTGCCCGCCGGCTTTCACACTGGAGTGAATGGGGCCGGATTTTTTCAGGCGGTATACAGGCGCTATTTTTAGCGCTGTACCGCCTGAAAAACGCTCCAGTGTGAAAGGGGCCTAAGGGGTGTTGGTGCCTGGAGAAACCCAATAGAGGTCTACCCTCTTTTTAACTGAAGTACAAAAGGTCTGGTAAGGAAGGAAGAGGACATTTGTTTATTTAAAGCAGAGTTTCAGGCTAAAATAAAACTAGGTCTAGAACAATTGAGTACCCTACCCCCCTTGTTTTTGGATATACTTTTTTTTTTACCTTTTCTTGCTGTTATCCATCTGGAGTTCTGTCCTACCTCGCTGCGGAGAGGTCATCTGTGCATTTGTATTGGCCTCTCCTCCTTCCCCCACTGCCTTCTGGGACATGTGTGTGTCCCAGAAGACAATGGGACCATTCAGAAAGCGCAGCGGGACTCGTGCACGTGCAGTAGGAAACCAATATACACTGATGGAGCACCTGAATTTGGTTTGATATTTTCTTCTTCCCAGCAACATTTAAGCCCCATACACATGGTCGGATTTTCCGATGGATTCTGTCCTATCGGACAATGTTGTCGGAAATTCCGACCGTGTGTAGGCACCATCAGACATTTTCCATCGGATTGTCCGACGGACAAAGTTGTATCTCCTGCTCTAAAAAATTTCCGACAACAAAGTCCGATCACACCAATTCCGATCGTGTGTAGCGAATTCCGACGGACAAAGTGCCACGCATGCTCAGATCACATTACAAGACCAAAGCTATTGGCTACTAGCCTCTACGTAGTCCCGTCGTAGGCAACAAACGTCACCACGTTCAGAATGATCGGATTTTCCGACAACTTTGTCCGACCGTGTGTATGCAACACCAGTGTCGGACTAAATCCGTCGGACCAAATCCGATGGATTTGGTGGTCGGATTTTCCGACCGTGTGTATAGGGCTTTAGACTGGTATAGGGGGCAGTGCTAGAAGCTGCATGCACAAATGTTTTTGCCAGCAGTAAGAAAAAGCAGGGAATGCATAGTGATGCTTTTTTTTGTGCAGTGTTATTTCTTCTCCGTTAGTAAATTGCTCTCATATACAGAAACATAATTAGTGTTATAGCTTCTTGACATCAAAGCACATGACAGCATATGAATACATCACAGAATGTCATGTGTTATATTCACCCAAGGAGGGATGTCTAATTAAGAATATCTTGTGATGTATGTTTAATAAAATGAATCAGCTGCCTGTACATAAATACCCTTGCATACAGAGGATGGGGCCGAATTAATGTTTATCAGAAAGTGAGAAAGCAAAAGAAGGAAATGGGAAGAAGAGTCCAGGAGCAGAAGAAACTAATTAGTATATTCTAAGTATCCCGAAGGGATCTGTGTGTTTACACGTTTTCCTTAACAATATTAGTAGCATCTTGTACTGTATTAGCCATTGCTTGAAGCTTAAAGGCAAAAATACCTTAGTTCCAATAGTCCATTGCCTGTGAGGTCCCTCGCCAACACTGGCATCTTCTGGCAGCGTGCCACAAGGTAAACTGAGCTGCAAATACACTGCTCAGTATACTTTCTACACAGGATTGCAAACAGGCAGTAGCGGCTGGTGCTGTATTTTCTTTTAGGGGGGTGCGTCAAACAAACCACCCGACACCCCCCAGCCCCATTCGGTTGGGTTCGGTCAGATCAGACACACCCCCCCGGTCATTTAACTGACCGGATGGGATGGATCATTCCCGTCACGGGCCCTGCATATTTATAGATATATCTATATCAGCCCTCTAATGTGGCCCGCGACCTCCTATTCTGGGATGGCAAGCACAGATCGCAGGTTGTCATCCCAGAGCATCAGTGTTGTGAATGAAGCTGACGGTAGAGGAAGCAAGCAGCTTCGGAGAAGAGCCACATAAGCCAATGATGCCTGTATAGAGTCGGCTCCTGTCACAGATGGAGTGATACCAAATGCGCTCTGCCTGGGAAAGTAACAGCCTGTAATACCTGAATGGAAGACTGTTATTAAAGGTAAGTTTATTACTAAAATCACAGTGTATATTTGGGCATATCTGTTCTGCAGTGGTTACCGGGCTGCTTTCAAACTAATCCCCAGGTGCACCTGCGGGTTACCTGCACTGAGCCACAGACTTCTGTTATTACCTGCGGGTTTGGTGCGCTTTCAGAAAGTGCAATACATCTGCAAGATATAATATACTGTAACTCTATGGTAAAGTGCAGCTAACCCGCAGGAAAGCCACAGGTGTACTGCACCTGTGTCTGTGTCTGCTCTGCATATGCAGAGTGGACATGGGCCTGTCATCCGCCCACTCCATTTATTGTGGCCCGCGACTGGTTACCAAGTCTCTCTTCAAAAGGTTGGGCACCCCTGATCTATATAGATATATATAGATATATCTATATAGATATATCTATCTATATATATGAATGAATGAATGAATGAATGATTTGTATAGCGCTACAATGCGAACTGAATCGCCTCAAGGCGCTGTATTGGTGCTTTGTTTTCACCCTTCTTAGAAGAGGTAGGTCTTGAGTTTTTTCCTAAAGGCCTGATGGTTTTCTTCCATGCGGATGTCGGTTGGTAGAGCGTTCCATAGCCGTGGTCCTTGAACAGCGAATCTCCGTTCCCCTTTTGCTTTGCAGCGGGATTTGGGAATGAGGAGGAGGTTTTGGTTAGACGATCGAAGACTGCGATTGGGTGTGTAGTGTGTTATCTTCTCGCAAAGGTATTGTGGAGCGTCTCCATGGGCGCATTTGTGGGT
This sequence comes from Lithobates sylvaticus, assembly GCA_028564925.1. Classification (NCBI taxonomy): domain Eukaryota; kingdom Metazoa; phylum Chordata; class Amphibia; order Anura; family Ranidae; genus Lithobates; species Lithobates sylvaticus. The sequence goes on from CM053028.1 coordinate 462,564,017, forward strand.
GAGGCAGAGGGTCTTGAATGTGACCCGATTCTTTACATTTAGCCAATGTAGGTTCCTCAGGGAAGGGGAGATGGATTCCCAGCGTTTTTTTCCTGTTATCAGCCTTGCCGCCGTGTTTTGGATGAGTTGTAAGCACGCAAGTTGATATTGGGGTTATCCTATGTAAAGGAAGTTTGCGTAGTCCAGTCGTGAATTAATGACTGTTCCAACCACCACTGCTTTGTCCTCCTTTGGAATGAAGGGGATGAGTCTGCGTAGCAAGCGGAGCAGATGGTGAGAACCACTGACTACTGCTCCTATTTGTGCATCCATTGACATTTCAGAGTCAAAGATGACTCCAAGACTCTTGGTCCTTGGGGAGATGGTCTGTCCAAAGATGGTGGGTGGTGTCCAATCGATCTTGGTTCAGGAGTTTTGGTTTGCGTGTAGAATAAGAAGTTCTGTTTTTGATTGGTTGAGTTTAAGGGAGCTAGTGGTCATCCAGTCGTCTATCAGGGTGAGGCATTTTTCTAATTGCTGATGATGGTATTTTTGTCCGGTGATCCGAAAATATAATTGCGTGTCGTCAGCGTACGAGTGGAAGATATCTTGCTATATAGATAGATAGATAGATAGATAGATAGATAGATAGATAGATAGATAGATAGAGATCTATCTATATATATAGATACAGTATATACTGTACATATACATACAAAACTCCAGTGGAAGAAGCACTGGTAGGTCTTGCATTGAAGCAACGTGAACAGTTTTATCGCTCCACCAATAAACCTGTTAGCATTTCTTTAGTGCAAGACCCATGAGTGTCTATTTCTCTGGACTGTTTGTATCTAACTTGCCTTGAGTAGTAATGGCTATATTAATAGGGATCAAAGCTTAGGGGTGTTTTCGAAGTACTTGACCAGGAGTCAATAGCACTATTACTCAATAAAGAAATATGAAGGGATTTTTTAAAGGAATATAAAACTGCATTAAAGTGTAACTAAAGTTTGCTGGGAGGGGGTGAACCTTTGTTGTAATCGGCAAATATACACAGCATATTTGCACATGATGACAAACTTATTTCATACATCTTTTACAATGCCAACAGTTTGTGCAGTGCTTTACAACACAAGGGCAGACTGTAAAGTTACAATACAATTGAACACAAGAAAAATCAGAGGGCCCTGCACATTACAGCTTAAAATTTAATAGGGAGGGACAAGTGATACAAAAGGTAATAACTGTGGGGGATGAGCTGATGGGGAACATAAAAGTACAGTTGTTAGGCAGGGGTGGGATAGGCTTCTCTGAAGAGAAGGATTTTCAGGGGTGTCAAACTCAATTTTATTGCGGGCCACATCAGCATCATGGTTGCCCTCAAAGGACGGGTTGTATCTGTAAGACTAGATCAAATGTCAAGAGCTCCCCCCATCCCCCACCATTAGACCAGAGTCCCTCAACGTCACTTTCATTACAGTGCACCCCCTTACATTGTGCTGATACCAGGAAGAACCTGGGGGCTGAAAAGCAGTAAGTGCAGGGTCTGGAGGAGGAACAGAGGAGAGCTGGAGCCAGTTGTCAGACTCTGCGGAAAGTTGAGACCAGGGGAGGCAGAGATGAGGGGGTGCTATGGCTGCACAGAGTGGTGCAGGATCTGTAAAATGAGTTTTGTCCTCCTCTGCTGCTGACAACTGATACGGGGAGGAGGCAGAGATGAGCCTCTCTGCGGCTGCACAGAGAAGTGCAGGATCTGTAAGAAGAGTCCTGTCCTCCTCTCTGATGCTGACTGCTGAGAGTGGGGGCAGAAATGAGGGATGTGCCACAGCTGCAGGAAAGGTGTGAGGGCCACATGAAATGACATGGCAGGCTGGATTTGGCCTGCAGGCCTTGTGTTTGACACA